>OX421971.1:121175777-122375777 GCA_949128135.1 Parasteatoda lunata
AATTTGTATTAGAACAAAAATTTGCTTTATTAAACGCACCCTATTTTCAGAATCTTTTTCTATTTTTGTTTCGAACAGAATACCTGTTCTTCTTACGGGTTGAAAGAAGAAATCAAAAGACTGCACAGTGCAAAATCTTGCTAAAAGATATCATTATATTGGCACACAAATAATACAGCTAAAGTAATACCAATGTTATTTATTCATTATTGGCTGTTGCCCTTCCCAGTGACTTTACATTATTAGGTTAAGCAAAAAACGTTTTTAGTAATTCACCATATCAAAGTAAAGATTAACTGTATTCAGTATCATCTGGTAACTCATATTTAAAATTTACCACAATCAAACAGCTTTCTCTTGTACTAAATCTTCGAGGAGCCTTTAAATACCTATTTCCGCAGTATCTATCAAAAAAAATGTACAGTGTTGGTGCAGCTGTAAGAGGTACCAAATTTACTCAAACAATACTTTATGCCTACATAAGAGTATATTTGGTACATATTAAAACTGCCTTAATTTCCATAATGCCAATAGTGTCTACTACCAAAATTAAGCATTGTCGGTTTCAATAATAGTAAGGCGACTTTGTATGATTCTCCGTGACAAATAAGTACAATAAGTACTACGTTAATTTTACTTTTTAGTATATAACTTATTTCTTAGTATTTAAATTAGTACCTATTAGAACTAGGGTGGCTAAAGAGGTGAATCTGGTTCAAATCCCAGCGGTGGCTAATCGATCCGAATTCCCCACCCAACTCGCACCGACCACAATGCTGACGTAAAATATCCTCAGGGGTAGATGAATAATGGGTTAGAGTTCCCTTGCCATATGGCTAACCATGAACGATTTTCGTTGTTTTCTTCTCTGTGCAAATCTTAGTTAGTTCCATCAAAAGTCCTCCCTGGCCCGACTCGCACCGGTAAAATATCCTCAGTGGTAGACGGATCATGGGTTAGAGTCACTTTACCGCCAAACTAACCATGGGAGGTTTTCATGGTTTTTCTCTGCATGTAACGCAGGCTTGTTTCATCTAAAAAGTCCTTCACGGAGGCAAAATTTCTCCCAATACTTGATCCAAGAATTCCCTGTCTTCTGGATTTGGTTCAAAATTACAAGGCTACAGGGCTGAACATTGGTAGTCGTAAATCCTAATTTCGGTTGGCTGTTCAATAACGGTTTTAAAATTATAAAATTAGTACCTATTAGGTACCAAAATTAGTGAAGCATCATTGACATCACTGACGACTTTTTACCCTCTCTTAAACAAATTAGTACCACTTCTCCATTAATTCTGCTTTTTTGCACATAGCTTTTTATTTTACTTCAATTAGTACCTATTACCAAAATTATCATTGGTGACAAGGATAATAAAGGTTTTTTTACGTTTGTCCTCAATGAATTAGTACCATTTCTTCATGAATGAATTTTGCATTGAAGTACAAGACTTTTTTTACTTGTAATTATCATTAATTTCAAATTATTTAGTTCTATATTAACAAGGTTTAACTATAAACAAAATAAACACATGGTAGTTTCAGATAACTTTACAAATACTTCTTTGGTGTTTAAGTTCACCTATGTTATCTCTATTATTCATAACAAATGAAAAATAATGAAGTATTACAGAACGTGCAATAAATGAAATTTTTGATTACAGCTATAAACTAGCTAACATTAATAAGGTTATCTTTTAAATATTTGACAAACCGGATTAGATCCCAATTTACTTTAAAGCAATGGCTTCTTCTAAACTAATGAGAAAATTAATTTCTTCAATGTCTCTGAATTTGAAAATCGAAAATTGAGCTTCATCGTTTGTTTACAATTGCACTTATTGAATTTCGTGTTTTTAGAGTCTACCATTTACCTGCAATTCTGTATAAACACACAAATACTTTATTTCATTGTATGTATACACCTATTTTCCTCATATATAAGAGGCTCTTGACTCTAAATCAATCTTGACCTTGAAAAGGCAAATCATGAAAGTAGTGATGTGTATTAATAGGTTAATTATTTTTAAATTGTAAAGAGTATTCTTTTGTTATGTACATAACATCCCTAGCAACTAGTTGGACTCAGTATAGGTCCTATAAAAACGTGCACCGAGGAACCAATATTGGAATGTCTGTATTTTTTAATACTGGTCTTAGAATAGCTTTTAATATCGAGCAAAAACAATTCAATATAGAGCTGACATTGGTTGAATAATGGATATAAAACATTAGGTTAATCTAATAATTCTATATAGGGTCATTAGGGGACCTTTTTTACCTTTTTTGATGAAATTAAGATGAATGAGTAGTGGTCCGATGAAGACCTAAGTTATTTTGCTGCTAGAGATTGTTTGATGTTTTTCTATCTTCTCATTGTGCTTTGAAATGTATGGATTATTTATCTATTATCTATGATTTGTTTTGTCTCTTTAGGCAGGACTGTTGGATGAGTAAAGAATTGAAGTTCCTTGATTTTCTTTCTGTGATTGCAATGAACGTGAAGCATGCACCGTTGTGTAAAATTTGTTGCCTTGCCAACGTCTCTCTTTCTCTTGGGACATCCGTTCATTTTTCTTCAACTCATTTTTTTTTCTATTGGAAGAACATCTGATTTTAGCAACATTACATAAATGGATTCATTCTCTTTGATATAGATTTTATTAAAAGTATTTTATTTAAATCATAGTGTTTTTAAATTTCCTGATGTATTACATTTATAGTAATAAAAATAATAAAACCAACTTCATTTTAGCTACATGCACCTTATTAAAACAGGTCTGATGCACTCACCCAACACTTGGTTACCTGACCACTCATTTGCCCTAAAATTCAATTATTTGACAGTACGTTTGTCCATCAGAAAGGTTACAAAAGTAACAAAGAAACTGTTTGACTAATCGAAATAATCATTATTAAAAATATAATAGACAGAAATAGGTAACATAAATATAAAAATTTTTATGATCAACTGCAAAAAAATTATGAAACTCAGACTTTCCTGGAATTATGTATTATCCTGGGAGGCCCAGAGTTTTTCAAAAAGAAAAGTCAGGAAGTAGATAACCTACATGATTAGTCGCTTGTACAGCACTTAAAATGAAAAAGATATCTCCCAGAATAACTTTTGTTCTAATGATCAGATTTTTATGAACTAAAGGCAGATCATAATGGTTAAAGGGTGACTTCAAATATGCTAATTAATTGGTGATATAACAAAAAGAAAAAGGATAGAATTCTTTTAAAAAAATCGATTATATCTGCAAAAGAGAGTGCTTTCTAATATTGTATTAATATAGCCAAAGCAAAATATTTTTAAAAGAATTCTATCCTTTTTATATATATATATATATATTTTTATCCCTTCTAGTTTTTATTTTTAATGATTTTCTTTTTTCCCCTTTTTTCATTTGTCTGTAATTTCCCTTTGTTTTATCTTCTTTTTGAACTTATTTAATGAGTTCTATTTACTTGCAGCTTATGCGCAATAAATGAAACTTATTGTTTTTCTTAATTTTCTTCGTGTTTTTTTTATTTATTTATTATGATTTATATATATATATACTTGATAAAAAGGGAAAAGTGTTATAGAAAAAGTATCAGTTTTTTTTTCATTTTTTAATGAATTCTAATTATTAAAAGTATTTAATTTTCTGAAAATATATTACTAATTTTTTTGATAAAAGAAATTTAGTTATTAGAACACTAACGTTTTTATAAAAAATATAATATTTGCCACCAACATTGTTCAAAATGTGCCTGGCTTTTCATTAGTCAACCTGCTATGTAAGTGGCCCTTCACTCAAAAAGGTTGTGCACCCTAATTTTAAGCGAATACAAAAATATTTGCATGCAATTCTAAATTATTTTTATTAAAAATAATTTCACGAAAAATTAATAATTATTTTTTATTGTTTCATTTAATGATGGTTAAAAAATATATGAATTCTAAGGTATGTAAATTTTTACATAAATTTAAATGACAAAATATTGAGCGAAATAGATGGAATTGTTCTTGAGAAGTAGAATTTTAAATTTGTGTCTTTTTTGAGACTTTATACTCAGAAACTATTCTATTGATTTTGTTCAAACTATATATTTTGTTATTTAAAATTACGTAGTTTGAAACTATGTAAAAATTTGTATACCTTATAAATCAAAATTCTTCTGATTAATAATAAATAATTATTAAAATTTATTCTTTGCATTAAATTAACTTGTGATAAATGCATTTTATAATTAAGTGCAAAAATGTTTCGATTCGCTTAACGATTTTCGAGATGTAGCCAAGCATACAAAATAAAATAAAAAGAGCATTGCCAACAGGGCTCGACTTTGCCTAATTGGGGCCGGGGGGCAAAAACTTCTTTGGGGCTCCTCCTTTACTTCAGTAACGAAGAACCGAACTTTATGGAGGTATTTAAATTTTTCGCCTCATTATAGATTTTTAACTAGAAATTTGACTGGTACCTAAAATAGCTAGAAAGTCCCCCTTACTCCAATGGTCAGACGAAGCATCGTTTTGCCCAATTTATTGATTTCCAGACTATTTTATGTTCATCATGCCGAATCCAGTTTTTTGATTGTTAACTTTGCCACTTAGGTGCGAAAAATTCATATCCTTGCTGACATTAAGGCGGAACTGCTAAATTTTCGGAATTTTGATGGCTCAATGAAGCCAATAAGAAGCCCATATTTTTGTAAACATCGCAAAATGCGATATGTAAAAGTACAGGCTTTTCATTCGCCAAATTTGTCATTGCAGTTCATCATTGCGAAAATTAGCTAAAATCCGCCCTAGAAAGCCATGTATTTACGAAATATAGATTTTTTGCGTTCTTACTATAGATTAATAAAGAAGCTAACTTAAAACTGATGGAATTTACACTGTACATATATTTCGTTTAAAAAAAGTTCATTTAAGGAGTAAACGTAAAATAAACTTTCGATTCGATTTGGGGGCCCGGGGCAGCTCAACACCTCCTAGAAGAAGGAAGGCCTCAGCACGGATAAATTTAGTAGTCCGATATGACGAAGTTAACTGCGCAGTTGATTAAAAATAAGAAAGATGTCATTACGTTCGGGGTACTAAGTTGCGCGGTGGTTGAAAATACGAAATATGTCATTACGTTTGGACTACTAAAGGATATTTATGGTAACCCGTGCTGAGGCCTACTCTTTCTAGGAGGTGTTGGGCAGCTGCCCCTGCCTTAGTCAGGCTCTGAATGTCAAGGTGTTAAAACATTCGACTGCTTTCCTGACTAAGCTAGTTAGATTGAATCCGGTCATCAGAACCTCATATTTTGAGAATCAGAAATTCAAATCCATCGAAAACGAAAGTATATTTATTTAGAGAAAAGTACGTTTTTGTGTCTGATTTCCTAATTTAAAATATCGTCATGCACTAATTTAGGCGATGCTTACAAACTGTTTAGATTAGCATTAAGCTTGTGAAAATCTGTTAATGGTTAACACAAGTTAGTTTCAAGTGATATTTTTTTTTTTTTTTATTCTGCTCACTGTACTTAAGTAGCCCAGTCGTAAGGAAATCGTCTCAACTGGAAAAACTCACTGTCATTCCAGAAAATCCACGCTGTCGGGCAAATGAACCTGTCTAGAAAACGCTTGTGTTAATGACTGGATTCCAATAAAGCACATAAACATTTGCTGCCATTTTTATCATTTGAAGAATTTATTTTTCTTAAAGTCAGGATTTATTTTTGTGGTATTCTATACAATAAAGTTAGATCACTAATAACATAATATTTTTTTTTTCTTCCTCAAAACGGTCAAAAAATTTGGTTTCTAATAACAGAATAAATCATGATTATTAACTTAAGCAGAAATCAGGATTTTCATAGTGTAAGTAAATAAGAAACAAGAGTAAATAACGAAGCCTATTTTACGATTACTGCACTGATAAAAATAATCTTATATCACAACAAAAATAAGGCTATTTCTCACTGTTTTCTTCAAAATTTTTGTTAAAATTATTTCGTTGAGGAGACATTTGATCTACTTAGTTGTGGTTTTGCTCCGTTACGGATGAGATGCCTACGATATCGATAGACATCGTGTGATGTTGTCTACCTCTTTAAAGTAGACCTCTTTTATCAAGAACTAATTTTAATCTGCTTAATAAAAAGCAGTGAAACCTCTTTATCTTATACGCTGACACTGAAATAAGTTGAATTCGTCCAAGAGTATTTTAAACCCCTCATAAGTTAATCGAAAAATATTTTTTAGGAAATATTCTATGCTATTTATAATTTTATTGAGTTGGTAAAATAATATTAAAAGCTACCCTGAACCCTTTGTGAGTTAACAAAATTGCTTTGCAAAACTTCATATCATTAAAACTATTTTTTAGCTGCCTGGCATATCGTGATGTATTTAATGAATCTGTGTAATCAAATACATAGCCCATAGCAACGCATGCAATTACGACGCATGCGCACTGTTTACTATTAATCTTGAACACAGTTGAAAAGTGTGATGACGTCCAAATAAGGTGCACACGCCATCAATCCTCCCCCCCCCCCCCCGAAAAAAAAACGCAAATTATAAAGCGGAAAATGTGTTGCATTAAGTTAGTTGAATGTGACTTCTGCGGATAAGGCATCAATGAAAAATCCACTGAATGAATCAGTGTTATATATTACCATGTGGATAGGAGAATTCACTATCTGGATCGGGAAATCCGTCATGTGGATAGGACATATTTGGAGAAACCACAGATCAAATCAGTGTCAAGCATCACTATGGGGATCGGAGAGTCCATTATTTGAATCGGAGAACCAGTGATGTGGATAGACTGGAGAATGCACTGGCTGAATCATGTCTATGTAGATCGGAAAGTTCACAATCTGGATCAAATAATTCATTATATGAATAGGACGAGATTTGGATAATCTACTAAGTGGATTAGTGTCGATGTCGACTGAGAAATCCTTAATTGAGATTAGAGAATCCAAAATGTAAATCAAAAATCCACATTGTGGATCAGATAATCCTCTGCTTTGACAAAGGGTGGGTCACTACGAACATGGAGAATCATGTGGGGCTCAGGTGACGTGTATCGCAATTAAGATCGGAATAATCTAAAATAAGAGCAGTGATAGCTCAGAGACTAAAGGCGCTGAGCAGTCATTATGAAGGACTGGGGTTCGATCCTCAATAAAGGCAGCCCTCGCAACTTCTGATCGATGGATACAAGCCTCTCTGAGTAGTAAAGGCGGTCTTGAAATGGTAGAGCTTTTACCTCCATTACAACGGGCTGTAGCGGGAATTCTTTACTTTTAATCCACAATAAAGTTCTAAAATAAAATAATCATTTGCTTATAGTTATTGGTGCTTTATAACTAAAATACAAACAAGTAAATGATTTTCACTTCGATATGTTTTATGTGGTACAGCAAACTGATAAATGCACTTTCACATCATAGCTTGACTCGTTTTTCGTCCCGGAAATAAATTCGAAAAATTTACTCTCACAACATTTCCTCTCGAAAGAAAATAAAAGAGATGTGGTTTCGATATCCGGCATGACTGATAACAAATAAATGGCGCTCTTTTTACTTACTACACGACAATTCTCTTCCATTAACTTAAGGGCTTTCAGAAATGGCACTTCGCATTAAAGTAAGTTAATTTTTGATCAACAATTGTTTTATGATATCCTTTCTACTGCACGAATCCAAATATAAACGTAAATAAATCTGTTGCATAACCTTCCGCATTGTTTGATAAAAAAGAAAAGCTCGTTTCAAAATGCCGACACCTTTATCGGCTCTTCACGCTTTGGGTGCGCCTTTATTTATCTTCATTTTCCTTTAACGTTTAAACTTAAGTCAGGTTTTATTCCATAAAGAAAAAAAAAATTCCTCTATCCACAAATTTGCATTCACAAAAATGCAATTCCAGCACACTTTTAGCTTTGTATTTTCCTCATCTAAATAATTGTTTACTAGTTTCAAAACAACATCTTTATAGTTAAAAAATAGCAATAATTAAAGGTCTTACGTTTTTCCGCAAATAAGATTTAAACAAAGTTCTATTTTTATCAAGTGTAGACTGTTTTGTCATTTTGATAGATATTTATATGGGTATTATCTATCATTTTGTCGATAGAAGACGTGATATGAACCATGGAATTTCTTTTTAAAAAACAATCTGAAATAAGATAAAATTTCACAACTATAGCTGTATGACTGTAATATTCAATATTACATTTAATAAAGATGTGCAAATTTGATGGTGGCTACGAGTATCAAGTTGTTTCAAGTGAAGTGCATTCAACAGTTTTGCACGTGTTTCATCGTATTTCGAACTCCGTTAACAAGTAAAAAAATTTTTTACACACTTCTAGTATTTTACTTATTTATAATTTTGGTTTTGGAGATATCAAAACAACGCCACAGAATTGGCAATGTTTGCAAATAAAAATATCATTACATAAAATAACTAGGAATAAAAAAACTAACTTTTGAAACAAAATTTACTTTCTAATGTTAAGTAATGTTTATTGCTAGTAATCTGATAATCTATTTAATTAATGTTCATTGCTAATATGATAATCTATCTAATGTTCATTGCTAGTAATCTGATAATCTATGCTAGTATCTGATGAGGAATCCGTCAGCACTGTGGTCGTGCAAGCCGGATGCGGAATTCGTATCAATCATTCATCGCTGGGATTCGAGCCCGGTTCACCTCATTGGAAGGCAAACGCTCTATCCCCTGAGCCATCACGGCTTCGGAACATATTGCTCACTTAAACAGCAGAAAAATGTATTCCTAGGAAATTATAATTGTCTTAATAGTGGAAGGCCTATGTACCTTACTTTCACCTAAACATTTTCTCTTTTACAATATAAAAAACAATCGCATTAATTTTATGTTTATTATTATGTTTCAGGTGTAATTATTATGCACCCACATATATTGTTGTTGGTGATTTTTCCATGATACTTTATTAAATAAATAAATATTTCCATTAAAATGTAAGACGAATTTAATAGGAAAGTTATCAAATTTATTAAACCAATATTAAAAAAAAGTTGTTTACAGAAAGCAATGTATCTTCTATATCTCTTCTTTTATTTCCAGATGCATCCACCAATATTTGCCATTATCGTATTATTTATGTTAGAAAATTGGATGCAAAGTAAGTAGGATTTGAGTATTATTTCGTGTAAAGTATCTATTTATTTTTAAAGTTTTCTAGTGTTTTGGTGGGATTCATCATAGTGTTAACTCAATAATATACCATTCATTTTTAATTCATAAATACTTCGGTGGTCAAAATTTAACGATTTCGTATAGTCTGTTGAGTATCTCCTAAACTACTGGATAAAATTTAATGAAATTTGGTATGAGTGAGCATAAGTTGTGTCAAAATAATTTTTCAACAAAAATAATACTCACGCTTAATCTTACATAACACTCATCGGGGTCATAACACTCATCAAAAAATATGAAACTGCACGTTAGGAGCTTTTTAGTCTGGACATAGGTCAAAATGCGTGTTTAAGGTAACAGGCACAGCAAAAAGTGCTCTTTTTCAATGTTCAACCCCAATTGAAACATCTAAAATTTCGTATTTACTTTTCCTTACTTTTTTAAACTTAAACAAGGTAAGTTCGCATCTGCAAAATTCCTATTAAAACAAAATCTGTTAGGTACCTTATTTAGGTCACACTAGCACTGCACAATGGGCTAGTGCCGACGGTTTAGGAACATCCCAGAGGATGATCCGAAGACATGCCACCACAATTTTGATCCTCTGCTGAGAAGATGGTTCTCTTGATTTGGCAGCCCGACGACCTGAATGCAAAGTCGAGCACTTTACGGTGGAGCAGTTTAACGAGGACCGATACCGCGCACCCTCGGTCCCTACACAGACTGATCAAAGAGGTCACTCATCCGCTCACCGACCACACCCCGTGATGCTTGACTTCGGTGTTCTATTGGGAACCGTGTCTTTATAATTAGTCCACTGTGGGACTAAAACAAAATCAAGCTTAAACTAAGTACTGTCGAAAAATTTTTGCTAGGGTATAAATTAAGGGCCAAATCTGCCCTTACAATTAAAATGTGCCCCATTAAAGTTTCAGTTCATTTGTTTTTAAATTAACAAAACTTTCGAACTGTATCTGTATTCGTAGTTAAAGATAAGACTTTCTGCCAAATCTTTACACTTGAAGTCTAGGCTTCAAGTCCCAGATATAACGTTTAAATTTTATCTTCTAGACAGTTGAATTTTATTTAATTTCTTTTCTTGAAAGGTTGATAACTATTTGATATGTTTTATTCAATTTATAAATTAAATTTTTTTTTAAAAATTTAAATTAGTTTTCTTAACAATTTGAATTTTTAAAAACTAAATAATTAATAGATATTTAATTTTTTTAAATTAGAATGCATGGATTATTTAAAAACAAAAACAAAATTTAAATTTAAGAAACAGAATTTTAATTAATTTCAAATAATTTTAATTTAAATTTTAAAGTACAAAATTTTAAAAGAAAATTGCAAAATCCTAATTTAAATTTTAAATAACAATTTCTAAAAAACAAGCAAATATCTATGAATTTTTGGATTTTAAAAATTCACTTTTGCTAAAAAAAACTGTTATAATTTAAAAAATAATAATTCATAAATTGAATAAAACATATTATACTGTTATGAACCTTTCTAAAAAAGAAATTTAGAATTAAAATTCAATCATCTCAGCTGGGAGTTTGAACGCCCCTACATCCCCTGGCAGAACGTGGACAGTTTAACCGTTACAACATGAATACATATCATCTGGAAAGTTTTGTTTAAAAGTAAATTAACTGAAACCTAATTATGGGCATATGTTACTCCAAGGGCAGATCTGATTAGACACATTACATACAGTGCGACAAAGAAGAAGAAAAAGTGAACACTTTGAATAACTTTTGATCTTGAGACTTTCACGGAATAAGACTCAAATTTGATGGTCCCTTGGCTAAATTCTTGGATATATATATATATATATATGTGGGGACGGCATGAGTGGTCGTCTTTGAAAATAAAAAGAGGCACTGTTCTTTAAACACAAACATATATTAAAACTAAATCTACATAAGGACGGACGATAAACACATAGATAACACATAAATATAAATGAGGAAAAGTTCAAAAAAGTTCGGCATAATCACAACCAACTCCTCTTTGGAGTTCATCAGCGTCTTTCTTCGTTCGCTACCAACCGTCATTTTTGATCTCAGGGAAATCCCCATTCCTTCCAAGTAGTGCTCACAGGGATCAACTTACAGCTTACATAGTCTGACGGGTCAACTTTCAGCTTACATAGTCTGGCGGGTCAACTTTCAGCTTACATAGTCTGAGATCAGCTTGCAGTTTACAGCTTCAGGAACTGTCACCACAGATCGGCCGTCCTGCAGTTCGGCTGGCCCTCCAGCGACTCTAAAAAGAAAAAAAAAGAAAAAGCAGAGCAGACTGAAATTTATAATTGATTTCTGAAAAATAAATGTTTTAGGTTAATTTCTTCCTTTATGAAAAAATCTTTCAGTTAAGAGTCAATCAGTACAGGCAAATTCACTCTTTCGTCTTTACACGTCTTTTGTTTCTTCTTCAACGTCTTCGTCTTCTTTTTTTTTTTTTAAACATCTTTCGTCTTTTTTCTTCAACGTCTTTCGTCTTGAACTTCTTCTACGTCTTTAAATTCTTTCGTCTTCTTTTACGTCTTTAAGTTCTTTCGTCTTCTTCAAAAATCAAATTCGCTTCTTTAGCAATTATTTTTCATCTTCAAAAATTACAGTCTTTTTTTTTTTTTGTCTTGGCAAGCACTAAAGTTCTTGACAACTGTTCCATGATTTAAGATACTCCGCACACGTTGTCGAGCAGTTAGGTCCTTCGTGATTTCCTTCTTTTACTACATCATAAGTATTTCCTCCTTTTACTCTTGTTATTTTGTAGGGGCCAAGGTACTTAGGTTTTAGCTTCAAATGAGGTCCAAATTGGGTTCTTTTGATGGCAACCAAATTTCCAATTTCGTACGATTTTGGCTCCTTTCTTCTTAAATTGTAGGTCTTTTTATTTTTTTCTTGAATTTTACAAATTTGCTGCCTTGCGTCTTTTCTTAGTTCCTCTCTTTGGGCTTCAAAATACGCCTGAAATTCTATTTCAATCATTTCTTTTATCTTTCCCAGTTCATTATTATTCATTTTTGTCCCAAAAAGCAATTCGAATGGAGTAGTGTCTATGCTTCTTTGATAAGTTGAATTAATCGCTTGTTGAACTTTATTTGTATGCTTGTACCATTCAGCTGGATTTTCTATTGATAATTTTGAAAGAATTGATATGATGGTCTGATTAATACGCTCTACTTGTCCGTTTGCTCTTGGTAAACCTGTTGTTATTAAATGATGTTTAATATTTTCTTTCGAGCAATAATCAGCAAATTCACTGGAGGTAAATGTTGTACCCCTATCTGAAATTATCTGGGAAGGACTTCCAAATACAGTTTTTTGGATTTCTAATTTGGCTAAAGTTTCAGCTGACGTTGTAGTTTTCGTAGGATAAATCCATACAAACTTGGTAAAAGCATCTATTATCGCTAACACATATTTATAATTTTTATGGGTGCTCTCCAAAGGTCCGAGATGATCAATATGAAAAGTTTTCAAAGGCATATCTTCTTTATGCAATGGATGTAATAGTCCTTCTTTCTTTCCTCTTTTATGATTCACCAGTATGCAATGAACACAATTTGCTATGATGTTTTCTATTTTCTGTCTAAGTTTGGGTATGAAATAATATTCTTCGATTTCTTTTTCCGTATATTTAATTCCTGAATGTCCTTTCTCATGAGCTGTTCTTATAATTTCGATTTGCATATTTTCTGGCACAACCACCAATTCTTTGCCATTAACAAATTTATACAAAATTCCATTTCTATTGCAATAATCTTCATAATTCGGAATTTTAAGTAGTTCTTTTATAGTCTTGATTCCAGTATCCTTATCTTGGGCTGATCTGAGTCTTGGTAAAATTTTAAAGACTGTAACACAAAATACATTAATTGGAGATCGGCTAAGGGCGTCTACGTGAGCCATCTTTTTTCCAGAACGATGCTCAATTATGTAGTTGAATTCTTGCAGCAAAAGTGCCCAACGAGCTACACGAGTCGACAAATCTCGTTTTGACGTAGTCTTTTCAAAAGCAGCACAGTCAGTAATTATTTTGAATGGAATGCCTAACAGATAGATGCGAAATTTCTTAAGGGCTTCTACGATAGCAAGAGCTTCAAGTTCGTAGCTGGAATACTTTTTTTCAGCATCAGTCGTTTTCCTACTCATATAATAAGTGGGGTGAAAATGTTTTTCATCAGGGGGTTTTTGCATTAAAATGGCAGCATATCCTTCTAAGCTGGCGTCTGTGTGTAATTCAGTTTCGTATTTAGGGTTATATATTGAAAGAACAGGATTTTGGGCTAACAAAGATTTTAATTGATGAAACGCTTTCTTTTCTTCAATGCTAAACTTAAACTTACGATCTTTTTTCAGCAGGTCACTCAACGGTCTATCTATTATAGAATAGTTTGGAATGAATTTTCTGAAGTATCCGGTTAATCCCAAAAAACTATGAATTTTTTTCAAATTTGTTGGCTCCGGAAAGTTAAGAACTGCTTTGGTTTTTAAGGTAGATGGGAATATTTTTCCATCCTCTATCACATGACCTAAAAATTCAATGCGATTCTTTAAGAAATGGGACTTTTTAAAATTAATATCAAGTCCATATTCACTAGCAGTATTCAAAACCAGATTAAGCCGTTCAATACCTTCTTCAAGGGAGGAAGACAAAATAATTATGTCATCTAAATATGGTAAAACTATACCTTCATTAATCAAAGTTCGGAAAATGGTGTTTATGAATCTTTGAAATACAGCGGGAGAGTTACATAGTCCAAAGGGAACTTTAAGAAATTGATATTGTCCTTCATGTGTCACAAATGAAGTGTATTTTCTACTATTTTTATTTACATCGACATGTAGGAATCCGTTCTTAAGATCAATCGTACTGAAAATTTTCGAGCCTTGTAGTCTATCTAAAATGTCTTCAATTAATGGGAGGGGAAATCTATCTTTGACAATTACCTTATTTAGTTTTCTATAATCTATGCAAACACGAGGAGATCCGTCTTTTTTCTTAACTATTACAACGGGACTACAATATTCGGAAGAACTAGGCTCCACTATTCCTTGTTTTAACCATTCAGCGACTTGAGCTTCAACAGTCTTTTTTTCAGAAAACGGCAATCTACGTGGCTGATGAAATATAGGTTCCTGATTTTTAACCAAAATGTTCATTTCCACATTAGTTGTCTTAAGTTTATCTGGCGTGTAATCTAAAACTAATTGTTGTAACTTATTTTTTAAAACATTAGGAACACAAGGATCTATGTTAATTTCAACCTCATCAGATATAGTAAGATCGATTGGTAAAATAGACAAATAGTTTACTTCATCAAAACACTGAATTTTATTTTTAATTGTGATACCCTTTTCATTGATAATTATTTCTCCCTGCATTAAAACATTAAGGCCTATAATAGCGTCATAAGGCATCATATCATTTTCTACAACACATATTTCAGCAAAACATTTGAAATCATCAATTTTAATGCTTTCTTTAAAATAACCTAACGGAGTCACTTTTGATTTACCAAATCCATTTAGAGTAGAATTAGACGGAAATAGTTCTTTAGAGTTTAATTTATTAAAAACTGATTTTCTGATTAAAGTGGCTTGACTTCCTGTATCAATCAAAGATTTGACAGTTAAGTTATCAACTATTACCATTTTAAACAACTTTGGCTCTACACTAACATTTAAAGTAGCAACTTCCGTTTTTGCATTTGATTTTGGACATTGCGAAGCTTTGTGTCCAAACGCTTCACATTTAAAACACTTTAAACCCTTATCTTTATGTATGCAATATTTTGAAATATGATTTCTTGAACCCCAATTATAACACAATTTATTATTAAAAGTTTCAGCATCAGTATTATACCTTATCGTATCATTATTTTCATATTTATTTTTATTCCTATTTGAAACATCTTTTCTTACATTATACCTATCATCATATTTTGCTTTTGTTCTATCATAAGAATTATTTTTATTATCATCATGTTTTGTTTTGATTTTATCGAAAGCACTTTTACTCTTTGCAGAATCACTTTTTATTATTTCATAAACTTTGAGTTTCTCTTTAAATTCGGACAAATTTTTGCAGCCGTACAAAACAATTTTGTTTTCATGTTTATCGTTAATCCCCTTAATTACATAATGCATAAAAGCAGCAGCATCTATTTTTCCGAATTTACAGATCTCTCTCATCTTTAAATAATATTCTTGAGCGGATTCACAATACTTCATTCTACGTCTATTCAAAAGATCATGCAAATTAGCAGAATTAATTTCAAAAGAAAATTCATCAATCAAAGCTTCTTTTAATTTTCGCCATGAATTTATTTCCGGTACAGTTCTGACAAATAAAGAGGCGTTACCACCAAGAGATCTTTTAGCAAAAATAAATTTTTGTAAATCAGACAAATTAAATAATTTTGAAATATTTTCGAAATGTTCGATCCAATGAACAATATTTTCATGCGATTCTGCATTATACTTAGAAATAGTACTTTCGATATCAGAATAATTAATAGCAACATTTTGAAATTCAAAATTTCTACAGGAATTATTTTTATCTTTTAAACAAGAATCAATGTTTTTATTTTCATCATTGCACAGCATTGAAAAATCATCTTCGTTCTTTTTATTCAGTTCGTAAGTTTCAGTTTCGTTTTGGCTTTCTTCGCCTGACTCAGAGCTAGACGCGTTGGCGTCGTTAACGAGCTCTGCCAATTGATTCAAATCCATTAACAAGGTCAACATGTATTTAGTTATTTTTGTTTTATTGCCTTCATAAGAAACATTTAGAATATTGGAAACAGTTATTAGTTGATTAAGAGTAAATTCTTTTTCAATATTTTTTAATTTATTTTTAAATTCTTCGCTATCTAAAGTAAAATCGAAACCATTAAAATTTCTTAATCGTTTTCTGTTTGAACGATCGCCTTCTACATCGAAAATAAACTTATGTAGAAGTCTTATTTTGTCTTTCTTAAAATTCTTCAATGCTTTGCTTATTTGCTTAAGATCGTTAAGAATCATTTTTAATTAATGAATAAAAGTCTACGTACCCCAATTGTAGTTGCAGAGATGATATTAAAAAAATGAAAGTTTCCTCATAACGTTATTCCGTTACTTATTTTCACAAGAATGAAATATCCAATTTTTCACTAATCAATTTTTCACTATCAATTTTTTCACAATTTAATTTCTTTACCATCAATTTATTCACGATCAATTTATTCAGTATCCCACTTCTGATTTTGTGGGGACGGCATGAGTGGTCGTCTTTGAAAATAAAAAGAGGCACTGTTCTTTAAACACAAACATATATTAAAACTAAATCTACATAAGGACGGACGATAAACACATAGATAACACATAAATATAAATGAGGAAAAGTTCAAAAAAGTTCGGCATAATCACAACCAACTCCTCTTTGGAGTTCATCAGCGTCTTTCTTCGTTCGCTACCAACCGTCATTTTTGATCTCAGGGAAATCCCCACTCCTTCCAAGTAGTGCTCAAAGGGATCAACTTACAGCTTACATAGTCTGAGATCAGCTTGCAGTTTACAGCTTCAGGAACTGTCACCACATATATATATATATATATATATATATATATATATATATATATATATATATATATATATATATATATATATATATATATATATTTATTTATTTATTTTTTTTATTTTTTTTTATTACATATGTGAAAGGCTTTCAGAAATATATATGCAGGGTTTTTTCTATTGGGAAATTTTTGCTTCAAACCATTCCATTCCTTAAAAGTTTTTGGAATTTCCAATAGAACAACACAATAGGCAAAAACATATAATTCAATATACAATAGTGAAATATAATTTTTCAAACAAAAACACTTTCCTGAACAATTTGAAAATGCCGCTTATCATTAATTACTCCATGACCTTTATATACTTACATAGAATATGTTCTAGCAATCAAAATATTACTTGAAATTTATTTCAAAAGCATAGTGTCAGATTTTGACGCGATAAAGTATCCAGTCTAAAAAATGTCTTTCATTTTTTCCTTTTTTAAAATTTGGTCAACTTCATAGAACAAAAGATTTATTTTTAAATTAACGGATGCAGCTTCCAAATTTTTGTTGCAAAATATAAGTTACTTTTCTAAAAAACAATACAAGCATAATAGTTTTCCGTCTCCTTCAAAATTCATATTGCCCATAATTAACTTTTCAAATCGTCTTCTTCAAAATTCTTGTTGACCATAATTATTTTTTAAAAACGTCTCCTTCAAAATTTATATTGCCGATAATTAATTTACCAAATCGTCTTCTTCAAAGTTCACATTGACATTAATTAGTAGTTTCATGCTGTAATCTGTGGTATAATTTTGCCTACAGAAAATTGCGTAACTATGTAAGTAGTTTATTATTTGTTGAATGATTTCATTAAAATGAGATTATTCTTAAATTATTATTAATTTATTCTTAATAAGCTTGGTAATACAAATAATTTATGAAGCCAAAACAATTGAGGCAGTCTTTATGGTATGGCATTGAAGTTTTTTTAAAAGTTATTTCAGATTTTACACAATTTTTTTAATCCCGATTTTTGATCTTTTTACTTTCATCTTTATGTATACCAGTTTGCAATAATAATATGGTCTGATGATTAAAATGAAAGACGCTCGTGCAAATACTTCAGTTATTATCTTCAATAGCACGTGCAAATATATCAGTAATAGTCTGACTTGAAACAAAAAACATTATTTGGGTGTTTTTATTAACGGCACAGTCAACGGTTGGCAATATTGGTAATTAGTTTTAAAATTTAATGGGAAAATTAATCTTGTTTCCTAAGCAGAACTCAGCAAACCATAAATTTCCATCTCCTCTCGTTTTTCTCTCGGTGTTTTTTTTTTTTTTTTTTTTTTTTTTTAAATCGTCTGACACTTTCGGAACACCCTCCTCTGATAAAATGATCCAAATAATCGTTAACTTTTATTTTTACGTAAAAGAAATTCATTTTCTAATAGTATTTTAATTTTGTTTCAGACGCCATCGCCAATGAGAATCTTTGCGGGAAGGAAACCTGTGCGCAGTGTATAGCAGAGAGTCCGTTGTGCGCATGGTGTTCACAAGAGGTATGTTTATAGATAATCAATTCAGAAATTTATAAAGCGACTCAAACATTCAAAGGAACTATAGTCATTTAATTAAAGGCAAACATTATATAATTTCTTTTTCACATAGAAATTTTAGATCTTCTGTGTTATTTAAGACAATTATAATGAGCATTTCGTCGGTGAGTTTTTAAATGTGCACACAGCTCAAAATGCGTATTTACGAAACTGGACAGCATAGCTCAAACGTATACGTGTTTAAAAATGAACAAAGCTCACTTTGCGCATTCATGAAAATGTTTATAAAAACAGACATAGCTCAAAATGTGTGTTTACAAAAATAGACATCTCAAAACGCGCTTTTACAATGTTAAGCTATGAGCCTATAAATCTTATGGAGTATCATATTATATAATGATACATTTTGTACGTATTTACATACAACATATGTAAGTTTATATCGAACTAAAATGTAGACAAATATGTATTTACCTAAAATATATGTACGTATCTAATATTTATGTACGCATGTATGTGCAGACAATATAGTCATGCTGCAAAACATTTGGAATAAATTTTTATCTAATGAAGTACTTGGACTCAATCTTATTGGTTCAAGAGGGTGACCTCAAATATACCAATTAATTAGTTCAGACGATGTTTTAAATAACAGAATCAGACACAAAAACTTGCTTCATCAGAATAATCCTTTTTTTTTCTTTTTTTTTCCGACGGAATATGTTTCCTGACCCCCAAAATAGTCGCAAGCTACGAAATAAGGTCCCAATAGCTTGGTCAGGAGAGCGGTCGAAATTTGCCCCACCTAATATTCGTAATGTTAATTTTTATTTTTGCTTATTTCACCAAAACTTGAAAACTTTTTAAGCGAAATGAACCTTTTTTGCACACAATTGTAAAACTTATTCAGCCAAAGGTAATTAATTCCATTCAAAAAATAATTTTCAATTATTATTTGGTCTTTTATTTAATAATAGTAGAAACAATTATTTTGATTTATAAAATATGAAAATTTTTACTTCATTTTAAAGAATGTAATTTTATATGACAAGAAAACATTTGAGTGAAATCGGACCAATAGTTCCTGAGAAATTTAATGTTAAATATTTGACTTTTTAAAAAACTTGATTTCCCGGGAACTATTCAACCGATTTCCTAGAAATTGTGTATTTTGCCATATCAAATTACATTACTTAATATAATGAAAAATTTGTATACCTTTCAATTCGAAACTTTTTTAATTATAGTAAAATGATAAATAATTATTAAAAATTAGTTTTTGCTTGGAATTATCTTTAGGTAGATGAATTTTAAATTTGTGAGCGAAAATTTTTTTGATTCGCTTTAAAAATTCTCGAGAATTGGCGAAATACGCAGAGAGTAAAAATAACATTAAGAGGCTTTGGACCGCTCCTCTGATCAAACTATTGGAACCATATTTTGCAGATTACTGTTACTCGCTACATTTTGAGAATTAGAAATCCAAATCCTACGAAAAAACGTACATTTTTGTGTTTTATTTCGAGACTTAAAATATCGTCTGCACTAATTAATCGGCATATTTTAGGTCAATCTGCCAAACTGTTAAGTTTGAGTCCTAGTATGTGAAAATGCGATCATTAGATCAAAAGTTATTCAAGGTGTCTCGCAGTGTTCATGTCTACGTAATAGTCAATATACACTTCTTCATCTGAATTGCAAATATACTGTTGAAAAAAATGTTGTGGGTCTGGCACACTTAAAAAAAAAAAAAAAAAAAAAAAAAAAAAAAAAAAAAAAAAACAATTGCATTGTCATTTCCCCTTATACTGTCATTTTATGAACAATATCATTATCTGAACTTTAATTCTATTAACATAATCTTTGATGTTTGCATTTTTTTTATTAAAAATTATTTTTTTCCCTGAATCTTCTGATGTTCGATTTAAAGACATTCAAAAATATTTTAAAAACATTCCCAATAAACGTGTTAGGTTATTTTCGTTAATAGTCTTGAGTGACGTTGCATTCTATGCTCCGTATCAAGTTAAAGAAAATACTATTGCGGTATAGGAATTAAGTATAATCATCCACGACCGTTTTATTTCATTACCAACTTATACAAATAGGTTTTCAAAAACAATATTAAAAGTTTGTAGAAGTTAAACACACCAGAAATTTGATTTTTGCTTTTTGATCTTTTACACAAAGAAATTATTAGAAAAAGGTTGCAGTTTCGTAGTCATACAGGAATCCTAGACTTGGAGACATATTTCGATAAATAAGGAGAACATTGGTTCTTAAAAATAAAAATAAACTGTATGACGTAACTTGTAACAGAATTTAGTAAATGTTTGTTCATCTTACACTTTTTCTCATTAAACAAAGAAATGTCAGAACTTTTTTTTTTTTTAAATAGCACTGAAAGAGATAGGAGAAGTGTTTTATTTTTCATTATTTCATTCTTTTCAGCAATTACGTTTTAAACTGCCTAAGTACTTAAAAAAAAATTTGACACTGTTGTCTTGGCAGGTATTGCTCCACAACAAATTCTTGAATTGGCTAAATATCAACTTCACACGTTACAAAACAGCATGTGATGTCAGATGTCAGACGAGTACTAGACAGAAAAGCCATTTCTACACAATCTTATCAGCTGTGTCCTTGAAGATCTGACATACTTGAATCATTATAATTTTATAAGGTTTTTCTATTATTAAAAGTTCAAAAATATTCGCTAAAATTATCTAAATTAATCAATGAATATAAATTTCAATAACGACTTTAACAGAAATTTGTTACAGAGTTTCCTACTTAAATAAATAAACCACGAATCCTGTGTTCATGAAATTATTCTTACTAAATTTTTTTTTATGAACTCGCTTGCGTGTGGGTGGATTCTTGCGATCGAAATTTCAACCACTTTCCGAGAAGAAAAAGCGTTAAAATTTCCACTTTAGCTCTCGGCCAAATGACAACACAAGTTTTATTGTTTTCTATTCACTGAATCTGAATCTAATCCGAATTAATAGCAAAATTTATCGCGAAATGAGTTTCGAGAGATTTCAACTTAGCTAAGAGAACTTATATTTTAATCGGAACCCTGTGCAGTATGAAAATAGAAACTTCAACTGTTAACTGCATCCCACTAGAAGAATATGTTGCTCTGTCTTTCTATATTTTGCCACCAACCCTTTGACGAAGAATATTTATTAAACATATTTTCATAGTTTTTAATCATATTTTGAATTAATTTAGGTCAAAATATATCAAAGATATTATCTTTAGCATTTTAATAATTTGTAGTTACGAAATACAGCATGAAACATCGGTGTCTTTTTCTGCATTAAAGTTAAAATCTTCCAAAAAATAATTTTTCAAATTTGCATTCATTTACAGTTATTTAGACCTAATAGAGACAAATATTCATCATTGAATTTCTTTAATTTATAAAATCAATTATTGATAAATTTTTGAATATAAATGAAAAAAAATTTCAAACTACAAATATAATTCCGATAATCTAACAGATTTGTTTAGTAACTATTAGGCTATTTTTAATAATTAAAAAATACCATAATTTTTGCTTGTAATTAGAACGTCAAAAAAAAAAAAAAAAACAATATAAAAGGGACACCATCTGCGTCGAGGGTAAATAAAATACGTCTTTAACCATTTACTGAGTAGTTGAATTAATTTGCTTGTTGTGAAAATGTTTGTTAAATTTATTTCAGGGTTACTCAAAATCTGGAGCCAGAAGATGTGATATCTTGGAAAATCTGAAGAAGAAATGCAATCCTGATAGTATATTTTTACCGAAGGAAACAATAGATCGTATTACGGTAATTCAATTATTTTAAAATGTAATCCTGACAGCATATATTTTAACCTAGGGGAACAATATATTCAATCGCTGTAACTCAATGACATTTGTAATATGATACTAATAGCATATTTTCACTAAGGGAAGCATTGTATTCTATAATGGTAACTTAATGACATTTGTAATATGATATTGATAACAGATTTTAACCAAGACAAACAATAGATTCTATCATGGTAACTCAATAGCATTTGTAATATGATACTGATTACACATTTTCAGTAAAAGAAACAATAGATCCTATCTTGGTTACTCAATGAGTTTTGTAATGTAATCCTGATAACATATTTTCATTAAAGGAAACAATCAATCGTATCACGGTAATTCAATGATTTCGTATTGTAAACTTGATAACATATATTTTAACCAAGAGAAACAGTAAATCATATCACAGTAACTCAATGAGTTTTGTAATGTAATTCTGATAACATATTTTCATCAAGGAAACAATAGATCGTATCACGAAAATTCAATGAGATTTGTAATATAATAATAACTTATTTTCACCAAGGGAAACAATAAATTCTATTATTGTAACATTTGTAATATTATACTGATAACTGAGAAAGGGAAACAATAGATCTAGTAACGTACCACAATGTTTTTTGCTACGTAGTACTGATACGTTTAAAAATAATAATACCATCATGAGTGATTTTTAATCAACTTTCAAAAAGTAAAAATTTAGATTCAAAATATTAAAAAAGTCGTCATTATCTTTTATCATAACTTTATTTGCTTTTAACTCAGTATAATGTTTTTATTCTTATTTCATTGCAGGGCTCTAAGATTTATATATTATCAAATATGAAAAATAATCCTACAAGTTATTTTATTTTGTGCAGGATATGAGTTTGAGTGATAAAGGAGCAAAAGAAAGCGAAGCTATACAGATAAAGCCGCAAGAAATAACAATAAAGCTCAGACCAAGTAAGCAACATTATTTGTTTACAACTAAATATTATTCTGTTGCGTTTATATTTTCATGCTATTCATAAACTGTAGACTAAATAGAATTTTAATAAAATTCATTATTTTTTTCTGAGGTAACAAGTTTGATTTTAACAATATTTACACTGGGCGCACGTTTGTAGACATTCAATATATTATTAAGTTATATCGCTGGTTCAAAACTAAAACGACACTTCTGCAACGTATTATGTTTGCAGATGTGTCGTTTTAATTTTGACCAGCAATATAATAAGTTTAGGTATTGTAGACATTTTTAGGTATAGCAATGGAATTCACCTTTGCATTACTTTTGTGGAAAAAATACATAATTTTTGAATAACCTGATAATTAGATAAAAAAAACAAATCAAGCCCTATGTTATTGTTATTTGATTAATAAAAAGGGTAAAATGTATTTCAACAATATAAAATACACAATTTTACACCATTACATACATTGTTTAATTTAAATTATTATCATTCGGGAGCTATAGAGAGTACAAGAAATTATTGATGATTCCAGCCTATAGGTAATAATTTAAATATCTTAAATCTGATTTATTACATACGTTGTGGGACTCGCATTATTAATATTACTGAATTGCAGGACCCACTACAAGTTATTTGTTACTCATCTTTACTCCATGTGTAACAATGCAAAATATACAAATTTGCATTGTTACATGCATTGTGAAATTTACGTAAACTATTTCTTAGTTAACTACACATTTATTTATGAAAAATAATGGCTGAACTTAACAAATGCCTTAGGGTCCTTTGGCGTTGAAGTTTAAAATACCTGAACTACTTAAATGCAAAATACATTTATTTTATTTTATAACCGGGTTTGAAGAGCTAACTCAATTTCACGGGTTTAGGACTATAAATATTCAACTCCATAGCCTTGTAATTTTAAACCTGTCACAGAAGAGAAAGAAACTCTCTGAATAAACATTGGAACAAATTATAGTCTTCGTAAGGGACTCTTTGATGGAACTAACCCATATTTGTATTTCATAGTGTAAAAAACCACGAACACCTCCCATGGTTAGCCCGATGGCAAGGAAATTCTAACCCATGACTCGTCTACCACTGAGGATATTTTACATCAACATTGTGGTTGTTGCGAGCCGGATGCCGAATTCGAATCGAACGAAATTCACTGGAATTCGAACCTAGGTGACCTTATTGGGAGGCGAATATTCTATCCCCTGAGGCACAGTTTGTGAAATAAATTAACCTGACGTAATATTAATGTAAAAATTTTATGTGATTTTCATTTGTTCTTTTTTATTAGATTCTGCTCAGAAATTTAAGCTAGAATTTCGTCAGGCAGTGGATTATCCGGTAGATTTGTACTACTTGATGGATCTCTCCAACTCGATGGCAGACGACAAAGAAAAACTGGCTGAGCTAGGAAATAAATTGGCATACGAAATGGAAACAATAACAACAAATTTTAGGCTTGGGTTCGGATCATTTGTTGACAAAACTGTTGCACCATTCGTCAATTCTCACCCAGATAAGTATGAACAAGCACGAATTCATATATACACTTAATTAATACATTTCAACGATAGAAAATGTGTTCTTACAGATTCGGAAAGAGTAATTTTAAAACAGTTAATATATCGTGTATATATATATATATATATATATATATATATATATATAGCTCTAGGTTTAATACATGTAAGCTACTAAAATGAAGAAAAAAAGTAAATTGAAAGTCGTCTACACTTTTTTATATAATAACTTTTAAATGGTAGTCATCTGTTGTAATAGATTAAGATGGTTGAGTTATGTTAAGAAAAATTTGGAAGATTACTCCATTAAGATCTTGATGCTCACAAAACCTAACGGATATTGAGCTAGAGGAAAGTCACCGGCTGGGTCAGGGGTTTCAAACACACATGAGGCGGGGGGCCGCAATTAAAAACACCAGTCAAATGGCGGGCCGCAACTTTATCAAAACTTTATATAGGACTCTTCTATGTTTGAAGGAACATTAAATATTACTGTCAGATTTCTATCAAGTTGTACAAAACAAAAGTATCGAATTACAAATTAAAATAAGAAGTAGATTTTAAAAATATTTCATTGCATTTTAAAAAATTCTGGCCACAATAACTTTCATGTGCACCTATGTACTGAACAATTAATGTGCAACAGATATCAAATTGTTAAGATATAAAAATTAAAAGCATTTAAAACCCATATAGATTTTTTGCGAAAATTGTCTGCAAAAAAATGACAACTAATATATTTTAGTTCGCGGGCCACAAAAAAAGGCTTCGAGGGCGGGATGCGAACCGCAGGCCGCCAGTTGGTAACCACAGGGCTAGATGTAAGAGTGACATCGAAAAAGACATCACAACTCTGAAAATTTAAAATTCGAGAGGTATCGATACAGGTAGAAAACGCTTGAAGGAGAGTGTGCTTGAAACAGACAAGGCCTACAAGTGGTTGTTGTGCATGTAAAGAAGATGATTCGTAGTTTGTGCACAATCATTACTGACCTCCTTATTAATGTTACACGGTTGTTTAAATGCTCTGTAAAATTTATCTTAATGTTTTTTTTAATCCTTCTGTCGTACATAGAATGCTCCATTAGTAGTTTGCACCAAAAAGGAACAATGATCATTAATTTCAATTCATTCACGTTTCGATTTTCCGTGGCTATCCTCTCATTTAAAAGTCTGGTCAAAATTTTTCGATTTCCGAGAGGATTAATGCTTACTCAAATTCGCTAAAATATCACTTCCATCTTTCATCCTCTCAGCTCTTCAATCTTTACTATCAAATGTGATTCTAAATGTGTAATTGATTCATTTTAGACAGATCTTTAAAAAATAGAAATTATGCTCTGGATGGTGCACCATTTATTAAACTCACGTAGACTTCTCTGTGTGATATAGATTGAAGGAGCCTTGTACAGGATGTGCGGCTCCCTATGGTTTTAAAAACAATATGCCTCTGAGTTCCAAGACGCATGAGTTTGCCCAAAAAGTGCGCCAAGCTCCCGTATCTGGAAATCTCGATGCACCCGAAGGAGGGTTGGATGCTCTGATGCAAGCGATAGTTTGCGAAGTAAGTCGTACCTCTTTCTTTTATTCCTTCCAAAGACAAGCTCATAGATCTTTAATTTTGGATTTTAAGAAAATCATTAAAATGATTTGTTTTTAAAATATACGTAGCATTTCGCTTTTGCCCGAAGATATTTCTATCTGTTAATTAAAAATTTATTTATTGAGTACTCGACAAATGGCAACTTGAAGCATTTAAACTTGAAATGAATCTCAATTATAAAAATCGCTTTCGAATCACTACTCCTAATATACAGTGTTTCATGCTGACTATAGTTAATATATATTTTTGGAATTCTTATCAAATATGAAGTCAAGAATATTTAAATATTAGGAGTCTCAAATTAATTTCTAAGGATCATCAAATCGAACATCAACTAAATGATCGAAAATGAAATTTTTTCCGAAGCGTATCTTTTGATTAGCTGTAAAATTTACTAACTACGCTAATTAAAGCTCGAGTAACATGCGTATGAGAAAACATTGCTTTTGCAGGTTTTTTTATCTTGAATGCAATTTGTAACGTTTTGATTTTTTTAATGCGATTTGCATCATAATAAGTGAAAAAGTTTTTTATTGAAGAGTCTCGAAATTATGTGTATACACCTTCCTCATGATTTTTATATTAGACTAAAATCTTTTTAGTACGTTGGAATATTTTTGTTTCAGTAGTGCATTTTCGAATTATAAATATAATTCTAATAAAAAAGTAATTACTTTTAGTTATTTTAATTTTTAAAAAAAACATTTTTTGTCTATTTTAAAGCAACGTAATTGCAAGCGTAGGGATAAGAAAAATGCTTAATACCTTCAAGTTAAGTCTTTAATGTGCTAATAAGTGTGTTATAAAAACGATATTTTTTAGTATGTTTATTCTCAAAATGTCAAAAAAGGGAAAACAATTCTGACAAATTACTGCAATAATAAACTTTTCATGTTGCAACACGCGAAAAAAAATCAAAACTTCTAGAATTTTTTTTATTAGGTTGTTGATGGTGTCTAGATGCCTTAAGTAAAGAATAATCAAAATGCTATATCTAAATTTTATTTATCACTATTGAGGAAGGTGAGACTCAAAACATGAGAAACTGTTTGATTGCCAGGGGAAATTAAAAAAAAGAGATAATTAGAAACACCCTTCACTCTTTGCAATTGATAGTCATTCAGAATTAATATCTAAGAGCAGCCAGATGATCACAAAGGGTTAAGTGTCATCAGAGGTTCAAACTAACTTCGTTTTTTTTTTTTGAAATCAAGATATTCCTCAGTACTGGTTCTTAAGATTAAGATAGTGTTTTTATTTTTTTCTTGTTATGAAATCCTCTTGAACATGAATTTGAGTCTCTAAAAATGTTCATAGCATTACATATATATATATATATATATATATATATATATATATATATATATATATATAATATATTATTTATTTAATTTTTAATTTTTAAATTCTTAGTAATTGTTTTCGTAGTCATTAGTAAACACTCTGCAAATGAATGAAAAAAATTATTGTTGGTTTTCTTCTTAGAAGGAAATTGGATGGAGAAACAAATCAAGAAAACTACTTGTATTTTCCACTGACAATTCATTCCACTATGCAGGAGATGGAAAAGTAATATATATATGTATTTAATTTGAGCCTCTTTTAATATTCTTATATTTTTACGTATTTCTATATAATTTTAAACCGAAACATATTTGGTAGAACCGTAACGAGGGAATAAAAATTAATGTTATATGTGTGTAATTTGTTAAGGCTGTTTTTCCAAGACTCTGTAGTCGCATAAAATGATGTTTTCCTGAGAATGATATGCTATTTTCATAACTGATGTAAATTTGCAACAGTTACTCCTGACTGTTAGGTCAAGTTTAGCTTATCTTTAACCAGTGCCCTTTATGTTTTTTCTGAAAATGGCGCAAACCGACCAGTTTTGAGAAAATGAACGACCGAAAGCCACAGTTTTGAGAAAATGAACAGCGTTTATGGTCTAATTTTTAATTATTTAAAAATTTACCCTAATGCTGCATTATCTGGGATCATAAAAACTTGCAAAAAATTAAAAATGAGGCATTCATTTTAATAATTTTCACCTAGTTGGAAAAATATCGTCAAACTGGCGATTTTTTTTTAAAAAAATTAATAACTTTTTAAATATTTTAGTTATTTGTCTATTCTAAAGCCTAGATAGTTCTTTACGGCAAGATGGCATTCAAATTATAGCTTTACTTCAAGTGTAAGACACTTAAACTGTGGCATCTTTTTTCTTGGCGAAAGAGCTTCCAAAAACCTTGTTAAGTGCACGTTTTTTGTTCGATGATGCCAAAACCTTTGGCAATGTTTGCCAAATGAGCACCTATTTCTATTTTAACCAGAATTCATAAATTAGGAAACCTAATGTTAAAACTTTTGCTCTGTATTATCCTTGATTAAGTGAGCTTCTTTTACTAGCTTGGTGGAGTAGTAGCTCCAAATGATGAACAATGCCACTTGGATAAACGAGGTTATTACACTATGAGCTCTGAGCTGGACTATCCTTCCTTAGGCCAGATCAACAGACAAATTCGTGATCACAAAATCAATATGATTTTTGCAGTCACTAGTGACCAGGTCGATCTTTACGAGACTCTCAGCAAACAACTTACTGGCTCTAGCACAGGTAGGCTGGATAAGGATTCGGCAAATGTTGTCGACCTCGTCAGAAAACAATACGATGTAAGTATTAATCACTTTCCGTGCCTTTAAATTTTATGACTTGAATCCTAGAGGTTGTCTAGTAAGGGACTGGTTGATTTTAAAATTACAAATATCGGAAACAAAGGCTGATAGAGGAATGAAACAACGGTACGTTTATCGCGAAAGCTGTGAAAAGTTTACTCAGAAATTTGGGGATTGAGTAAAAAAAGTTGTCAATAGATGGCGCTGTACATTTTATGAATTTCTTGAAGAGGCTATAAATGTCGTAGGATGCAATCTTATCTGCGATATTTCTGCACCAGAAATACTTGGTGTTCCATAGAATGCATGGTAACTCCTAATCCGGTTCGGCGACTTCCTTTTACGTTTCAACGATAAAACTGATAGTTCAGGTAATCGATGGCTAGCAGCGCTTTCTGTTGGAAACTTTTGCAACTAAATTCCAAAATTTCGAAATGAAAATTTAGCAGCTTTCGTAATAGACATACCGTTTGTTTCATTCCTCTATCACCCTTTTCTTTGGGTTTTTAAATTTTGAAACCAGTCAAATCCCCCGCTGGACACCCTATGTACTCTTAATATATATAAATATAAATATTAGGTATTATTTCCCAAACTAAAAATGTGTGTTTTTAAACTCAGAAAATCACATCAGCAGTTGAAATAGCAGACGACGTTGGTGACAACAACATTCGAATATCTTATTATTCCAGCTGCCTAGGGTAAGTAGTTTCTATCACAAAATGCATCTGTATTTATTTAAAGAATGAAATGAATAAAAAATATATATTATGAGAGGAATGAGTCATATCTATTAAAAATAATTTTCCCCCCAATTTTTTAAATTTTTTAGTGAGAAAATAGAAAAAACGAGTATGTGTGGAGGATTGAAAGTTGGGACAAATGTGAGTTATTTTTAATTTCTTATCATGTGTACTAAAACAATCAAACTTTAACTTTACTTTACAACTATAAACTTGAACTTTACAACTTAGGTAGGTAGGTACTTTATTTACGTCACATTAGAGCTGCACAATGGGCTATTGATGATGGTCTGAGAAACATCCCTGAAGATGATTCGAAGGCATGCAATCTCAATTTTGATCCTCTGCAGCGAGGATGGCTCATCTGCTTTGGTAGCCCAACGTCCAACGCGAATTAAGCACTTTACGGTAGAACAGTTTTACGAACAGTTTCAAAGATTTGTAAATAATGTTTTTTCTGGTCTTAATTTTGTTTTTCCCTACCTAGATGATATTCTAATCGCATCTGCTAGTGAGGAACAACACAGAACCCACTTGAAGTTAGTTTTTGAAAAGTTGAATGACTATGGACTTCGCATTAACGTTTCCAAATCTATATTTGGAAAGAAAGAAATAGAATTCTTGGGTTATTTAATTACTCCTCAAGGCTCACGACCGTTACCGGACAAAGTTCAAACTATTGTTAGTTACAAACTTCCGACAACCATTCACGAACTCAGAACATTTTTAGGCATGATTAATTTTTATCGTCGATGTTTAAGGAATGCATCAAAAAATCAATCTCTCCTTCATGATTACCTTAAAGGAGCACGAAAAAAAGACAAACGAAAAATTCAATGGACAGATGAAGCGAAAGAACAGTTTCAACGATGCAAAGATGATTTGGTCAATGTAACACTCTTAACATTTCCGAATTCTGAACTACCTCTGTCACTATATACGGATGCTTCAGATTCGGCAATTGGAGCAGTAATTCAACAATTTGAAGACAATGGATGGAAACCTATCGCATTTTATTCTAAAAAGTTAAACGAAGCGCAAAAGCAATACAGCACTTACGATAGAGAACTGCTAGGAATTTATCTCTCCATCAAACACTTCAGATATTTACTGGAAGGAAGAACATTTAAAATATTCACGGATCATAAGCCCATAATTTTTGCATTTAAACAAAAACCAGAAAAAGCATCACCTCGTCAACTTAGACATTTACAATTCATTTCAGAATTTTCAACGGATATACAACACATTGAAAGTCGAGACAACATCGTTGCAGATACTTTATCTAGAATTGACGAAATTTCTTTGATTGACTACGATAAAATAGCAATGGAACAAAATGTGGATAAAGAATTTCAAAATTTAAGGACATCACCGACTTCCCTGAACTTCAAGCAGTATCCTCTACCTTCTGGAAAGTCTTTGTGGTGTGAAACTTCAACGAATAGCATTAGACCATATATTCCTGAAATGTATCGCATGAAAATATTTCAGCAAATGCATGGCGTATCTCATCCTGGCATTAAATCATCTGTAAAGCTCTTAACGTCAAAATTTATCTGGCCAAGTATCCTTAAAGATGTGCAGCTTTGGTCTCGATCTTGCATGGCTTGCCAAAAGAATAAAGTAAATCGACACACCAAATCAAGTTTTAGTGATTTCCAACTTCCTTCAGAAAGGTTTAGTGACGTCCATATTGATCTCATTGGACCCCTACCACCGTCAAATGGAAATATTTACTGTCTTACTTGTATTGACCGATACTCTAACTGGATGGAAGTGATTCCGTTAAACAACATGTCAGCAGAGACAGTTGCCAAAGCGTTTTATTCTAACTGGATTTCAAGATTTGGTACCCCATGCCATCTTGTTACAGATCGTGGAGCGCAATTTAGTTCTGAGTTGTTCACCGCCTTATCTAAAATGTGTGGAATAAAATTACAGCATACAACTGCTTATCATCCACAGGCTAATGGGAAGGTCGAACACCTCCACAGATCTATTAAAACCGCGTTAATGGCGCACAATAACCTGACTTGGAGTGAAACACTTCCAACTGTTCTTCTTGGCTTACGCACAGCTATGCAAGAAGATACGGCATACACCATTGCTCAAATGGTCTATGGACAAAATATACGATTACCTGGAGAATTTTTCCAAGAGAACAAAACTCCAACCATACCTGATGGTTTTGTCAGGCAGCTTAAAAAAACTATGGAAGAAATGGGACCAAGAACAGTGTCAAATAAATATGTCCAGAAAATATTTGTCCCTAAAGATTTAAAAACAGTATATCATGTGTTTATTCGCAAAGACAGAGTTAAAAAGCAATTGGAACCTCCATATGATGGTCCATTTCAAGTCGTTGACAAAAAGGAAAAATATTTTACAGTAAAAATCAAAAACAGAGACGTTACAGTGTCTATTGATAGATTAAAACCTGCATATTTCTTGCAAATAACAGACGTCCCTACAGGACAATCAACAAAGACAGTAATACAACCTGTCGAACCTCCACCAGACTTACCTCCTAAAATCAAAAAACTTCCTGAAAAACAATCACGTATAGGACGGACAATTAAAGTTCCTGTGCGATTTCGAGACTAGCACTTATAAATATATATCTACAATATTTTTGGTAAATAGTGAGTTTTGAAATATTTGAGCATAAGTAACTGGTAAATACCATGCTCGTACTTATATGATACTGTATCGTAACTTAGTTACTGGGAAGGGAGTACTGTTGTGGCTTATAGCTTACTCTGTAGCACTTAAGTCTGTTCTGTTTAGTGTTGTAGGTTCTGGCAACATTGGTTGTGATGACAACTAAAAATGGAATGCAGGAGTTGCAGAAAAGTAATAAATAAAAAATCTGTTGTAAAGATGTCTGGACGTAGAATATTATTACATTAAATCTAAGCAACATAATACATAAACGATACAATTAATATTGTCCTGTCTTGCTCCCAATATAGACTATGTCAACTTTCATCTATCAAAAGGTACCTCAGTATAGAATCAAGTTAACATGTCTTATATACTATTGAATTGGTATTTAATATTTATAGTGGTAGTTACACCACATTACTCCCCTTCCAGAATTTTATCTGAGATAGAATTCGATGAATGATTACCACGAGTTGATTCATGCTATTTTTTTTTTAATCATTTTTGCTGATTATATTTTTTCTTCATTTTTTTGTTTATAGCACTTCGCTCATTTTTTTACCCTTCACTTTTTTGTTTACAGCATTTCGCTCATTTCCCCCCCCCTTCTCAATATTGTTTATTAACCGGGAGACTTTATTTACTTCACCGGATTTTTTTTTTCTTTGAGCAGTATATTTTTTTCTTTTATTTAAGAAAATCAGCTGTTTAATGCGGACCATTCATCATTATTGACGTGTTCATATCACGTCCGCAGGTCACCAATGTAGGGATTTTAATTATCGACTATGTCAACTTTCATCTATCAAAAGGTACCTCAGGATAGAATCAAGTTAACATGTCTTATATACTATTGAATTGGTATTTAATATTTATAGTAGTAGTTACACTACACATTTCTCCTACTAGTAACGTAACGTTCGTTACTGGTAGGGGAGTATATGTAGAGACATGAAGTTTTAATAATTTATTTGAACGTGTTTTGAAAAATTATAAGTTTTAGTTTTGAATTCGTTTTGGCAACGGAGTTCGAGAAATAAAAAAATGCTGTTGTCTTCTAAAATGTTTAAGAAATAAAATATGTTATTTTTTTGATAAAATTATTTGTAGTATCGTAAATTGGCGTTCATTTAGTTTTGTTGGCACAAAGACCCAACAAATTGGTGACCCTTATTTTTGAGATGATTACAGAAAACAGTGAAAAAATCGAAGCAACGATCGTCATGGACGCCGAAGCTAATAAAGTAAGCATTAAAATTCCACCTTTTTGGCGAGAGAAACACGACATTTGGTTTTACCAAGTAGAAGCACAGTTTCAAATAAATAAGATCACAACTGAAGAAACTAGATTTAATTATTTGGTTCTTACGTATTATCGCAACCAGGTTGGCGCGATTTGTATGTTATGTTTTTTGTATGTATGCGATTTGCACTGATGTTTTTTTAAGTTCAAGTGCCACTGCCCGGTTTATCCTACACTGATGTTTTTATAAGGTCAAGTGCCACTGCCCGGTATATCCTACACTGATGTTTTTTTAAGTTCAAGTGCCACTGCCCGGTATACATTTGCCCAGTATACCCTACACTGATGTTTTTTTAAGGTCAAGTGCCACTGCCCGGTATACATTTATTTAAGATGTGTGAAGAAAAATAATATAAATCACTTAGGGTTGCCGTAAGTAGGGTCGCCAAATTTGGCGATTTATGCGAATTTTGGCCTGGTTGCGTTAATACGTAAGTACCAATTATTTGATATCCCAGCTGGAACCAAAGTATGTAGAAAATATTTGGGACATTAAAGACACTAAGCCTAACAAATATACCTTGGCGACCTTTAAATACGTTTAAGGAAAGCAAAAACAAGAGAATTCAGCGCTTAGTTACCGAATTAGAACTTGGAGATTACAAGCCAAGCCAACTTTTGCAAAAAATGAAAAATTTAGGAACAGACGATTTTTCAGAAAAAGTGTTAAAATCTTTATGGCTTGATAAAATGCCGAATTTTATACGAAATATTCTGCTTGTAAGTGAAGAAAGTTTAGATAAACTGTCTACGATGGCGGATAAAATTCACGAAATGAAAACTGGGGAAGAAATATGTACTGTTTCGCCAAATGCTACCTATTATGATGCTTTAATTGCACGAATAGTAGCATTAGAACAGAAAATTGATTCACTGCAAATAAATGACCGTAGTAGATCCAAATTTAGAAATAATTACCGAAATACATCTCGAAGTCGCAGTCATTCAGTAAAAGCATTCAATAGGAAAGGTAAACATTGTTACTATCATTTTAAATTTGGTAATCGTTGCCGACCTGAGAAATGTTATTCACCATGTGCTTGGCGAGAAAAGTTGGAAAACTCCATGATGCAACAGGATTAGCGGCTACAACTGTTGCTGATGTTAATGAAAGCCGCAAGTTTAGATTATTTGTTAAGGATAAAAATTCAGGATTAAGATTTTTAGTTGATTCAGAAGCTGATGTTAGTCTAATACCTGCAACTCATCGAAATAAAACAGTAGACGATTTTAAACTTTACGCAGCAAATGGAACGGAAATTCCTACTTTCGGAATTAAAATTTTAAATTTAAATTTAGGACTTAGAAGAGAATTTAAATTTACTTTTATCTTAGCTAAAGTTGATAAACCTATAATAGGAGCTGACTTTTTGAATAAATTTAAACTTTTAATAGATATTCACAATAAACAAATTATTGATGGGATAACTAATTTGGCTGTTCGACACCACTTAACGACAGTATCCGTGGATGAGGTTATCAGTACTTTGGATAAAAATTCTAAATATGCTAATTTGTTGCAACAATACCCAAATTTAACTAAGCCTAATTTGACAGCATCTAAATGTGAACAAAATACTGAACATTTTATTACAACTAAAGGACAACCTACTTATTCTAAAGCTAGACAACTGGATTCAAAACGATTAGAAATAGCAAAACAGGAATTCCAGTATATGTTAGAAAATGATATCATTCGACCATCTAAATCTCAGTGGTCCAGCCTAGAGTGCCTTCAGTGAACAAGAGTGGCGTCAATCGAGGTGAAAAGCAAAACTGCGCAAGCGCATAATAGGATCGGGTTACCAGAAGATAGGTATTAAATCATGGGCTTCCATGTTTGGCAGTGTAGTTCTCGAATTCGTTCGTTTGTTAGGGAATGGGATGGAAAATGTTTTTTTCTTCTCCTAATCGATCATTTCATTAAAACAACGTAATATCTTTACAGTTTTTAACTGGTAATTGATTGACTTTTAAAAAATTGCTTAAAAAATTGTTTCCTACATTGAAATTTTTTTGAAAATGAAATTAATATTTCAACAAAATTCTATCCTTAAATATTAGTATCATTAATTTATAATTTTATTGTGATATGTAGTAGTCTCTCTGAAACCTGCACAGCTCAGGACAAAAGACAATGAGCAAATTTATTCAAATCCATAGCGATAATTTTCTATTTTTAAAATAATAGAACTATAGTACTAAATATTCAATACATTAATGAATTTGTTTCTTTCTGTCAGAGCATTTAAGTAATGAATGTAAAAGAATAAGATCAGTTTCTAATGTTTAAATACACAAAACTAGGTTTAAAGAAATTTTTAAAAAATTGAAAAATTAACATTATTTTTTTTAACATGAATATTTTTTACAACTTAAACCAAAAGTTTAACTTTAAGCAAAGCAGTTTTTAGAGTATGTTATGTTTCAGGGAGTTAATTGCATATGTGTGTGAACCCACTGGAAACAGGTAGCTTAATTGAAGTCAGACATATTTGCATTAAAAAACCATTGCAGATAAACATAAATCTCGCAATATAAAGTTATTCATTAACTGATATTTATGGTTGCATAAATTATTCTTATGACATTTAACTCAATATTCCCTCACAAAAAGTATTACATTAAGCTACAGGTAAAACGGAAAAAAAATTTAATTATAAAAGTAAACAACAAAACAAATGTAAACACTCTAGTCCAGCCCTCTACACGTGGTACCGAAGAAAGATGGTTCTTTTCGACCATGTGGGGACTACCGACGCCTGAACACTCAAACAATACCAGATCGTTATCCTATACCTCGGCTAGAAGATTTCAACCACATTTTAGAGGGTACTAAAATATTTTCCAAAATAGATTTACATAAAGCATATTTTCAAATTACAATTAATGAGGCTGATAAGCAAAAAACTGCAATAATAACACCTTTCGGTTTATATGAATTTAATGTAATGAGTTTTGGCTTGCGTAGCGCTCCATCTACATTTCAGAGATTTATTAATGAAGTATTCAGAGGACTAAACTTTGTTTTTCCGTATTTGGATGATGTTTTAAGTGCGTCAACTAGGGACGAAGAACACGAAACACACCTGAAATTAGTTTTTGACAGATTACAAAAATATGAATTGAGACTAAATATTTCTAAATCTGTTTTTGGAGTTAAGGAACTGGAATATTTTTTAGGTTTTCTAATAACAAACGAAGGATAAAAACCCCTTCCTGAAAAGGTTAAAGCAATATTAAACTGTTCATCAGCCACGAACCTTCCTTGGAATTTCTACCGTCGTTTCTTGAAAAACGCCGCTAGTACTCAAGCCATTTTACATGAATACTTGAAAGGATCAAAGAAAAATAACTTGGAATAAGGAAGCTATTGAGCAGTTTGAAAAATGTAAAAATGATTTGGCAAATGTTGCTGTTTTGTCTCATCCAAATTCTGAATTACCACTTTCATTGTGCACAGATGCATCAAATAATGCAGTGGGGGCAGTTTTACAACAACTTGAAAATGGTAATTGGAAGCCGATTGGATTTTTTTACAAGAAGCTTAATGACGCACAACAAAATTACAGTACTTACGATCGAGAACTTCTCGGAATCTATTTATCTATTAAATATTTCAAACATATGCTTGAAGGCAGAAAATTCACTGTGTATACTGACCACAAGCCATTAATCTACGCATTTTTACGAAAGTCAGATAAAGCATCTCCACGCCAAATTAGACAACTGCAATATATTTCCGAATTCACAGCAGAAATTGAATATATTGCAGGAGAAAGCAGCGTAGTAGCGGATGCTCTATCAAGAATTGAGGAAATTGCCGTAATGGATTATGACCTAGTTGCTCAAGAACAAGATGAAGAATTTCAAACATGTCAAAAATCAACAAGCTTGTCATTTAAAAAGTATTCGGTTCCATCTGGAAAATACCTATGGTGTGATACTTCAACGCAGCAGATCAGACCATATGTACCTAAAAAGTTCCGCATGAAGATATTTCAACAGTTTCACGGATTATCACATCCAGGAATTAAATCTACAATGAAATTAATTTCCTCGAAGTTTATATGGCCAAATATAAGGAAAGATGTCCAGCTTTGGGCGAAATCATGCATTCCATGCCAAAAATCAAAAATTACCCGCCATACAAAAACAGCAATCGGTGAATTTCAGAAACCACCAGGAAGATTTCAAGAAGTACATATTGACATTGTAGGTCCACTGCCACCATCAAATGGTAACACCTACTGTTTAACATGTATAGACAGATATACAAACTGGATGGAAGCTATTCCGTTGGAAAACATTAAACGATATCAAGAGCTTTTTATAGCGGTTGGATAGCAAGATTCGGAGTACCTTGAAAGCTTATTACTGATCGTGGAACCCAATTTTCACCCGAAATATTTCGAACCTTGTCAAGAATTTGCGGTATTAAGCTTTCACGTACCACAGCCTATCATCCGCAATGTAACGGCAAGGTAGAGCGTTTACACAGATCTATAAAAGCTGTTTTAAAGGCACATAACAATATATCTTGGAGTGAAACGTTACCAACAGTGCTCTTGGGTGTACGAACTGTGATAAAGAAAGATGCTAATTATACTATTGCAGAAATGGTGTATGGAGAGAATATTAAACTTCCTGGAGAATTTTTTGATGCAAATATACAATATACATCACCAGGAACTTTTATAAATGATTTACAAAAAGCTATGGAATCAGTTAGACCAATCGAAAACCAACACAATAATAATTCTAAAATATTTGAACATAAAGATTTGAAATCAACTTCTCACGTTTTTATTCGCACAGGCAGAGTTCGAAAACCACTGGAAGCACCATACCAAGGCTCCTATACAGTTATCAACCGAACACCAAAGTATTTTACCCTTCTGATAAAGAATAACGAAGTAAATGTAACAATAGATAGATAGAAGCCAGCTTATATATTACCAGAAGAAAATGCTGAAGAACCTACATCTAAAACTTTCGCAAAGAATATGCCTACAACACTGCCAGTAAAGATTCTGTTCCAGCCTGAGCTGAAATAAGCGAGTAAACAATCACGTCCGGGTCACCAATGTGGGGAATTAATTTTAGACTATGTCAACTTTCATCTATCCAAAGGTACCTCAAGATAGAATCAAGTTAACATGTCTTATATACTAATGAATTGGTATTTAATATTTATAGTGGTAGTTACGCCACACGAGCATTGGATTGCGAAGCAATCCGAAATGAACTGCGAAAGCAGTTCCGGGGGTTGGTGAGCACTAGCGAGCAGGGGGCGAAGCCTCCTAGTAATAAATATTAATAATAAATTCCCCAACTTGATGCATAACAAAATTAAAAGTGAAAAAAAAGAATTCGAAAAAAAATGATCAAACAGCAGCGGTCGCCATAGCAACGCATGCGCAGTGTTTACTATTACTCTTGGTTATTGTACTAGTTGAAAAGTGTGAGGACGTCATGAAATCTAAACAAAGTCTCATTTTGACAATGGGTAATAATAAATATTGATAATAATTAATAATAAATATTCATCAATACTTGAACACCTTACATAATTAGTTAACGAAGTGAAATCTAATTAATTAGCCCCTTCCGATAAAAAGACAAATATCGTTCGTTTTTTGTATATTTAAGTTGTTTTTGATATTCTACAATGAATTACAATTATATCCATATCAATATCGAAATTTTAATAAACAATATGTAAGAATCAAGAAATAAAAAATTTTAAAAAATTGTTATTTCATACAATATAATTCATTGTTAAATCCTACCAGAAAGAGTTAAAAAAGATCACGATTTTTTAGGTAACTTTTGAAGTGAATATGGAATTTTCCTTTTGTCCAGAGGACCCAAAAGATTGGAATCGAACATTTCACATATTCCCGGTTGGACTTCAGGATTATTTGACGGTCAATTTGGAAATGTTGTGCGAATGCGATTGTGAAAAGCCTTGGAATGAGGTATGGCCCCTTTTTTTCAATTTAAAAACGAACTATGCATTCTTATTGTACATTCGAGATAAAAAAATATGCAACTTATATCACTGTGACAAAAAATTTTATATCAGCTGAATAAATTTTTATGAACATTACCTGTGGCTCAACACAAGAGTTTATGAATGTTTTTCGAAAGCTCCGGTGTAATATAAAATTATGCTTTTTTGCGAATAATATACTGTTTTTATAACTGCTGTGAGTTTGTAACTGTTGCTCATGATTGTTAGGTCAAGTTTAGCCTATCTAAACCCAGTGCTGTCTACACTTACTTTGAAAATGGTTTGAAACTTCAACATGGAGAAAAACCACAGTTTTGTGAAAATGAAAACCGTTTGTGGTCTAATTTGTTAATGTTTAAAAACTTACTTCAATGCTGCATTACTTGGGCTCATAAAAATTTTCAAAAACTGAGAATATGGTAGTGATTTTGATAATTTTCATGTAGGTGGAAAAATGTTACCAAATTGACGATTTTTAAAAAGTTTAATAACTTTTAAAATAGTTAAGTTATTTGTTGTTTTTTTTATTTATTTACAGAAACTCACAGAAAATTGTTTACATGAAATCAAATTAATATCCTAGGTATAAAAATTTCACTTATATTCACTAGGTATTGACTTCTAGAATAACTGTACAAACTAGTAGCTATACTGTATTTACAAATTATCTAATATATCTTTACTACATAAATTAGAAATAAAAATTATGTCTCCTATTTCTGTTTTAATTTAGGAAAAGTTTAGTCCAAAATGTAGCGATGGCAACGGAACCTTCGAATGTGGTGTTTGTAATTGCAACAAAGGTAGATATGGCAAAGAATGTGAATGTGATGCAACAGATGTTGATCCCTTCTCAGCAGTGAAATCATGCTACAAGTAAATTAAACATACTCTTCTAACTAAAAACTGTAATTTGATACATGGAATATTATGCAGGATGTTCTGCCATGACTGTCCTTAACGTATAGGGTAATTTTTTTAAAGTAGTGAAATTAGAACTCTGTAACAAAAAAGCACTGACCTGAAATGCCAACAGTATGCTCTCAAAGCAATGGTAATTTTTTACGCGTAGTTTAAAGAAACAAGTTGAAATTGCACCTATAGAGGGCGAAAGAAACAAAAACTAAGAATATCTTGAATGACAAGAAAACAAAGAGAAAAAAAAATTTTTTACACCTATATTTTGTCAAAAGTAAGAACACCCCTGGCCATTCGTCTGAACCCGTTGCGGTGACTATGGTAACGAGGTATAACTCATTTAAGTAGGGGTGTGAGACGATTTTGACTCGGATCGGCGAGAGAAAGAGAATCTTTTTCTTCGGTCTACTGTGTTAGTCCTAGATTGAAGAGAAGCTACCCTCCCTGAAATGCGCTCTTGTTTCCATAGCAGCAGGCTCAGACTTTGTGGCGGGGAGAGATCTTACCATATACAAACGATATCAAAAGTGCAGAATTTATCGCCACTGGCTGCGTGTCAGGCGAAAACTCCCTCCCAATCTTACTATACATACAGCGCCAACTATCAAGGCAATTTTCAGTTATTTTAAATTCACCTAAAGCAAAATTCCCGTTTTTTCAGTGTTATCATTCAGTGCTCCTTTAAGTTTATCAGTGTTTTCCTGTGTTCCAAAATGACGTTTATTGGGATACAATTTCAGTCTCTGGGGGAAGAAAAGCTTAAAAGAAGTTAAGTTAAGGGCATCAAGAGGATGAGGAGTAGCAGGAAAGTGTTTATAGCCCAAAAACGTATTCATTTTACATTACTGTGAGACAAACGCTTTGTCACTCTTGTCCTTTGGTTTCGTATGCATGATCTTTTCTTCGTAGTTTAATTAATTGTTCAAAATCTGATGAACAGTTGTGTGATGCAAATTCAACCGTTCTTCAGATCATTTTGATCGTCAAATCAACGGTATGAAAACTCTATATCATCCCAGATTCTGACAACATTTCCATGAAATTGAAGTTCTTTCTCTGCGTTCTTTCAACGACTCTCTTTCTTCTTCAAATGCCTTAAATCCACAACGTTGCTCCATATTAATGCCATTCATTTTTGAACGCACTGATTTCACGAGGCTGTTTTTGAAGGCTTTCTAAATCTTATAAATTACTGTTTTTTTTTTTTTTTTTTTTTTTTTTTTTTTGCAAATAAATGTGCTATTTTTATGACTGATGTGAATTTGCAACGTTACTCATGACCTTTAGATCAAATTTTGCCTATCTTTATTCTGCGCCCTCTATGTTTCATCTGAAAATGGTGCAAAATGTCACTATGGAGAAAAGCCACAGTTCTGGAAAAATTAAAAACGTTTGTGATCTAATTTTGTAATATTTAGGAATATACTCTAATGCTGTCTAATCAGGGCTTATAAAAATGTGCTAAAATTGGGAATAAGGCATTGATTTTGATAATTTTTATATAGGTTGAAAAATGTCGCCAAATTGGCAAATTTTTAAAAACGTTTAATCTCTTGAAGTTTTTAAAAGATTTTAGTTATTTGTCCGTTCTAATGCCAAAATAATCTTTTACAGCAAGATGGCATAAACTGTTTTAAATTATAACTTTTCTTCAAGTGTATTGCACTTAAACTGTGTCCTTTTTTAATTTATCTCGGTAGAAGAGCTTCGAAAAACCTTGGTTAATCTGCCAAGTTTCTATTTGTACTGAACTTATAGGAGAGACAAGTTAAGGAGATCCAGTTTGCCATATCGATGTTACGTCACCTGTGTCATAACATCTTGTAGATTGAGTTCCCGTTTAAATTAATTTAAGTATATTTTTTTTTATAAAAAAATACGTGTTTGCTTTATTATCTGATTTTTAAAATTACAGTATTAGCTTCATTTTTCGTCGTTGTTTAAATGTTTCACATTCCCTTTAACAAACAAAACGCGTGTTTCTGTGTAGCACATTTAATCCAAATGAGGGCATACTTGGTGCCACGTATGAATAAAAAAAATGATGCGTATGAAATACATATGTCCATTTATGTACTCTTGTTTGCGCTTTATTCTAGTTGGTTTGTTTTATTCAATTCAGTCATGATTTCATTATTTTAATTCATACTTCCGTTTTGATTTTTTTTATTAGCGGAGATGACACAGTGCCCTGTTCGGGTCAAGGATCATGCCGATGTGGTAGATGTTATTGTCACCCTCGCCCGGTATATAATTCTATTATATAATTTCATACAAATAAAATGCATAATACGTAACAATAAAAACATTTTATCTGTAGATAGCAAAATTTGTAACAATGTTATTAACGTAATCTCTAACAATGTAAAATCTATATTCGATAACAATATCAAACTCACTAAGTATAATAACGTAAAATGCACAATCTGTAACAAAAAGATAAGAGAATTTTGCAACAATATAAGACACAAAAACCGTAACACTGTCAAATACAGAATCTTTAACAATAAAAAAAGCTTAAACTTTATCAATGTAAAGTTTGAAAAAGAACGGGGCACAGCCGGAAATTTCAGACAGATGTATACATTTAATTTCGGTTTTAAGTTTTACATGTTTACTTAAAATAAAAATGGCACATCCTCGAATTTTTACAGTTAAAAATTACTTCGTAAGAAAGCTGTTCATTTCGTAGAAGTTTGAAGATCCACATTCTAAAATAATGTTTCTTAAAGCTTTAGAATTATTCAATAGTCACTATAAGATCTCGCTTTGCTGCTCGCTCCACTCACCGACCCACATAATTGCTCCGCATTCATCATTTTTTTTTTTTTTCCTTTTTTAAAAGTCAATATTTTCCACAAAACAACTAACATTTATTAAATAAAATTTTTAATTATCATAATTGTATGTAAAAACATTTTCTCAATATGTCAATCGTAGCAAAATGAACATTTACCTGGATTCGAGAAATGATCAACTGTACTAGAAAAAAAAAAAAAATTTAAACTCAGGATTGTGTGACTCAATATGAAGATAGATAAATAAGAAATATTTTCCCTCGTTAACGAGACTTCATATCATTCTAACAATTAGAATTTGAAATCATATTTATCTGTGTTTAATTAAATGTTTTACATTTTTATTATTGTATTTCATTCCAAATGATAAGATTTATATGTATCCCTCAAAAATTAATTTGCCTCTCTCGCTTTCTTCTCATCTTTTTTTCTTTACTTTTGACATTAACTTTAGCGTGAGCTTTTAAAATAATGATCTCGATGGATAATCATTATTTAAAACAAAAAAGTGAGAAAAAAGTTAATAATCGGATGTTAATTTTTTTAAATTTATTTGTTAATCCTAAAAAATTTTCTACACACCTTCCTAATTTCAATTTCCAAGCAGTTTATGCACTATAAAACAACGAAGTATAACAACAAAATAACAAGGAAATTTTTAAAAAAAATTTAATTTCTTTGTAATTCCCATACATTTTTCTACACACCTTCCTGATTTCGAGTTTCCCTGCCATATAGTTTTTGCACTACAAAACAATGAAATATAACACAACAATATAACAAGGAAATTAAAAATATTCTTTTTATTCCTATATATTTTTCTACACACCATCCTAATTTCAAATTCCCAAGCGTTATAGTTTTTGCACTACAAAACAACAAAATATAACACAACAATATAACATGTAAATTAAAACTTCTTTTTAAATGTCCTTGTAATTCCGATGCATTTTTCTACACACCTTCCTAATTTCTAAGCGTTATGGTTTTTGCACTACAAAACAACAAAATATAACACAACAATATAACATGTAAATTAAAACTTCTTTTTAAATGTCCTTGTAATTCCGATGCATTTTTCTACACACCTTCCTAATTTCTAAGCGTTATGGTTTTTGCACTACAAAACAACAAAATATAACACAACAATATAACATGTAAATTAAAACTTCTTTTTAAATGTCCTTGTAATTCCGATGCATTTTTCTACACACCTTCCTAATTTCTAAGCGTTATGGTTTTTGCACTACAAAACAACAAAATATAACACAACAATATAACATGTAAATTAAAACTTCTTTTTAAATGTCCTTGTAATTCCGATGCATTTTTCTACACACCTTCCTAATTTCTAAGCGTTATGGTTTTTGCACTACAAAACAACAAAATATAACACAACAATATAACATGTAAATTAAAACTTCCTTTTAAATGTCCTTGTAATTCCGATGCATTTTTCTACACACCTTCCTAATTTCTAAGCGTTATGGTTTTTGCACTACAAAACAACAAAATATAACACAACAATATAACATGTAAATTAAAACTTCTTTTTAAATGTCCTTGTAATTCCGATGCATTTTTCTACACACCTTCCTATTCTAAGCGTTATGGTTTTTGTACAACAAAATAACGAAACTTAACAAAAAAATAGCTTTTTCAGTTCGTTAAATTTCAATTCTTTCTTTGTCCTTCTAAGGTTCGTTAAGTGGACCTAATTTGCTACAAGTTTAACAGCTTATAATTTTTTGACTATTTATAGAATGCTAAATTTTTTTTTAATCCTTTGTATTTCTGATACATTTTTTACACAACGTTGCAATTTAGCGTTAGCGTAACAAAACAAGCTGTAACGAAAAGTAAAGCACCCAAAGCAGCAGCGGGGTCGTTTACAATGTCCTAAAATACAGAGAAAAATAAGTCACAAAATGCGACGTCCATTTATTTGTAATGGAGGTACAAAATGCGAACTCTATTTATTTAAAACGAAGGGGCAAAATTTAAATTAATTGCAAAAATTTAAATTAAATTTCATTTTAAAAAATTAAAAACTTAATTAATACAAAAATTTAATTTTAATTTTATTTCATTTTACAATTGACACAGGATTACCATCTCAAGAATTAGGACATTAAATCATGGATAAAGAACAACACTATTGGTTTATTACTCCTCTTTCAATCTGAATATAAGACATTAATATATAAGTGGGAAAAAAATGTTTTTAGATTCCGACCACTGGCCAATTATTGCTGTGATCAATCAGTGCGACCACTGGCCAATTATCAATCAGTGCAAATGCGGGAAATAAAATCATCTGGAACTAACTTATTTAAGAATGAAGCTTCAAAGTGGTTCTTCGCTAAATAGGAATACATTATGATTTTTCTTTAATTAACTTTTCATTATAATTTCTATAGAACCCGGAAGAAAAGTTTTATGGAGATTATTGTGAGTGCAACAACTTCAATTGTGACAAAAGAAACGGTAAAGTATGCAACGGTAAGTTTGTGTTTTTTATAGGTTTATTGCATATCATCCAACCATTCCCCTGATTTCAGGACTCTATCTTTACTATCGGTCGTTGTAGGAATGTTATGCCCCGATCAGATGACTGTGCTAGTAACCCGTTTTTCAAACTTCCTCACCATAATCAATGAGAGAACCAACCTATTTAACATGCTTTTTGATGAGTATACAAGGGTGGCTGATAAAGTATAAATAAAGTAAAATATTAGTATATAGATAAAGTATACTTTTTGCTACGTAGACTAAAGTAAGAAACAGCAGGAGTAAAGCACAAATAAAATACAGAAATGGAAGTACTATAATTTTGGTTATTTAACACAAAGATTTTTCAAGTGTTTAACGCAGTAGGACAGTAAAAATTTAAAGAGATAAACTAGTGAAAAGTTGTTTAACCTGTAGGGATAGAGGAACACGCTTAAACAATATAATAAGAGGAAATGACAAAAGAAATAAGTGTGACGAAATTTAGCGGAAACCCCCAGGGTGCTAAAAATTAAATTAGAACAGATTTCCAAGCAATGGAAATGGAAGGATCATCCACTAAATCATAATTTTTCAAAATATGAATGCACTAGGGGGCTAAGCCACCTGTTCGCTGCCGCTCACCAACCCCGATGATTGCTTCGCAATAATTGTCTTTTAGTGGCAGAAAACAGTTTTTCTACATAAGTTAAAATTATTCACTAAACATATATGTACTAAAAGGAATTCTGTTTGCTTACTCTTGTGCCTCTACTTCCCACGTCCAAATATTACTATTTATTAGTATTATAAACATTTGGATCTCTTGGTGAACGGAAGTGATTTTTCGAAGTAATCATTTTTTAAAATAACATTTATATTCTTATAACATTATATTGCTCAAGCAAATTTGATGAATTACCAACCATAATTTAATATTCTCGCTAATAATAGCAGTACTGGAAAATAAGTTTAAATTAGGGATACAAAAATATTGAAAGAAAAACAAAACCTTTACGACTATTGTTAATTTTATACTGATGGCAACCAAAACAATATGGAAATGAATGAGGGAAAACTGGATCCTACCACGTGATTTTCAATTAAAATGCGCCGACAACAATGGAAAACGGTATCAGACCATTATGATTTTATATTATATAGAGATATGCTAATGTGTGCTAGTCAAGTGCCACTTCCCGGTATACATTTGCGCGGTATACCCTACATAGATGTTTTTTAAGGTTCAGTGCCACTGCCCGGTATATATTTAACCGGTTCTTCGAACATTGATGTTTCTCCTAATCTATCCGCAGCAGATATTAAAATATCGAATAAATATAATAACGTCAACGAATAAATTAATACCAAATCGGATATAACAAATATTTCGGATATTCACCGGGGAAAGTCAACATTCTCTTTATTTTCTTCATTCACGGTAACATATACAGTGTATATAGCATAAATACAGTTTGATATCAGTATCGCTATCTAAGAAATGACTAATTATAGAAAACAATTGATATCAAAATTACTTTTTGAATCATAGGCAGTTCAGGAGCTAAAATATATGGTTTGCTTTTTTTAGGTCCTGATCATGGCGTTTGTGACTGCGGTTCCTGCAAATGTAAGAAGGGGTGGACAGGGGATGATTGCAGTTGCAAAGGTGGGACTGATAGCTGTAAAGGCCTCAATGGAGTAAATATTAGATTTTTTCTTAAATGCATCATTAAGAGGATCAAAATCTAACGACTTTCCTCAATCAATCACGAAAATCCTGAAACGAATTCCTTCAATCTATCATAATTACATAATTCGAATCCTGAGAATTATTTGTTTTTAAGTGTTGCTTTGAATTATTGAAAAAGGTACGAGTTTAATAATTACTCTTTTTTTTAAGAAATCTATTATTTAATAATACATGGCATTGACTTTTTTAAAACAACTGAATACTAAAACTATTGGAATTAATACCAAGTTAGATGCGTTTGGACAAGAGAAAATTATTCAAATATCGAATCAACTGACTCAAATAATTTTTCAAATCAGTTTCTTAATCGTCATCACGACTAACTTTTTTTTTTAAAATACGAATTATGGTTAGTAATTTCCACCGATTGGTTAAGATTTTTGAAAATTTATGTTGAGAATATCGATTGTAAAATCGTCTGTAGCATTTTAATTATTTTTTTATATGACGATCTATTTTAAACTGAAATTTTGAAAGATTTTATTTGATTTAAAAAAATGTTGATCATGTATCAAAAATATGGTTAATGATTTACAGCCAACAAATTTCATCAGAAACTGTTTCGATAATTTGTTTTTTGAACAAAAGTGATCGTTTAAACAATTTTGAATAAAAACATTTTCATTTTTTCCTAACAAAAATATCAGTCTACCCCAATTGATTCCTATATGCATATATCAGGCTATGTGATATAATATAGACAGAATTTAAAATAAATTCGATAAAAATTGTTGTTCGCAGGATGCAAAGAAGTTAACTGGTAAAGATCTTAAACATTACAAGATATAACTCAGTACAGTGGGACAATGCCATAGAAAATAACTGACTAAAATGGATTTTAAAAAGTAAACAAACTTGGTGTAGTTAAAGGTTGCTAAATAAAGTTTAACAATTTCGATCTTTTAAACCTTATATCTTACTTTCAACTTTATATCTTACTTTAAAACCTAATATACCTTTAAACATTACTTATAATGAACACTAAATTCTCTAAAATATATAACAAATATAATAATAATAATCCGTTTGTTTTAATTAACGCCATAATAAAATTACGTTAATGAGCAATTGCTGTTTGGAATTCATCCTCAGCGATGATCCGATGCGCGCAATATATTACCACAATTCAAACGGGATATGAAATGTTTGCATTAATCACCCGGTCTCCTCATTACACTTCCCGATTGCCTAACCGTCTATGGACTTTTTCGGCTCTGAAATCATGGAATAGCAAGATTTTGAAACAAGAAACATGCAGCGTTACTCCTTCAATTTCAAGCTACATCCCAATGGAATTAGACTATTCGATATCTTTTGCAGGTTGAAAAAAGTATTTGTTGCAAGTCGGCTTTTCTTTTCTGAAACAGATACACAGAATTTGTTTTCGATTTCAGAATTTGTAAATTAAAAATAAAATATTCTTTTTCTAATAAAAAAGGGCATTGAAAAGCATTTCGATACTCAGAGTTTATCGTACTTTGTGTTTATCTTTCATTTATATTATTACATTCATAAATTTGTTTTCCAGCAGTAGAAGTGATTTCGAATTTCAAATAATTTAGATTAGAAAAACTGCTTGCGTAAAAAATATCGTGTAATGACCTTCAGAATTCAAAAAGAAACATCAATGTAAGAAATACCGGACGATAATGTGATAGATAATGGCTCTTTAACTTCAAACATCAATGTAGGGAATACCGGGCAAGAGCTTACCCAGAAATGAACGCCCTCACACCTAAAAACATCAATAATAGGAATAGGGTGCATTTCCTAATTTTCTAAATTTTCAAAAGAAAGACAAAAATCCACTCCCCATATGGAGACATTTTGGAGTTAAAGGAACTAGCGTTGCGGGCTTTTTGTCCCCGGATATTTGGAACAATTAAAACGATCCGAGACAGATCTAATCAGACACTTTGAGGCAGGAGTTCTGCCAGTCCTAGACGAAAACTAGACCCAAAAAACAAACTTTTACATATTCAGTTACTAAGTAGCCTTTAATTACTATCGAACTAAATGCTTTATTATTTCTTTTTTTTTTTAGGAAGTTTGCAGTGGACATGGAGTATGTGATTGTGGAACTTGTATTTGTAACAGCACAGAACAGGACTATTTTGGAACATTTTGTGATGACTGCTCAGTAAGTATGTTTCACATGAATACAGATCTATACGGGTTGGTCCCGAATTCATGGTACAAACTTCAAGGGTAGGTACAGGACATTTTTAAAATTCGTTTATTGTACAGGAATGTGTGGGCGCAAGTGTCGTTGAGGCACAAACACAAAAAAATGAGAGACGAAAAGAAGGACAAAGTGTTTATTGAAAGCGTCGTTGACAAGTGTAATGTTTACAATAACTGTTCAAAATTGCGACCACCAGTAGCGATACATGCCTGACAGCATAAGTGGAGCGATTGGCGTACAAGTTCAAAGATTCCAGGTATTTCACATACACGTGCAGTAGCTTCGGATATTTGAGCAACGAGATTCTCATCTGAATCAAGTGGAGTCGCATAAACAAAGATTCTTATGTCCCCCATAATATATATATATACAAATAATAAAATAATATAAAAAATAAAACTATTGATGGAAAAAACCAAAAGTCTTCCTCAAGACACATCTTTTGGTATAATTTAATGTGATATTTCTGAATAAAGAACAATTATCCTAAGATAAAAATCATTCTTCATATGTGTCAATATCGCTAAAAAATTCAGTTGAAAAAGAGCATGAAATAAAAGAAAGCAGAAACCAAACTTACCGGCGTGTAGCAGCAAAATGTGGTTTAAGTTTAAAAGTAAAATACTAATTTAACAGTTAACTATATATATATATATATATATATATATATATATATATATATATATATATATATATATATATATATATATATATATATATATATATATATATATATATATATATATATATATATATATATATATATATATATATATATATATATATATATATATATATATATCATACACCGTTGATTTAAAGCAACTGATTTAGTTACACAAAAATTATTTTATAAAACTGTTAATGCAACCTCAGAAAGTTATTAAATTTATAATAAAAACTTTCTATTTGCAAATGTAACGGTATATAAACTAAATGTGATGCGAAAAAAAGATTTAGGAAAACTCAAAGTCATGGAACTCTTGTTTGTTTCGAGAAGGCAGCTCGCACTAAACAGGATATTTTATGAGTAGTGACTTGCGTAGTAATCAATAACTATCTATTGCTTCACGAATTATATTGATGCATGGGGTTTGTCCGACAGATAGTTTTTAAATAAATAAGTGCAGAAAAATGTTTAAAAGTAATTAAAAATTCTTATTAATTCAAAATTGACTTAATTGAACATTAAAAACCAGATAAATGTATATAAGATAAACGTTGATTGTTTTCTTTCGTTATACTTTAGAAATGTATGGTATAGGTAATTGTGAATTTATTTTATTATCAATAGACTTGTCCAGGAATGTGTGATGAGTTGAAGGATTGCGTCGAATGTTTTATGGAGGAACAGAAAGGATTGAAATATAACTGCAGCATATGTGGATCAGTCACTCAATTATTACCTGTCAAAGCTATTGAAGGTATTTTATTTCATTTAAACATTTTCATTAATTTTTTTTTATGAAAATGATAAAAAGGAAACATTTGAATGCATTCTAATTATCGTATTCAATAACTCACAAAATAATGAAGTCCAGCGCGTAATATGATAAATAAAAAAAAAACTAAACGACTGCACTTTTAATCTAATGCGAAGATTTTTTCTAACTTAATGCAAACTTACAGCTAAAAGAATTAGTTTAACCTTAAACATGTAAACAATAAGTTATGAAATCAGACAGAAAAACGTGCTTTCTCTGAAAAAAGTTTCGATGGATTTGGATTCTTGGCTTTCATAATAAGGTAAAATAGGTTTTAATAGTTCTCTAATTACGGACTGTCTTTTCTGATTGACTGAACTAAGAAGTCGCAATACAGACGGGAGAAATGCTTCATGACAAATTTTCTGTCAACTATATTAACTATTTAAAGTTTGGAGAAAAGTGAGTTTAGGGGAACTACGAATGGGAGTAGAGTGAACTTATTCTCTCATAATTAGTTTGTATTTTGAAAACATACTTTAAGTATTTGAAACTTTATAGTTTATTTCTAGGTTTGCCATAACTTACTTTAAACAAGTTGAAAGAGAATTTGCCATGAAACATTTTCCCAACAGTATAGTATTCTCTTAATGTTAACTTTATGAGTATTTTACCATTAAGCTAATCAAAAACTTTTGCATACAAGAATTAAAACTAGTTTATCCAAAGATAATGCTTCGTAAAAAGCATTTTTTATAATTACATATTTTTTTATTATTTAATTTAATGATAGAACATTTTCTAGATATTCAGTACAGATTATTACTTTAAAAAAAAACTATGTAATTTTTAGTAACAAATTGAAATATTTAAACAAAATCAGCCTAATAGCTAGTGATAATAATGAAATTTTAAAGAAATTGCTATTCTTCATTTTTACTTTTCTAGATTTTTTTCAGATTTCGTTCAAATTTTGTCATTTAAAATTACAGTTTAAAAATGTGTTAAACTTTATATAGTTTACCATAAAACCTTTATGAATAACGTTATTTTAAATAACATTAAATAAAAATAAAACTATTTTTGCAGGGAATCTTAGGAAAAACAAATTTGTAAAAAATGTTTCAAATTTTTTTCTTTATTCTCCTAAATAGTTCCAGAGATATTGAGAACTACGCAAAAAGTGAAATTAACATTATGAGACCTAAAAGTTCGCCCGTTCTCCTGACTAAATTGTGAATTTTATAATTTCCAGATATTTTGAGGGTCGAGAGTTCGATTCTGCATATAAAGAAGTAATGTTTGTTAAGATAAGTTTTTTTTGTGTGTGTCTAATTTCGTAATTTAAAGCATCGCCTACACTAACTAATTAGCATATTTAAGGTCAATGCCGTGAAAGATAAATTATCGCCTAAACAAAAGTTATTAAGGTGTTTAGTATTTTATTTTTCACACTGTACAGTGCGGAAAATAATAAGCGGACCACCCTGAATTACTTTTGATCTTATGATCGGGTTTCCAAGTTTTAGGACTCAATCTTAATGGTTCTAGGGGAGTGGTCTCAAATATGTTGATTAATTAGTGAAGACGATATTTTAAGTTACTATATCAGATACAAAAGCGTACTTTCTCTGAATAAACGTATATTTTCTTTCGACGGATTCAAATTTCTGGCTCCCAAAAAATAAGGGGTTAACTGAAATATGGTCCCATTGGTTTGGGTGAGAGAGCGATTCAAAGTTTGGACCCTTTATTATTAATTTTACTTTTTGCGTATCGCTATACCCCGAGAACTTTTTTAAACTAGATAAAAAAATTGTTGCGTACAATTATAAAATTCGTTTATCCAAAGAAAATTTCATGCAAAAAATACCTTTTTTTAAATATGAAATTTTTTTTATAATTTTATTTAATAATAGTCTAAAAAAGTTTGAATTGTAAGGTACACAATTGTTTACATCATCTTAAAGGATCTTGGTTTAGATGGCTGAATATAAAATTTGAGTGATATCGGTCGAATAAACCCTAAGAAATCGAATTTTAAAAATACGACTTCTTTAAAATTCAATTTCTCAAGAATTAATCGGCTGATGCCGCATAAATTTTGTATTTTGCTATGTAAAATTACATTCTTTAAAATTATGTAAAAACTATATTCCTTAAAATTAAAAAATGTCGACTATTATTAAATATAATAATAAATATTTTTTCTAAACACTATTTTTTGCATAAACTAATATTTAGATAAACGAATTTTGAAAAAGCGTTCAAAAATTTTTCAAATCGTTCAAACAGTTTTCGGCGAATATGCAAAAAGAAAAATTAATATTAAGGGGTCCAAACTTTGGACAGCTCTCCTTACCTAACTATTGGGATCATATTTTCCAAATTGCGACTACACTTATATTTTAGGAGTCAAAATTCCAAATCAATCGAAAACAATATGTTTATACAGAAAAAGTGTGTTTTTGTTTCTGATTCCGCAATTGAATATTTCATCTGTACTAATTTATTGTCAAAGAAGTCACACCTTAGAACCATTAGGATTGACTCTCAAAAGTGAAGATCCGATGATTAGATCAAAAGTTATTCGGGGTGGTCCGTTTTTTATTTCAAGCATTGTCACATAAAAATATTTTTTGTGACAATGTACCTTTATTGAGGATACTTATTAGTAGTTTGGATTTTGAGGGTGTTTGGCGGAAAAACAAGGTACGTCCAGATTTATAAATGATTGGCGGACGCCAAGCGAAATTAAACAAAACTACAATAGATTTTGAAGCTTTATTACATACTATTTATCATATAAACTATCAGGTGAAAAGTATCCGAACACTCACCTAAAGAAGTTGATTTTGGAGTGTTTTTAATAATTTTGTCCCTTACTTCCAGTTGTTGGAAACATAAACTGTGAAATGCGTGTGGACATTCTGAAAAATGCTGCTCTCCCGTATCTAAGGCTATATTTTGGGGAATGTCCATTTCTCTTCCAGCAGGATAACTTTTCATTCACACACCAAAACATGATTTGATGAAATGTTATTCAAAATCTAGACTGACCTTCTCCGAGCTCCAATGTAAATCCTATTGTACACCGTTGAGATTGCTTTGCACACTGATTACATAGCTAGCCATCTTCAACTTCAGATATGATGGTCGTCTGTAAGTTAGTTTCTATCAAAATTTGTTGGAAAGTATTCCCAGATGGGGGATGTCAGGCAAAAGGGAAACAAACATCATATTAATATAAACCTCTCCAAGTACAAAGGGTGTACGGATACTTTTAACAGATTGTGTACTGAAAAGATTACAAACTGAATTTTTTGTGTAAATCTTTTTTTATTATTTCTAATTAGTTCGAGAAAAGGAGAAAAAATGTACATTCGAAGACGAAGAACGCTGTGTATTCTCCTTTAAATATAAATTTGATGAAGAAAAGCAGTTACTTGTCTGGGTTCAGCTGAAAAAAGGTTAGTGAATCTCAGTTACGATAGAAAACTTTCATACAATTCGTCGGTGAGGTTTTTATTCAGGACACAGCTCATAAAGCCTGTTTAAAAAATAGACACAGCTCAAAAAACGTGTCTAAGAAAATAGACGCTGCTCAAAAACCGTGTTAAATAAAATGTACACATTAAAAAAAATTAACCTTTTCAATGTTCAACTCAAATTCAACAATTTAACGAGAGATTTCGTGTTTATTTTTTCTTTCATTTTTCAACTCTATGCATATTTAACACCCGAAAAATCTTGAACTTCGGGGTCGGGCTGTCCGGGTATATTGCAGATGTAACTTGTCAGGAAATGTCTTCGACGACTTTAAAAAGAACTTACTAAGAGATTTAGGCAATTAGACATCATATTACGAGTTTATTTGCATCCATTCGTTTATTCTTTTAAGAAAAGAATTTTTTTTCAAATGTGAAGTTTTAAAAACAGAATGAAACGCCAGGTTGATTTTAAACACTGATTTTTGTCTATGCCCATTTTCTAGTACAAAATAAAAAAACTCACCGGCGAGTTGTCTTATTTATCTCTACAAGAATTTCACATAAGCTAACTTAAACTGCATAAGCTCATGATTCAAAAATTGTACATCATCATTCAATAATTCAATTCTAAAAAGTAATCAGTAATTACATTAAGTATTTTTTGTCTGAAATTATATTTAGATAAAGGAGAATTATAATTATTTACACACATTTTGTCGCTTAAATAGTTTTTGAGGCATAGATAGATAAATACCTTAAAAATAAAATTTTCTAGATTACAGAATGTTATGGCAGGACTTTGTGACCCGACAGATTTTAACGTGCACTCGTCACGTTTTACTACTCAATAGTCTTCGGCCGACGGGGATCGAATTAACGACCTCTTGGACATGTGTTCAGCTCCGTATCAACCAGGCTATTCTGGCTCTCAAGAGATATTTTAACTTTACGCGGCAGAAATTTAGGCATAAAATTTCTCACCTCTCCTTTTTTTTTTTTTTTTTTTCTTTTTTTTTTTTTTTTTTTTTTTTTGCATTTAACCTTTCTTACAAGCCAAACAACCTCTCTGAATTCTCATTATTTTCTTTTTTGTTTTGATGGGGTGATTTTTCTTTCTTAATGATTTTAACTAATTACATTGCAATACACAACGTGAACAAGTCGGAGACTCTTAACTGTTTCGGTTTCAATGTCTATGTTTGCCTCTTTAGTAAAATGTTTTCCGAATCAAGGAAAGAGGTTCAACCGTATCAAGTTCTGCTTTGTGCATGTTTGAGAAAGCATCTTCTCGCGCTTCAGAAACGGTTTTTGTTTATAATCAGAGTAAAAAAGAGAACTTTATGAGAACGCTTTATGCTTCGGCTTAATGATCAGTTGATATTTAACTACGTCACAAAATAAAATTTGACTAGTTGTCCATTGTTGAGTTCCTGCTAAGTGCTTTTCTCGTTAATTTTTTAGTAAACATCTCCTTTTTTTCTTTTGAGAAATTTCTGCTTGGAAGTTGGCTTGTGACATAAGCAAATAATAATTTTTTTTTTTTTTTTTTAGTTTTGAAAATGAGTATTTTTTTTTTTTTTTAATTTAAAAAATAAAGCCTGAGCATTTTTTATCTAGAAAGAAAATTCGATTATTCGAGGTTAAAGAATTTTATCAAGAATAGAAAATAAGAAACTAAAAAAGACATTTAAAATAAATATTTTACTTTTGACCCATAAAAAATAGAAATGTTTTGTCCGTCCCAAAAATTATGCTTGAAAAGAGATGTATTTTAACTCCAATCGTTTCGTTATTTATTTTATTTTATCGCCGGCTTCAAAAACCCGACCTATTTTATACGATTGGTGAGTATCGATTTCTAATACTTTAGCTTTTTAATATTAAACCCAATTCAGAAAACAGTGCACATTTTGGATCAAACATTGGAACAAATTGGGATAGGTTCAAAATTACAAAAAATTCGGTTGCTCTGAAAATTTCTGCCTTTTTATGAGGAGAGATAAGATTACAATCAATATTTTTTTACATTACATTATATTATATTATATTATATTATATTATATTATATTATATTATATTATATTATATTATATTATATTATATTATATTATATTATATTATATTATATTATATTATATTATATTATATTATATTATATTATATTATATTATATTATATTATATTATATTATATTATATTATATTATATTATATTATATTATATTATATTATATTATATTATATGTTGTAATAACTAAGGTTCATTAAGAGGTTCAGAGCTTCAACCTGAAGAGATGCCATTGGTATCGTGACAAACATCAATCAAATCAAACTTCGATCAAAGTTTCATGATTTAATTTTTCTTTTTATACTGGAAAATAGAAGTTTTTTTTTATTTAGTTCAGATAAATAAAATAACTATGAAATTCGGTCAGCACGCAATTCATCCATCAATATTTTGTTTCAAAAGGAAATGTGAAATTTCCATTAGTATAATAGATCCTTTTTTCTTTCTAATCTAAACTGTCCTTTAAAATTAACTTTAAAATAATTATAGCTTTTGATCTAACCAACAAAAGAATATCATGAACTTCGTGGTTTGAAGAGCTAACTTAAGATTTGCTAATTAATTAGTACTAACTACACTTTAAAAATAATCTATAATATAACCAAAAACTTTGGCCTGGATAGCCTGCCTGATAGGGCGTTGGGACCATGTCCAAGAGGTCCTGAGTTCGATCCCCCCGGCTGAAGACTCCCCGTGTACAAAATCATAACTAGTGAGCGTTAAATCTGTCGGGGCTCACAAATTCCATCAAGTTCCCATGACAAATTAATACCTCTAAGGGAAATGGATTGTAGATTGATCGTTTTCTGGTTCAGATCAATATTATGATCGACGGATGGAATGTGTTCCCCTTGTAAAACGGGCTGTGACGTATATGTGTGGAATCTTTCGAATTCTTGGCCATAGATTGCGCCACTGGAAAACAAAAATATGCATACCCCTCTGCCTTAAAATAGGCTTGTTAGTATTGACAAGTGGCATAAGACATCAACAACAACTAAAAAATCTCTTGAAAACTCGTTCTCCGTAAACGTTTCTAGCGACGTTATACGGCATTAAACTTAAACATATCATGTTCACTAAATTTATTGCAGCAGTTGCTGGAAAAGTATATTTATTAGCAAAGGAGATAATTTGGCAATAATTTTGAAATCTGGGATAATTTGGCACAAAATTTATATTAATGTTCGGGAGTACATCTCGGAAGTTTTGATTTTCTAGAAAATGTGGTCGCAATAATTTAGTTTATACGCGATCATTCGACAAATTTTAATCACTCCGTCGTGCCTACACGTGTCTACAATATATGGTGAGTATTGAAAATATTGTTTTCCCTAAAGATACAATGGTAAAAAGATAATTTTTAATACTTATTATTTGATTGCGTGACAGTTCCTTCCTAAACAATGAAATAGAATGTGTATTATAAATATTTCCAGGATACAGGGAAATAATCGTTTTGGGAAAACACATAAAAATCTTTATTTTTTGTAACAGCTGAAAGTATGCTTATTTATTTAATTTTTCCAGAGTGTCCAGTCCCAGTGGACCTCGTTGCCATTGTCTCTGGTGTGGTTGGAGGAGTCGTGGCCACTGGTCTTTTCTTATTGATGTTGTGGAAAGCCTTAACGGTGGTCTATGACAGACGAGAATTGGCTAAATTTGAAAAAGAGCTTAAAATGGCAAAATGGAACCAAGTAAGACATTTAATTTGCTATAAATTTATTTCTATAAGCCGTGATGGCTCTGTAGTTAAGGCATTGGGCTGTCATTGTAAAAAACTAGGGTTCGATCCCCAGTGACGGCTAGAAGCCCACCCAGCTTGAGATGGATGATCTTGGTCCACAACGGGCTGTTGAAGGAATGCTTTACTTTTTTTTAATTTCTATAACGGCATCATTGCTTATTAAATGATCTATAGTATGAATATGATTTAGTTTTTCAACTATATTCCCAAAATTGAAAGCCTATTTCGGTTGAAAATTTGCGGGAATACAATACAAAAATTTCCAAAAACTTACTTTGTTGGATTAATCTTAATCTAGCGGGTATATTAGTTAGATAATATTGCTTTGCATGGATAACTAAAATTATGTATAAAATGAGAAGTTTATGAGAGTATATCTGAGCTTTTGAGTTGCATAGAATGAAGAAATCACAACCTCATACCTCCTCATGGTTTATTCGATGGTTAAGGGACTCTATCTATAAGCCATCTGCAATCAGGTCTGTTCAACATCCCCTGGAAAAAAGAAGGCTTCAGTACGGATCAATTTAGTAGTCCAACGTAACGAACATAAACTGCGCAGTGGATGAAAAATTAGAAAGATATCAGTACGTGCTCAGTGGTGGTTAAAGTGAAAGATTTCATTGCGTTTGGACTATTAAAGGATCAAATTCCTTGTTTAAGGTAAACTGTGCTGGGGTCTTCTCTTTTCTTAGAGGTATTGGTCTGTTTTATGTCATCATTGAGATTGGTGCAGGAATGAGTGGTTCAACTATTAGTTACCTTACATATTATTTTTAGTATGTGAGTCAATTATAGTCAGTATTCAAACAGTATATCTTTTTTGCTAGAAGTTGAACACTCTATCTCCTATGCTATTTCGGCTCAAATATTGCATTAAGAATTTAATATTGTACAGTCCGCAAAAAAAAAAAAAAAAAAAAAAAAAAACGAATCACCCTGAATAACTTTTGTTCTAATGATCGGATTTTCACGAACCAAGTGTCAATCTTAATGGCTCCTGGGGGTGACCTCAAATATGCTAATTAATTAGTGCTAACTATTAATTAAGTTACGAAATCAGACACAAAAACGTACTTTCTCTGAATAATTTTTTTTTTTTTTTTTTTTTTTTTTTACATATTTGGAATCCAGACACTTGAATTAGGGGGGGTAGACAAAATTTTGAAAAATTGGGTGGTAAATTGGGTAGTAATAAAGGTTTATATATTTGGCGATAGTCCAGAAAACCGCCAAAAAAAAATCGACTGCGCAAATGAATATTTTAAGATAACCATTGACTAATTCAAAAGAGAATGCTTAATTTTACTAGGTTGCTACGCAACCAAGCTCTGACCGGGAAAAAAATTAAAATTATGGTCTGCGATTGCTCGTAGAGGTTTAATTAATAGTGAATTAAAAATATCTCGAAGTTTCTAAGCAGTAGACAATTTTTAAACTGATTTCTGTCCGAAAAGCAAATTTTTTTTTTTTTTTTAATCTCCTTTGAAAAGAAAATTTGAATCAATTTATAAATTATTTATGATTTTCTAAGTTTTTAGAATTTAAATACATGAACTTTTTATCTGATATTATTAAGATTATGTTGTTTTTGCTATATTTATTCAAGGATTTCATACTAAAATCAAATTAACATAACTTATTATGGCTATATAAAAAATTTTAGAGATAATCATTTTTACAGCTTTAATCGAGTCTTCTAGGCAAGAAAGTTTGAAGAAAAAATAATGCTTGAAAATTAAAATGTATCTTGTATAGTAATTCTAATGTACATTCATAAGGTTTTCTATAATTTACGATATTTCTTTTTTCTATAACACAAGAAATTGCTGAATGTTTAGTGGTATTTTAAAAACATTGAAATATGTTATGTTTAAGAGTAAGATATTGAAATAATATGTTGCATATTGTATAATTCATTGTTTAAAAAATTGCTTCATTCTGATAGATATTTAGATTACAAGGTTTTCTTTGGATAAAGATGACAAGCAAATAGCATCCTCATGTTTCAATACATTCTGAAACTTACGTTCGCAAATTCACCACAAAATGTCGCACAGCATATTCTTCAATTACGATAAGCCACATTTACCGCCAAATACTGCTACTATGATTATTTTGTTTTCTTATATATATCTGATACGATACTCACTTTATAAACAGAGCTCGTAAGGTCCTTAAGATATTGAAATGGGGGCACGAAAACTTAAAAGATAAAATATTTAATTTCATTAACTCAAAATAATTGGTTTCAAAATTTTAATTTTAAAGTTAAATATAACTTTTACAATATTGATGCTCTTACGTTTTTAAAGACCACCTAAATCCTGTTAAAATATTAAAATGCATGTGTATACTTTAACGAGTGTAAAATCCTTATCAAAATAATGATCAAGACCCAAATGTAAAACAGTATAATTGATGATAAAAATTGCTTGATGATAAAAACTTCATATTTTTTGAACTGGCTTCAAAAAATATGAAGAGGGAAGTAAAAATCGGCATGTTTCGAGCGTTCAAATATAATCGCCCATTCTCAAAACTTGTCAAGCTTGTATAACTAGTGACTTTTATTATTGGACGCTCAAAACATGTCTATTTTTATTATCATCTATTATTTTTTAAATCAATGAAGTTTTTATATTTTCGATTCAGTTTCTCGGGATTATCTATTTAGTTACACAACATATTAAATTATTTCACTCGATATTGAAATAAGTTTTACATAAGTTATATGCATAGGTTTTTAGATTGAAAAAATAATAATTCACTACTTTGTAAAAAAATCAATGCAGTTTTTTTTTTTTTTTTTTTTTTTGCTGCAAGCCTTAACATTTTAATTTAAGGACATAAAAAAATTCCGTTTACAATTGAAATTTCGAAAGTCGAATGTGAAAATGGAATGTCCCCTAGCACCAGGAATCGAAATTAAATAGTTACAAGGACAACTATTTCAAATAGCGTTTCCGTCCTACTCGAAGTTGTTTGAAAAGGTATTTTTATATATCGATTCCAAAGTTTATTCCTCATATATTTTAGGGTATACTTTCGGAGTATTTTGATCGAGTTTATTTTTACACCCTCATTTGCTTAAAATTATTAAATAATATGCTTAAAATAAATTATTCAAGCTACATAATTTAATGAATTTATAGTGTAATAGTAAACGGGCTTCCATCGCATATCCTTAACCTTGATACTGTTATCATTAAATAAATGGAATTAGCTTAGGTAAATAATAAAAGTTAATTTTTTCCTCGTTTTAATCTTCAAGGAAATATGTTTCGATCAAACAGATTTCATTCTGGAAATAGTGAAATTATTGAGTCGGTCCCTTGAAGCAGTACGGCAATATCATTCTTATCCTCTTTTGATGAAATATAGGAAAAGTTGATTTTCACAGTTTCTGTAAAAAGTATGGTAGCCTTCTTGCCACGTTTTTTTAAAAAAAATTTTTTTTAATTTTTAATCAAAATAAGTTCGGAAATTGCGTATTTTTAATTGCATTTTTTTATTTAAATCAGATGATTCTAAAATTGAAACGGCTTCGGAATTTTTTTACAAATTTCAATTTTTAGTATTTCCTGCTTAACAAAATAAGGCATTTTTCCTGATAACAAATTATATCTTGAGAATCGTGCTAAAGTAAAAAATTCAACAAAATAGTTTAGTATATTATCCGGAAAATACCTGCATGGAATCATAAAGAAAGGATAAAAGATGTAATGAAATAATAATTAGTGAATCACACGTGGTCAGAAAATTAAAAATTTAATTTCACAACTAAGATGTTAGGACGACATTTAAGATACTGAGATAATTTAAGACGCTTAAAAATTTTGGCTACGTATTCGACAGCTTTTTATGTTCGGTATCTTTATACTCTTTGTAGTGACTTATAAAACATCAACACTATTTTAGATTATCTATGTTAAAGTCACAAGAAACAAAACAAAAACAAAAACAAAAAACATACAAACAAAAACAAAAAAACAAAAAAAAGACAATCAATGATTTGTATTTTTTTTTTTTTTTTTTTTTTTTTTGGCGAAAAAAATAGTATGCTTAGTAAATAATCAGCTGTTTTGCATTAAATAATTTTAAACATCGGAATGTTTTTAATTTCTTAACAAGGTTTTATTCTTACATAGCAGACAATAATTCTTTTAAAAAAAACTTGATTATAATTTTAAAAGGAACTTTACTTTAAAGAAAACCTAAATTAAAGTACTAAAAAAATTGATTAGTATATTAATGAAGAAATAATAAACGTAGTAGGGTAAAGAATAAGATTTTTAAAAATGTTAAAATTTACTTAAATAGTTGGTAAAATATTTCTGCGAAACACTTCCGGACAGGTGATTGAAAAATTACTTTTAAGATTAAGACGATACTATAAAAGATGTTGAGAAATTTGCGATGATGTGAGATATGCTTAAATATGTTTACTACGTATTTTTATTAATATTTATTTTTAAAAAAATATTCAAGAAATTGATAAATATTTTATTATAAATCTATTCATGCGTATGTATATTATTCTAATTGTATCAGTTATTGAGAAAAAAAACTAAAAAATGAAAAAATAATCACATTAAATAAGCACAATCTGGTGTCGCTTCTGAAGCACGCTTTTATAAAACTAGACATTTGTTGAATAAAGTGTTTTTTATTACTAAATTGCAAATAAATTATTAAAGGACTAAACAAGAAACATCGTATTTTATAGTTTGAAAGAAATAAAATAAAAAGATTAGCAAACGATTATTAGCGAAAAAAATATGAATGAAATTTTACGCTAAGCGCGCGAATTCAAGTTCCTCGCAAGTTTATCACATTTTAATATTAATCGCTCCATTTAATTATTTCTTTATTGTCGGCAAATTATTTTTTTTTTTTAAATAATTCATTTTAATTTTTCTCAACTTCTAATGAATAAAAACAGTTGAAACTTTAGATTTTTTAATTGAAAAATATGTAGATTAATATGGTATTAAAAAATTCATACCTTATAATTCAAAATGTTTTCATTCTCAATTTAATTAAATAATAAAAAATAATTAATAATTTTTAAAAATTATTTTTTTCATGAAATTATCTTTGGGTAAATGAGTTTTATAAGTGGGTGCAATTTTCTTTGAATTGCTTTATTAGTTTTAAAAATATGAATAAAAATGTAAAAAGGGAATTTAACATTAAGGGTCACGAACTTTGGATCGCTCTCCTGACCAAACTATGGGGACCATGATTGCGGCTACCCCCTATATTTTGAAGGTTAAGAATCCAAATATGTAAAAAAAAAAAATATGTTTATTCAGAGAAAGTGCGTTTTTGTGTCTGATTCCGTAACTTAATTAATAGTTAGCACTAATTAATTAGCATATTTGAGGTCACCCCCAGGAACCATTAAGATTGACACTTAGTTCGTGAAAATCCGATCATTAGAACGAAAGTAATTCAGGGTGATTCGTTTTTGTTTTTTGTTTTTTTGCGGACTGTACACTCATGCATTCCATAAAAAGTATAAAAAATCTTTTGTACATATTATATATTTCTTTGTACTTCAGCATACGAATCCTCTGTACAAGGAAGTGGAAACCACCTACCAGAATCCAGCTTATGGAGGAGGAGCACAATTTCATTTAACAGAATTTCTTCAGAAAGATGCAGAATGACCGGATTTGTTGTGACTTGTTTAATACAGAAGCAAACAATGCCTGAAATTTTTATGTGTATAGCTTGAAGTAAAGAAAAGGATTGCTGACTTTTACTGTTACGAAGTCAATATTTATGTTTCAGACTTCGTTCTGAATCTACTTAAAAAGGTCTAAAAAATAGTGTTTAGGTTATTTTAGTACTCTACCATAAACTTCGAAGAATTTAGTTTATTTGTAAGTTCACGGAACAAAAAATAGTTAAACGTAAAAAAAAACATTAAAAAAAGTACCAATGAATACTGCATAATCACTCTTGAACTTGATAATCACCTGGATTCGGGTAAGAAGTGAATTTACAAGGTATGACCTGTTCTGTCGCATCCAGTTTAGGTCACCCACGGAGCATTTAATCTCACAAATATCTTTGGAGATTAATGCGTTTTATTCGTTGCTCCACCTATTTTCTCGGTGTTCAGTTCAAGTGATTTCGCATGCTAATCAAATTGTTATAGGAGTTTAATGTTCATGAAATTGGTTTCCTACTCTTATAGCCTAATGAAAATTGCTGTTGATTCTTGAAAAATACTGGTGGCCACAGTTCACTAAAATGCTTTTGAACTAAATTCTAAAACACACTTATTGGTGGTCAGCTAAATGATATATCCATATTGGTGGTCAGCTAAATGAGAATAAGAAAAGAAACAAAAAAACCTCTGTCTCACCTGTATCTTTTCATGATTTATCTAGAAATGACTATATTTTTGTACAGTAGGCTTATTATGTGAAAGTAATTTTTATCTCTCACTTAAGTAAAGTTCAAAGAGCAAGTGTTAAATTCGACCTTTCACTCGCTAGCTAAAAAGCTACAATCCAAGTATTCGTGTTTTAACTACATAATTTGATGATTCTTACAGCTATACAGTAATTTTTTTTCTTCAAAAAAGTGATATAAAAAAATGAGTTTAGAATAAATTCTTATACTGCAAATAACAAGTGATTAGTTTGCTTTAAAATAATAATCAACAGAAAAAACAACAAATCTCTCTTGTATTTTTGTTGCCGCCTTCTTCATTTTTTAACTGTACATCTCCTTTAAACGACTGAAGTATCTTTTAGAAGCGTTTTACAACTTCTGTCAATCTTGTTTCTTAAACATTAGATATAAGAAATATTTTTAAAAATTAAAACTCATGTTGATACAGTTGTGACTGTCATATTCATATTATTTAGACTGATCAATTCAATGCATTATTTTGTACATTTTTTGTTTTGTATTTGTCCGTCTCCCCTTTGATTTTTATTTCTCTAATGTTTTATTTTATAACTAACTGAATACCCGTTCTTCGTACTGAGGGAAGAAAAAGAAAATAATCAATAAATCAGCTATGAACATCACTAAGAAATCATGTTCAAAATAATAATAGTAATGTAATAATAGTAATAATCAAAATAATAATTATATTAAATAAAGACATATACCAACACAATCAAGAAAGCTAAAATAATTCCAATTTTTTTTTCTTTAATGTCTTATTTCGTCCTTTCCGATTGCTTTATGTTATTAGATTAAATAAAAAACATTTTCAGTATTACACTTCATCAAAATAAAAATTAACTGTATTCATTTAACATGATAATGTTGCTCGAAGTCAACTCATAAATTTACCACAATTAAACAAATTAGTCCCTTTTGAGTAGCCATAAAAAACCTCTTTATCCGGTATTTACATTAAAACTGTATTATGCACAACTGTACTATATTCAAAACTGTACTATAGTATCTTTAGAACCTATTAAAACTGCATTATCACAATACCAGTTTGCGTATTACCAAAACTAAAACATCATTGGCGTGAATAATATGAGTAGTATAGTTATTTTTTACGTTTATCCTTTAGAGCATCACCATTAATTTCGCTTTTTAGTGTATCGTTTATATTTTCATTTCAATTAAGAGCAAGAATCTGAGAGAGTGACACACCTGAAATACATGCCGTCTCAGATTTACTTCAAAAAATTACCAGTTGTTATATATCTTGTCAAAAGACAAAATCTAAAATTTTTTACCCCAAAGTGGAGTTGTTCATTTTTTATGGCCCCCCCAAAGTTCGGAGCTCTGCAGGAAAATTTCAGCGTTTTTGCATGACATGGAAATTACAATGACCCACTGCTCTTAGCGCACACAAAGTGCCTACAAGTAATTTAAATATCTGAAAAGTAGGGATGTTGATCTTTGTAAAATGAGTGAAAAGTTTGTGGCAATTTGTTGCCGCAAAGTCACTGAAGGTCGTAAAAAGAAGCATTTTTGCTGTTTTTTGCAATTTTGAACGATCAACTACAGCTTGCGCCTTCTAGTTGCCACGGTAAATAACATGTCATTTGAAAGATATACAAAAGCACTTTCAAAAATTACATATATATTTGAGGCACATTGAATGCGCTCTTAATTATATGAAGTTGAAACTTGAAAATTTTCAAATTTTACCAATATTTTGACTGACATAACTTTCTGCGGCATAAATATATTGAAAAAAAATTTTTACCTCTATTTTACTTCATTATTAGTCTATCCAAAAAAGTAAAATTTATTGAGGCATGTATCTTCAAAAAAATTAGAAAAAATTTTTAACATACCACGTTTTAGCATTTTTTTTCTTGAAGCACCTTACTCGAACAACTATATTTTTATATACATTTCAGCATAAAAACCAATATTTTTAACATTTTATTGTATATAATCTTGTTGGTTATCCATTTAAAATAATATTTTAATATCATTGACATTTGCAATTTGTATAAAACAGAAATATATAAAGATAATGCTGTAAAACATTTGTTTTGTTGCTACAAAATGTGTGTGAATTATTTATTTAATAGTTCCTTGTGCAACAGTTGGATGTCTTTTAAGCTTGGGACAGTAAAAGGATCCACACCAGATAATTGTATAGGACCAAAGAAGATGGTGCTACGATGTACAGTGCCAATGTCATCATGTATCGACCATTTAAAATCTCGAGCTCCTATCTGGTGTAGAAATTTCATCTCGAATGAACCATTTCCACAGTACTATGAATTCAAAATTGCAAGCAAAAATATTATAGAATACATGTGGCATATAATGAGGGGAGTTCAACGAGAAAAAGCAAAGGCAGCAGCACTACAAGAAACAGACAAGGAAACAGCGTTTTGGCTTCAAGACTGGTTGCAAAAAATTTTGCCACAAAACTATCGTTAAAAACAACAGGAATATTTTGGTAAAAGGGGCATGTTGATGTGTTTGTTACACAAATTAATGGAATAGTTGAGAAACAAACTTATTTTACTATTCTCGAATTTTGTGATCAAGACGCAGTGTCAACTTTGTGTAAAGACTGACAATGCAGGCTGTTATGCTGGCAATATGTGCAGCAAAAGCTGGAATCTGGTGGCGAAGAACCTGGGGTTAAAAATACTTAGATGTGACTATAATGAAATTCAGAGAGGTAGATCAAGCTGATCGAGAGAGTGCAATTGCTAAAATGTTTATTAGAACATATATGTCATCACGTATTGGCCATTTAAACTCTTGAGCTCCTCTCTGGTGTAGAAATTTAATCTTGAATGAATCATTTCCAGACTTCTAGAATTTTTCCTATGTAAAATTTTCTGTCATACATTACTGCATAAAATGAATGAGGATAAAGTTCACTGTTCTTTTCTTCAAAAATTTTCATTTCTTGCCTAATATTCTCACTTTCTGCTATCTGAAAATCCCAAAATTTATTGGAAAGTAATATTACATTTTTTTAAAAAATTGTTAACTGTTGAAAACATTAAATAAAGCAAATTACATAAAATTAAAAACATAACAAACCTCATTTTCTTCAGTTGAAGTTACTAAAAGATGGTCATCATATTCATTTTCATCTTCTTTCACAGTATCACAATCTATCTTTTCCTTTTATTCTGTTGAAATAAAAAATCACTTCTTCATTCGTAAGATATTCTTCCCGGAATATGAAGTAAACACACTTACGGCTAAGAAAAATCGATTTATAGTTTTGATTTTTGTCTAACTTTTGTTTTGTTCTGAATGGGATTGATGTTTGATTGCTACAATTAAATTTTATGTTGTTATAAGGAACTTTTTTTCCTTTGCCAATTTCAAAATATTTCCAAAATATCTTTTCATTAGATTCAAATTTCACAGAATGGTATGACTGTATTTCATGTATTTTAACACTTTCAACTGAGCATTTTTCTTTATTGATTTCTATAACTTTAGTATTTTTCATTCTTCCTTTAAAAATGAGGGCATAATACACATCTTTAGCTGATGTTACATCATGACCTACACATAAATATGTTCTAATAAACATTTTAGCAATTGCACTCTCTCGATCAGCTTGATCTTTACCTCTCTCAGGTTCATTATTGTCATGTCTAAGTCTTTTTTAACCCCAGGTTATTCACCATCAGATACCGGCTTTCGCTGCATATATTGCCATCATAACTGCCTGCATTGTCAGCCTTCACATGTAGTTTCTTCATGCTTGGAAGCTCTACTGTAAACTGCTTTAATGTATGCTTTGACACACACAAAGTCGACACTGCCTCTTGATCACAATATTCGAGAATAGTAAAATAAGTTGGTTTCTCAACTATTCCATTAATTTGTGTAACAAACACATCAACATGCCTCTTTTACCAAAATAGTCCTGTTGTTTTTAACTATAGTTTTGTGGCAAACTTTTTTGCGACCAGTCTTGAAGCCAAAACGCTGTTTCCTCGTCTGTTTCTTGCAGTGCTGCTGCCTTTGCTTTTTCTCGTTGAACTCCCCTCATTATATGCCACATGTATTCTATAATATTTTTGCTTGCAATTTTGAATTCATAGTACTGTGGAAATGGTTCATTCGAGATGAAATTTCTACACCAGATAGGAGCTCAAGATTTTAAATGGCCGATACATGATAACATTGGCACTGTACATCGTAGCACCATCTTCTTTGGTCTTATACAATTATCCGGTGTGGATCCTTTTACTGTCCCAAGCTTAAAAGACATCCAACTGTTGCACAAGGAACTATTAAATAAATAATTCACACACATTTTGTAGCAACAAAACAAATGTTTTACAGCATTATCTTTATATATTTCTGTTTTATACAAATTGCAAATGTCAATGATATTAAAATATTATTTTAAATGGATAACCAACAAGATTATATACAATAAAATGTTAAAAATATTGGTTTTTATGCTGAAATGTATATAAAAATATAGTTGTTCGAGTAAGGTGCTTCAAGAAAGAAAATGCTAAAACGTGGTATGTTAAAAAAATATTTTAATTTTTTTGAAGATACATGCCTCAATAAACTTTACTTTTTTGGATAGACTAATAATGAAGTAAAATAAAGATAAAAAATTTTTTTCAATATATTTATGCCGCAGAAAGTTATGTCAGTCAAAATATTGGTAAAATTTGAAAATTTTCAAGTTTCAACTTCATATAATTAAGAGCGCATTAAATGTGCCTCAAATATATATGTAATTTTTGAAAGTGCTTTTGTATATCTTTCAAATGACATGTTATTTACCGTGGCAACTAGAAGGCGCAAGCTGTAGTTGATCGTTCAAAATTGCAAAAAAAAAAGCAAAAATGCTTCTTTTTACGACCTTCAGTGACCTTTCGGCAACAAATTGCCACAAACTTTTCACTCATTTTACAAAGATCAACATCCCTACTTTTCAGATATTTAAATTACTTGGAGGCACTTTGTGTGCGCTAAGAGCAGTGGGTCATTGTAATTTCCATGTCATGCAAAAACGCGGAAATTTTCCTGCAGAGCTCCGAACTTTGGGGGGCCATAAAAAATGAACAACTCAACTTTGGGGTAAAAAAGTTTAGATTTTGTCTTTTGACAAGATATATAACAACTGGTAATTTTTTGAAGAAAATCTGAGATGGCATGAATCACTCCATAATGTTAGGTGTGACAGTTTCTCAGATTCTTGCTCTTAAAAACTATTATAAAAGCTAACTAATCATCATTAGCGTCAAAAACAATACGATAATTTTTTGCGATCCACTCCGTGAATAAATAGATAAGTCCATTAACTTTGCTTTTTAGTTCATGTTTTTTTTTTTTTTTAATTTTAATTAGAACTTATTTGCAAAACTAATTCGACATCATTGGCGTCAATAATAGTATGATTTTTTTTTCTGCATCTTCTAAACTACTTGCACCATTTCCACATTAATTTTGCTTTATAGTGCTTAATTTCTTCTTTTTTTTCCTTCTGTTTCAAGTACCAAATAGCAATAATTAAACCAAAGCAATAAACCGTGCAGTAAAAATGAAAAATAATGACAAAATCGTAGAGAAATGACTTAGAACTCACCACTCCTATAAATTAAACTGCAGACGATTTTTTAAAAAAAAAATATTTTTGTTAGCTTATCAATGTTTGCCAATTTATAGCTCTCAATAACGAAAAAGTATTTTTTTTGCACTACGTTTAAATCCAATTATTTTGTATACGTTATTATTATTTTTTATTTATCTGATAAGCTCAATTATTAAAGCAAATGTGTGGACATTAACGAACTGTGTCACAAAATTAGTATTTCTAAAGTTATGTGATACCTCGTGTTTATTTTGTTAATAGTTATAAGGTGACTATAAAACTAAATAAGTCAAGGATTTTTGAAATGAAATCAAATAAGTTAGGATCTGAAAAGCAAAATTAACGGATAAATAGTACCAATTTGTTTAGATGAAACGTAAAAACTTGTCATAGTATAATATTAACGTCAATAATGCTTGATAAACTTGGTAATGAGTACTACTCGGGAAAAAAATTTATGCACTATAAAGCAAAATTAACGGAAATGGTACAAGTAATTTAGAAGATGCGCAAAAAATCTCCATACTATTTGTAACATTCCTCTAGGAATAATGTGGTTGGTTCGCATGAATGAATCGCACTTGTATGGACAACACTTTTTATTTAAACATATAATAAAAAAATAACATGAAATAAATTTAAGTTAGTGACATAATATGTACTGACTTCACAAGCCAGTTCCGAGAACGCCTCACTGTGTTTTTATTTAATTACTTTTCGGAGGTGAGTGAGCGAAGCGCCCTCTGGCGAAGATGTCCGCACACTACACCCCTCACGCAATATTGAAATATCTCCCTTGATATTTAATCTGACAAAACATATAAATTGATAATAAATAGACAGCGGATAATATGCAATTGCATACGTGCATATGAAATTGCATATTTTAGCACTTTTTGCCATTCGTGCATATAAATGCATAAAAAGGTATATTTTCTCTTATAAATGCATATTTTCAGCATTTTATGGCTTTTCCCTCCTAAAACCATATCACTATTCTTTTTATGTTAGCATAAGGAACGCTTTAAATTTTGTTTTGTCGTTCTTTATCACCTGAAAGGGTCAGCTGGATTGATGTTGCTGGGGGTCATTGCAATCAGGTGAAAAAGATGTAGAAATGAGGTGTCTGTCGGGAAGGGGGGTACAAAGGGCCCACCCAAACAGACATTTGTCATAGAGACCTCAGAAAGGGATGGTCAGATATTCTATGAAGGGATGTCTTTTCCTGGAATAAATAATTGTCAATCTGTGTGGGGAAAATAAGGCTTCTGTGGTAGGTAGAAAATGACCTCCCTTTCCTGTGATTGATTAGTTAAAAGGTGGAGTGAATACATTTTCGGAGAGAGCTGCTATTCTAACATATTTCGATAGTCCATCCGATAGATAGATAGTTTCGACATCCATCAGTTGAATACGTAGTTAGTGAAGCTTCGAACGTGATTTTTGACTGCTGAATTTTATAATATGCCAAAAATTAAGTCGACTAAATCAAATTTAATGAAAACATGGATTTCGGACTATGGGAAGGACTTTACGACCGATGGGGAAATACTATTTTGTGTGATTTGTCAAAAACACATTTCCTGTGAAAAAAAGTACCAAATCGATCAACATATAAAGACTAATGCTCACTCCGCGAAGAAAAAGCAGAATACAAAAGGATTTGTTCAAAGTTTATTAACTATTCCTGTTCAAGCAGCTAAAAAGGAAAGTGATTTTTTTAGTGATTTATGCAAAGCCTTAGTAAGCAGCAATATTCCTTTAAAAAAGTTAAATAATCCAAACTTAAGACAGGTTTTAAAAATATATTGTACCAATCAGATCATCTCCGATTAATCGACTTTAAGAAAGAACTACCTTCAACCGATATATAACGAAGTACTGGATGATATTCGACGAGATATTGGAGATGGCCCTATATGGATTGAAGTCGATGAGACGACAGATAAGTGCGGTCGCTATATTGCTCATTTTATTTGTGGAAAAATGGATAATATTCCTACTCGACCACATCTTCTAGCAAGCAAAGCCCTTGAAAAAGTCAATCATTCAACCATAGCAAAGTTTGTCAATGATTCTATCAAATTATTATGGCCTGATAGAGATGGTTCTGAAGATGTTTTGATTTTTGTCAGTGATGCCGCTCCGTATATGGTCAAATCTGCAGCAGCACTGGAAACTTTTTATCCCAGAATGCTTCATATTACATGTTTGGCTCATGCTGTTCACAGACTGGCTGAGACTGTTCGAGAAGTATTCTCCTCTGTGAATGATTTAATTTCTAGTATCAAGAAAGTTTTTCTCAAGGCACCTGTGCGCATAAAATTGTATAAAGAAATGTATCCTGATTTGCCCTTACCTCCACAGCCTGTGATAACTAGGTGGGGTACATGGATTGAAGCTGCACGTTTTTACGCTAATAATTTTGATGCAATAAAGTCAGTTGTAGATGCAATTGACAGTTCCTGTGCTTCTTCAGTTTATGCCACAAAAGAATTACTACAGGATATCTCTTTGCAGAAGGACTTGGCCATAATTGACACTCACTTTTCTTTCTTAAGTGGAGCAATAACAAAGCTCGAAACACGAGGTCTTCCCCTGGCTGAGGCCATATACGAAATTGAAAAAATTCAACAGTGCATCAGTGCTCTTCCAGACTCAGTTGGGAAGAAAGTAAAAGAAAAATTGTGTTTCGTTCAAAACAAAAATTCGGGTTTTGCAGCAGTGAAGAAGATAAATGATTTTCTTAATGGAAACGGAACTGAACTTCCAGAGAAAGTAAAACCAATGAGTACGAAATTGTACCAGTTTTGTCCAATAACATCGGTTGACGTGGAGAGGTCATTTTCTGCTTTCAAAATGATCTTTGATGACCGACGTCATCAATTCACCCTTGAAAATTTTGAAAAATACTTAGTTGTGTATTTCAACAAAAATTATTCAGTTTAATAAGATCTTTCCGGAAAATGCGATGATTTTTCTTCTCTCATTTATCATACTTCAGTTTTAGGCTTTTTCTTCAGAAATGTGTAGATTCAAGTAAGAAATATTTTGATTTTCTTCCTTTTAACAAAAAAATGTTTTAGCTGTGTTTGTTGGAAAAAGTAAGTAGTAGTATTTAAATAAGTTGAACTTTTAATTTCTATTTTAAATGCTTATTTCTAGTTTTAAGAGCATATATTCAAGTTTTTTAGTGCATATTTGCATGCATATTTTATCCGTTTTTAGTGCATATAATCCGCTGTCTAATAATAAACAACCATAATATCATAAATATATAAAATAAACTGACAATTAACATTCATTACTAATATTAATGAATATTTCAAATAATGCAAATAATATAGTTAATTCAAATAATAAAACATTTTCAATAAACAGATAATCACTCAATTATTTTAAATAACGTAGCATTAAACTATTAAAATTTATAACTTGCTTATAAAATCAAAATATTATATATATTAAAAAACTTTAAATTATCAAAAAGTAAGCAGTCAATATTCAAGCCATAGTACTTGGAAACAGGCGAGATAATGCATCCGCATGCGGCATTTTGGAACCAGGGCAATGTTTCAAAGTTATATTATACTTTTGAAGAGCGAACACCCATCGCTGTAACCGAGATGACTGAGGAGCACACTTCGATAAATACGGTAAAGGGTTGTGGTCGGTATAGAATTCTATTTCAGAGCCAAATATCAACGACTCAAATTTCTTTAATGACCACACAATAGCGTAAGCTTCTCGTTCTATAGTTGACCAGGCTTGTTGTGTTTTGATCAATTTATGACTTGCGTAGGACACTGGAAAAGTTTCATCCTTTATTCGCTGAGAAAGACAGGCTCCTATTCCAATCTGTGATGCATCTGAGTAAATGATGTAAGGCTTACCGGGCACTGGTGTGTAAAGTGATGGAGCTTCTGCAAGGGCTTGTTTGAGACGAGAGAACACAGAGTTATGCACTTCACTCCAGGGAATTTCTTCTGGCGCTCGCTTTTTTGTCAATTCTGTTAGAGGATACACTAATTCAGCATACTTCGGAATATATTTTCGGTAAAAACCACATAATCCAAGCACGTTTCTCAATTCTTTCTTAGTCTAGGGTCTTGGAAGTTGTTTAATGACTCGAACCCTTTCGGGATCGAGCTGGTGTTCACCCGAACCGATGATATGTCCTAAAAACTTAATACTTGGTTTAGCGAAAGAACATTTCTTGAGGTTAACAGTGAAATTGAGTTCTTCTAATCTTTTCAGAATCTACTCCAAATGTACTAGATGTTCTTCAAAACTTTTCGAAAATATACCAATATCGTCCATATATGCTCGTGAAAATCTTTTAAATGGTGCTAGGGCCTTGTTCATGACTCTCTGGAACGTTGCTGCAGAATTTTTTAGTCCAAACGGCATAACTCGAAATCTGTATTGAGAATTGTGAGTTTTAAAGGAAGTTAAATCATAATTTGCTTCCTCCATAGGAATAGCATAGTAACCTTTTAGCAAGTCTAGGTTTGAGATAACATTAGCTTTCCCTATAGTATGGATTAACTCAGTAGTGTCTTCCATTGGAAAATCGTCAGTTATAGTCACAGCATCAACGCTCGATAGTCGATGCACATCCGCATCCCTCCATCCTTTTTACTAACGCACACCACTGGATAAGCGATTTCAGCAGAACTCTCTTTTATTAGACCAGCATCTAAGAGTTCTTCTATTTGTTCATCTACTTTTCCTTTCAAAGCATCCGGAATACGGTATATATAAAGCCTCTTCCTCTCACTGTTAGGTATGAGTCGAATCTTATGCTCTTCACCATTTGCTTTCTTTAATTTTTCTGTCATAAGTTCTTGATGTTTACTCAACAAAGACGTTAACTTTCTTTTCTGATCATCATTCAAATGTTCTAATTCCAATTGGGAATCAAACATAACTTTTCCAATGTTCGTTTCAGGTACTGTAATAATTTCACCAAATTCGTCCTCATTTTCAAAAATCACTCCAATTGAATTGACTCTAGCATGAAACAGTTGACTGAGACAAAGTGGGATTCTAATTTCACCAAACCAAGATGATTTCAGGATAGACAATGGACCTCTGGCCTCTCTACCATAGAGTAGCTTGAAAGGAGATACCCCAGTAGTGGTGTTTGGAACCTCTCGGTACGAGAATAGTAAAAATGGTAATTGAAGGTCCCAACCTCTTGGATCTTCACGTTTTACGTGATGTAACATATCCTTAAGTACTCGATTCCACCTTTCCACAGGAGAATCTTGGACTCAAGCCAATACGCTCTTGAAATTCTTGAGTGAGGGCAGACTTAAAATTAGTCCCCTGATCACTAGCTATAACGTTAGGTATACCAGTTCTTGTAAAAATTGTAAGTAAAGCATCGCAAGATGTTTTAGCAGATAGTGATTTCAACGGAACAGCTTCTGGCCAGCGAGTATTTTGGTCAACAAGACAAAGTACATATTTGTGTCCTCTGCTAGATGGTGGGTCTATAGGACCAATGACGTCCACATTCACAATTTCGAAAGGAGGGGCCGGGATAGTCTGGTCGGTAGGGCGCTGGGCCCATGTCCAAGAGGTGGGTTCGATCCTCGCCGACCAAAGACTCCCCGTGTACTAAATAGTGACTGATGCACGTTAAATCTGTCGAGTCCCAAAGTCCTCCATGTTCCCATAATAAATCAATACCTCTGGGGGTACTGATCCAGGAGTTTGCTTGTCTTCTGGATTGGTTCAAAATTACAAGGTTACGGAGTTGAACATTAGTAGTCGTAAACCCATGAAATTGGGTCGGCTGTTCAACGACGGTTATAAAATAAAATAAAATTTTGAAAGGAAGTTCAGGACGAACCACAGGAGTTATGGACGCTCTATCGCCAATTTTCTCAGTTTTTCTAAGTTGGCACCTGTAGCAACGTTCTCAAGTTGTATATAGAAAAAAATTAACAATTTAAATTTTTAAAAAAAATTGGCCGGATATAACACATACATATATATATAGTGGAGTGACCACTGCCGTTATGATGACCCATTTCTACAATCACAACGTACTATAATGGCACATACCTTTTGAAGAGAAGATGAGGTGGCTTTCGTAACTAAAGAGTCATCCTTGATACCTAACTGAAAAGAGGTTGCAATAGGACAGTCAAGAAAAACTAGTCTTTAGATCGGGAACACTCTTTATTTATTTATTTTTGAAGACTTTGCAGGATTCAGGGGACAACATCCTTTAACAAGTGGGAGACACCAAAGATTCGCGATGAGTATCACAGGATAGAGCTGGTGGGATTTGGCAGACTCATTTGATAGGCACTTAACAATAAAAAAGAAGGGACTGTCGGAAAATCTCTTGGTAAATGGCAAGATATCCACAACTAGATCATCAACGGCATCCGCAGATCCAGTAAGCGGGAAAAATAAATAATGTTGGATGAAGATGAATCAAACGTGTTGATTTAATTAGAAAAAGATGTGCCGGGACGACAACCAGCCATGGCCTACACCATATCCCAGCCTCGGGTGTGAGGAGGGAGAAAAATAAAATCCCCGTTAGGCGGAGAAAAGTTGGATTGAGATGAATAGAACTCTAATGCTAGCGATCTATTTTAGCGCCCGATATTTATACTCTCTGGAAAAAGTCGAAGTTAAATTACTTAAAAATTGCAAGTTAAAGTTGAATTTCCTACAATTACTGAGTTGAGGAGTTACACTCAACGTTTACAAAAGGGTTCTCAATTGAAAGTGAAGAAACAAGATGCAGATCACTTTGCACCAGCGTGTACATCAAACGGGCCGATAAGCAGGTGTTGGAAAAATTCTAGGGAAAGGGAGGGGTCAAAAGAATGGAAAAGGAATTTTATGGGGAGAGTGTCACAATTGCCTGAAGCAATAAGGGGAGAGAGGAAACGGGTGAAGAACTAAGGATTTGTATCAGAAATTAACTAAAATTAGGAATTTGGATGTTAAAAACATGAAATTTAATTGAAAGTTGTGACTCAATGTCACATTATACCCCCCACTGCAGAAAAAAATTTTGAAGAAATTTTTTTTTATTTTACTTGATGTTTTTTTTTTTTTTTTTTTTTTGAAAAAAAATTAATTGCTAAAGCGAAAAGCTTATACCAAAAGATTTCAAAGGAAGGGGTTAAATTAATTCTTGACAGCCTGCCACTCCAGTCTACCACTTCTCCACTTACAAATGGTCAGCTCTTACATCAAGAACTATATGTCAAACAATTCGATAGTAAATTAGTCTAAAATGAGGAAAGCTGTGCCCTTAACATAAAACATACAAACAAATAGTATCACAAAACATACACATTAACAGCTCTACATGGCTGATCTGGAAAAACAATCTTAATTGTTTGCTAAATAAAGAAAGAAAACACAAAAAACTTGTTTGTAGCATGAAACAAACTGTTGACATTCAATAGTCAAACCTGAAAAACAAATTAACATAACAAGCATTGTTGTATGTTAATGTATACGATACTCATAACATACCCGTATCAAAAAGGAATCATTCTACCTGAAGTAGGATGCAAAACTAATCTCCAGAAACATAACATTATGGAGATAAAATATAAATGAGCATTTAAAAAATATCACTTATTAATGTGAAAATAATTTTGAGGTAAAAACATTAACTCAAATTGTTCCTTGTAAGAAGGAATGAAAAATAAATTGATTTGTTTGCTGACATTAGAATGAGAAAAAAAAAATGGAAAATTGCAAACAAACAAAAAAATCAGGCTACCGTTGTAGACTGAGAATACTCCGAGTTTAACGAATGAAAAAAAAATTTGTACAAAATTTTGTACAACAATCCATTAAGTGAATTTTTGAAGAAAAAAAACACTAAACCAATCAAATAAGATTGATGATTAGTAATCCGAGTTAAAACGACCAAAAAAAATTGGATACATCAAATGTATATCCAACAAACTCAAAGTCATTAGTGAGATAAAATAAGTGCAAAAAAATTAATTAAGCTTTAAAGATTAGAAAAAAACATTAAATTAATGTAAGGGGAAAAAAGCAAAAACCTAGGCAAAACATTAAACTTAAAAACTTAACACAACTGTACGGGACCTTAACACGCGAAAGAGTCGCAAAATTAATCTCACTTAACCTTGGAAGAAAAAAACAATGCTTAGTAAAAAGAAACACAACAAAACAAAACAAGGCCTTGAAACATCACACATATCATTGCCTAAAAAAATTTGCTGAACAAAAATGTACAATTAGCAGATTCAGCATGAAAAATTTGTAAACAACACAAAAATAAGTACAACACAAAATCATAACAAAAATTATGATAGCCTGAGGGGTACATTTATACCTCACATATGCACGAGTACTCATACTCTGCAAAAATCAAAAAAGTATGTAATAAAGTTATGTATTATGACATACTATAAAAAGAAAAAAAATTACTGTACAGAACTACAGGGTCGAGAAAAAAAGGGGAAAAAAATTTGGCATTCGAATTCAAGTATCATCATTTAATTACAATTAAGTGTTTACGTAAATTTAAAAAAATCCTAATATTAACATGAAATATTAGTCAAAAAAATATAAGTTAGACACGAACAACCAAGACCAAACGCGAACCCATAGTCATAATATTGGGAGTCGTTACAAGAGGGCACTGCTCATCATCCACAAAATAGAAAATAAATCACTATTTGAATACCTCATTCACTTAAAAAAAAAATACATTAGTTAAAAACTAGCACTATTAAATAAAGTTACAAGAATTATATATATATACTTAAAAATTGTAAAAAAATCACTGGTATTGCCTGACAAGCACTACAGGATCCCGCTGTTCCGCGGATATGTAATGACCAGCATCACACACAACGTTACCCATATAGTATTCACCACACATATCAATGTTAAATTTTACAAATTTATGTCAGAAAAATTATTTGTTTCTTAAATTATAAGGACAAGCCTTAGGGATAGTGACATCACAATCATTTACACTATGGGAGGTATCCAAAGAGGGAGGAAAAAGCAAATTTTGCTTCCTATGGGGACAGAGACGCAACCTATCAATATGTACAGTTTGTTTAAGTGCATTGGGGTTGTCTAAAATTTGAATAACATAATCCACATCGTTAAATTTGGAAACAATGATGAAGGGACCATCAAATTTTGGTTTAAAAACATTAGTGTGCTTTAAATAAACAATGTCGCCTATGTCAAGTGATCTTAACTTGGCTTTTGCACTTTGTCGAGAATTTTGTTTGACTTGTGCTCGTTCAGAATTATGGTATGCATTTTCATATGCAACATTAAGCTCATTTAGTGTCTCTAACAAATAGTGAGATTTATCCAAATGTACTGGTTCAACATCAGTTTCAAAACAGTCAAAAATTAAGGCCAAATTACGACCAAAATGAAGTAAATTAGGGGTGAATTTGGTTGAAGAATGGATCGAACCATTGTATATATTTTGGTGAATTAATAAACTAGTTGCAAATGATACACCCTTCTCATGTAAAGTTAAAACAGAAGACTTAATAGCTTGATTAATTCTTTCACTCATACCATTACTTTGCGGATGAGCTGCACTACTATGTGCTAACTTAATTCCTAACTTTTTGTTGATTAATTCAAAAACTTCAGCTTTAAACTGAGTGCCAAGATCTGTTAAAAGATATAACATCCTACCATAGTGAGAAATATAATTATTTAAATGTTTAGAAACAGTCTCGTAGGTTAAATTTGCTAATTGATTCAAAATTAAATGGCGAGAAAAATGATCTATGAAAGTTAAAATATATCCACAATTTTTGATGGGTCCGACAATGTCCATTGAGACAAATTGTCCAGGCCTTTGGGGCAACCACATTGATTTTAAGGGAGCAGGTTTGCTCGCAGCTTGTTTATGCTTAATGCATAATTCACATGACTTCACATAATTAGTGGTATCACTATAGCAACCTTTCCAAAAATATCTATTAGACACTAGCTCATACGTCTTTTGAATACCAGAATGGGACACATGACAAATTTTTAACACTTTAGGTTTTAAGGAATTTGGAACTACAATTCTATGCTTATGAGGAAAAAGTTCAGTGGCATACATTAACACGCCATCATTTAAAAAGAAATTTTCAGTTTTAGACTGACTAACTGAAGTTGGTTGGTTTAAAAGGGAAACAATTTCCTGAATATGTGATCTTTACATTGTTCAGATTTAAATGTGTCTAAAGAAATTTCAAGAGGGGAGTCATTATTAGTCAAAACATTAATTACATGGTCTTCATTAATGTCAGTGAAAGGTAAAATTAGTTCAGAATCATTCACATTTAAGGCAGGTTGACAAAAATTAGGATCAGGAGAACGACTAAACCAGTCGGCTAACACATTCTCATGACCAGGTATATGTATAAAATCAAAAGTATATTCACTTAAAGCAAGAAGCCAACGTGTGATAATATCAGCAGGTGATGTAACCTTACGATAATGTTTTAATGGTTTACTATCACTCAAAATTGTAAAATTTCTATTGTACAGGTAAGATTTAAATGCTGTAACACCCTTAAAAATGGCATATAACTCAAGTTTGATTGCTGCGTAGTTTTGCTCAGACTTAGATAAAGCCTTGCTAAAGAAAGAAACGGGGCGAAGAGATCCTTCGTGCTCCTGCATCAAAACAGCTGAAATGCCTAATTTACTGGCATCTGTATTAAGAAAGAAAGGTTTATTGAAATTTGGTAACTGAACAAAAGGTTTCGAAAAAAATGCATTCTGTAATGCATCAAATGCACGCTGTTGTTCTTCAGTCCATTTAAATTTAGATTGCTTTGTAGCAACTTTAGTTAAGACAGCAATTAATTGGGCAAAATTAGGAATTAAATGGCGATAAAAGCCACACACACCTATAAACTTTTTAACTTGTTTAGCATTACGAGGAGTAGCAAAAGAAGTAATTTTGGCAATGTTTAAAGAAGTAGGGGTTATACATTTATGAGAAATTACAAAACCAAGATATTCAACAGAATCTTTAAAGAAAGAGCATTTATTTGGAGCAAGAGTTAAGTTATATTTGATTAAAATTTTAAGTAAGGCTGAGATTCTATTTGTCATTTCCTCAAAAGAATTAGCTCCGATGAGAAAGTCATCTTGGTAAGCATGTATACCTTTAATGCCTTCAGCATTCAATTCTTCAATAATTAAATCAACTAGAGCCTGAAAAGTACTCGCTGCCGTTTTGAGGCCAAAGACGAGTCGCCTATTTGCAAAAGAACCAAAAGGAGTGGTGAAAGTTAAAATATCCTGTAGATGTTCAGGCAACATGATCTGCCTATATGCTTCCCGAATATCACATTTTGTGAAAAATTTATATTGAGAGATTTCATTAATAATTGTGCTTATTTTTGGTAATGGATAAGTGGAGCTTTCTACCACTGCATTAAGTAATCTTAAGTCTAAAGCCAATTTATACTTAGGTTTACGCTGATTATTCTCTGAATTTTTCTTTTTGACTAAAACTAGTGGAGCAGCCCAATGGCTAACATGCCTATTAATTATACCGGCTTCAACTAATTCCTCCAATTCTGGTTTAATGTCATCCCTTAAAGCATAAGGAATCTCAAAAGGTAAAGTTTTAATTGCATTATCATTCTTTAATGTTAACGAGGGAACTACACGATCAGTGCACCCAAGAGTCTTAATTGTTTTTGAAAAAGCAGCAAAATTTTCTAATAAAATGTTTTGAAGAATTAATTTCTGATCAGTATCTAAATGTCCTAAATCAAAATTAGTAGGTTTTAGTTCATCTTTCCTTAAATTTAAAATATCCTGAGAAGCAGTAATTAAATTACACTGTTCTAAATCATTAACATCATTAAAATTTACATTACTTGCATTACTACTATTTTGGACATCAAAATTACAAATTATATTACCTATATTCAAACCTTTATTAACATGAACAGTGTTCTCAGAATTATTAAGTATAATAGTATCAAAAGAATTATTGTCAACAACATTGATAGAGGGATGAATTATAATATTTGAATTATAAGTAGGCGTGAAATACACTTCCTTATTTGCTAGCTTATCGAAAGAATTAATTCTTAAATGGGCAATGGCAGTCTCGCCTGGTTCAATAGTGAGCTTATTTTTCAAAACAACCTGAATCTGCTCGTTAGGGTTATTATTTGAAGTTAAGTGATCAACCTTATTTAATGGAATACTAAAATTACTGAATTGTGCAGATTTATCTTTATAATTTATAAGAACATTATGTTTCCGTAAAAAATCGAAGCCGAGAATTCCTTGAAAAGTATCACTTTTAATGTCTGCAATAAAGAATTGGTGTCTAAAGAAATGATTATTGATTTTAAAAGAAATTTCAGCACAAGCCGAAAATTGTAGTTGAGAATTGACCGTTCTTATTTGGACTTTCCTAGATAAATATTTTGGTTTATTATGAGCCCTGATTTCATTAAAAGCATCTAATGTCAACAATGACACTGATGATCCACTATCCAACAAAAAATTTATGTTAACATTATGAAAATTAGATACAATTGTTGGAAGAAGAAATTCATGTGAAACAATATTTATGTGTTCAATAATGTCTTTATGATCACAATTCGTTAAAAACTCTCGAATGGTTGTGTTCGAGTTATGCATAGATTTTGACATGAACTCATTAATATCAAAAATTTTGGATGGGGTTGTGGATGAGGAGACAGGGCCATCCCTTACTGCCTCCTGCGAGAGTTTAAAGGATTGTTACCCCTATTATTAGTAGATTGACCCCTTGGTCTAAACTGTTCATTTTGAACAGGGAAAGGTGGTGGTGGATACTGCGGCGCAGTGAATCGGGGAGGAGCCATGGGGAACTGTGGCGGAAAAGAAGGCATAGCCCAGTTTGAACTTTGTCTTAATTGCCTCTGATATGTGCGACAATTACTCATAATGTGGCCAGAGCGTCCACAGAAAGAACAGGTAAGGTTTGGAGTTGGGCGAGGTTGTTCATGTCCAACCCGATCCTGGTTCTGTACAGGGTTAACTAAAAGAGGACATAGTTTAGTGTTATGGGGCTCCTGGCAAATATTGCAGTTAGACTGCATGGTCTCAATTCTGGTGGTCAACAACTCCAGCTGTTTAACAATTAAGGTGAGCTGATCAGGTGCCGCAGACGTGCACTGAGTCACTGAATGAGCTGCGACTAAAGAAGTCGCTGAACCAGCCAAAGATTGTTGAATTGTCATTATATGATTGGCCCTTTTGACCATTTCGCAGTAGTCTTGTATCCCCTCAATGAAAATGGTCTCCTTGAGCTGCAAAGGGATAGCCGACAGGAACTGCATTGCTTTTATTTTGGACAAGGCATTTTGATCATTAATGAAACTATATGCTTTATGAGCTAATGTATCAATACGATACGCAAGACTTTTTATAGTTTCAGAGGGCAACAGGCTTATTGCCTGAAATTTTGCCAAATCGGCTAAGGAGGAAACATCTGGTTGGAAAAAGTTTAAAAGAAGCTTACACGCCTCTTTAAATTCTGTAACTGCTCTACATTCAGGAGAATTCTGAAAAAATGTAAGGGCAGCACCGGATAATTTAGACTTTAAAAGATACAAAGCTGCATCATTATCATACGCATTTAATTTAACTAGTTCTTTAATTTGGTTAATAAACCATTCTATATTTTGAGAATTCCCCGAAAATTCGGGTATGGAAAAATTAAATTTTGGTGCTTGCTTACAAGCACCTATATCATTACTATTATTAGTCATTTTAGTAATTACACTATTAGTTCTACTTCGGGTGAGAATAGGGGTCATCTAACAAAATTGCTTACAAATAGAATATTGAACTCAATGATTACTGTTAAAAACATTGCTATTTACCTAGACAGTACAACATTTGAAATAAAAGTATAGTATCAAATTAAACCATTAATAATAATACCTTATTACTTTACAACATTTTACTAAACATTACGAAAAATGTAAATATTGAAACCTAAGAAACTTATAATATCAAGAAACACAATTAAAAAAATTATTACTCTAAATTCAATGACTTAATAATTAATATGAAACATGTAACAATATAACTTGCTTAAAACCAGTAACATTAACTATTAGAAAAAAATTAAAACATTGCTATTAATTATTTCAAAAATGTAAATAAACACCACCAATTATAAAAAATCAATCAGTACTTCTCAATAACATTTAGCAATATAGAAGAATAGTATACACATTAAAAATCAATAACCTAGAAAACTATTATTCCAAAAAGTTTATAATTTAAAAATGCTATAGCCACTGAACATTGAACTTATTCAACAAATAACTCTTGAATTTAAAACCACAGTATGAGATTTAAACTCCATTAACTTCCAAGAATAAAAAAACTATTGTATCATTATATGCAGAAAAATTAGATATCTACCTTGAAACAAAATCTTCGAAATAAAAAAAAACAGTATTAAACAATTGCAGAAACTTAGAAAAAAACTCAATTATTATTTTCTCAACTTACAAAAATTTTCTAATTTGGTTAATATATGAAACAAATTAGTAAATAACCAACACAAAATATTAATTAACCAATTAAAAATTAAAACTTATTAAAACTGATTACATTGCATAATTTTATTGTTTACATGATTATTAAAATCAAAACTACTGAAAAAATTTGTTCATTGCCTATTGCAAACTTAAAAAAAACAACATATTAAGATTTATTTGTATTTAAAATTAAATATCAACTTATTATTCTAATCATTGAAAATAAAAACAAAGGTTCGCTGGTCAAAAAAACAATTACCAGTATATACAACCAAAACGGGGGAACGGCACCAAAAATGTGGCAACGTTCTCAAGTTGTATATAGAAAAAAAATTAACAATTTAAATTTTTAAAAAAAAATTGGCCGGATATAACACATACATATATATATAGTGGAGTGACCACTGCCGTTATGATGACCCATTTCTACAATCACAACGTACTATAATGGCACATACCTTTTGAAGAGAAGATGAGGTGGCTTTCGTAACTAAAGAGTCATCCTTGATACCTAACTGAAAAGAGGTTGCAATAGGACAGTCAAGAAAAACTAGTCTTTAGATCGGGAACACTCTTTATTTATTTATTTTTGAAGACTTTGCAGGATTCAGGGGACAACATCCTTTAACAAGCGGGAGACACCAAAGATTCGCGATGAGTATCACAGGATAGAGCTGGTGGGATTTGGCAGACTCATTTGATAGGCATTAACAATAAAAAAGAAGGGACTGTCGGAAAATCTCTTGGTAAATGGCAAGATATCCACAACTAGATCATCAACGGCATCCGCAGATCCAGTAAGCGGGAAAAATAAATAATGTTGGATGAAGATGAATCAAAAGTGTTGATTTAATTAGAAAAAGATGTGCCGGGACGACAACCAGCCATGGCGTACACCATATCCCAGCCTCGGGTGTGAGGAGGGAGAAAAATAAAATCCCCGTTAGGCGGAGAAAAGTTGGATTGAGATGAATAGAACTCGAATGCTAGCGATCTATTTTAGCGCCCGATATTTATACTCTTTGGAAAAAGTCGAAGTTAAATTACTTAAAAATTGCAAGTTAAAGTTGAATTTCCTACAATTACTGAGTTGAGGAGTTACACTCAACGTTTACAAAAGGGTTCTCAATTGAAAGTGAAGAAACAAGATGCAGATCACTTTGCACCAGCGTGTACATTAAACGGGCCGATAAGCAGGTGTTGGAAAAATTCTAGGGAAAGGGAGGGGTCAAAAGAATGGAAAAGGAATTTTATGGGGAGAGTGTCACAATTGCCTGAAGCAATAAGGGGAGAGAGGAAACGGGTGAAGAACTAAGTATTTGTATCAGAAATTAACTAAAATTAGGAATTTGGATGTTAAAAACATGAAATTTAATTGAAAGTTGTGACTCAATGTCACAGCACCCTTCACAAGTTTGCACAAATTCCGTTATATCTTTCCTCATATTCGGCCAGTAAAAACTATATTTTATTCGCTCTTTAGTTTTTCTAACCCTCATATGAACCCCCAAAACGGATTCGTGTGCCAATTTTAAAACTTTATTTAGCCTACATTTTGGTAAAACTAACTGCATAACTGATTCATTAAGAATTTTATCCTTATGGTAAATTAATCCATCCATTAAAATAATATTGCCTTTATTTTGTTTTAATTCCGCGCGAATTTTTTCTAATGAAATACAATTAGTTTTCTCTTCTTTTAATTTATAATAATCCGAAAACAATTTAGAATCTTCATTTAAAATATTCGTCTCGCTGTCACTCAATGAGCAACCGCTGTCTCCCCACTCCGACACAATATTTATTTATTGTAATAACACGTGTGCTGATTCTTTTTCCAACACGCACCGACTTTCACTGCTTTCCCCCTTACAAGAACTCTCAAAGTCTGACGAAATGAGTGACTCATAAAGAAACAGTGATATTAATCCATCCACATTTAATTTATCTGTCAAAGCAATTATGCATTCGACGGGATAATTTAATGCAGAATCTCTATTTAATGTGATCATTGTTTTTATAAACTTAGCCTCAACATGTTCCCCACACGCCGAACTCAAAATAATCTTTCCATATTCCTCATTATCGGCGCCAGAAATCAAATTCGAATTGCAAAAAAAAATTTTAGTTCCAGAATCTATTACACATTTCAATTTCTCCCCCCCCTTCCCACGTACACTGATACATACTTCAAAGGGTGAAGGTCAACAGATGGATAAAAATGTTCGGAGGAGATTTTTGCAATGACAGCATTTTGTTTTACTTTCATTTTCGAATATTTTTTCCTACAATCTTTAAGTACTTTAAGTACTAAATAATTTTCTCCACATATGTAACATTCTAGTTTTTTATTTTATTTTGACTTCGGTTTTATTTCTTCGCGTCGTATGTGATGTATTTATATATTTACAATAATATTGAGAATACTCTCATGAGACTTATTTATATTTCAATAAGGATATTGAAGGTTACAATAACATTTTGGTGCAACAGGTTATCGAGTAAACATCATAACTGAGTTGTCGTGAACATACGAGTTGAGTTGTATATAAGTGTTGAGTAGTACATAAAAACAAATAATTAACTAAAATATTACAATACCCCTTCTTTTTAAAAAAAAAAATAATTAGATCACTTAATTACTACTTTAAAAAGTCACTATAGGTTAAGTCTATTTGGCTTCTTTTTAATTCTAGCTGGATAACGTCTATTACAGGCATCTGTTGTCGGAGTACTGTTGTTTGATTCTTGAAAATTTAGGCCTGCGCTGGTATTTGCCTTTCAGGAGTAGATAACACAGTTGTAGGAAGATCTGTAGATTGTTGGATATCAGGAGAATACCTTTCTGTATCAGGCACTGTGATAGAAGTGTGTTGATCAGATGGTTGGTTGATGGAGTAGAAAAATTCTTCAGGTGTGACAGGAAAATCAACTGGAATGGAAATATCGCATCGTTCAGGAACTGCTGGACGGATCTGATCGAGATATTTCATTTTGTTAATTTCAATCAACCAAGTCTTGGCGCCTTTTGGGGTTCAATGAGTTTCCCACGAACCCACATGTTTGAAGTATCTCTATGGGATCTTACCCAAACTTCTTGATTGCAAGAAAAACTCTTGTGAGTGGTATGAGATCTGTCAAAATACTGCTTTTGAGATCTTTGTTTCTTCTCAACATGCCTTGCTGTACACGGATGTATCAATTCCAAGACAGTTCTAATTGGTCGTCCAAGAAACAGCTCTGCAGGAGAAATGCCGGCTGTGGAATGAGGGGAAGATCTGTACTTGTGCCAAAATCTGTTTATCTTTGCAGTTACTGAACTACAATCATTGGAGTCCAATTGCATCTTACTCAGTGAATGTTTAAAAGTCTGAATGGTACGCTCTGCCTGGCCATTCGACTGCGGATGATAGGTAGGAGTAAGTGTCTGTTGAACACCTAAAGATTTCAGGAAATCTTTGAATTCTTTAGCGATAAATTGTGGTCCATTATCAGAAACAACCTCTAATGGCAGTCGATATCTGGAAAATTGTTGTTGCAATACAGCTATTGTGCTTGTTGCTGTAGTATACGACATCTTTGCAACTTCTAACCACTTTGAATAACTATCCACTACTACAAAGTAATCAGTTTGATATTTTTGAGAAAAGTCTTCGGTCCCAAGGTGCCTTTGGCCAAACCCACGATTGCAGTGGTGTAGCTGGGGGACACTTAGCAACAAGTTGACAAGCTTCACATTTCGCAGACATGTTCTCAATATCTTGATCTAGATTAGGCCACCAGAAATGACTTCTAGCAACTGCCTTCATCTTCACAATTCCTGGATGAGTGTCATGAAGGAGTTCAAGCAAGTGTTGTAGATAAACATTAGGAATAACAACTCTCATTCCCCATAATAAACAATTTCTATCAACAGATAATTCATTACTTCTGCTGAAATACGGCTTCAAATCAGGGTTCTCACACTTGAAAGGAAAACCATTCTGCACATATTTAATGATAGTTCCCAAATTTTTATCTGTTCTAGATGCACTAGCAATGTCCTCAGAAGTTAAAGGTAAATCTGACAGGTGGGAAATTTTGTAAATATCTGATGGGTACAAATCTCTACTTGTGTCCTCATGAGGCAGTCTTGAAAGTGAATCAGCATTCTAATGTGTGCTACCTTTCTTATATTTAATAGTATTTTTATGTGAAGACAATAGCAAAGCCCATCTCTGTAAGCGAGCAGCAGCCATAGTTGGTATAGCTTTCGTGGGAGAAAAAATAGTCACCAAGTGTTGATGATCAGTGTATAACACAAATTCTCTTCCAAATAGATATTGGTGAAATTTTTTTACACGCGAACACCATTGCCAGGGCTTCCTTCTCAGTCTGGGAGTAGTTGACTTCAGCCTTTGATAATGTTCGAGAGGCATATGCAGCAGGTTTTTCTTCACCATTTATGATGTGCGATAAAACAGCACCATCCCCAACAGGCGAAGCATCACAAGATACTTGTGAAGGAAAAAGATTTTCGTTATAATTAGCTAGTACTGCGTCAAATGTTAATAGTTCTTTGCACTGCTCAAACACTTTGTTGCACTCACCAGACCATGCCCAGTGAACATCTTTGTTTAAAAGGTTATACAAAGGAGATAATAAAGTAGATAATTTTTTTTATGAATTTAGAGTAATAATTAAGCAACCCTAAAAATGACTTAAACTGAGTAACATTTTCTGGAATTTTAATTTTCCTTATAGCTTCTAGTTTCTCTAAGGTAGGATGGATGCCATTTTCATCAATGATATGGCCCAAAAATTCAACACTACTCTTAAAAAATTGACATTTTTCCACATTTAATTTAGCATTATACTTCAATAATCTGGTCATAACAGTCTCTAGGGTAGCAAAGTGTTCATCTACTGTGGCAGAAGAGATAAGTATATCATCCTGGAATTAAATGACTCTGGGTATACCTTGTAAGATTTGCTCCATAACCGACTGAAAAATGGCTGCAGCAGCAGTTATACCAAACATTAATCTACTTGGGCGTACTAAACCCAAAATTGTGTTCAGAGTCAGTAACTCTTTGGAGTCAGTATCTAATTCTATATGTTGATACGCTTGTGAAAAATCTAATTTACTAAAGTACTTACCACCTCTCAGCGTAGCAAAAAGATTTTGTTGAGTGGGCAGAGGATACTGGTTTGGATCAAATAATTTATTCACCATTATCTTAAAATCACCAAATAATCTTACAGCATTATTCTTTTTGGGTACCACTACTACTGGTGTAGCCCACTTAGAATGTTCAACAAATTTCCAGATGTTATTGTCGACTAGTTTTTTAACTTCATCGGAAACAGAACTTTTTAAAGCATACGGTACTGGCCTGGCTTTGCAGAAAACCGTTTGACAATTTTCTTTCATTTTTAGCACAGCCTTGAAATGTTTAATATGTTTATCACTAACTTGAAAAACTTCTGTGTATTTTTTTAGTGCTTCAACACTGTTCAGACACCTGGATGATACAGAAAATATGTCATTCCAGTTCAACTTGAATACCGAGAGCCAATTTCTTCCAAACAAAGCTGGGCGATTACCTTTTACAATGATAACTCGTGATACTGATTGTTGCACTGTACTTTAGCGATGATTTCTCCAACCACTGGGATCTCTCGCTCATTATAGTCTCTTAATTTAGTTGATGACAGAGCCACCTCAGCTTCGGGTAAATTGTCCTTCATCCACACTTCTCTGATGCTATGGAGACATCAGCTGCATTTCCAGTTGTTTACCATTTACATGGACCGTAATAGTGTATTTCTTTTTCCCGGACACTTGATTAATGGACGCAATAGCATACAATGATTCACTGTCAACTCTTTCAACCTTTTTAGTGGATGAGCCTTTGTTCTTACTCATGCAGACAGGTGAAATGTGACCCATTTTCCCACAGGAATGGCATTTAGCTGATTTATATTTACATTTGGCAGGATCATGGGCAGCACCACATCGAAAGCACTTAAAGTTCTTTTTACACTGCACACTAGAGGAAACATTTTTAGAAGAGTTATGTTTACCTCTTTTCTGATCTGAAAAGCTTTGATGTACTTTGTTTACAGCAAGTGTGAATGTCTTCATATTAGCTGCATAACTTTCAGCTATTTCAATAGCTATTTCCATTGCATCATTTAATTTTAGGTCCTTTTAAACTAAAATTCTCTATTGAATGTTTCCGTTGCACCGTCCATATACGAAGCGATCTCGCAATGCTTCATCAAGAAACGCACCAAAATCTCACGTGGACTTCTTAACTCGACTAGGTACTCAGAAACAGATTCTCCAGGTGTTTGATTTCGCCTATGAAATCGAAAACGCCCAGCAATGATGATTGGAGCCGGTTTGAAATGTAGCGTTAAAGTATTTTTTAGTTCATCGTAGGAACATTCACTTGGCAGCTTAGGAAGCTGCAGGTTTCGAAGAAGTTTGATTTCCGATTGCTGATATAAATACCGACAATTTTTTATTTTCTTCAACATCATTTGCCAGAAAAAAGTGTTCTAGCTGTTCAATGTATAAATTTAAATCACCCCTTTCCACGTCAAAGGAATGCAGCGTGCCAATCAGGCCTAACTTGCTCATGTTGACATAAACAAGTTTAACTAAAAAAGCGTCGTAAGTTCAAATAATCCTTACCTCGTCGCCAGTGTGATGTATTTGTATATTTACAATAATATTGATAATACTCTCATGAGACTTATTTATATTTTAATAAGGATATTGAAGATTACAATAACATTTTGGTGCATCAGGTTATCGAGTAAACATCATAACTGAGTTGTCGTGAACATACGAGTTGAGTTGTATATAAGTGTTGAGTTGTACATAAAAACAAATAATTAACTAAGATATTACATCGTAACTGAAGCGCTATATATTTAGAATCATTTCATGTGTAGTTTTGATTATAAGACTGGGGTTTTTGATAATTAGAATATGTATCAGAAAAAGATTTTCCTTTTGACGCAAAATACATATCGCATTCTTTACCCATTTGTACCGGTTTAAACCAATCTTGTTCTTGTTTTATATTTATATACATCGCGGTTTCATGATCTAATGATTGATATAATTTATCGCTTACAATTAATTCTTTCAAATTATTTAAATCCTGCACATTTCTTAATCTGCAATATTGTTCCAAACTAGTAGCTAATCGAGATGCAAATTGTACATGAGTTTCGTTTGACATACGACGTGCTTTTTGAAAGTTTTGTACACAAATTGGAGGTGTCGGTTCGTACTCTTTTAAAATTGCACTTTTCAATTTCTCATAATCGTTTATTTCCTGATCTTTGATATAAACTAAAATATTTATCGCTTTTTCTCCGAGGAGGTTTAATAAAATTTCCCCCTTAAATTCCTGAGGTACATTTTTGCTTCGAAAAGCTCTCTCTAACGACGAAAAGAATAAATTCCAACAATCTGTTCTTTTCGAAATAGGTATAGTTAAAATCGTACACTTTGAATATAGTTTTCCACTGATTTCGTCTGACTCAGTACTACATTCTCTCATACTCGCTAGTTTCGTTTCCTCAAAGTTTATTTTTTCTAGCTCAGCGTTTATTTTTGCTTTTTCAAGATTTATTTTTTCTAAGTCTATCTAAGCTCTTTCGAGTTCAATTTTCGCTTGCTGTTCTTCTCTCGCCTTTCGCTCAGCAATTACCGAATCAGCAAATTGTTCTATAAAATCTTTATCGTTTTTATAATTCGCACTATTTAGAATTAAATTTCTCAAATCAATTACCTTCATATCGGGATTTATCGATTCCCCGATCTATTCTGCAATTAATTTAAGATCCTTTTTTTTAGCCCCTTTAAACATTTTTAAATTCTTATATTTACAATTTTAAAATACAAACAATTTAAAAACTTAAAAGAAATATGTCCAAACAAGTGATTGAAGCAAAAAGAGTGCCTACCTCGTAGTCTTCAATGCTTTCAATTTATCATGACCCTGTCGACTGCGCCACTGTAATATTCCTCTAGGAATAATGTGGTTGGTTCGCATGAATGAATCGCAATTGTATGGACAACACTTTTTATTTAAACATATAATGTAAAAATAACATGAAATTAATTTAAGTTAGTGATATAATATGTACTGACTTCACAAGCCAGTTCCGAGAACGCTTCTCTGTGTTTTTATTTAATTACTTTTCGGAGGTGAATGTGCGAAGCGCCCTCTAGCGAAGATGTCCGCACACTACACTATTATTGACTTAAATGATGTTTCATTAGTTTTGGTAATAAGTTATAATTGAAATATACCGAAAAGAATAAGGAACAGAGAAATTTGCTTGATTGTGATAAATTTTGACTATCGTGAGTAATCCTCGAGAATTGCAAATGATACAATACAGTTGATCTTTATTTTGATGGGATAAACTATTAAAAGCGTGTTTTGTTTTATTTTATAACGTAAAGTCTTTGGTAGGGACAAAAAATAATAATAAATACGAAAATTTGAATTATTTTAGTTTTCTTAATTGTATTGGTATATGTTTCTCAGTTTTATGCATGATTTCGTAGTGTTGTTAAGTACTGATTAATTGATTGTTTACCTTTTTTCATTCCCTACTAAGAACGGATATTCTGTTTGTATTATATAAAACAGGCTTGATATATTACATGAACTAAATTTATTACAAATTTTTTGAACACTAAATTACATAAATTGGGCAATTTATAGTTTGACAAAAGGTCATATTAAACCTTAGCGTGAAATTATATTCTAAGAGTATTTAAGATTAGTTCTAGAAATTTTTTTTTAACTGAATAAGATTATTTTAAACAATAGATATTTATGAAGAAAAAAAATATCTCCTTTGCGTACTCTGAATTTTGCGTACTTCTTCTAGCATAGACTTTTCCAGTTTATAAATTTAAGAACTCTAAAACATTTTCTATGCTGTCGATCCACCGGATTTTTGGTCTTTCTCTTTTTCGAGCTCCTAATGGTTTTGCGTCGAAGATCTTTTTGGTGGCCTGGTTATCATTCGGCGGGTTAGTTACATTGAAGAAACCTCCACGAAGGCAAAATTTCGCCCAATACTTGATGCAGGAGTTCCCTTATCCTCAAGACTGCGTTCAAAATTACAAGGCTACGGAGTTGAACATTGGTAGTGGTTAACCCAAAATTGGTTCGTCTGTTCAACGACGGTTATAAAATAAAATATCATGAATGACCCGAATGGTTAGAAAATTATTTCTGATGTACTTATACAAAACATTTGCTATACTAAAATATTAAATCCTGTTACTAAACAGAATTATATATTAACTCTAAAAATTTTACTACGAATTTAACTGTAACTTTATTGTCAGAGCTTAAATTGAGATGTGTGTTATATTCACATGTATAAAATGTTATAATTATTATAATTTATTATAATTTTGCACCAATTTTAGAACTCTCCATTTGGAAGAAAATTATTTTACAATAAAAATAATCCTTTGTTCCGTCAAAAAAAAAAAAAAAAAAAAAAAACTTAAACATTGCTATAAATTTAAAAGACTCTCACAGTTTTGAAATAATATTTAAAAAAAATTGCAAAAAGAGAAAGTAAAGATAAAACTGAAAGCTAAACTAGTAAGAGATAAAACTATAAGATTAACAATAACAATACTATTCGATAACGTTTTCAAATTTTTGTTTATTAAGAAACCAATGACAAGCTTGAGATATATGAGTCAATTGTTAATGCTTGAGATATATGAGTAATTGTTTCTTTATCACCTATCAAAGGAGAATTTTTTGCAAAGCTTACAGTTTGTCAAACTGAATTTTAAAATGAAAATAATATTATTAATATCACTGCTAAATACATTTATCCAATAACTGTAATTGCAAAATGTTTTCCCCTCAACTGATTGCATAAAAATTAAATTATTATAAAAATAGAATGTTATTTAGCGATGTACAGACATCTGAAAAAACTGTGCGGAAGGAAAAAATTATTTATAAATGTTTCCGTAAGTGACCGAAATCAAAAGAATGTCAACTTTCACCGGTGAATGTCAACTATCAAATAGTCGCTTTGGCGCATGTCAGAAATATTTGTTATATCCAATTTGATATTAATTTATTCCTTGATATTATTAGATTTATTTTAATATCTGTTGAGGAAAGATTAGGAGAAACATCAGTGTTCGGAGTACCGGTTAAATGCATACTGGGCAGTGGCACTGAGCCTTATAAAAGCATTGCTGTAGGGCATACCGGGCAATGGCCCTTAACTAGACCTAGTATATATTTCGGACATTTACCAAAGTGACTATGTGATTGCTAACATTCAGCGGGGGAAATCAACAACCACCCAAGTTGGTCATTCACAGTAACATAAATATTTATCGATTCTTACTGTGTGTGCAAAAAAATTATAACATTAGAATTATTTAATATGAACTCCATTCTCCAGTAAATAATTCTAATATCATAAATATTTTTTTTGTTAAAAATCACAAATGAGCATATTGCCTCTCTTACGTAATAGTAAGTTAAACTTTGCTCTTAGAAAATAAGGAAAAACGTAGAAGTTTAAACATCGTTTCGTGATACTGATTATTTTAATCTTCAAAGAGCAAATATATCTTCATTCCAAATAATTTCAGCTGCCTCAGAAGAAGGAACAGAAATAAGAAATGATTTTCCAGTGCAAACAAAATACTAGAATTCCTTTTATTCACGACGAATGCTGTATATAAACATTTTGAAGTAGGAGAAGAAAAAAACTTAATTTTTGCTGTCGGTGAAACAGAAAACGAATCACTACTTATAACTTAACCTTCTGCGATCCAAGCTTTATAAAATAGCAGAACATGCGGTTTTTCGTTAGAAATAGGTAGCTCAGAAGAAAATTAATTCATGAATGCGGGGGGGGGTTGAGAAAAGGTGAATTATTTTTAATTTAATTAATTTTGTTAACATTTAGGGGAGTGTCGGGTACCCCCGCCCACTGTCAATTTCATATGTATAGAAAAAATTTTCAAGTCAATGGGCCATCGGACATTAATTGTTATATTAAAAAAAGATTATTTTCAAAGTTTCAAGTATTTATGCAGCTGGTAACATGGTAAACAATAGTTTTGAAAATATGTTGAATACAGTAGTCAAATTTTTTAAATTTCTATTTTTTTAAGTTAAACTATTCTTTTTTGGTTTATTCTTTTTGCATTATTTAATTAGATGATAAAACAATAGAAATATACAAAAATATTGATTATTACTCACTATTATACAGAAATATAAGCAATACTCCTTAAGTGGGCGGGGCTACCCGTCTCTCCCCTAATGAATAACTGATATTTTAATTAATGCTTTTAATTTATAACCGTGAAACGTTTGCTCAACCAAAAAAAAAAGCTTCTTACTCGATATGAGTTATTTAATTCGAAATTATAACTTTAATTTTACTAATTTTGACAATATTATCACTTCTATTATTTGATTAAAATAATAAGCGTAGTAAATTTTAAATCTCCTTGGACCAAATATAATTTCATGCTAGATTTAATCAATTTTATGATAAAAATATCATTCTTTTCAATTGAAAGAATTAAAATACATTCGTTTAGGAAGTTTATTTACGTTTTAAGTATAGAAAATGTGACATGTTCTATGATTAAAGAAATATATATTTTTAAGAATGCAATTCAATTATTTTCTAAAACTATAGAAAATGCGAAATAATTTAAATATAAAGAATGCACTTCAAGAATCCTTAAGTATTCTAAAAAACATAAAAATACATCTTTTAAATACATTGTTAAGAATTCAGAAACTTCAAAAGCTCTATAAAGAGTACTGCTCATTTCAATAGTCTAAATGCATAAATTTTAGAATCCAATACCATTTAAAAAAGCATAGAATTTATTTATAAAGGATTTAAAAAAAAAACATTATTTTAAGGATTAAAGTAAGGATTATATCTTTTCCCCATTATGTAACCAACTGCAACATGGTCTAACTCGTTCCTTTTTTCTTTCAATCTAGCTTGTACAGTTGGGCAAAACGAATAACCTAAATGATCCAAATCAATAGAATCAGTTCACTCTGGTGATTCGAATCACTAAATCGAGTCAGTTGAAAGTTCGTGATTCGAATCGCCCAATCAATTCAGTGATTCGAAACGAAAAAGTGAATCAATACCCAACTGTACTGGCTTGTGCAAAGACATTTTTTCATCGTCATTATCATATCAATAGATATGGTTAAGCTTTCTCATCTGCTGAATTTTAATTACTTTCACTAAATTTATTCTCTAAAATTGCTCTAAAACTCACACTTGTATCGTATTCCTTATGCATCGTCCTCTTTTAACGCACCAAAATTTCTTACCAAAATCTTTCAATCAAATGTAAGTAATGTATTTTTACTTTCATACAAAAGTACTTTCATACTTTAAAGTAGTAATGACACTTCATAACAGCAGGAGAAATTATCTGTCATAATAAGCCAATACGAATGTTTTATGTTGAAGTAACAATAAAAAGATTAAAGAAACAGACATATTTATCTTTTTTTCTTTATTTTATACAACTATTACTCTGTAACTAACAATTCTGTACATTGCTTACTTCCTTGTAGTACTTAAGTATTAGAATGACGTAGGTCAATTCCTTTTGAAAAACAGATATGTTTGAAAAGCAATCAATCTTGAAAGTTTGAATGCTTTAATTTTCGAAACAATTATTTGAAATGAAAAAATGAAATGCTATGCTTTTTAACATTTTTGATAACAGTGAATGTTGATTTACATAGTAAGCTGCCATGAAGGGAATTTAGGAAGCGGAATAGAAAAGTCGCCAACAAAAAGCGCGATAGATTAGATTAGAGATAGTGGAAGAACTATTCTTTTAAAAGAAGGAAGAAAGAAATTTATTGGGAAAGCCTGTGGTCACGCACACATTGCTTTATAAAAATGTATAGTGTTAAGATTGTAAGAAGGAAACTATGTTCGTTTTTCTGTATTGATACTAAAAATAAATACAAATGTTTTCCATTTAAATCTTTTTCATAATATTGATTACTTAAAGAGCAAAAAAAAAAAAAAAAAAAAAAAAAAAAAAAAAAAAAAAACATTTTCCTAACAAAGTTTTTTATCGCAATAGCGGATGGCTAGTCATTTTTAACTCATTTTAAACTAAACTAAACTCAGTGGCGCAACAGCCCATAGAGGGCCAAGGCCTACTGTGCCCATCTCATTTTTCTTGACCTTGGGCTCTGAGGTGCAGGAGCAGATGCTCCGGTCAAGTGGTCAGCCGAACGCGGAACCCCCAGTGTTTAGTTCTCAAGCATGCTTGGTACTCATTTATCGAACCACTGAAGGGATGAAAGGCTGTTAACTCATTTTAGACACACAATTTATAATATCAGGATTTTGACAGTGACCTGGTGTAATAGTGAACAAACCGCACTACGCTGTATATCGGACTTTTACAGTATTTCGAATTGAAATGTTCTCTCAATCCAAAATAGCAACTATTTGCCATGCTTACTGTATTGTTAATTTACTTTTCACTTTCTTAAAATGTTGCTAAATGCATTATTATTTAAAAAGTTTTCTTTTCAATCATTTAAAAACACTTAAATAAGTACTCTTATTTTGTTTCGAATGATGTAAGCAACTCTCGGATTTAAATAGTCCCGACGGAGAACTAGAAGAAAAGAAAAACAAACACTTAACAGTAGAATACTATTTTAATTTGTTCGTGACACGCTGTCGGCATTCTAAAAGAATGACTTAAAAAATGCATAAAGCAACCGCCTTTTTGTATCTTTTCTTTCTTTAAACTTGCGTATCTTTTTTCCTTTTGTAATCTCATTGGATAAAAGGATGCATTTTACACCTGCCAGAGAACTATCCCTCTCATCCGAGTAGCTATTACAAAACATGTCTTCTTGAAGTTTGTTTGGAAAGATACCAATTATTGACGCATTGCATTTAAAGTTAATGATGTTAGATTTTTAAAAAAAAATCGCCAACTCCTGAATATCCGTGGATGGATTATACGTGTTGCCCATAGGCTTCCGCTGTTCAAAACCGATTGTAAAATAAGGTAAAATATATATGGTACTTAAATGTTTATTCCATCATTTGTTGACATATTTTTGTTTTTGCAGAAATGTGAGTGATGATGAATATTTTACCACGATAACTTACAGAGTTTTACAAATTTTAGCAAAATGAAGTTTTTAAATATTTGATTGACAACATCCGCCATTTAATTTTTTAACTTTTAAATGTTTAAAGAGTGGGAACATTCCAATTTCTTTCCCTGTTCTCTTGTCTTTTGATGCGAATTTCCGTGTAAAAGTTGGCTCCTGGGTTTTCAAAACCAGATGCGCCTTTGTGATCAACGATTCCATTTTTAAACGTGGCATACCAATCACCATTGGCTCAACCAGTTCTCAGCTATGACACCTTTTCCATACACACCACAAATATCACGAGTAGCGTTTGTGATTGTAGAACCTTGACTACGCAAAAAGAAAGGCTTTTTAATGATCTGAAAATTAACATAAATTAACTCGAACAAAAAAAAAATCGATTAAGATGGAGTAAAATATACTCTTTCCGCTGTTCTAAAACTATTTGCCAAAAATATTTAAAAACATGCAAAATATTCAAATTAAAAAAAATTTTAAAAAAGGAAAAAAACGTGGGAACTTAGTTGCTAATTAAATAAACGGAGAAACTGATTCTATTTCGTTTTTTCTATGAAAGATACGATAGTGTGTTCCTTCTTGATTACAAATTGTGGAAATTTGGAATCATCAATTTATTAATATTATTATAAAATACTAAATTAAAGGAAATCACAATTTTCAGAGGAAATTATCATTTTTGAATTAGTTTTAAAACATATCACGTGATACTTTATTTCCTATTTCAAATATATTTTATTCGAATACTGTTTAAATTGAATTTTTCTCCTCTCTAACTTGATACTTTTTTTTTACATAGAATTTAATTTATAACATACATTTCATTCATAGTTACAGTCTTAAGGTAGTTGTCTGGCAAGAACAGAATCAGTAAAGATATGTATATTTATTTCTATTCCAAAAGTCATGGATAAATGAAATGATAAATGGTATGTTTTGAAGAACCAGTATAGGGTTATGGAGAAAATGACCGTGACATCAAGGAACTATAAATATTGAAAGGACAATCGAAAGGTCAGACGATTACATAAAAAAAAACACTCCATCTATTCTTCTAAAATGATTTATGGATTTATGAATTCAATCATACTCGATTCATCAGTCAAGAAAAGGGTTCTATATTCCCATGCCTTTTGAAAATTTTAAAATAGAATATGTTGTAATCTTTGTTTATATTTGATTTTCAAAAACGCTATATATATTCCCCATTAAGGACAAGTTTTTTATTTATTATTTCTTGGAATCATATATGAAAACTAGAACTAGATTTTTAAAGTAAATTAGAGCTATTTAAATTATTGTTAGAATTATTTTGCAATTTCAAAAAAATTTCGTATAATAAGTTTATTAAAATATTATTAATTTTTAAACTGAAGGAAATCTCGATTTTCTAATTGAATTCATATATTAAAATATAAATCTTTATTTTTATGTAATTTCAAAAAATGATATTTTTAAGCTCCATTAATAACAAATTTTTAAATAATCGTTTCATAGAAGTTTCTGTTTTATAGAATGCTTTCAATATTCAATTACTAAAATCTTTTTAATTTAATTTTTTGTGAATATTAAATCAAAAGTCGAATCATAAATTTTTTTAATCAAATTAAAAATTTAACGAAAAGGAAATATTTGAGATATTAAATAAGGTATCAAGCATTTTAGGTATTATTATCAAGTTAGAGCAATTTTTATTAGCATTAAAGAAAATCTTTATTTTTGGAGAAAATTTTATTTTTTAAAATGTTAGCTTTTATGTCTGAAACATGAAAATTTTATTTAATGAAGATTGATTTCATGTAATTTATGATATTATTATAAAATTATATAATTCTATTATATAAAATATTATATAAATATTCTATTATATAAATATTTACTAGCTCATTTTTGATCAAGATTTTTAATTCGGAGCTTATTATCGAAATTAGTATTAAATGCAGTAAAATTTCCATACGTGTTTCTACAATTTTTTTAATATTGATAAACTATAAAAATAAAAATAAGTTATTTTATTTACAATTTGGTCATAGTTTAACAAGTAGTAAAATTAACTAAATGCAGAAGTTCAAGGTTTTTTAATTCATGAGTTTATTAGAAATTAATTTTAAGTTTGCTGTTAGATAATATTTTAGAGAAATGAAAAATTTTCGTTTTAATAAACGCATAAAAATAGTCCTTAACTTTTTGTTTCCAGTGAATTAATATAAATTTGGATGTCTATCAATTCATAGCCATTCAATTTTTAGCTTCAAATATCCTTAAAAATTATTAAATTAATCATCGTTTTACTGTTAATTTTTAGTAAAGTAAATCTTTTTTAATTTAATATCTTTGTTTAAATATGAATTAGTTAGATTTTAATTTAAAGTTCAGGATAAAAATTCAATTTTAAATTAATTAGCGTTAATAAAATTTTGGTTTTTACTTAGACTCAAATAATCAAATTCTCATACAATGAATAACACTCTAATTGATTATCTCCCAGTTTTTAACTATATAATATAAGTATAATCAAACTGAGGAATTTCTAAAATACGAGTAAGTCCTAATTTATATAATAAGAGGTACAAAATTCAGGATTAAGCGGTAACTTTATATTTTTTGGAGAAAATGTACAGTCAATTTAAACAGGGGTATATAAAATTTAATTAATAATGCGTATAAGTTTTACAATGTAATAACTTGTACAAGAAGTTTTATTGTTTACTATGTTTTAAATCTAGTTGCTTTTTTAAAAATGAGCAAATGGATTTAAAATCAGCGAGTGACATTTTTCTTAACCCGTCAGTCACGTGTTTACGTAATGTAATTTTGTTTTCCCCCAATCAAGTTTCTTAATGAGTTTTGACACTTATCCAAAATCCTATTCTTTTTTTGAATCCTCTCATCTAAAGTGCAAATTATTTTACTTCTCCATAACGTCATTTATTTCTCCCTCGTAAAACAAGTCTGTATCGCTTCTGTTAAGTCTGGTAGAAGTCTGGATAGAAGGAATTTGATTTAATCTCTATGAAAGGTGCAATTAAGTCTACTTTATTGCATCCTAAACCAAAGTCGCCTACACTTTAACGTCACTGCTTCTCCTTTATTTAGATTTTTATCATCTAAATACTCTCCCGACTCTCTCAAGAATTATTCTCTCGTATTGAAGAGAGATGGTAGTTAAATATAGAATCTCTCCTTTTCCCCTAACAACTTCTGCGCCCTCTATCGGTCGGAGATGTTTTCTCGCAAAGCTATTTTTCAAGATCAAACCATTGCAGTGAAGGACGCTGAAGGTCGGATCATACATTCGCTCTGAACCTTTGTGAATGCTCTACGTGAAATGCTGGTGATTCCTCGATGTTGAAGGGCAAAAACTTCACAGACGAGGCTGCCTGTAGTTTAAGCAGCTGCCGAACAAAAGCGGAAACTCTGGCTCGGTCAGCAAATAGCCGGATATGGCCTAACACGTGGGGAATGGTCGTCGATAGTGAAGCCGTTTCGAATGGATTACGAGAGCAGGAGGATGAAGAATTTTTTGATGCTTCTCCATCCCCCGTGGAAGAGGATAGATGCGATCGTCGGGATGACAGTTCTGCAGCTACCGTGGCAGGTAGGGCGAAATTGTTCGAATTACTTCAACAGCACGCGGTGGATGACGTAACCGATGTTTTTTATGACGTCAGCGAGAATGTTGAAGTGACTGATTCCATTGGTGAAAATCGAGAGGCAGTTTCGAATGTAAATCATCAATCGAATGAAACAAGCGCTTTCGATGAAGCATGTGACTATAAAACACACGAGCAGTTTACAGACAAGGGCGATGTTGTTTTTGAAAACCAATATGAAAATATTCTATCTAAAGGTTTAGATAAACTCACGATGAAGGATTTACAAAGTACCGACATTAGTGAAAATGTGTGTGATATTTCAGACAACAGCTCAGCAAATAGTATACCTGAAACTGATATTTTTAATGGCAGTACAAACAGCGAAAATCATATATTACAAAATTCAAATAAATCAACTTTTGATTATAATGGTACGGATAATATTCTCTTGGATTCATGCGCCAGGGAAAATACTTTAGACGATAATTTATTCTCTCTAGGAAAACAATTATCTTTGATAAATGGACACGAGGATGATGGTGTAAATAAAGCTTGCGAGTCGAATAGTGCTGACCAAAATGATTTTGACTCAAAAGAAGTTAATGATTTAGTGATCAAACAATCACCCGATGCGCCGCATTCATCACCCATTCAAATTCTAGAAGAAGACAGTTCACCTGTTCTCTCTCCCGTTCACGATGAACTCACGATTCCAAAACCCACCGATCCACTCAAACTGGAAGTTTTCGGGGAATTTCGTCCTATCATCTCCCGAAGCACTTCTCTAAAAACTGGCAAAACTCCCCCTGGCACACCAGGACGTAAGAAAATTGTCCGTTTTGCTGACGTACTTGGTCTGGACTTGGAGGATGTCCGCCACATAATTAGCGGAGATTTGCCTAATGTCCCGCCATCAGCTTATAATGATTTGGTGCTAGCTGAAGAGGAAAAACCTGAGAGATCATCTTCGACTATAGAACTAAAAAATAGACAGCAGGGAGTTTGGGAAACTATTCAATCAGCAACAGGTCCGAATGTCCTTTTCCCTACATTTCCCATTCCCGGACAACAACCGGACTTCCATGACAGACTGCAAGCTCAGGGTATATGCTTGGAATCTGTGGTCATATCGGACTTCAGTGTCCAGTGTACGTGCAGAGTGATGAATTGGGGTTTCAGCAAAAAAGTTCGAGCCAGGTACACCGTCAACAAGTGGATGACTTCAAACGATATTGAGGCTTCATACGTGCCAGGTTCCATGCAACATAGCACTGACAGCTTCACATTTAATATATTTTTGCCACCAACGTACAGTAGTGTGGAATTTGCGTTATGCTATACAGTGAACGGTAAGGAATATTGGGATAATAATAGAGGAATAAATTATAATCTTAGTTGCCATGGGAATTCTAACACCATCCAAGCTTCTACACCTAGTAGTCCAACATGGGTGCACCAATTTTGGTAAACTTCGTAAAAATCTTTTTTTTTCGAATAATAATTTGAAAAAACTTTTTTTTACTTAAGTTGTAATTTTAAAGATACTTTTTAACCATTTAAGAAGTGAATTTGGATACAAAAGTAAAATGAAGTCAATTTTTAAATGATCTGAAGATGTAAGTATACCTTCATGATATTTCGTGTCTTGAACATGAGCATTATTTAACGGAATGGCCTTTATTGTAGACATAGATGTTGATGTAAGGTAACTATCATTTATTTTTCAAGCAATTCAGAAAGCATTGGATATAAAAACAAACCAAGTTCATAAAAAGGTTAAAATACAATTAAAAGTGTCTTTTTTTTTAATTTTTGATTTATTTATATGTTTTGTTTTTTAATCAATTGACAATACACTAAATTGGAATAATCCGTGAAGTTTAATTTTCATGAGTAAGGAGATTTTCTTTTTTCTATTTCATCATTTTAGATTAGATTATCTTTCAATTTTATCATCACAGGATGATCTAAACAGGACTTTATATCCAAAGCTTCATATAATGTGTGCTAGAAAAATGGGTATCGTCGTTAATAGACGAATGAATTAGTGTTATTTATGAACTATATTGAACTATAAATATGTATAGTCTTCCCAAGGCGATAAACAAATCACTAAAACTCAAAAAAAAAATTTTTTTTAATCTAAACTAATTTTGTCAATGGGAAGAATTTTATCATCGTTATGTATATTTGCTCTTATATATTTATTAAATTCTCTTTTTGATTTCTAAACATAATTTAAGAACGAAGCAAATGGCTTGAAATGTGTTATATGTACGTACATTTAGACGTGCACAACAATTTTGTTTTTACCAAAGCAGTATATTGTTTAACAGTATTTACGCATGTATGATGTTAAAAAGTTGGTGATTATTTTTAGCAGTATTATTGTTTTTAAAGTTCTTTCACGTGATAGATTGTTTTAGACTAGTGAGATGTCATTATTATGCAAATAGAAAATATTTATAATAATTATATTTCTTATATTAACATAGTAAAAATATCATTACGATAATAGAATTATAATATTTATAACTATATTTTGCAAAACTATTATTCAATTTTAAAACGTTTAACTAAACTTTGAAGTGCTATTAACGTCAATAAATTGATAACTTATATTTAAATGAACATCATGATTATTCATAAATATCAACTAATTTTAAAACTTTCACGAAAAAATAAAAACAATTGTTTTAATAATAAAATTAATACAGAGCATCGTTTCTTTATGCAGAAACTGCAATATTGAAAATATTTTGTAATTAAATTTAAGTTTTCTAAAATTCAAAACTGTTTAAAACATCAGAATAATAAATTTTTCTAAAGTTTAAATTAGAAAGTAATTTTTAATATTAAGGAAAAAAATATATTTCAAATTTTAAGATATAATTGTTTAGTTTTTCATAAGCCTTTAATCTTTTTTTTAAATTCAAAGCAATCGATATTTTAGAAATCAATTTTTAATCAATTATTAAGTATAAAAAACTATGAATTGATAAGTACAAAGTAATTTGTTATTTTTTTAATAATTTAAAGTAGCAATTAAACATTGAGAATAATGTTTTAATAAATTAAAATGTTCGTTAAGTGGGAAAGTGTAATAAATAATATAATAAATTAGTAATTGTTGAGAGTAAATGTAGTAAAAATGAAATAAGTATTTCAGCATGGAATATTATTTCGTAATATTTTAAAATGTACATGTATGTGTCAAAAATAAAGTTTTATTAAATTAAAAATTTTTTAGTAGTAAGGCTTAAAAATCATTGTAGTAAATCTTTAAAAAATTAACTTGACAGTAGTGGTTTAATTATAAAATGAAGTAATGTTTTGAAGAACAAGTCAAAAGATTGGAAATTTAATTTGTTAGATAATTTAAGAGCTTGACGTAGAATGTACTTGTTTGATAATTGTATGGTGGTATGAGATGAAATTCAAAATTTTTATTAATATTTTTGTAAGTGACAAAAATTTTTACTAAAAGTATTTACTACAAACAAAGTAACTACATAAAACTAACACTAAACTATTTTTAAGTGATAGTTTTTAGTAAATAGTCCATGTAAGTGCCATATTTTAGAGTTGAGAGTTCTATTTTTAGTTTTAGTTGGATGTTGAAATTTATTTTTAGAAAAAATGAATGTTGTTGTGCTAAGAAACAGATAACTTGTTTTGAGAAATATGTGTTTGTTCAATTTGAATTTAAACTTACATATTCCTTTTAAATGATACTTTCTCAAGAACATTACAATATGAATATTTTACTATCTCTCCATTTTCTCGTCATTGAATGGGGGGAACTGAATTAGAAAAAAAATCTTAACATTTTCAGTAACTTTTGCAAAAAACAAAGTCTAAGTGGATATTATATTGTGTTTTTGTTTCAATTAAAAATCTCAAATAAATTTGGAAATTGTAATATTTGCTATAGTAACATTACTTTATTTTTCGGCATGTATTGATTTACAAAAAAGGACATCAAACTCCTACATTAATTTATCAACTTGCACTTATCGTCATATCATTATTATATGTATAAAACATGAAATTTAATACTACCATTTTAAAATTGTTTTATAACATTTTTAAATATATCCTCATATGGTTTTTTTATACAAACTATAAAAACATATCATTAAATACATTCTGTGAACTTAAAAACTAATTTAAATATTTAATTTTTAAAGCTTAGGAATTTATCAATAATGTTGAATTACTTTTCATTTAATATGAAGTAAAGAATTAATTCATTACAAAATATACATGCTATGAACATTTATTTATGCTTCTAAATTTATGTTATTATTGTTTTAATGCTTCTAAATTTATGTTCTGTTCTAATGTTATTTTAAATTTCAAACAGTTTAACTTATTTTCTTTTAAGAATTTCTAAACAACATAAAACCATATATTAAACTATACTCAAACTAACTGCGTTGAGTTTTTTTTGTGTGTGTTTTTTGTATTTATTTAGTTATAAATATGAGTATAAAGCATTTAATATATTTTGAGTTACATAATTTCTTCATTTCTGATTATAAAGAGACTTTTAAGTTTTGATCCCTTCCCCAAAAAGAAGAAAAAATTATTACCATATCTTTCTTATGTTTGTAAATAAATACTTGATGAAATTTTATAATTTCCATTCATGTTTAAAATGTTTTACCGAAAATTTTTAAATTTCCATCCATATTTAAAGTTGAAGATGAATAACTTCTCAATAAAATATTTGACAACCGTTTTGTAATTGAAAGCTCTGTAATGCGAAATATTTTATAACATTTATTAAATTAGACTAAAAAGTGTTTTATTAATATTTATAAACAAGCTATGAAGATTATTTGATATTCAAGTATGTAAAATATGGTTATATATATGCTTATATATAAGATAAATGATTTTGAATAAAAATACGTGAGTTATTTATAAAAGCAAATAAATGAATAACCTATATACAAGAAAATGTTTCAATATTCAATAATATGCTTCAATGTTAAATAAAGAAAATACCAATTTCAACGAAGATAGTTTTAATGAAATATAATAATATAGTGCAATAACTTCTCTATTACTAAGTAAATCAAGTTAAAACTAAATAATATCCCATTTCAAAACATGTTCGTCACCAGCATTACCAAAAAAATAATAGTTGATATTTCATAAAATAACCATTTGCGATTTGATTGAATATTGTTTAAAAGAATTCAACTATAATGTTTATTTTTATAAATTATAGCCAGGCTTGAATAATATCATTATAGTTATTAATTGTTTTATTTGATCCATTAGAGTTTATAAAAGAAATTAGGAAATTAATTTTAATTCTCTAAAGCAGCGATTCCCAACTTTTTCCGTCTTTATTTCCTTTCAAAGTGATAGATCCTCTTTTGGGGGACTCGAACTTAGTAAATAAAACCCATTAGCAATTTTGAATATTTTTGATTCAATTTTTTATCAATAATAGTCTTAAAATAAAGTTTCATATCTGACAATTGAATTAACCGGTTTGGAGCAGCACACATCAAGTCTAGTTTAGAATTAGTTTTTATTGTATGTATAAATTGAAAATGAATAAAATAAACTTAATTATATGGTTTTAATTTAAATGAAAACGAAATAGGACAGTTATAAACTTTGAGGATGGTTATCAGTAAAATATATTTCAGGGTTGAATCTGGCTATTTATTTAATCAAAAAAACTTAATTTAAAATGTTAATGGTTTTTATATTTTACTTACCTATCCATATAAATTAAAAGATTTATTTTTCACTGAAGTTTTAATTAAATAATTTTATTGAAATAACCAAAATATTTAATAAAAAATTTATTTTTGATTAGATTTAAATATAAATTCTAGATTCCTAAATCATCACTGTTTAAAAAAAGTTTTGACTATCGGAATCCTTGTTCTATAGGAACCGCTGCTCTAGATCATCAGCATAAGTTGTAAAGTCATCAAATATTAAAATAACTCTTAGTTTTATATTTTTAATGTGCTAATAATGTCAGAAGTTGGCATCATAATTATTGATAAATATCATGAAATTTCTATCTTTTATATAAATTCTTCTACTCTTTTAAAATTGTTTAGTTCAATGATATTTAAATACTAAATATTCAGAGAAAAAGAAAAAATATTTTTGTTTGAAAAAACTAGTCAGTAAATCAATAAAAAAGAACACAAAAAAAAAAAACTCGTATAAGGTAGTTTTAAATTTAAAATTGTAATGATCAATAAAAGTAAATGAGCAGTGGTGGTTTAAGGGATAGAGTGTTAGCCTTCCAAATAGGTGAACCGGGTTCGAGTCCCAGCGTCAGCTGGTCGATACGAATTCTGCACCCGGCTCGTAACGACCTCCGCACCCGGCCTCAGTGCTGACGTCAAATATCCTCAGTGGGTTAGAGTCCCCTTGCCGTCAGGCTAACCTTGGGGGTTTTCGTGGTTTTCTTCTCCTTGTGAAGCAAATGCGGGTTAGTTCCATCAAAAAAAGTCCTCCACGAAGGCAAACATTTCTCCCAATACTTGATCCAGGAGTTCCCTTGTCTTCTGAATTGGGTTCAAAATTGCAAGGCTATGGAATTACAGAAATCGTAAACGAAAAAATTTGGGTCTGCTGTGCAACAACTGTTATTAAATAAAAGTAAATGAATTTCAAGAGATGATTTTTTTCTTTTTATAGAGCTCATGTTAGGCAAACAAAATCATCGATAAGTTTGTAGGAAAGTTTGTAACTTTAAATCAAATTAACCGAATTCTTAAAATAATCAATAAATAAATGAACTTATTAGAAACGTTGCCGTAAAACAGTGTATAAATTAAAGACTTACAACAAATGAAATAATTAAAGCAATTAATGTGATGTATGGGTAAATCAAAGCAGTTAAATACTAAATTGACTTGTATTTTTCAATAAAATTAAATAAATGGTTGAAGTTATCAATAAAAGTAATGAAATGTAATTATGGTAAATTATGTAATTTAATTCGTATCTTTAATTAAAAATTTGTAATGACCAAAATTTTAAAAGAACCAAGAAAATAAATAAACGAGCTATTCCAAAGTAGTAGTTTTGTAGACAAATAATTTAAATGAAATATTAAAATGATTAATAAAATTAAATTAAATTTTAAAATAATAAATGAATCCAAGGATGTAATACATTTAATTAAATAATTAATGGCAAGCGAAGCAATATACAGTTTTCTTACCATTAATTTTTTTTTTCTTTGCACTAAAAAATTATTACCAAAATGCAAAATAAATAGAATCATTTTTAATTTTAAGTGTGACGTTGGCTTTAAATTCCTTTATTATGGTATCTTGTTTTTGAGGATCAAAAATTTTATTACTACGTTTTTGATAAGTGATAGATTGTTTCAGTAATAAAATTAAAATGTTATGCGTATTTTTTTAATTTTATAAAAAAAAATTTAAGTCCTTATAACATTTTACTTGCAATAAACAACATAATCTATCAATTTAATTCTGAAAATTTTCTAAATCCCTTATCCATCTAAAAAGGAATAGACAAAATAACTTTTTACACGATTTCAGGACCTAAGAAACTATTTGTAAAAAATTCCCTCCTGATAAGCAATACATTTCGTGTAAAAAAAATTTCTATTCCCTGCATTTAGAAAAATAGATGGATCAATTAATTATTGTTCTTTTCCCTTTCGTTATAGGTCGTCTACGCAGCTTAAAATCCTAACAAATAAGCTATTGTTTTTTGAAGTCACGTGTCTGTGTCTCGTTTATCGGAAACGTGATGCAAAAAGGGTCGCGTTTCACCTTCATTTGTTACTACTAAATCATCCATCAATATTTTTCCTCCTATTTTTCATTAATGAAACATAATACATTAAATTCTGGACAGAGAGTAGTTTTACTAAAGTTTTCATAACTCTGTTTTTACTATTTTTCTTTTGTTTTGCAATAAAAAAATATTTTAGGAAATATACTAAATCAAAGATTTTTAATGATAACGAAAGTTTCCATTCATTAAAAAACATTTTTATAATTCTTATAAACTATTACCTAATTGCAAAAATTTTTCATTTACTTTTTAAAACACCCATTGGTGTGAAAAGAAATTTAAAATTATTAAAAAAACAATAATTTCTGTCTAAAATTTAATTTCAAAAAATTGTTTTGCAATATTAATTATATAAAGTTTTCCGTGATAGCCACACATATGTTTCTACAATCTTTTTTCAAAAATGAAGTTAAAAATTTTTACTCTAAAAATTTTTAAAAAAAATTTTTGAAGTTAAAAATTTTTACTCTTTACTACACATTTAATATTTAAGCTAGGAAAAACGCCAAAACGCTGTTGAAAAAGGAATCACTATGGAGGAAAGCCTTGCGGGCAACAAAGGGAAGCTAAAAGGTGATTTCTAGAAACACCATCAAGCTTCATCAGGCAAAAAAAAATTACTTTTGTCATTTTTAGTTACCGATTTTACGCAGTAAATCATTACTGCTATATTTTGATAGAGCTTTTGTTTTCTTCTGATTAAATATTTATAATCCACTGTTAATGTCCAAGGTTTTTAATCTACTTCATTTTTGGCAAAAATTCTAAAAATGTATATAAATGTATGTTAACCACCACTCTATATATATATTTTTGGAATCCCTGTTTTTTTTTTTTTTTTTTTTTTTTTTTTTTTTTTTTTTTTAAAGGGAAGTCTCAATCGTATCCATGTTAGGAGTCGTCAATTAATGTTTAAAGCATTGAAGAAATAAAAACATTATCGAAATCTGAAAAATTATGGTGGGCGAAGGTAGATATAATGAACATCAAAACAAGTTAGATGAAATTTGGATATGTTTCTAATAATCTACTTTCAACTCCTCTCTGTTTCATCCGTCAATCATACAGGTTTATAAGCTTTCAGTTCCGCCTTTCTCAGTAGTGATTCTTTAGATTTCGATAGCGTTTTTTTTTTTTCTCCTTAAATATTTATCTCAGACACCTTGTGTATTTCCTTTTTTGACATGACTTTTTGATGAGGATTTCAAAAATACGTATTAAAAGCGGCCATTTTTTTTTCTTCAGAAAATTGAAACATTTCCTTTTCGTAAAAATTTGTTTTCTAAATGTCATTAAATGCTTATAATTTTATGTGTTTTTTAAAAATACATATAAAATATTTTGGCAAAAATACTAAAATTGATTTAAATATATTCAAAATGCTGCATTAAGAAATATAATTAAAATGTTATAAAGTAATAAATTATAAAGTAAAAAAAAATAATTAAAGCTTCAAATAATTAAAGTTTCAAATAATTAAAAGGAGCATTAAGAAAATCATTTTTAACAATAACTAAGCAAAACATAACACTAATTGAGTACTTGCTATTCAAGAAGAAGAAAATCACAGATACCCACACATGACCAATGACGTCAGCTTCAGCTGATCGTTTGTAAGCAAAATGGCGTGTTAAAGTCGAGCAAAGTTTCTCCACATAAGTAAGAATGTTAATTTACGTGAAGTTAGTTAAATACAACTCCGTATCGCACATTGAATTTGTTGAAACATAATTCTTTCTCGTCTACATCTCTTACTTAACTTAGATTATTATTTGTTTACGTATTTTATTATAACCGTGATATATTTTTATTTTGCGTACCTGGCAAGTTCAATGCATAATTAGTCTGTTACCGTTCTACGTGGCTTCGTGCCTGTTTTTGAGTTGCGTAAGAAATATATAGTGAGGGAAAGAATTAAAATCCTTGTGAAAGAATCTTCGTGCAAGAATATAGGAAGTGTCACTTACGAGAATTGATACTTGACGGCTAGCTGTTTTCTTTTTTATCGTTATTAAACTTAACATTTTTAGAAAGCGCTTTTAAAAGTATTGAAAATAGCACTTTAAAACCATTGTTATAAATGATGTGATATTAAATTTTTTAAAATTAAATTAACTTCCCAACAAAAGCTTTTTACAACAAAAGCTCGAGATAATCAGGGAAGCGGTTAAAAATTTTAAAAGCTGTTAAAATTTTACAAAATCAAAATTTTAAAATTTTTAAGAAATCGCTAATTTGGTGACATTTTTCCACCTAGATGAAAACTATCAAAATCAATGCCTTGTTTTCAGTTTTTTCAAGATTTTATGATCCCAGGTAATGCACAATTGGAGTCAGTTTTTAAATATTAAGAAATAAGACCACACACTCTTTTAATTTTCACTAAACTGCGGCTTTTCTCCCAATTGACATTTTGCGTCATTTTCAAGATAAGTGTAGACAGTGCTGGCTTTTGATAGACTGAAGTTGACCTAACAGTCATGAGTAACAGTTGCAAACTCACAACAGTTATAAAAATGATATATTCTTTGCAAAAAAAGCATCATTTCATATGACGACGGAGATTTTGAAAGACTGCCTGAACGCTCGACCACAGGGACACTCTCATTGCGTCCATTGACAGACCCGCAAAGATATGTACGTATCAGATTCGAAAAAAATAGTTGCGTTTGAGCCTTGTTTCTATACTAAACGAATGTAAAATTTAAAAAAAAAATGCTCTCATGATGCTAAAGATATTTACGAAGTGGTAAGAATAAAATCTTCATTCATTTCAAAAATATACAAATTGGATCTGACAGTCAACATGTTCCAAGCGCTTAAAAATAGGCGCCAATTTTCAAGACTTGCCAGACATGAATAAAAAGAAATAAAAGTGATTTTAAATAGAAAACATAAATAAAGGTGAAAAACAAAACTAGAAAAACCACAGTAACCGAGAGAGAAAGAAGATGAAAAACAGAACAATAAAACCCGCAGACACCGAGAGGGGCAAGCTAGAGTAAAATGCATTTCCACATACTCTAGAGAGATGATGGGAAACTAATGTCCTTATAATGTGATTATCGTAGTAATGTCGTTATCGTTAAGGGTCGCGTCTTTTTGAGGGCTTGAAACATCTCGATTATTTCCAATTTGTATATTTGTGTAGTGAATAAAGTTTTTAATCGAGTAAAATAAAATTAGTTTCCAGAAATTGCTGCAAACTACTTTTTTTTTGTATCGCACTACTCGTTATAATCTTTCTTTTTTTTTTTGTTGAAAAAAAGTTACGTATTACGCTACAAACTAATAAAAAAATGCAGCAACTATAGCAGTCTCGCTGTTTGTAGCTCGTTACTTTCAACCATTGATTCTGATGTAAAATAAACATGATCCAAAGAAACGAAAACTCCCTTTAACTATAAGTTGACCACTAAAACAATGCATCGAAAGTAGTCAACTTACAGAGGTTATACAATGGTTCATTACTCTGGAAGTGATTTTCAAACAAATGTTTGTAAAAAGCATTATTGTAGTATAATTTTATTGATGAAGTCAATTATAGGGGAAAGGCTTATTATGTGACAATGGCAGGTCGTAATTTTCTAAAAAAAATTTATATTTTTATCTTCAGTTAAACATAAGTATAACAGGCTTCTGAAAATAGTTTAACTATTTGTTTTGAGAAAGCGCCACACGTTTTCAGCGAAATGACAGGCCACATTAAGATTGTCGGAACAATTAAAATCAACGTGATTAATTCTTCAAATTATATTGGTTATTTCGGTAAGAACAATTTATTCCATCTCAATCTCTGTTCAATTTTCTACACACCTAAGTAATTTCAAGTTTCTTAGTCTTATAATTTTTGTACAGCAAAACAAAATTGAACACCCTAAACAGCGGCGTCCGCGGCCACTACGATTGTTTACTATAGATATAACTCTTAGTTTCCTTAACATTTACTTCCATTTTTATTAACTTTTAAATATTTATTTTTGTTTTTAAAAAAATTAAAATCTGGCTATTGCGGGGGTAACATATTGCGCTGTGTTTGAAGCACCCAGTTTTTAATTTTTAAAAAACATTTAAACTAATAAAAGTAACTAAAAATTGGAGTAAATGTAAATGACTCCAAAAACAATATAAACAGAAGTTATTATAACTGCTTAATTTATTAACTGATTTATATATTTTCAATATCTGCAAAATTCCATATCTGCAAATATCTGCATTTTAAAATGTTGGTATTGTCCATTAGTAATGAAATAGAATCACATTTGGTGTCCAAGACCATCACAAAAGCACCCTAAATCTCTGTTGATGAAAGTTTTTTTTTTTAAAAACAAAATTCAAAAAAAGGTAAAATAAAAAAGGTCGTGAAAATGTGATTTATCACTATATTGCCTCAAGACCTTGAATTCTAATCCATAATGTCCTCTGATTGTTAGATTATCATATTATAATGTGCTGTTGAAAAATGCATGTTACCTCATTTAATGTTCCTAAGTCGAATGAGATCAAAATATTATAAATGTGTTGTTCTTTATGTTCAATGGTATCAAAACAAGATGAATGCAATATCTTTAATATTTGACAATATCTTAGTGTTTTATATCTATAAATAATTTTACATTTTACACTTTGAAAAACACTTTATTTCAGCTACATTTATAATATGTCATAATATGATGTTCATTTAGTTGTTGAAAATGGTTTTATCATTGTAATCGCTTAAGAATTTCATATAAAAATTTTCATAGTAAGATGTTTATTCAACTGAATGAAAATATATTATCACAATTTAATAAACAATACTGATTTATGAAACAATGTGTCGTAAGTTACTTATTTAATTGAATGAATTAGTTTTATCAATATATAGTGTTCACTCATTTTATTAAATCTTTAGTCAAAATAAAATGTGAATGAGAAATTTTATCACTATGCCTTGTAAATGATATTTATGAATAAATTTAGTCACGAAAGTATTTGGACAAACAAAATTTAATGAAGAAACTAACGGGCATGCAAAAATAAATAAAACAAAATTCCAATCATCAAGACCAAGAAGATTGTCTCGTCTGCATTACAAAAAAAAAAGAAAGAAAATACCATGCACAGTATGAAAAAAAAGCGAACACCTTAATAACTTTTGGTCTAATACCTTTGGATTTTCACGTACTAGGACTCAATATGGTCTGAGGGCCTAACTTACCTATTATATAAAGCGTATAGTCATTGTGCTTATTAACTCGTGCGGAAGTAATTTTAAGTTAGAAAATTAGATACAAAAAACAAAAAAAAAAAAAATACTTTTATGAAAAAATACTCTTGACCTTCAAGATATGGATCGAAACTGCAATATGGGAAATATGGGCCATATTATTCAGGCAGGAAAGCGGTCGAAAGCTTGACCCCTAAATGTTAATTTCACTTTTTGCGAATTTCGCCATAACTCCGAAACTTAATGAAGAAAATCAATATTTTTTTTTCTGACAATTAACTTATTTATCTAAAGCTAAATTCATGTAAGAAAATTTCTTTTGTAGTTATTTATTATTTTTAATAACTATTTATTATTTTCTAGTGGTAGAAAACTGTAAGGTTTTGGAAATTAAAATTTTACTGATCAAAAGTTTTAGAGCAATTTAATCGACGTAATATCTAAATATAATAAAATCTAAAATTTGAAGGTAATCGATTGACTGGTTCTGTTTAAATAAAGATTTAAAAACAATACAACTTTAAGATTGATATATACACAAAAAGAGAATAAGTTTGACCGCTCTTCTGCCTCAACTATTTCGATTCTATTTTCCAGATTGCGGCTAACCCCATGTTATAGGGTCAAGGAACAAAACAGCAAAAAAAAAGGTATTTTTATTATAAAAAGTATGTTTTTGTGTCTGATTTCGTATAAAATATAAACAAATATCTGATTTAAAATACCATCTGCACTAATTAACTAGCATAATTAAGGCTAGGCTTTCGAAAAATTTAGATTGAGTTCTAATACGTGAAAAAATATAATTATTACACCAAAAGTTAGCAGGGTATTCATTATAATATATATATATATATATATATACATATATATATACAAAACACCCTGAATTTTCCGAGATGAGTAGAGAAAATTAAAATAATTCATAATGCAATGCATGTAAAATATTTATGAGACAGAAAGTGGCTTGGTGATCAGATTGGATTGGTGAAAGTTTATTGGTTTAGTAAGATTGGAATCCGTTCGCATTGGCATAGGAACCAAACTTAAGCTTCATTCTTAAATAAACTACTTTTATACATAATTTTAATTCATCTTTCTCTTATTGATCTCAATGTTATTCAAAGAATGTTCAAAGTCTCGTAACGTTTTTGTTATTTAATACAATTAATTGTTCCTTTGCGCTCTCTACATAGCACAGATTTTTTTGCCTTCTTTGCAAAATGATTCTAAAAACATAAACTTAGTAGTCCTCTTATTAAGAGCACCTGACTGCTTATTGCAAATGAGTGATTGCACCACAATGTTACCGATAAAAGGCTAGAGCAGGACTAACATGCTTTAGAACCTTTATTGACGATCTACTCATTCTACTCATATTGACTCATTTTCAGATATGGTTAGGCGTGTCCAATATTAAGATTGTACAAAATTTCAATTATTTAAACAAATTCAATCACTAAATGAATTTGAAGATTGAAGTTAATTGGCTCGATTCCCACCTTATTCTTTATTCCTGAACTTTCACCGCATTCATTATCTGTAATGTGTTTTTGTAAATTGTGATATTTATTTCTGAAAAGAGTTTTATGACGAGCATCGCAAGCTTGAGTAAAACAAAGCATTCAAGCAACACCTCGCTGTGAACCTCTGCAGTCATGGAGGTTAAGGTTTCACAATTTCGTGACCAACAGTATGATTGTGACAATGTGGTCAGAGTTGCGCACAAGCCACCTTCGATTCCCAGAAAAGTTGTACACATCTTTCTAAAGCTGGGTGGTCTTCAAGACACCCCTGAAAATTGAATGCCAATCCTTTACAACCACAGCAAAGTACCCTAAACAACTAAGGAATCACAGTTTAATTCATGTAATGACTAAAAAATTTTCAATCACTTGATGTACGTTTTAAAAAAAAAATGCTAAACTGTGTTGAAGTTAGATAGATATAACTTAGATACATCAAAAGTATAGTTTGATTTTTTTAGAATGGTATTGTGATTCGTACTGACTTTTCATCTCATTCATTTTGCACTTAAAGCATTGAATAGATAAAAACACAGCCAACCAAACCTAAAATTAAGTAATTTTTTGCATGGAATATGACACTGATTCCGGGGTGAAGGATCTTTAGTTTACTCATTGTTTTAAGGATACGCAATCGTTTTTTACTGACATCTGCGTCGGAATTAAGCAAAGAATTCCGGTAAAGATTTTGAAGTCTTTCGCTTGAACGCATATTTTCCGTTCGTAATTTGGAGGCATTCACTATCAAAAATACCAACTTTAATCCACACACGACCATCGTTGGAAATGGCTTTGATTTTTCCATATTCTCTATCTCATAATCGACACTCTGTAAACATATGGATAAATAAGATAGTCGATACCAAAAGTATCGGGACTCTTGAAACTTCAGTTAGTTTTTCACACATTTGATAAAGAAAAGGCAGTTCCTAGCTTTCAATCGAAACTCCTTATCACAAACTTATTTCTAAATTAACTTGCATTGTTTTTCCAGATTTTAAAAAACGAAACCTAGTTAGGAACAAATTAATACAAATAGTAAAGAAATCAAATTTTTTCCAGAAAAAATCACCACCATGCACAATGGTAGCAAAATATCTATTTAAGCCATATTTTATATTTTTGCATCAATCCAATATATCAGATATATTGATTTATTATCATAATATGAGGCAATGCTCGCAAACCTAGCAAACAATAAGGGTAATAATGCCACAAAGCCTACTATAATATTCATAGCATATATTGTTTGAATACCACGGTCTTCTATTATTTGAAGAAACGAGAATAATTTCATCAATTGTTTAGATATTAAACTCATATAATACCACGTCACTATGGAAACTGAAACACTGGCTAACGCAATCAAAACAGCCGTATTCCTTACCTCACAACTTAGAATGAGAATGACCAAATCAAATATGTAAATAGCATGTATTGCAATGCGATGCAAAACAGTTGCTGGACACAATTATGTACTTTTAGTTTCCTTTAATTTTAATTCCAGTTATGCCAATTATAGAGAAAGCAAATGGAAACCATATTTTGTGCTAAAAAAACTTTTACAGAGCCAGCGGAAGCCATTGCGAGAAATCCAAGCAAATCGCTCACCTGTTGCATTATGATACCATATGTCGTATTTTAAAGTTGTTTTGTTTTTTTCTTTTATAACTTTAAATTAGAAATTTTAAACATTAATGTTCATCTTTCTATTGTACTATAGTTTTCATTGATATAGGCTCTTTTTTTCTTTGCAAAATCAACTAATTCTAAAAGAAAATTTAGTTCATTTTTGACAATGATAAATTTCCCTGGACCAGTTAAAGTAGTTAAAAATAAATAACATAATTGTCCGACTTTCGTAAGGCGAAATCGTTCGGCATATATAGAGAAAAAATATTTCAGTTATTTTCAACCACAGAAAATTTCCCTGGGCCAGTTAAAGTAGTTAAAAATAAATAACATAATTGTCCGACTTTCGTAAGGCGAAATCGTTCGGCATATATAGAGAAAAAATATTTCAGTTATTTTCAACCACAGAAAATTTCCCTGGGCCAGCAATTGTTAGTAAATTTCAACCATTGATCATCTCTTATTTTACTGTAAGTTCCTTGAAGTGATTAAACTTTTTTTCTCTATATTTTTCATCTAACCATATTTGTAGAGAAAAAACACCCAGAAGTTTTTTAGTTGAATGTTTTTCTGGAAATGTCTAAATTATGGCACTATTTTCTTCGCAAGAAAAATGAATTAAACTTTTTTTTTCTCTATATTTTCCATCTAAACATATTTGTAGAGAAAAAACACTAAGAATTTTTTTCAATTAATGTTTTTGTGGAAATGTCTAATTTATGCCACTATTTTCTTCGCAAGAAAAATCTATGAAATTTTTCCTCTTTATTTTCCATCTAAACATATTTGTAGAGAAAAAACACTCAGAAGTTTTTTAGATGAATGTTTTCCTGGAAATGTCTAAATTATGCAACTATTTTCTTCGCAAGAAAAATGAATTAAACTTTTTTTTTTCTCTATATTTTCCATCTAAACATATTTGTAGAGAAAAAACACTCAGAAGTTTTTTAGATGAATGTTTTTCTGGAAATGTCTAAATTATGCCACTATTTACTTCGCAAAAAAAATGAATTAAACTTTTTTTTTCTATATTTTCCATCTAAACATATTTGTAGAAAAAAAAACACTCAGAATTTTTTTCGATGAATGTTTTTGTGGAAATGTATAAATGAACCACCATTTTCCTCATGAAAACATTGAATACAAAAAGGTTTAATTTGATGTTCCTATGCAATTAATAATCCTTAGGATGTACCCTACTTCCCGTAGAATTTTGTCGCAACATTTACGGGACACCCTATATAATAACAAAGACAAAAAGGAATAAAATGATGTGGTAAGCAATAAAAAGAAATTAAGGTAATTAATTCTCAATATTTTTTTTTTCTTTTATAAATCTCTTCTACAACATGAACTTTTATAATAGAATATAGTCACTCTTAAAAATGGCACTCAAGATTGCACTTTTTTCTATATCCACCTATAGTGGCAGCTATCATTGGAGGAGTTAGTTTTTTTTTCTTGCGAATCTTTGTGAATAAAAACAATCTAATATGCACTTTTCGCATGCCACCAAAATGCCTGTCACGTGCCACCTACTATTCTATACTATACGTACCACCTAGTATACCACTATATAGTGATATAGTCACCGGCCATAGGTACATCATCACTGCTATCGTACGACGTTATCGCCAATATAAAACTAAAAAAAGACAACAATGAATGAAAATTTTTTTGCTTTTGCTGGTGATTTCTTTGTGATGATTTCAGGATCAATGTTAAATCGACTGGGCCCACAAATGACTACTGTACTTGAGACTTTTCAGCAATGGGCAAAAGCACAAAAGCTCAAATTTAGTCTAGCAAAAACACAAGCCATAGTCTTCCCAAAACTTAACAAGATCACTAGAAAACTAACCGTAAAACTGGGTGAACAGAGTCTTTCCATAATCCCAACCATAACTTACCTTGGGTTCCAACTTAACTATCAGCTCTCCTGGTTGCCCCATTTGGATAAGCTTTACAATGAAATCTCTATCTTCCAAGCTAAACTGAACAGACTCTCTGGAGTTGACTGGGGTATGAGCCCACACATTAAAAAATTCATTTTCCAAAATAGTACACAAAACTTAATCACTTATGGATCCGAAATCTGGAACTATAATCAAGTCAGAACTCTCAACAGACTTAAAAAAATAGAACGAATTCCTCTTCTCTCCATAACAAAAGCCTACAGGACAACCTCTACCGATGCACTACAAGTTTTGGCCGGGACCGTCCCATTAGATTTAATTATTAATACAGAAGAAAAAATGGCGAATATTTATTTCCATAAAAGTGATGAAGATCCATACGTACCTACCAGACTTCCCACCAATACATCCCGCAGAATTAAAATCCATAAATTTTGACTACAATTTACCAACAAAAGATGGAATTGAGATATTTACGGACGGATCCAGGCTAATTTATAACGGAGAATACAAAGTGCATTCGTAATATATGTCGCTGGTGGTCTTGTAGAGGTTGCGAGACTCTACTTCAGACTTATTCAACAGTTTTCAAAGCAGAATTATGGGCGATACTTCAGTCCCTCCACTGGATACACCAAAATAATATCAATAGCGAAACAAACATCTATTCTGATTCACACTCCGGTCTTCAAGCCCTTAGCAACACAAACACGAATGATTACCTACTTCAAATGATACTTACAAAAATATTATTAAATTCCACTGGAATAAAGCCCACAAAGGATATGAGGGCAATGAGGAAGCTGATAAACAGGCCAAATTAGCTTGTCAAAAATCAACAATAGATCTATATGACATACCATCAAAACAGACAACAAGAACAGAACTTATGAAGAATAACCTTTTAACATGGCAGCAAACATGGGATAGGGATGATACAAAGGGCCGACACACTTACCAATTTATCCCAAAAGTCAGTAATCGAAAAATCTACTCCAACTTCTATATCAATCAATTTCTAACTAACCATGGAGCCCAGGGTAGTTATCAATCAAAATTGTTCGGGAAAGACCCGAACTGTAAAGTTTGTAAAACTTATGAAGATATCGAACTCATACTTACTGTCTGTCCAGTTTATGATGATTTAAGAATGAAATTTTTCCCGAGAAATTTCAACTTTGATACCATCAAAAGAAACTGGAACCAAAAGAAAATAAACAAAGGAATTGAAGAGATCTTTAAAAAACTTTTTGAAAACAGAATTGAGGATCTGGCACAAACCGATCCTTCAACAGTATTCCCTGGATGCCCCGAAATGGGGGCGGGACAGGGTAAAGCCGAACTATCGTACGACGTTAACAACCAAACCAAAAATTTGCGTACGCATCAAGATTCACAAATAAAGATTACAGTGATAAATAAATGTTGTTGTCGTGTCCATGGATGAGGGTTGTTCTCTAGATGCCATTAAAGGAGCGACTGCAGCCACCAGCTCTGCCGCCTCGGAGCTATAAAGGATCTCCTGAAGTGGCTCAAAGCTTTGGCAAATGTATGGAAAAAATTTGAAGTGGCTCCAAGTTTCTCCTGAAGTGACTGATCTTTAAGACAATTACAGTAAAAATTGGGCATTAAAAGATTTTTGGTATTAGTTGAGAATATGGGAAGTTCTGGATTCATGTTGAACTTTGGAATGGCGCATTTTTTGCCTTGTGTTTAGTTTCATAAATATGCATATCGAACTGTGTCCAATAAAATAAAGACTCTACAACAATAGATTAAAAAAGATGATTGCGAAACATTCTGTTATAACTCAACTAATAACTAAAAAAAAACATTTATACTTTCCCTCCCGGGCTCAATATTCTACTAGTTACAGAGATGACTTCTAACTTTTCATTCAATTTATTTCGCGCTATAAGTAAGAAATATGCTAAAGCACACCAAATAAAACCCAAAATTATTCCATTTTTTATTTGGAACACCCCATTAGTCTCGAGGTACACAATCTTCATTTTGCTCATCGCTTTCAAGATGCGCAATCGTTTGCTACATGCCACTGCATCGGAATCGAATAAAGCACTTCCGTAAAGAGTAAAGAAATTTTCCCTCGAATGGTTAACTTCCGTTCGTATTTTGGAAGCATACACCATCAAAATCAACAGCCCTGATCCACAGATAAAAATTGTGAGAAATGATTCCAAATTCGCTGCATTCTTCGTCGTATAGCCAACGCTCCATAAACACATGGTCAAAACTGGATCGAACAACTGAATGGACAAAGTTATTGTTACTAAAAATATCAAGATTCTCGAAACTTCGTTGAATTTTTTACAAGACTGAACTATGATAAGCAATTTCTTAACTTTTAATTCTAAAACCTTGTCGCAAGTTTCATTCTGGATCAATTTACTCTGCTTTTTGAGATCTTTGCTAAGAAAGTAACTTATTAAAGAGACCATTAATAAGGATAATAAAGGAATTAAAAATTTCCCCAAATAAATTTCTACCATACAAAGTACAAATACCAAATCCATTAGAACCATATTAAATTCTTTTTGATAAATCCAGGGCGTTAGATACTCCGATTTATTGTCATGATATGAGAAAATACTGGCTATAAGGGCAAGCCATATCGGCAACAATGTCACAAAAGTTACCATAATGTTCAAAACACGTTTTTCTCTTCTTCCAAAGTCCTTCTTCACCTGAAGAAGAGATAATGATTTAATTAAATGCTCAGATGATAAATTCATATAGTACCATGATATAACAGAAATAGAAACACTTGCCATTCCACTTAAATTAGTCATATTTGTCCAACTATTATTACTTAGAGTAAGAATGCTGAAATCAACTATGTGAACTGCTTGTACTAAAATACCTGTTAGGCTAAAAATCTGCTTCAGAAAATTGCTAACTTTTAGTTTCTTTTCATTATATTGCCAGTCAAATCCGATTATTGAGAAAGCAAAACGTAACCAAGTTTTACCAATGAATGTTTTCAATGAGCCAGTGAAAGCCATCATTGAGAAAGATGTAGAAACAGTTCCAATTCTGATTTTTCGAATACAATGCGGCAAATTTAACGGTTGTTTAATTTTCTGTAATTAGCTTTGAACATATAGATATTAGAAAATTAGAGACAATCATCATGTTTGACTGTACAACTCCACTATATGAAATGATGTTTCTCTTTCATTATAATTTAATATAATATAACAACGACCATTGTAATAGGGAAAGCCAACTGCAATTAATGTATTTTAATAAATGTTTCCCTGCTTCCGAATGAAAAAATAGCTCGAAATTTGTTTAGTTTTTCCTACGTTATTACGGATTTCGTTATTCTATTTTACTTCACTTATACACTCGATTACGATATTTTTCATGAATCCTATTAAGAAAACATCGAGGCTCAAAAATTTTATCCAGTTTCATTAATGAATGCTTTTACTGCACCAATAAAATATCAAGGCAGTAATATTGTTCAAGTTATAAAAAAAAAAATTTAAAAAGAAAAAGAAAAAAAAATTATAATACCCTTTTTTATTCCATCATTACCCTACTTGCAATGATGTTGATTTCCTCATTTCATCAATTTCCTCCCAAATTGAATTATTTAACAGTTTTTGTTAAATTTAATTTCTTATAAAATAGAAATAATCAACTTAAGCCTTCTCCTTCCATTAATGAGCGTTCCAAATTTTTAGGGTGTACAGAAATGGTTGGGTTTGATACTCGTTTCTGAACACTGTACATTTGTCATACAATTTTGTGACGTTTTTTATCGACGTTTATGGAAAATAAAAGCTAGCGACTTTCATTGAATATAAAAAGTATTTTGCGTGTATTTGATTAATTTAATTATTGCAAAACTGGTGGTCGATTAGAAATGTTATTTTCCTCACACAAAGGGGGTTTTATATCCATGTTACAATAGCTTATATTAGAAAAGAGCCAACTGTTGGAGGTAGATAACAATAAATCATATGAAAGAGAAAATTCGTTTGTGGCAACAAACAATGTTTTTACCGCTTTGTTGAAGAAATGATAAAACATCTTTATACCAATTAGTTTTTATTATTAAAAATAGAGGCATGATCAATAAATTTTTTCATTAGATTATATCTATAATAGATTAGTCATAGTGATTTCGTGAACATTCAAAAATTTAAAAAGCTAATTTATTTCATTTTATAATTGCAGATAATATAAACTAAGAAACTATTTTGAGACGAAAATCAAAATAACATAATTTAATTATTAAAAAGGTATTTCTTTAATTTTTACTAAGGGATACGTTTTTAATGATTAACTCTGAATTACTTAATATACTAAAGGCACTTAATGGAACGAGTTAAAAATGTCCACTTGGTAGAACGTGATATTATTGAGATGATAATGAATTATTGAGATTTTTTTTCCATTTTAAAAAAATACATCAAAGAATACTTAATCCATTAATGACCTGAACACTTTATTTTGGAAGCTTATACTACTCTACAATAATGGAAAAGGTACTTTCAGTTTTAGACACCTTTTTTTTTTAATTTCTTAAGAACTACTCAAGGAATTATTTTATAACTTTACAGATGTTTAGGTCACGTGATTTTTCATAGTTATCAATAAAGTTTAAAGCTTTCAGGGATTTGAAGGATCAGTAATAATTTAAGAACACAAAAAAAAAGTGTTTTTGAACATCTTATGCCAGAAAATATATCAATAAGCTTGTATAGTGTATCGATTATTTTAGTTATCTTCAATAACTACATAAAATTTCGTAAATCTATCTTAACTATTCATATATTGATATTTTGATAAAAAAATAAGAAATAAAAACTATTTTTTCTTACGTTTTCTAACTATAATAACAAAATTAATGAATAAAATTAAACAAAATTTTTGGAGTACTTTTTAATTAAAAACAAAAATATCACCTTAACATTTGAAAAAATATTGTCAAAAATCGCAAAGATATAAGCATTCAAAGTAGTCCTTTCATGCTGAGCATGCGCAAAGAAAAAATTACAAACAAATTATTATTTTGTTTTAAACTGTATTTGGTAACTTATGAAAAAATACGACTTAAATATCTTAACAATTTAAAAAGTTTCCAGCACTTTCATATGTAGTTTTTGTACTCTTTAAATAGTAACTCGGAATAATATGGGGTTTTCCACAAATTTTATTTTATGTCATAAAACAAAATTTATTAACCAATGACACTACCCTACATGCAATAACTGGACAGCAAGATGTGATGGTTTTACGAAAGAAAACATGTAAAACAACAACATACTTTAATAAAACGGTGTTCCCCCTTCTACTGTGATGACATTAAAACTGTTATAGGCGTGCTTGTAACAAGATTTTAATATACAACTGCAGGTACTTACTTCGAATCCTGCTGAAATAATGTACTCAACTCGTTTGTAGATGTTGAACGTGGTGTTCTGTCTCGTAAACGTCACTCTAACTCGTCCCACAAATGTTCAATAGGGTTTAGGTCGAGCTCTGAGCAGACAGGGCCAAACATTTTACATCCATATTATGAAACAACTGATTGATAGAGGCTATGACAAAACATAATGCGTTATAAAACTTTTCGCCATTTCCGTAAAATTTCCACAGCGAAGGAAGAACTAATTGCCCAAAATATCCTTGTAGGCCTCGGCACACAACCTACCAGAATTAATATGCAAAAGTCTCAGGAGATACCACAGAAAATATCCCCTAGCAAGAACATCCCCATCGAACTTGACAACTAAAATGATATACAGTGGTTCACCTGGCATTCGCCGTATCCAACCTCGTCTATCCGACTGTTAAAATTGTTCTCCACCGATCGCAACGGCAACGTAGATCAAAATCTGTTGCTGCGTTGCTTCCCATTTGTTGTGGAGGATGTGTAGCGAGATCTGTCGTTTCACAAAACAATTTTCAAAAGGTGCACAGTCCAGTGGCAGCATTGCAAACACCAAGCAAGTCTGACGACTTTGATAAAGGGCTTGGTATTTTATTTGTATACGGCAACTCATCCGTGGATATTAAGGTTCCGTTAAGTTTTGGATTCTTTCCGTAAAGTATTGGGGTGCAACAATAGTGACTCACGACCACACACCCATGCCCCTGTAGCGGACATCTATCGGTAAAAGATAGTCGTGGTAAAAATGGCCCGTGACACCTGCTGTCTGTTGAAACTTCTTGTTGATAGTATGGAGTGGTTTCATGTGGCATGTGGTTCTTACAAACTTCAATATATCTTTCCACAATATATCTTCATTGAATTCCCGCTTCAGGACAAGCCGATCCAATTCAATAAGTTTACGAGCACCGACAACGTGAGCAGTTCGTAACCTAACTCCTGCCTAACTTTGCCAACAATTGTCCATGATATATTGAAGATGTATACAAACTAATATACAAAAGTTTTAAAATATACAAAAATATACAAAAGCTTTTTTTTAAAGGTATTTTTCCTATCGATACATATGGCTTGAGATCCATATACTAGACTTCAAGACTTAGATTATATGTCTAGCCATATCATTATCTCTTTGAATTATGTCAGATCCAATGAATCAGGGAGAATCCACCAGGGTGAGTACTGAGTAACCAGAACAATTATAAGTCTAACAGCTTGAATTAATTTATTAGCAAGTATTGATATAAAAGCAGTTACAGTACAGTTTAGATATTATTTAAATATCACAACCGAGCTTTATATAATAACAAAAAATTCGATTTTTACAATAAAAAAAAATTTTAAAAAAAATAAAATAAAAAATAAATAAACACATAATTAGAAAAAAGTTTAGAGCAAATTACCTTTTTTTTATCATCACTACCCACCTTGCAAGTTGAAAATTTTTTTACGCTCCCTAAACCCTTTAAACTTGATTAATTTTTAGTTTATTATTAATTATTATATAAAAATGTATACATTTTCATATTTAGTATTTTTAAACACTGTTGGGTATTTTTATGGTGAATTTCTTTACGGTTTGGTCAAATAATAAGATATTATTATGACGTTAAACTCTCTAAAAGGTCACTTATATCGAACTTCTGATCCCATAATTTTTCACAGTTATTAAAAACTTCGAAAAAACGAGGGTATATATCGTATTATATTTTTACATAGGCAATCGGTTTGTTGAGTCATACAAACAAAAACAAATCTAAAAATAAAATTTTTTAAATGATAAGATTCTACAAAATGTGGTCCAATATATTGGACATCCTGTCCCAGAAGGACTGTTATATTGATAAAGTAAAATAAACAGAAAAGGTTTATCTTTAATCAACAAAGATGACACATAATGTTTGGCTACATGAATAAATATGTAATATAAACAAGTTCATTAACTCTCCGATTTTGTTTTATTTGGCGATATTTCAAAAATGCCTTGGTTTACAATTACATCAGTTTACTGAACTACTTCTTTAACAACAATAGTTTTGTCGCTTTTTTCCCCCATCTAACTTCTTGCTGTGTGCAAAACATTTTAGAATCGAAATAATAATTATAATTACAGTCAAAACTTTGGTTGACTAAATTGAAGAAATTGAAAAGTGGCTCTAAATTGAAGAATGGAGCTAAATTTAATAATGACTCAAAAATTTCTTAATTTCAACATTTTGGTATTTCTATAATCATTAATTTTTTTACTTTTTGGTCAATTAATAACTGTGTATACTTTTTTTTTAAGGCGTGTAATAAATACAACAAGTATTAATAAGTATTTCTAAGCAGAGAAACAACAGTAGAAAACTATTTAGAAATCACATACATATTAGATGGTTTTGCTAGTATACGCTACTATACAAATGCGAGTTAGTTTCATCTGAAAGTCCTTCATGAAGGCAAATTTCTCCCAAGGCTTGATTCAGAAGTTTCCTTGTCTTCTGGATTGGGTTCAAAATTACTAGGCTAAAGAGTTTAGCATTGATAGTCGCAAACCCAAAATTGAGACAGCTGCTCAACGACTTTTATAAATACTCCCCGCTAATTAAAGAAATCTTCTATTTTCTAAACTACCAGATATTTTTAGGCCTATTACGATTAGTCTGAATGCATTTAGGCTAACTAGGAAGAGTACTAATTGTTCTAGTGGGGAACGAAATCAGTGTAATAATTTGATTACAATATACCTTTAATAAAGCAGTATACCTTATTGCAATAAAACTTTAATAATGACTTTAATCAGACTGCATGTGAAAGTATTCGGATATGCAATTGAGAACCTTGATTGCAGGGACGTAGGTAAAAAAGGGATTTACCGTATTCAAATACCCCTCCCCCCACTGTAAATGGCAATATTTAATATTTTTGTAAAACAATTCATTATTTCTTTTAAAACTTTTATTTGGTAACAAAACAACCCTTTAAAAAATCATTTTATTAAACCTAGAAATAAAAGTATCCCACCTTGTCATTTACTTACAAGGTCAGTAAGTTCCCTTTTACTCTGGGGTTCACAGCTTCTAATTACCCTGTTTTTACCATAGAGGACCTTACCTATGGGGGATATCTGTGGGTTTTAAGAGAAGATAACTTGTTTGTTTGAATTTGGTTATAAATGATTCACAGGAAAAATTTCCTTGAATTTTGGGGGCGTCTTTTGAGGATTGAAATAAAATGATGTAACCAATTAATGCTACAAGAGTGGTCATAACTTATTATAGGGAGTGGTTGGAAAAACTACATTTTCTCTGTAGTTAACTACAACTACTTTTTCTTTTAATATAGCGACTACAAACTACTCTCGAAATGTAGTCACTACTTCGCTACTTTTAGAAGACAAACTTAACTGGAGGACTTAATTTTCACCAATATTCAAAATGATTTTGAATAAAAACTTGGCTTGGTTAAATATGAGGAGATATTAAATAATTTTAATTCTTGTTTACATGAAATAGTTTTATTATGCACTTTTTACGAATTTGTTCTTTAAACTTTCAAACTCTATGCTTTTCTCGACACTGATTTAAGAAATGCTAGGAAATTATCAAATATTTGCGATTTAAGTGATCAATGCTTTTTTATATCCTCCAAGAAATAAAGTACAGCGCGAAATACAAAAAAAAAAAAAAAAAAAAAAAAAAAAAAAAAAATGGACCATCCCGAATAACATTTGATCTTATGATCGGATCTTCACGTTCTAGGACACAATCTTCATGATTTGAGGGGGTGACCACAAATAGGCTAATTAAATGATGCAGACTTTACTTAAAGTTATGAAATTATAACAAAAACGTACTTTATAGTTCCTGTGAAATAGAATTTTAAAAAAGTCAGATATTTAAATTTCGATTTCTCAGGAACAACTCGCCACGATATTTCTGAGCATCCGGCGTAGATCTTATTAACTCTCGGCCATCGAGGCATTCTTATCGCGTACGTTGTTGACGGGACCGCGAAGGATTTGCACCAATCAGACTTTAGCACAATTCAAAAAAATATTGCTATATCAGGAAAATGCTCGATATGCCTTGTTTGTAAAGCAGCTAATGAAATAGAAAATTGTAAAAAGATGCCATTTTTATAAATTCATTCATTTTCAAAATTCATTCATAATACCAACTTTTAGCGAATTTTAATTTTTTCAAAGATTTGAAACTTCTTTTTTTTTTTTTTTTTTTTTTTTTTAATCTGAACTTTCATTTAGGAAAACTAAGTTTTTATGCTCGTAGCAGCAGACATTTGTATTCAAATAGCTTAACAGGTCTCATATTGTCCTTAATAAAGTAAGAAAACTGTTTTATCAGTATCGTATCATAAAGTTATCATTAAATTTAAAATTAAAATTTTGAAACCTAACATTTCGTGATCACAAATACACAAGTTTTTGAAATAAAACATTTAATGTTGTGGTGAATATAAACATAATAAAATACATCATCTTAATTTCGCTACCACATTTTTAATTTCTTAAGGACCTTATAAGCTCTACTTAAAATGGGGCTATCGTATCGGATGTCGGAAATGATGGTGAGAATCGCAAAATAAGTTTGTAAATAAAGGAATAAAACAAAGAAACTTTAGTAGCGATATTTGGTGGTGATAAATAAGTAACTGATCACAATCGAAGAGCTTAGTGAAAGAACATGTTGAGCAGGTTTTAACGAAAGAACATGTTTCCAAAAATCAGTTTCGAAATGTATAGAAACTTAGGGATGCTATTTGTAAATTATGCTTATTCAAGAAAACCATGTAACTTAAATATTTCTCTGAATATGAAATGACCTTTAATAATAAAAATAAGATATAATCTCTTCATCAGCTCAGTCGATTATATCCTCAAAAAGGAGTGCTTTCTAATATTGTATCCATAAAACGTATTAATTTTCTTCGTTTTTCTCCCTTTTCTTTTTGTCTTTATAGTGCTATATATATATATATATATATATATATATATATATATATATGTAGTAAAAGGGCTAAAACCCCTTTTATTTGTGTTATAGACAGCTTAAATAATGCAGTCGTAAGCCATCATACGTTCTAAAATGGTTTATTAACAGTAGGTTGGTATTGATAACAGTCCACATCCGCTCTCCACAAGGGAGAGGGTGGACAAGACTTCTGTCAATTCTGCAACAACTTATCCAGGATCAGAACATGATGAAAAAGCCATGCGAAAAGCATTGCTCTCGCTTTTATACTAACACATATTTGAGTAAAAATGCGCAGTCTTTGAAATACTTGTATCCTTACGCATTAAGGAAAATCATTTCATGCTTCCTTATATGGAAGTGAAAGGGGGAAAGATTCTAAAAATAACTCAATCGTATGTTATTAGCCTTGACTTCCCAAAATAGAATCTCTCTACGCTAATTCTTTAACAAAGACATTTTATGAAAACGAAAGAGATTTAATTATTTTATTAATACAGAAGTATTATAATTTTTGTATTACATCCCCCCAAAAAAGATTTTTGGCAAGCCAAAAAGAAATCATAATAAAATTTAGAATTCTCTGAACTTTTAAAATTTATGTTGGTACGACTGTTCTTTTTCACTACTACAAATAACATTTTTTCAATTATCTGTAAAAAAACAACTATATACAATGATAACAATAAAAACATGATAATACAATTTATCTGTTTAAGCAACTAAACAGAAAGAAAAATGAAACATATTTTTATAACTAATCTACTAAAATTTTCAAAAATTTTTTTCACACAAAATATACAACATTTTATGCAAATGAATTCAATTCACTATTCATGATTTAATTTCAACATTTGTGGGTTGATTTTTCCTAAGATTTGATATATGAACTATTTCAAAGTTCTGTTTACTTAAACAATTCTTTTTATTTTTGTTATTAACTTCTTGGTCATTCTTTCTTTTTCCTATTTTTCCTGTACTTTTTTTTTATTAACTTCTTGCTCTTTCTTTCTTTTTCCTATTTTTCCTGTACTTTTTGTTATTAACTTCTTGGTCATTGTTTCTTTTTCCTATTTTTCTTGTTCTTTTTATTTCTGTTACCCCTCACATTATTTCTTTTTTTTTTCAAAATGTTTACTTTTACTGAAACATCTTAAACTTTTTTCAAAATGTTTACTTTTACTGAAACATCTTAAACTTTTACTTTTTTCAAAATGTTTACTTTTGTTGAAACATCTTAAACTTCTATTTATTTATTTTTTCTACAATTTTTGACCTTAACATTATGAGAATTCTGTTGTCTAATGTGCAAGGATAAGTTGTCATTGTTAGAATTAGCAGAGATGATCAGTCTCTTACCAACTTGAGTAACAACTGGCCCGACACACTCAAAAAACAAACAAAAATCTTTGCAAGTCTGCAACCCTACTAAAGCCTATGATAAATCAGTATCAAGTATAAAAAACTTAGCTGAATTAACAATTTCGCCTATCGTAATAAGGGGAAACTCACACAATTTGTTAAGTGTGAAATGTCCTTTTGTTTGGGTAACATTTAATTTTTCACATTTTTAATAGGAATATTTAGTTTTGACCAAGTCCGAAAAAGAAAAAGCATTACAAATTTCTTTTAGTTTTGTTTTTTGTTTGAAAAATTTTGAATTTTGTTTGCCGTCACAAATTTAATTGACGTTTGAAACACATTTATTTCCCTCAAAAACATTTTAAATGCATAAAAATACACTATTATATAATAATTTTAAAGAAAAGCAATCTAAACACAAGAAATGCAATCTAACTATTCATAATATAATATACTCAGTTATTCATAATTTATAAAGAAAAAGCAATATAAAAACAAGAAATGCACTTTAACTCTTAATAAAATTCTATTCAATTATTGAAATAAAAATGTTAGTATACTACTCATATCTAATATCACTAAAATATTTGATCATACTAGTGAGAAAGAAAAATTAGAGGATAAAAAAAATATATATATATACAGTACTTTCTTTCGGCCTTCATGACTTTTTGTTTTTCGTTGAAGAGAAAGAAAAAAAATCATTGCACTTCCTGAGTATTCATGCTTTAGATTCGCGCACATTCACTTTTGTTTTCTTTTTTCACTCGCCAAATTTTCCGCCGACCTTCATGTGAAAGGAACTTTTAATAAAGAAGCAAAAAGCTTCTCTCTAAATTTAATATAAATCGCGCACATTCACTTTGTTTTCACAATTTGAGCACTACGGAATTGTAGGGTCATCGGTCATTTCCAGATTGGACACTGTAGGGTCATCTCGATCAACACTATGGGTTTCAGAGAGGCATGTGACGAGCTCGAGCCAACGTCAGCATTCTCACGGCGATGAAGGTACGGTAGTTAAAGATCGAGTGGTGAATTCAGTCCTTCCTTCCTTCATTCTTTTTTTCACTGCGGAATAGGCAACTTTCTTCTTTCGTCCCCCGGGATGAGGTTTTATCAACGTTGTAGTCAGCCGGAAAATAGATAACAATGGTTTCCTCAACAAGTAACCATCCTGGCGTCTTGTAATATAAGGGCTAAAACCCCTTTTATTTGTGTTATAGACAGCTTAAATAATGCAGTCGTAAGCCATCATACGTTCTAAAATGGTTTATTAACAGTAGGTTGGTATTGATAACAGTCCACATCCGCTCTCCACAAGGGAGAGGGTGGACAAGACTTCTGTCAATTGTGCAACAACTTATCCAGGATCAGAACATGATGAAAAAGCCATGCGAAAAGCATTGCTCTCGCTTTTATACTAACACATATTTGAGTAAAAAGGCACAGTCTTTGAAATACTTGTATCCTTACGCATTAAGGAAAATCATTTCATGCTTCCTTATATGGAAGTGAAAGGGGGAGAGATTCTAAAAATAACTCAATCGTATGTTATTAGCCTTGACTTCCCAAATTAGAATCCTCTGCGCTAATTCTTTAACAAAGACATTTTATGAAAACGAAAGAGATTTAATTATTTTATTAATACAAAAGTATTATAATTTTTGTATTACATATATATATATATATATATATATATATATATATATATATATATATATATATATATATATATATATATATATATATATATATATGGTGACAATTCCTGTACACAAAGCGGCAAGGTGATCTCAATTCTCTGATCCGTCAGCTAGAAGTCGCCTTTAGCCAGAAGTCCCGCCAGACTATGTAAGCTGAAAGCTTATCCCTGTGTGCACCACGAGGAAGGAATGGGGATTTCCCTGAGACCACAGAGAGAGAGAGAGAGAGCGGTTTGGAACTAACCAAAAAGACGTATATGGACTCCAAAGAGGAGTTGTGATTATACAAAACGATCATAACGACGAACTCTTCCTCATATATATTTTTGTATTGTTTATGTGTTTATCGTCCGTTTTTATGTAGATTTAGTTTTCAATATATGTTTTGTCGTATAACAGTGCCTCTTTTTATTTTCAAAGACGACCACTCATGCCGTCCCCACAAAATCAGAAGTGGGATACTGAATAAATTGATCGTGAATAAATTGATGGTGAAGAAATTAAATTGTGAAAAAATTGATAGTGAAAAATTGATTAGTGAAAAATTGGATACTGAATAATGTCATTCTTGTGAAAATAAGTAACAGAATAACGTTGTGATGAAACTTTCATTTCTTTTTTAATATCATCTCTGCAACTACAATTGGGGTACGTAGACTTTTATTCATTAATCAAAAATGATTCTTAACGATCTTAAGCAAATATGCAAAGCATTGAAGAATTTTAAGAAAGACAAAATAAGACATCTACATAAGTTTATTTTCGATGTAGAAGGCGATCGTTCAAACAGAAAACGATTAAGAAATTTTAATGGTTTCGATTTTACTTTAGATAGCGAAGAATTTAAAAATAAATTAAAAAATATTGAAAAAGAATTTACTCTTAATCAACTAATAACTGTTTCAAATATTCTAAATGTTTCTTATGAGGATAATAAAACAGAAATAACTAAATACATGTTGACCTTGTTAATGGATTTGAATCAATTGGCAGAGCTCGTTAACGACGCCAGCGCGTCTAGCTCTGAGTCAGACGAAGAAAGCGAAACTGAAACTTTGAATAAAAAGAAGGAACATAATTTTTCAATGCTGTGCAATGATGAAAATAAAAACATTGATTCTTGTTTAAAAGATAAAAATAATTCCTGTATAAATTTTGAATTTCAAAATGTTACTATTAATTATTCTGATATCGAAAGTACTATTTCTAAGTATAATGCAGAATCGCATGAAAATATTGTTCATTGGATCGAACATTTCGAAAATATTTCAAAATTGTTTAATTTGTCTGATTTACAAAAATTTATTTTTGCTAAAAGATCTCTTGGTGGTAACGCCTCTTTATTTGTCAGAACTGTACCGGAAATAAATTCATGGCGAAAATTAAAAAAAGCTTTGATTGATGAATTTTCTTTTGAAATTAATTCTGCTAATTTGCATGATCTTTTGAGTAGACGTAGAATGAAGGATTGTGAATCCGCTCAAGAATATTATTTAAAGATGAAAGAGATCTGTAATTTCGGAAAAAAAGATGCTGCTGCTTTTATGCATTATGTAATTAAGGGGATTAACGATAAACATGAAAACAAAATTGTTTTTGTATGGCTGCAAAAATTTGTCCGAATTTAAAGAGAAACTTAAAGTTTATGAAATATTAAAAAGTGATTCTGCAAAGAGTAAAAGTGCTTTCGATAAAATCAAAACAAAACATGATGATAATAAATATAATTCTTATGATAGAACAAAAGCAAAATATGATGATAGGTATAATGTAAGAAAAGATGTTTCAAATAGGAATAAAAATAATAATGAAAAGTTAAGGTATAATACTGATGTTGAAACTTTTAATAATAAATTGTGTTATAATTTTGGTTCAAGAAATCATATTTCAAAATATTGCATACATAAAGATAAGGGTTTAAAGTGTTTTAAATGTGAAGCGTTTGGACACAAAGCTTCGCAATGTCCAAAATCAAATGCAAAAACGGAAGTTGCTACTTTAAATGTTAGTGTAGAGCCAAAGCTGTTTAAAATGGTAATAGTTGATAACTTAACTGTCAAGTCTTTGATTGATACAGGAAGTCAAGCCACTTTAATTAGAAAATCAGTTTTTAATAAATTAAACTCTAAAGAACTATTTCCGTCTAATTCTACTCTAAACGGATTTGGTAAATCAAAAGTGACTCCGTTAGGTTATTTTAAAGAAAGCATTAAAATTGATGATTTCAAATGTTTTGCTGAAATATGTGTTGTAGAAAATGATATGATGCCTTATGACGTTATTATAGGTCTTAATGTTTTAATGCAGGGAGAAACAATTATCAATGAAAAGGGTATCATAATTAAAAATAAAATTCAGTGTTCTGATGAAGTAAACTATTTGTCTATTTTACCAATCGATCTTACTATATCTGATGAGGTTGAAATTAACATAGATCCTTGTGTTCTTAATGTTTTAAAAAATAAGTTACAACAATTAGTTTTAGATTATACGCCAGATAAACTTAAGACAACTAATGTGGAAATGAACATTTTGGTTAAAAATCAGGAACCCATATTTCATCAGCCACGTAGATTGCCGTTTTCTGAAAAAAAGACTGTTGAAGCTCAAGTCGCTGAATGGTTAAAACAAGGAATAGTGGAGCCTAGTTCTTCCGAATATTGTAGTCCCGTTGTAATAGAATAGTAAAAAAAAAAAAGACGAATCTCCTCGTGTTTGCATAGATTATAGAAAATTAAATAAGGTAATTGTCAAAGATAGATTTCCCCTCCCATTAATTGAAGACATTTTAGATAGACTACAAGGCTCGAAAATTTTCAGTACGATTGATCTTAAGAACGGATTCCTACACGTCGATGTAAGTAAAGATAGTAGAAAATACACTTCATTTGTGACACATGAAGGACAATATCAATTTCTTAAAGTTCCCTTTGGACTATGTAACTCTCCCGCTGTATTTCAAAGATTCATAAACACCATTTTCCGAACTTTGATTAATGAAGGTATAGTTTTACCATATTTAGATGACATAATTATTTTGTCTTCCTCCCTTGAAGAAGGTATTGAACGGCTTAATCTGGTATTGAATATTGCTAGTGAATATGGACTTGATATAAATTTTAAAAAGTCCCATTTCTTAAAGAAGCGCATTGAATTTTTAGGTCATGTGATAGAGGATGGAAAAATATTCCCATCTACCTTAAAAACCAAAGCAGTTCTTAACTTTCCGGAGCCAACAAATTTGAAAAAAATTCAAAGTTTTTTGGGATTAACCGGATATTTCAGAAAATTCATTCCCAACTATTCTGTAATAGCTAGACCACTGAGTGACCTGCTAAAAAAAGATCGTAAGTTTAAGTTTAGCATTGAAGAAATGAAAGCGTTTCATCAATTAAAATCTTTGTTAGCCCAAAATCCTGTTCTTTCAATATATAACCCTAAATACGAAACTGAATTACACACAGACGCCAGCTTAGAAGGATATGCTGCCATTTTAATGCAAAAACCCCCTGATGAAAAACATTTTCACCCCACTTACTATATGAGTAGGAAAACGACTGATGCTGAAAAAAAGTATTCCAGCTACGAACTTGAAGCTCTTGCTATCGTAGAAGCCCTTAAGAAATTTCGCATCTATCTGTTAGGCATTCCATTCAAAATAATTACTGACTGTGCTGCTTTTGAAAAGACTATGTCAAAACGAGATTTGTCGACTCGTGTAGCTCGTTGGGCACTTTTGCTGCAAGAATTCAACTAAATAATTGAGCATCGTTCTGGAAAAAAGATGGCTCACGTAGACGCCCTTAGCCGATCTCCAATTAATGTATTTTGTGTTACAGTCGATAAAATTTTACCAAGACTCAAATCAGCCCAAGATAAGGATACTGGAATCAAAACTATAAAAGAACTACTTAAAATTTCGAATTATGAAGATTATTGCAATAGAAATGGAATTTTGTATAGATTTGTTAATGGCAAAGAATTGGTGGTTGTGCCAGAAAATATGCAAATCGAAATTATAAGAACAGCTCATGAGAAAGGACATTCAGGAATTAAATATACGGAAAAAGAAATCGAAGAATATTATTTCATACCCAAACTTAGACAGAAAATAGAAAACATCATAGCAAATTGTGTTCATTGCATACTGGTGAATCATAAAAGAAGAAAGAAAGAAGGACTATTACATCCATTGCATAAAGAAGATATGCCTTTGAAAACTTTTCATATTGATCATCTCGGACCTTTGGAGAGCACCCATAAAAATTATAAATACGTGTTAGCGATAATAGATGCTTTTACCAAGTTTGTATGGATTTATCCTACAAAAACTACAACGTCAGCTGAAACTTTAGCCAAATTAGAAATCCAAAAAACTGTATTTGGAAGTCCTTCCCAGATAATTTCAGATAGGGGTACAACATTTACCTCCAGTGAATTTGCTGATTATTGCTCGAAAGAAAATATTAAACATCATTTAATAACAACAGGTTTACCAAGAGCAAACGGACAAGTAGAGCGTATTAATCAGACCATCATATCAATTCTTTCAAAATTATCCATAGAAAATCCAGCTGGATGGTACTAGCATACAAATAAAGTTCAACAAGCAATTAATTCAACTTATCAAAGAAGCATAGACACTACTCCATTCGAATTGCTTTTTGGGACAAAAATGAATAATACTGAACTGGGAAAGTTAAAAGAAATGATTGAAATTGAATTTCAGGCTCATTTTGAAACCCAAAGAGAGGAACTAAGAAAAGACGCAAGGCAGCAAATTTGTAAAATTCAAGAAGAAAATAAAAAGACCTACAATTTAAGAAGAAAGGAGCCAAAATCGTACGAAATTGGAAATTTGGTTGCCATCAAAAGAACCCAATTTGGACCTCATTTGAAGCTAAAACCTAAGTACCTTGGCCCCTACAAAATAACAAGAGTAAAAGGAGGAAATACTTATGATGTAGTAAAAGAAGGAAATCACGAAGGACCTAACTGCTCGACAACGTGTGCGGAGTATCTTAAATCATGGAACAGTTGTCAAGAACTTTAGTGCTTGCCAAGACAAAAAAAAAAAAAAAGACTGTAATTTTTGAAGATGAAAAATAATTGCTAAAGAAGCGAATTTGATTTTTGAAGAAGACGAAAGAACTTAAAGACTAAAAAGAAGACGAAAGAATTTGAAGACATAGAAGAAGCTCAAGACGAAAGACGTTTAAAAAAAAGAAGACGAAGAAGAAACAAAAGACGTGTAAAGACGAAAGAGTGAACGTGCCTGAACTGATTCAATCTTACCTGAAAGATTTTTTCATGAAGGACGTTATTAACCTAAAGCATTTATATTTTCAGATATTAATTATAATTTTCAGTCTGCTCTGCTTTTTCTTTTTATTTCTTTTTAGAGTCGCTGGAGGGCCAGCCGAACTGCAGGACGGCCGATCTGTGGTGACAATTCCTGTACACAAAGCGGCAAGGTGATCTCAATTCTCTGATCCGTCAGCTAGAAGTCGCCTTTAGCCAGAAGTCCCGCCAGACTATGTAAGCTGCAAGCTGATCCCTGTGTGCACCACGAGGAAGGAATGGGGATTTCCCTGAGACCACAGAGAGGGAGAGAGCGCATGGTTTGGAACTAACCAAAAAGACGTATATGGACTCCAAAGAGGAGTTGTGATTATACAGAACGATCATCACGACAAACTCTTCCTCATTTATATTTTTGTGTTGTTTATGTGTTTATCGTCCGTTTTTATGTAGATTTAGTTTTCAATATATGTTTTGTCGTATAACAGTGCCTCTTTTTATCTTCAAAGACGACCACTCATGCCGTCCCCACATATATATATATATATATATATATATATATATATATATATATATATATATATATATATATATATATATATATATATATATATATATATATATATATATATATATATATATATATATATATATATATATATATATATATATATATATATATATATATATATATATATATATATATATATATATATATAAATATTTTTTTTTTCTTTCCCTTACCTACGAGACTCAAACTGAAGTGTAAAAGCAATTAGCCCAACAACTCTTCATAAATTTATAATAACTTAGATAAATTTGGTTTTAGTACAAAATTTTCATACAAATTACGTTAAAACAGCTTTAAAAAAATAAGTAATGTCAGATAAAAAATTCAACTTTCAGATTCTAAAATCTTGGAAAGTCATAAATAATTTATTAAAAGATTAAAATTTTATTTTCAAATGAGATTAAAATATTAAAAAAAAGAAAGAAAAACATGTTTTTTTTTTTTTTTTGCCCTGAAAGCAGTCCCAAAAATTCTCCTCTTGGTTACTTAGCAACGGAGAAACACGATGAATTGCGTCTTGTCGTTCATTCAGTTTCTTTATGGTTGTTTTCAATTATTTCACCTACTATGGCGAGGTAATTTGGCATTTGTTTAAGTATTCGCCATATATATATATATACAGTGGCGTACGCTGAATTTTTTTAAGGGGGGTGTTCATAATTTTCTGAAACTACTAAAAGAAATTCGAGTATGTAATAAAGCACTATTATTTCCCTAATTTAGACAGCTAGACAATTTTGACTCTTTATTTAGACAACATTGTTTAGTTAAATTTTGATTTGATTTTTTAAGTTTAAGAACATAATTTTTTTTTTATAATTGGAGATAAATTTTTTTTTATTAAAAAGTAGGAATTAATCAAGCCGGAAAAAACTACTCTTAATGTAGCAGCTGCCTAAATAATAATCGTATGAATGTGAATATTCTATAGAAAATCAATGAATTTGACCAAAAAAAAGGAAAAAATTACTTACCAACAAATAGGGAATTAAACCAGTATACAAACACGCTAAAAATTTATTGATTTATACAGTAATATCCAAACGACGGGTTTTTTATGCAAGTTCGTTTAAAATGTCTTCTACAGCTGGGCTAAATTTTTATGAATGTTTAAGAGCGCCAATCCATTTATTATATTATTACCCGTTGAATTGCGTAAATAAGTCTTTAAACGGCGTTAAGTCGAAAAGGATCTTTCATTTGCACTCGTTGAAACAGGTAGAACGACCAATATTTCTAGGAGTCGTTTGAAAATGTTTGGTGTTATATCTTTATTGCACATTCCAAGAGCATCCGCCGCAGTTTTTGGAGCACTACCTCCGTCTTCACTAATCCTTATACCAGAATTTTAGTTCAAACTTAAGGCTTTCTTTACAGGTATCCAAATCTTGAGCGTAAAATTCCACTAGTTCTTCAAAAGCCTTTATGTTTGAAGGTTAGCAAATGAAAGGATCGGCAGGAAGAAGGCACTGAAATCCTTTCAAAATATCACGATGCGATACAAATCTTAAGTCTAATTGAGTTATAAAATTTTCTATAAAATTTTCTGTAATAAATACACTAACTCTGAAATATGTTTCGGGTGTTGATGAGAGAAAATTAGCGCGATTTTTCTGTCTTCCCGTAATTCTAGGGATTTTTATGGAAGATCCAATGCTTGTTTGCATAAGAGAAGAAGAACTGAATATTTCGGAGAATATTTCAGTGACATTTTCACACATTAATTTTAGTTCTTTAAAAACATCTTGATAAAGACATTTCTCGTGTTCAGAAAATCGCTCTACTGCTTTTTTCCAGTTGTCAAATTTTACATTACGCACAGTTGACCTAAAGGTTGCTTGCCAGCGGCAACACTTGGGGCGAAAAGTGCACAAAGTTTGCGCAAAGCACCATCCTTAACCTCTGAATATGTAAGCCATTTCCAGCGATAAAGCCATTTGTACTGAAATTTTAATTTTCTTTTTTCTGGAAAAACAAATGCTGGATTGGGTTCCCAAACATTTTTTAGTGTATCCAGTCTTTTATCCTCGCATGTACTATCTTCTGAAAAAAGTCCAATGTCATATGGGTGGGAAGTAACACTTTGAGGGCCACTTTCACATTCATCAGAGTTTGTTATGCTGTTTTGTTATATATATATATATATTGGCACAGAAATATCCGCTATGCTACGATCTCAAAGTTTCGAGCTGGAATGAATAACTTCAACGAGCACAGTATCTCCAGTGGTATTGTTACTGATTTCTCCACTAGTCGAAATAGTGGCGACGACGGGTTCGGCTATTGAATGGACTTTTTGTTAAGACAAAACAAAACAGATTTAGCGACGAGCTCCGAAAGATAAGCGACAGAGATAACTATTAGTCTGACTAACTCCACTGTACTCCGTTCACCCTTTTAGAAACAACTTTTAAAATAAAAACAAAACAAACGCAGTTCATTTACAGTTTACTTTTATTAAAATTTACGCACACCGTTATTCTGAAAACTCAAATTCTATATCGTACACAAGAATTGCTGTTGCCAAAATATGCAATACTAAATATGTAATAAGAATATAATTAATGTTCACGTTCACACTTTTACACTCATATAATTTTTCACCGCATGTTGTCTCAAAGAGGACAGAACGTCTAGAATTCCAGAATCATCGCACAAAGACCTCGCGAATGCCAGCCACTCTCGAAAACCATCGCGACTGGCAGGACAGAATGGAGCCAGTGATCGGGGCTCGCCCGTAACAGTATCACGTGAATTTGGTTTCAAAAGTACAACCCTAATTATAGTAAATGTTTTTTCAGTATTCTGAGAAATACCGTGAGAAAAAAAGTAGGCATACGGCAAATAAAAATATATAGTCTTAAAAAATAATAGCCCGTATAACTTTACTAAACTTTCAACTAAACTTTTTATTTTTGCCATTTTGTCTGAGCTCAAGGGGGTGTTTAAACCCCTCCCTTGCGTACGCCCCACGCCCCTGTATATATATATATATATATATATAGTATATCTTTATTGCGACCCAATTCTTTCGAAATTTTGTCTACCCCTCCCCTCTATTTTAAGGGTCCGGATTCCAAATATGTAAATATATATATATATATATTTATTCAGAGAAAGTACGTTTATGTGTCCGATTTCGTAACTTATTTAATAGTTAGCACTAATTAATTAGCATATTTGAGGTCACTTCCAGGAACCATTGAGATCAACAGTTAGTTGGTGAAAATCCGATCATTAGAACGAAAGTTATTCTAGGTGATAACTTTTTTTTTTGCAGACTGTACATTACATGTTCAGATTATAGATGGATCAATGGTAGCTTGTTCAGTAGATAGACAGTTCAGATAGATCAATTTAAATTCGGCACGTTAGAACGTGCCAAAAGAAGTACATTTTATACATAAAAACTCTTGCAACTTTAGGGCAATTTGTTCTATAGACTCCAATATAGTCTCATTTGATTTACCGTAAAAAGAATATATCGGAAACAATGTCTTACCTGTTCAAATAGCAATATTAAATGCGTAAATGTGTAAAAATACAAATTTGTACTTTTAATACATAAAACCCTTATAACTTCTAAACTGTTAGTCTGTACTTTTTATACACAAAACTATAACTTCTAAACTATTAATCCAATCGGGATTAATCTCATTCAATTTATTAGAAAAACATACAACAGATGCCTCTTTTCCCTGTCTAAAAGAAATTCAATACTCCCTCTCATATCATCACCGTTTCCCTCAAAATAAATAAATAAAGGGACAAAGAAAGTAGAGGAATTTAAGTATCACTTACAATAAAATAAGAAAGTTTTCTATGAAAAAAAAAATTTAACTTAACTTCAATTGTCAATTTTGAATTTCTAAAGACCCCTATGGAAAAATTATACCTAATGGATGTTGTTTTCAATATAAATGTAAACAATAACAATCTCGAGCACAATATCTGCTCTAGTTCCGCTTAGATAGTTTGCAACTGCTTACTACAGCTTATTCTGCTAGGCGATATTTTCAAACGAATAATTTTGTTTTCAATAAAAGAAGTAAATTAGATAATTTCTGAGCTCAAATCTGCCGTATTTCATAAGATATTAATGTTATTAAGTAATTCAGGTGAGTTTGAAGAGAAAATTTGTTTTAGTTATTTATAGATATATTGTTAAAATAGGTGACATCGCTGCTAGATTTTGAATAACTTGTTTTTTAGCAGTCCTGATTTGGCCTCTTTCCATTTGCTTATTACTGTTTGTTCTTGTTGTAAGCTGTGCACCATCTTACGTTAGTGTTATCATCTTTAGCATTGTAAACACAAGTATTGTTAGATGTTAGCACTGTAAACACAAGTAATAAGTAATCAAATACCACGTTTGCAAGAATCTCAAAACACAATGATCACGTTGTGAGCCGAATGGCTTTAAAATACACCGGAAACAATAACCCGGAAAAATAGGGGGTATAGAGCTTGCAGCGTTCCCTATTGTAGAAAACTCCATCCATTGCTTGTTGGATTGATGAAATATATTTAACCGCGAAAAACTCGACAATCTGTAGAATCTACCCTATTTTTTATTTCTTATCTGACATCTGTTTTTAATTTTCTTGGCGAAACACTTTTTGAAAAATAAAGTAAAATGTATCAGTTTTTTGTGATTTTTAATTTTAAGAAGTGCCTCTTTGACGATGTTGGAATATAATTACAACTTTCAATATATTCTTGTGATCAGAGAAAATAAGTGTAATTGGAAAGAATCAATTTTATTTTAAACAATAACTGCTTTGAATCTTTTTTTTGTGAATTTATAGAAATGACTCTTTAAAGAAACTATTCGCGATCGCAACGAACTATAGGACCGTTGTTGTATGTGCCGAATCCCTGCGATTTCCACATGAACAGTCATTCAGTTACACTGGAGACGTCTTTAATGCAGCATGTAGCATTGTAACGTTCCATCTTTATTGTGGCTGATTAAATTTAAAAAAGAAAAATGCTTGTTTTCTTTCTTATGCAAACGAAAACAAAATGGTATCTCCTTTTTTTTAGAGAAGGAACATTCAGAACACATCGGAAAAATATTTCTAAATAAAGAGAAAAAAATAGGTATATTCTTATAAAAGTTCAAACCTAATACCTGAGAAATAGTTTTACTAAATTTAATGGTATAACATGAAAGGCCCATTTAAATTTTAACGTAAAATAAAGAATGCTTACGAAACAAAAACAAAACAAAAAAAGAACTATTCTTTTTTTGTCGCCATTTTTAGTGTTACGAAAATGCGTTTTTGGGACTTGGCAAAAACAAGATGCAATTTTATTTTTTTAAGAGCGAAATATTTTATGGAGTGAAATATAACGAAAATGTACCAATACCCATAACATGAAACTTTATCTTAGTAAAAGTACGTTTTGGAAATGTTATTTCATTTTGAATCTTATTTATTAGAGTTCATAATGGCTATAGAATGAGGTGAGAGAAAAGTTAAATTTGAATCTATGCTAAACTCTATATCGGCCCATTTTCCACCGAAATCCGATTGACTACTTTGATTTTAAACAAAGTGTTTCATTTTAAGATTTTTTCCAAAAATTTTAAGTGTAGATTGGCGGCACTTAAAAATCTGCCAAATCTGTAGCTGTGGTTAATACGTAAGTACCGAATTTTTCTTCCATACTTTTCTGAATCATATTACTTCAAATATTAGAATATGCAAGAAGTATACATAAACACATAATTTAATACCATTTAATTTTTCAAAAAAAGTATTTTGACAACAATTTTATCAAAAAATGATAAACTAAAAAACGTAAAATAAAGAATTCTTAGGATAAAAACGATTTTCAAAATTCCTCATTTTTCAATAAAAACTTTCGTTTTTTTTTTTTTTTTTAATTCTTATAGTATTTAATCAGACGTAAAAAAACCATTTTGTAGAGAACGATCATCAAGTAAGAAAAAAAATTATTTACAAACAAATTTTTTATTATAAAAACCATAACACTTACCTGATTTATAAGTCCGGAGAATTCCAAAATGATATGCTCTTTGTTTAAAAACTTTATTCTCAAATAATATATACATAGTTTATCCCTTCATTACTTTTAGGTAACATACCACACATCAAAATTTTATAATTTAAGATCTCGATATGAATTTTAATATGTAGCTTAAAAACAGAATAGCTGAAATCTAGTTGAAATTCTTTCAAAACTAAAAAACACTTACCAAGAAAACGATAAAAAATTTATTTATAATCAGCACAAAAGATACTTTTTCAAGTAATTCGGATTATTCTTTATTGTTGTTTTCTGAATTATGTAGATACAGAAATATATACTATTCTATGAAGAAGAAGAATATTCTATAACTATTACAGTTCTGTATGGAATTCATTGGAACACATTTATTCATTGGAATGACGAAAGCAATGTTGATTTCATTTTAACTTGTAATGAATTGAAGACAGAAAAATTATTTTACACATCTGTAACAGCAAGTGATCATAAAATCATGTTATGTTGTTGGTAATAGAAAGGTAAAAAATATTGAGAAGTTGTTCTTCAAATGCTTGGCGTGTTCTGCTTCAATGTTTGGCATGTTCTGATTAGTTTTTCCAAGAAGTTTTACCTTGTCTTTAGGAAAATTTTGCTTCTTTTTTGATGCTAAGAAAATGGCGTCCGTCATTGCCAATGGTTATGTGGGAACTAATGCACGATATTTACAGTCTCCCGCTAGATGGCGTATCGAGTGTTGCGATCGCGAATAATCGTTTGGAGAGTCTCGAAAAAATGACCGTTGTCTTTTTTTTCTTTTTTTTTTTTTTTCTTAAAAGATTTTCTTGATTTTTACCTCCATGCAATGCTGGTATTATTCACTAAGTTAGTCCTTTTCAAAGATGGGTTTGTCCGTCATCTGAGTTGAGTTCAAAGTTACAAGACAGTCGAAGGAAATTTCTATTCTCGATTGTACAGAAAATTTCTTTTTCCACAAAATGATCCAATGGATTATTAAGGAGTTCATTACTTGCGCTTTTAGCTTGCGAATTCTAAAATTGTCTAAGATTTTATAAAATATAATAAATTTTCATAGGTCGTAAAGCTATTTTGATTAGTTATTATTTTTTTGATTGAAAATGGTATTATTTCGTAAATGAAGGTTTCCTTTCAGACGACAAAAGAGTATTCTTTCAGTTGTACTTTTATGATTATTTGAGTGGCAACAGTTAAGCTAAATGTGTTTTCTTCTCGTTTTTTTTACCACAACAACACGGTCTGGTTAAGAAAACTGCTGCATCGGGATGCCGTCCGCCTCTGCCAAAATCGAGAAAGTTACCTCAATTGAGGTAACTGATCCTGTAAAATACTTCTCAAGTATGCTGGAAAAGCGTATAAGAAATTTAGAAAAACGAAAGGTAATATAGTTTTTCAAATAAAAAGTGTTTGCTTGAAATTTGAAAACTACGCATGTTCAGCCTTTGTTAGGCTTATCCCACTCGCTTTTCTTCGTTTAAATTAATTCTTTGTTTACCTATCATTTATTCCATAAACAATGTTAATTTTTCGTAGCTCCTCTTTGCACTAATTAGTCTCTTTTTAATTGGCCTTTTTTATTATTATGCAACGAATCACAATATTTACCAAATATGGCGGTGTGTTATTGATTGCCTAAATTAGTCGGCATATGTGTTTTAGTTTATATTTATTATATTAATACCAGTGTTGATCATATAAACATTGAGTTTTTTTTGTTTATATAATTGGTCAACTTCGTAATGGTTATGGAAATTAAAGCTTTTAATGAGTGACTAAAACAGCTGTAACCTAGAGCACGTTTCTTTGTTCGGATTTGTGCTAACAATTTCAGAAAAAAAGCGCTTTGTCAAATTAAATTTACTAAGCTGGCCTGATAGTTAACTTTCAAATATCTCTTCATTATTTATTTTTTCTTGAATACAAATAAAGCATTTTTAATTTTTGTGCTTGTGATCAGAATGTTTTTAGCACGTTTTCAGCAAAAGTAAGTCATGCAGGGTTCTCAAGGTCCTTATAAGTTCTTAAAAACTGCTTAATTTATTATTTTGGAAAATAAGGGCCCATAAAAGTACTCAAGATTTTTAAAGGTCCTTTATTTTTTAGCGTCACTATGATTAATTGATAGGAACAATTTTTTTAGTTTAATTTTAAAACAAAATGTCATTCTTTTATCACTTAGAATTAGACCATGCATTGAGGTTAACGCCTTTTAGAGAGACAAAAAGTATTGTGGGGGGGGGCTACAGGCAAGGGGAAGAAAGCATGTCCTTTCATTCATATATTGATTCTTTCATTAATATACTCTGCCCTTTGCCTAGAATGATGCTCTATGAGGAGAGTGAAGCATTCTAATGGAAAAGGATTCGCTTGGACCAGAGGAATACTGCACATGGAAGAGTTGGTGCTTTTTTTTTGGGGGGGGGGGGTAGTTTTAAGGTACCTAAGTAGTAGACCCACACTAACATTCAAAATTGACATGATTCCAGAAATTCAGTTCTACTGGTAACATGTCTGCTTCTTGGAATTAAGTTAAATGCTAAGAAAAGTATCAGAAGAAAAATATTTGAACTAGAATCCATAAGGAAAACCAGTGGCGTACGCAAGGGAGGGGTTTAAACACCCCCATTGAGCTCAGACAAAATGGCAAAAATTGAAATTATGCGGGCTATTATTATTTAAGACTATATATCTTATGCTTACTTTTTTTTTCTCAGAATACTGAAAAAACATTTACTATAATAGGGTTGTACTTTTGAAACCAAATTCCCCCGTGGCAGAAACAGGGCGACATTGTCGCAGAAAGCAACTGAGTTCTTGCAGAAAGATTTTTTTATTTGGGAAAAAAAAAAATTTTGGTTTTGCAGAAATAAAAGTTCTCAAAAAAGATTCTGCAGAAACAGGAGCTGTTTTACAAAAAAATAATTTTTACAGAAGCTTTTGCAGGAGCAATAATGGTTCTGCAAATTTTTTTTCTTACTGAATAGTTTTTAAACAATTGTTTTTCTAGCGTACCGCGGAAGGGAAAGTGCTCGTGATCTTCCGTTAATCTCCAACACAAACAGTTATTGGATAAAAAGGGGAGAAATTTTTTCCCCTGTATTAAGCTATTTTTGGAAATTTGCTGACTTCGACCTCTATAGCTGCGCAGTAATTTGCTTTGTGTTTTCTTTTTGCACTTATGTGGAAAATTTCATGCGTAAAAAGATTCTTTTATCTTTTTTTTAAAAAAATCATGTCTAGCGAAAAGGTTATTTGTTGCTCTTGTAAAGCAATAATAATTTTTAAAAATTTGAAAACTCATTTTTCAAGGCGGCATTCCAAAGAACAAATAAGATGGAAGTCGACAACATCTAGCGATGTCAGAGATATTTTTTCTGGAAAGCGACAGGAAAAAAGAAGAGAAGTTTCCCCCGCTACTAATATAAAAAAAAAAAAAAAAAAAAAAACGTTCTAGATTCGAACCAAATATTCTTACTAGTAGCAATGTCGATAGCAGGGTTGGCAGGTTTTTGACGGTTTAAACCGTCATGTCAAAAACCTCACTGTCATAAACCTATATTCATATTTGAAATTTAATTAATCCTACAAAAAATTTATATATTTTTTTATAAAGGATAGTGTTTCTAAATATGTTCTAGAAAAAATAAATTTAAAATTTTGAAGAAACACTTATATTTTGAATAGTAACCAAAATCTTGTATTTTTGAAAACTCACATCTTTTGTAATATTATGTATTCATTTTCATGTGTTATTGAAAATCTGCAGTGATATTATTAAGAAATTTATTTATAACCAAATTTAGTGTATAGTATAGATTATACTAAAAATTAGACATTTTTAAAGATAAACATTAGCAGTTTTGTACATTAGACATCTTTTAAAGAAAATTCTTTTAAACAGGTTGAGCACATGCAACATTCACAATCAATTTATTAGGATAATTAAAAAATTTCCATAATAATTTGTTTAAATATTTCATGGATCAGTGACTGTAATGTTCTTCTGTTTAGTTTGACTTTTGTGATTGGTTGTTAGTTTTTCAGAAAAATCAGTAATTCTGAATTTTAAATCTTCAATTTTTTTTAAATTCATAGTTAACATAAGACAATACGAATTTAAGTGCTTTCTGTTAAATACACAGAGTAGTTAGTGTCGATTTACAGTATATTCAGCCTATTCATTAACTATGCTGAAAATTAAGTTTATCTAAATACTTATGAATTTCATTTTGCTGAATACTATATAGTTTTGTTGAATATCTAAATATTCAGCTGTCGAATAATTACTCCTTGCTTTCAAGATATACATTATTTGTATTCTTAATACAAGTGGAGAAAAAAAAAATTTAAGAGATAAAAAAATTTTTTAAATGATAAGTGTAATAATTATAAATAAATATAATAAGCAATATGAATTATATTTATCATTATTCATAAATATAACTACATAACATACTGGATAATAAAGATATTCGGTATAACATTAAAAAAAAAAAATTTTTATACACTTGTATCAAGTTTGTATTTATACAACATAACTTGTAAGATCCTTATAAATATTAGTTATATGTTCCTTATGTGTCAAAAATGCATGGTAAAAAACTTTTAATTTTATTAAATATAAAAAAAAAAAAAAAAGTTTTTTCAAAATATAAATATTTAAACAATTTTTGTGCAAAATTTTTCTGCACAAGCATTTGAATATAAATTTCTGAGATTTTAAATCTGTTATTTTACCTTAATTTTAATTAAAAAATATTTTAAAACCTGCTGATTACCTATAGTATAATTAAATTTCAATATAATGCATAGCAACTGTTGGTAGTTTTGAAGTTTATATATTTTCTTGGCAAACTTAATTTTTTGACGGTTTAAACCAGTATTATACCCTTGTCATGTCAAAAACCACTTTTTGACGTCAAAAACACAACTCTGGTCGATAGTAAGGATGAAACAGCATCTCCAACAAGTCAAGAAATTTTAGAAGCAGTCAAAGGTAAAAAATAACTATATATTTTTTTTTTTAAAGATAAAATGCCTATATCCATTGAATTAAGTCGTTGATATAAAAATACACTAGCAATCTGACGATGGATGAAATAAAGCCTGATAGATATCTCACTATCTGCGATTTTTTGGCATGCGAATGAAAACCAGATTGGTGGAAAATATTTACTGGCGAATCAAGCAGGTTTCCATACGCATTCGAAAAAAATCGCATCCAATGAGTATGGCTCTAATACCGATGTTTCAGTACTGGTGAAGACAATTTCGTTTTGAAATGTTGAATAGACTTGAGCGTATTGAGTCGTAAACCGCGTCTGCGTACTTCGTGGGAAATCGTACTTCGTTGCGATAGTAATCCTATATATGTACACAATACAGTGCGACTTCTGTTACAAATCACAAGCGCTGTGTGTTTTCTTCGTTCTGAACTTAATCTGATCACGAAAAAAGTTTTATTTACCTCCTTTTTTTTTAAAAAAAAAAGAATCTTTCAATAAGTCAGCACAATATTAATCGAATCTAATTAATCTGTAATTGTTTTCATATGGAAAAAATTGAAACAAAGATTGCGTTAATTTTTTTTGCTTTTAGAATTCGGATATAGTCAATCCTATTTTATTATTTTGATTACACAACTTCAATATTGATTTTTTCACCTGATTTGTTTCTGTACCTGATATAACTACTATAATGAAACTGTTAAATCATACTGTAATCTTTTTGTCCATTCTTAGCTATTTTTATAAGTTTCATCTTATTACAGGTTCTGGGTAATCTTAATTTATGCTCTAGTAAGCATTTTTGTCTGCAGATCTATACATTTATAATTTTTCTTTATTACCAAAGATTATGCAAATTTAAACTTATTAAGAAATTTAAACTTATATTAGGGCCATTCTCCTGTTATGCACGGGACATTTGCAGGCTTTTGAAGTATATAAAAATAGTAAAATAATGGGGTAATAAATATTTTTTTAACAATTCACTTCAAAACAGGTCTGTTTCTTAAAGATTGTATAGAAAACAAATCAAAAATTAAAGTTTAAATACTTGAAAAGGGATTTAATATAGTCGTTATGCACGGGACTCAGAAAAAATATTAATTTCTACCCTCACTTCTATTTTTCATAAACTCTGTGAATTTAGAACTTGTATACTGTCATTATATTTTTTTCTCGGCTGATAAATATTACTTCTATTAAATTATGCTACATGTTTTCCAAATACATCATTCGATAAAATTCTAAATTTAATTTATTTGTGTTATGCACGGGACATGTCTGCAATTTATTACACACAGAGGCATACACTTGATTTAATTATGCATATTTTGACGTGGCAACACTAATTCATATTTTGAATTTAGTTTGTGATCTGGATTAGAAGCTTTATAAATCATTATAAAGGATAATTACAACTGTATCACCAACGAAAGAAAACAGAGTTTAGGAATAATACACCATCAAGAAGCCAAATTGAAAATACCAACAAGATTTTTCAAGCTTTCGGAAAACAATGAGAAAATCATGAAAATCTTTACCTAAATCTCCAGCAAAACAAAGCAGTTTTAGTCAGTTTAAGACAATAAAGCCCACGTGTCCTGTTAGAACCAGTTAAGGACGTTCAAAACTAAGCCCCTGTGAAGCATATTCAGTTTTTAAGGATGAATACCCAAATTCTTCCATCAACTTTTCCACATTTTGAAAGTTAAGACCAGAAAATGTTTTTCTGCTGCATCAAACACCAGAAGATCAGTATGTGAAAACTTCTTTCTTCAGCTTAAAGCACTAAAAGTTCCATATGATTCAAAACTATTTTGGAAAGAAACACTCTGTAATGATTCGATAAACTCTTCATGTTGGCAAGGATTTTATAAAAATTGCTGCTATGGGCAAAAATTAAAATGTAATGAAGATCTTTCTCATAATTGTTTGTTGGAAAAAAAGGGGGGAAAGTGAAGATGCAAAATTATATTGCCAAGTGAAGCAGACATGCATTGGATAAGTTTTGGAAAGTACGTGCGACAATTTTTCATCAATAAAGTTTCATATTAACGCAAAAAGAATTCAATTCCAAGAATTCCAAAATGATAAAAGTTCACCTGAAAAAAGAATTTTGCTATGAACTATAGCTGTTCATGTGAGGATCAAGTACAGAGTGTACTTTGGACTCAAAAAAGTATAACTTTATTTACAGCTGCAGTATTCTTGCAAGAAAAATGCAGTACTTACCTAATATGTTCTGACATTTGTGAGAAAGAAAAAAAAATACTGTCAAAGCTTTCATTGAAAAAATTTATAAAGAAATCAAGTCAAATGGTGAAGAAAACAAATTTCTTGAAGAGGTAATCTGGACAGATAAACCTTCATCAAAGTTTAAAAATAGGTTCATGACCTTGCTGCTACAAGACCATAGAAATTCAAAAAGACTTTCTACTGGAAATATTTTGCAACTGCCCATGGCAAAGGTGTGGTGGATGGAAATGGTGGTGAGGCAAAATGCTTGGTACAAAACCCTGTTGAGTCAAAAAAATGTACAACTCCAATTGTGCAGTCTGTGGAAGATTTTGTAAGTGTTGTAAAAAAAGCTATACATCTACTACAGTGATGCTATTTTTAGATAAAGATATAAACAGAGATAATAATATCTGAACCAACGAAAGAGTAATACTTTACCAGGAATTTCTAAAATGCATGGAATTACATATTCACCTTCTGGTTTAAAATTTTATAAAAATGCTGCAGCACCAATGAAAGGAAATCTTAAAACCAGGGCAATTAACACCACAAAAAGTATTGGAGGTAATTGGGTTGTTGTGAAATATGATTATAGTTTATATGCTAGAGAAGTTAAGCAAGTGCTGGGAAATGATATTGAAGTTTCTGCCATGGTAAAGCCTGGAAAATATTGGAAATGTCCTAAACGGGAGAAAAAGTGTTTTACAACAAGAGGAAGTTGCTAAAGTTATTTAGCCACCTATAGTTATAAATGCTCTTGGAGGTTTTGATTTACCCGATTTTTAGAGAAATCTAAGTTATGCACGGGACATGAAAATAAGTGCTAATTTTTTATCTAATATTAAACTTCGAGGAACTTCCTTTGTAATATAAGTTGGTACTAAGAGAAAGAAAGTAAAGTTGAAGCAGTTTCTGTTTCGCTCTAAAAATAAATGAGAAAAATAAAAATTATCATGTTTTTGTGTTATGCACGGGACAACCAATTTCTGCTCAAATAAATTGTTATTTTTTACATAATTTTAATTAAATTTTTAATTCATTTTTAAATAAGAGTATTATATAGATATACTTAAAAAAAAGAAGAAAATTGAAATGCTATAATATTTTTTCAGCTAAAAAAATAAATGTAAATATGTTGATTATAACATGAAAACTTAAAAAGTACAAAGCTAAATTTTAAGAATTGTTTCCATAATAAAAATTTAAATATAACTATTATTGTATCTAATTTTTTAAGATTTAACCTATGTACTTTATTATTCAATAAATAAAAAATATGTACAAGTAAGATAAAAATTGAGGTTTAGAGTGTTTACAGTGGAGAATGGCCCATTACGAAATTAAGAAAATAAAATCTACACAGTTTTATTCTATGCATGTAGGCTTTTTTTTTTATAAACACGAGGTGTATCTATTATTATAAATTCATTACACATACATTTATAACGATAAAAATATTTTGCAGAAAGATATATTTATAACTATCTTGCAGAAATATATTGGTTCTAGTTAGGTTTGTCGCAGAAAGCCAGAAAAAATTCTGCCACAGGGCCAAATTCGTGTGATACTGTTACGGACTGAATCCTTTCTGTTCTGCCAGTCGCAATAGTTTTCAAGGCTGGTTGTCATTAGCGATGTCTTTACGTGATGATTCTGGAATCCTCTACGTTCTGTCGTCTTTGAGACAATTCGAGAATTTTGGAGATGCGGTGGAAAGTTATATAAAAGGGGGAACGGCGTACAGTGGGGTTAGTTAGTCTGCCTGAGAGTTATCTCTGTCGCTTGTCTTTCGGAGCTCGTCGCAAAATCTGTTTTGTTTTGTCTTAACAAAAAGGCCATTCAGTCGCCGGACCCGTCGCCACTATTTCGACTAGTGAAAAAATCAGTAACAATACCATTAGAGATACTGTGTTTGTTGAAGTTATTCATTCCAGCTCGAAACTTTGAGATCATAGCATAGCGGATATTTCTGTGCCAATATATATATATATATATAACAAACCAGCATAACAAAATCTGATGAATGTGAAAGTGGCCCTCGAAGTGTTACTTCTCACCCATATGACATTGGACTTTCTTCAGAAGATATTACATGCGAGAAGATATTACATTATGTTCTTAAACTTAAAAAATCAAAATTTAACTAAACAGTGTTGTCTAAATAAAAAGTCAAAACTGTGTAGCTGTCTAAATGAGCAAAATAATAGTGCTTTATTACATACTTGAATTTCTTTTAGTAGTTTGAGGAAATTATGAACACCCCCCTTGAAATAAATTTTGTGTACGCCAATGACGAAAACTGTTTCCTCAAAACCTTAATTAAATAAATCTGTGTAATATTTAAATGTGTAATAAGTAACTGTAATTTTATAGAAAGCATAAGAGTTTTTAAAATTCATGATTGTACTAAAATTAAACAGATTTGTAAGAAACAGCGTTTGAAAAATCCCAGCCCAGCTACCTAGGTTTTTCATCCAAAACTTGGGGTTTTTGGTGAAAACCAAGTATTTTGCAAAAATACTTTTTAAAAAAAATTTCATGAGTACTAAATAAGAAAGCATGATTTGCTTCTAACAAGAAATTCAAATATTTGGTAACTATTTATAGTTTGTTTTGTTGCTAAATAAAAGTTTTAGATTGTTATGCTATTATTTTTATTTCTTAAGGATAAGCAAATTTGCCTGGTAATTCTTTGGTGAGCCCTGTTAATTTGTACAATTATATCCGTGCTTACTTTATAATAAAATTGTTTTTTTTTTTTTTTTTTTTTTTTTTTTATTATTATTATTTATTTATAGAAGGTAATGTTTTTATTTTTGAAAGTGTAATTTAATTTTAGGAAGGTAAATAATTTGCACTGTCACTGGTGGCATATGTATATTTGATGATTAACAATAAGTACTTAATTTTAAAAAAAAAAGTCCTTAAAATTGCTTAATTTTTGCTTTGTTGAAAGAGAGAGAACCCTGTCATGTTAACACAGATTTTCTAATCTGAGAAGAAAAAAATTTAATTATGATGTGCCATTTATTAATTTTTTATTGTTATAATTAAATGGTAAAACTACATTAGTTTGCTTACTTATTCCACTTGATGGATATTTGTCAAGATAGTTAATAATACATATATTTACACATTAATGTTACTTTTAATGCTAGTAGTTAAAATAAAGTTCATGATTTTTTTAAACTTTTAATTGTTTGATTTTATAATTAATCAGAATATAATTTTTAAAAAAATACATTATGCACATATCTTAGGCTTTGGGATTTCTGAGGTTGGTAGTTCTACAAAGCATTAGCCTTACACTTTGCATCTTTGCCTATGCTAATGTAGATACACTGGGAATATCTTCCTCCCTCAGTTGTCAATTATGTTTTGAAGATCAATTATCAAAACATAATCATATAAGAGCATACATAGTTAAAAATTAAATTGTTTTTATTACCTATGTTGATTACTGATAATTCTATTCTCATGTGTTTAAATTAATTAGTTTTCTCAATTTTTATTAACTTGCAGTCTGTGTCTAAATATTTGAATATTAATAATTGGTTTCCTTTTTGTAGATTAAGTTGGACAATTACCGCAGTGATGTAGAAAATGGAAAAGAGTTGAATGAAGATCAGAAGGTAAAATTTGTTTTGAAAATGTTTCTTTTTTTGGTTAGAATTTATTTCTGTGGATAAAAGATTTTTGTTATTCTTTATAGGGTAAGTATCAAAAACTGGAAAGTAAAGTGCTAATAGTTTTGATCCTCTTTTTTTTTTCCTTGTTTCTTTTTTTAATATCTTATTTTTTGGCTATGTGTTTGAAAAGTTTATTATTTACTTAAACTTATTTTAAAATCGATGGTATAACCTTTTATAATTCAGTCAGAAGTTTGAACATGCTCGCTTGGGCAGCAAGATCATGATAAGGGAGATTGCATTACCTTGAGACACCTATTTAGTTTTCAAAAAGTACAAACATACTGTTAACCCTGCTTAATGAGGTAGATAAACAAATACCCTGCTTATAAGATTAAGGTCTTCAGTGAGCCAAATATTCCCTTTTAGATATATTGTAAATGCAATAAATACTGATATGATTTTATTGATATTTTTGTAAAATAAAATTTCCAATTAATTATGTAATTTTTAAGGCAATCCATTGTTTTCTTGTTATTCTGGTAGCGCTATTTACCGTTGAGACTCCTTCGTTTTCTTTTAAGATGGTAATCTATATAACATCTTCTGCTGAAGCACTGTATTTCTTATTGTGATAGACAAAATCCTTTAAGGAAAGGTCTTTGGAATGTGAGTTAAACAGATTTTTGGGTAAAAGGAGTCATAGTCGTGGAGTCAGATGTGGCACTTGAACGAAGAGTGTTTACCTGTAGAAACCTGTTTTTTAGGGAGGTAACCAGTTTTTCTGCATAGAATCATCTTTGTGGGAATAGTTAAAGTTTCAACCCAGTTGAAAGAGATTTTTGGTTATGTTCTGTTATAGTTTGTATGATAGTCTTTGCTTTTAATTTTATAGCATAACAAAATATGATTTCAAAAAAGAATTTAAATTTGTGCCACAAATGAAGGGTTTTAGAAGCAATAAGGAGTGGGAAAACGCAAACTGTTAATTTAAAAACACAAATTTCATTAATTTCTCTGACTTAAGTACCAAATATCAAGAAAAGTGCTCATAAGATTGAAAAAGAATGGCGATATAATGGAAAATGTGACTGAAATTTTAAAATAAAATCAAATTTTGGTGAAATCAACCAAACTGCACTGGTATGGTTTCACTCTTAAGAAGATAAAATTGATATTTATCAATGGTGCTATAGTTATACAAAAAGCGGAAAAAGTTGCTTAAAAATACTGTAAATTTTTTTACTTCCAAAGCATGGTAGTATAAGTTACAACCAAGGAGCAATTTTAGATGCTGCAATGGGAATGAGATTTGATAAATGAAACAGTTTGTGATCAATGGATTACATGAGTGTTAAATACGATTCTTATTTTAAATGTTAGATTGATGTTTTTACTTGCAACAAGACTAGTTCATTATTTAGAGCTATACAAATGACCATCTTGCTTTTCAAAGACTAAAGTAAAATGCCCAGATGTCTCCAAAATGTAAAAAATGTCAAATTGCATACACATATTTAAAAAACTCTTGGGTGAACAGAAGTATTTTTACAAAGTGGCTTACAAATTTGGATTGTGACCTGTAAAAACAAATCAAGGATTATTCTGTTAATAGGCATGTTGTAAGTCAAGGATTGAATTCGACTTTCAAATCAGGGTTACAAAAAACCCAGGTTTTATTGGGCTTTTCTTGGTTCTATTGAGTTTCTCATGTTTTAATGGGGTTTTTTTTTTTTTTTCAAAAAAGAGGGCAGGGATAAGTACCTTACTTAAAAAAAAGCTTATTTTAATATTAATAATTAAGTTTAATTTTAAAAATTGACTTAATTAATAATTAATACAAATAGATTGATGCAAAAGTCTGAAAAAAGTTTTCTTCTGACATCACGATTCAAAATGTTATATGATCTCACATACATCACACATTAGAAACTTATTTTAACACAGGATTACTTTTTATTTATATTTTAATCTTAAAAAATATTTGAGGAAAATTTTTTATTTGGATAGAAAGTGATTCATTGGCACGGAATAATCAATGGCCATACAGTTAAACCTAGCCTGCAGGGTGACTCTCCAGTCTCCAACACAATTAGTTTTTTCACTAGAGGTAAATTCTTTTTAGTTTAGACTACATATATATTACAATAGAATAGCTCTTTAATATAACAGAGGATGAAAAAGAAATCAATCTTAGAAAAAACCCAGTAAAACCCGGGGTTTTACTGTGTAGGTGGGTTTTTTGCAACCCTGTTTCAAATGTAATTTGGTATTTCTCCTTCCAACACAACAGCCAACACTTTGACCAAGGAAAAATAATATTTAAAGCGCTATATAAGCGATAAATAATTAATGAACTATTGAAAATTGTGGATTCAGACAAAGAGAGCAATGTCGATAGATTTTCTTCTCTCTTCCAAAAAAAAAACATGAAACTGTCACGAAAAAGTTTCTGGAAAACCTGATTTACTAAACAAAGAGAAGAAAATGACTAAGACTTATTTTGTAAAAAAGAGTATCGACCGAAGAATGCGACAAACTTCAAATGGTGCAAGATGATATGAAGAAGAAACAGAGATTGTTTTTCATAAACTTCATCTTTTCTTAAGTTGCATTTTTATATAGAAAAAAGGATAAAGTTGTGTATTCTCAATCATCTTTTAAGTGACGTATAACAGTTGTTAAATTACAAGAAGGCATTTCAAGAATCAAGGTGGGGACTATAATGATAATGTGCTATATAATTTTAAAAAAAGAGGTTGAAAAATGTTCACAAGACATTATGAACAAATAATTTTAAATTTATGGATTTCTATATCAAAATGTAAAATGATGTGAAAAGGTTTTGTAATTCAAGTGAAAAGTTTTTGTTATTTTATAATTTTCTATATAACTGCTACTTGTAATATAGAATATTTATCCATTTTTTCCTTTTGTGTTTGCTTTATTTAAAAAAAAAAGTTATCGCTAACGTTAACTTATTTTAAACTAATACTGATTATTTCTTTCGTATTGTGATATTGGTTGTCAATGCAATAATAGTGCAGTCAAAATTTCCCCACATATTCAAATACCCCACTTAATTGAGTAATATATGTATGAACTGATGATATTTCTTTCAGCGAGATGCTACAAACTACATTTTAAAATTATATTACAGATAGCTTACTAATATTTATAATCAAATACTGTTTGGTGTGACACTTCAAACGATAAGTTAAATTTAAGCTATTTTATATTTATTGCTAAACAATTGTAAAATCTTTTTCTTTTTTTTTCTGATAAGGGTTAAACAGTATTGATCTAAACAAATTGCAAAGATAAATGATCAAAATTTATTCATTATATGGCTTCAAAACATGCATCAGTGGAAGAAATATCAAAATATTATGCACGAGAAAGCTTTAAAATATTAGTGTGCATTATCGTGAAAAGGTACAAACAATGATATACTGGGTGTTTATAAAGTGCCGGGCCCATTTTGATGTTTAATAACTCATAAAATAATAAAGATAGATTAAAATTAATATGAATGGTTAGTTAGATAGACTCAAAAAGTTTCATGACCCTTTGTCAACGAACTTCCACGTGTGCCCCCTACGTCTCGAGGAGAATGTCAAGGTGATAGTCAATTTCACGCCAGGTAAGGGCAAGCATGTCGGCATCCACAGAGGCTATTGCGGTTATAGTTCTGGCTTTTAGGTCATTAATGTTCGCCACGATCCTCCTGTAAACATTGTCCTTTATAAATCTCCAAAGAAATAAGTCCAGCCAAAAACAAGAGAGAAAAATGCAATTAATAAGCAAGCGATATTTAGAAAAGTACAGACATTTAGAGGGGGAAATAAAATAATCTGAAATTAACCACGCGCGTAGACGATATTTACAAAAGTAAAGATGTTCAAACCTGAAAAGGAAAATATATGAGTTATTCCATCAATAAATGCCATAAGTTTGTTTATATCAAACACCCTGTATATCTGACAAAATACATCACAGCACGCATTATTAGTTCAGGCTTTGTAGTATATTTTAATCACGGGTATTGCGACATCAGGAAAAAATATTATCCCTATCAGTCTGTCATCACAGTGATAAATGTATCAGTTCTTAAAATCTGTTTTGAAATTTCCTTTAATGTTTTGAGTTAATTTTATTTTGTTCTTGAGATTAATTATTGATAAAGGATTCTAATTTTTAGATAGCTGTTAGTAAGTATGGCGAAGTTTTGAGTTGTTTGGAGATGTTTAAAGAGTTAACTAAGTCTGTACAAGGAATGGCACAAGAAGTAAGCATTGCATAACACTTTGTTAGATTTTGTCTTTAAGTTCAGTCTCATTTAATGTTACATTGCATGCATTGTTTTTTTTTTTTTTTTTTTTTTTTTTTTTTTTTTTTTTTCTTCTCTTCACTAAAATCTTAATTTTGATTGTTTCATCCGTAAGAAGGGATTTTAATTTTACTTTTTCAAAGCACTATCACTGCTGAAGAACTTGTTCCATTGCATAAGATTGACAAAAATTTGCACTTAAAAATTATACATGCAATTTTATTTTCTATTAATTTTTTGTTTCATATTTTAAAATTAAAGGCTCTTATTCGCTACGGATTTTGAGTGCTTGTTAAATTTATATTTTGTAAGCTTTTTGCTTTAATCTCCACACATTTTCTGTTTATACTGTGTTTCTTTAAGATCAAGAAAAACTTTTTTGCATTCAATTAAATCCGATAGTTTTTCTTTGTCATTCAGATAAAAGAGTAAACTTTTTTATGATTTTGTAGCATGCAAGGCAGGTAAAGAAGCTTGCCAAAAAAGAACAATTAGAAAGGCAGCAACATGAGATTCAAAGATTGCAAGAGGCATTCATATATAGTCACTTCCTATCCTGTTTTCAAGATGAAGACGTTCGAAGTGATTTCCTAAATGGAGAAAATGGAGCTGTTGTAAGTTTATTTTCTATTCCAGAATCTTTTATTTAGAAATTCTAAATTTTTGTAAATCTTTTATTTCAAAGGCTTTGGAAAAAATGGTCTACTAGCCCAGCTTTTCAACAGCTATGACAGTGAAATTATCTAGACAAATATTAAATTAAAAAGTTTATTATAAAAGTATTTAAATATTAATGATAAGTACGTGTTAATAAATATAAAAGCATTTGTATGTAGTTTTTTAAGGTATCATGAAGCAGAGGTCTGTCCAGGTCGAATTTACTACCATTTAGTGGTGCCTTCACAAATTCAACTTTAGGAAAAACGATAGTTTCACAAAATACTTCTTCTTAAAATTTTATTTGTGTATCCCTTAAGAAACGATAAATCCATATTTTTGTGTTGATTTTTTAATATAATTTTTTAAATTTTTCACAAATTATGTCTAAATTTTCACAAAATAGGTACCTCTCAGAAAGACCTAGATGGGCTCCTGTGAAGAAAATACTGTATTTTTATTGATATTAAAATAGAATATGGTTTATGATTGTTTCATTGCTTTATGGTTTTGATTGTTTCATCACAGTGCCGAATTTAACAAATACCTTGCTAATGGTATTTATTAAATTTAGGTATTCATTAAATTCGTCACTGTAAGTAGTCTAACAAAATGTTTTATTTAAAATAAATTAAAATCATGTCTTACAATGTCATCTAAATTTTCTCTGTAAATTGTTAAGAAATGCTTTCTGAAGACATGTGAACTTTGCCTAGTGCTGTGATGTCATAAAATCAGCACAATGGCCTTCTCTTCTAAGAGGCAATTAATTCACTAATTAGTAATATTTGTTGCTGTTTCTTTTTATTCATTTGCATCCTGTTACGAATATACTTACATGTCAATTTAGTCTCCTATTACCTTCTATTTTCATCAATATTTCCCAGTTTGTATAATCTTTAGGATATTCCTATCATGCATATTGCATTGAAATTAACCTTGAGGAGACTTCTGGAAATAATTGCAATTTTTATAAAATAAAATTATTGACAAGCTTTGATCAGCGTGTTCTTATAGCATTGAAATATCAATACCATTAGAAAACAAATTTTCTTTTCATTTTCAAAATATTTTTTCCCCCATTCCTTTTCTAGTGTAGCGTACATCCCCAATTATTTACACTTTCTGCATAACGATTGTTTGAATGTAGTGAAAAACTGCTCACTTTCCAAAGATAACATTTTTACCTCAAACTACGTTAGTGCTCTACAAGTTTCTCCCATGTTTGCTAACAGCATATTAAACATCTTATTGACTGCATAAAAAAAATTACATAAACTACTTGAAAATGTCTTATCTTATTACCTAAATCTTTTCAGTTATGCTTTGGTAAATTATTTTAAAAAAATTGTTTGACAATTTCAAACCATATAAGCTATATTTTTATTAATTTTATATTTATGAATGTGATATACTTGATTTCTCATAATATATATATTTAATAATATGTGTTGAATGTTTATATATTTCTTGCAGCAACTTACGAGTGAGCAGTTGTCCCAACTGGACCAGCTTTTCAAATTGATCGGACCCAGGTTGCCAACTGAACAGTCAGATATAACTAGTCATTACCATGTTTTGGCTGAGAACCATATCTTCCTAGTGGAGGGCAAAAATAAGGAAATTGCTGGAACAACCTGTATCCTTTTATTGACTCACATTAATTTGTTATTAGTTTTTATGGTGTGCAACTTTCTTGTAAATTAATGAAATTATTATTTCCTCCCTTCATTTCCATCTTGTTAAATAAATATTTGCAATAATTATATGTTGAGCTGTGAAGCTATATCCACAAATTGTACAGAAGCAATTTAAAGAGTTGTACAACTAATAGTTGATTACCCTATTGATTTTCAAAAAAAAAAAAAAAAAAAAAAAAAAAATTTAAGTAGTTCAGAACTAGGGAAACAATTCAATTAAAAAGAAAAAACATAATTTCAAGTTTCAAAGGAATATTATATCTTCAGATGGGCTTTTAGTAACAAGAATTTTTTCCAATTGAGATTTTAATATGTAATGGCATTTTGGAAAAAGTGTCTTAAGTTTTTATCCAGTTTTTTTTTTTTTTTTTTTTTTTTTTTCTTTTCTCTTCCTTCCTTCTAAAACTGCTGCATATTTCTACTTCTTATTTCCTTAAGAATAAATATTTTTTGTTCCATCATTATAAAGAACTGAAACTAAACATATGTATCATATAAGTTAAATTTCGAATTTTTTTGGGGGGGAAAGTACTTTATCTTACTATAATAATTTTACAATTCAGACTTATCGTTGAATCATTTCAGCCTAATTAATTTTTAACAGCTGCACCACTGTACGTACAACCAGCGAAACAAGTTTCCAACCAAACTTACTATATTCTTTTGCCAAGATAAGATCTTAAAAATATATATATATCCTACTCACTTTTTGCCTTGCCTGAGTTTTCTTGGGCTAGTTTAATTGCAATGTATCCAAACAACTTGATAAGTATAGAAGCAATCACATATTCTCAGCATGAGTGTATTGTACAAAAGTTAATTTTTCAAAATATTCTGACAGAATCTGAATTTTCTTAAGGGTGTCAAAATAATTTCTTACTATATATATTTTTTCCTCTATATGTGCATCCTCGAATACTATTCCCCTAAAATACAGTTCATTCGATACATACTTGACGGTGCATAAGGAATTTTTTTTTAATTTTTGGTGTAGAAAATGAAATGGAACCCAGCTGAAATATCTTTAAAAGCAGATAATTGTTTCTCACAGGCGATATTAAATGAGAGTTCTTCTGTATTTTTTAGAACAAGTTTTGTAACCTATACTTCACTATACTATAACCTATACTATACTAGTTGTAAATTCTGGTTTTATAACAGAGTACTGTCAGTTTTTATACTCATTTATTGGTTCCAATGTTTTACGGCTGGCTTCATTGTGCAAATAACAAAATCGAATACTCTCAGTAGATTGAACAAACGTCAATTTTTTTTTTTTGTGCAAAAAATATATTTATACAAGTATGTAATTCTTCTGATTCGCAGACTGCTGCAAATCAATAATTTATATTCCGACTCAAGATTCGTTGAGTTCCATAAATCTCGTTAACCAGACATTTATTCCGCCATTACCGGCATCCCCATTTTTTTATTCCTTCCTAAGTCCTCATTCATGCACAGTGATTACTTTTTTTTACGTACATTTGTGTCCAATCATGTTTCTCTGCCTGTATTCTGCATACATAATAGAATCATTATGCTCCTTAACATAAATGAAGATAAAAATTTAAAAGAGACACTGGTTAAGATCAAAGAGTGTGGATATTTTTCACGTCCCACTACAACAGTTGAGGAAAGTGAAGCTTCCAGTGATGAGATGCCAAATGAACAAACTGATCATGAATTTGTTCCTCAAGAAAGTAATTCTGTTGAATCTGACTGCACTGTGAGTATCTACTTTATTAGATGATAGGATTGCCTTAAATCACTTGTTTATGTACATATATATTTATATAATTACAGGGTGCATAGCATTTTTAAAAAGTGCTTATTTTCGCTGCGAATTATGCAAAAAGACACTGTTCACATTGTTCTATTCAACGTTTTCACAACTAATTTAACCCCAATCTATTCCGGCACATTGTCAGTCCATAGTGTATGAAAATGCCATTCAATTTACATGATTCAAACCTTTTTAACGATTGTCAAAAACAATGCCAAATGTTTTTGTTTTTTTTACGTGACTGTTAATGTCAAACTTTCGTATAAGCAGACAGCAGTTTGATTTTATTAAATTTTTCTTAGAAAAATTAGAAGGTAGGAAAGAGATTAAGTGTATATAAAGATAGAGTGTAAATTTTTAAATAGGTTTACATGTTAATTTTTAGAAGAATTTGCATGAAAAAATACTTTTGTTAGAGAAGTTTTTGAAAAATTTAAAATTAAATTTCATAAAATATATATATATATATATATTTTAGGCTATGTGATTTCTAATAACAGTTCATACGTGTAATTTATTGTACTATAACAAAGTAAACTTAAGTTTGTCCAAATCCAAAAATATGACATCTGAGGTATTATTTGTTACAAGTTTTATTGACCTAATATTTAAAATGGTCTTTTCTTATAATCCTGCATTTATATTTTAACTAAGTGTTTACTCCCTTAGATTGAATATGCTGTAGAGCCTGAGAGCCATGTTGATGAACAAGTGCCTGTGGAAGCACCTGCCAGTGCTCAAAGTGGTCCATTGCAAGAAGTGCTTGAGCAACAGGGCTCTTTTAACTTTCTTCAAGAATCCCAAATAGATCTTGATGGTGATTATTTTTATGTATTTCAATTATCATATATAATATTTAAAATTTATTAAAATGATTAAATTAGGGCCCTGGGGCTATGTAAATTGTCATGAAAATGCATGATATATTTAAAATTTATTTGAAAGTAATGTAAATGGTGCAGATAATTAAAGTCTCAAGCCAAAATAATTATAAGTTTACATAACAAATTTTTCTAAAAAATTTAGAGACATGCAAAAAAAATGTATTATGAAAGCTAATTTAAACTATCATTTAAAACATTTGTTTTACTAAGATTACTATTTAAGTACTATGTCTCTAATGTATTGATTCTTTGTGGGGGGGGCAAGCACTAAACCACCGACCAAAAAATTGCAAACTGAAATGGTTGCTAGCTGATGTTAAGAAAAAGGTTAAAGTCAAAAACTTGCAAATATGGTATGCACCACAGCTGTCAAATAATTTTCTGGTACTTTTTCTTTCTTTCTCATATTTATTGTTGATATTTAAGTTGATTTTTGAACCAAGTTAAAATGTTCAAAGATGTCCATTTATGTCCATGAACCATTCATTAATTGCTAATCTATGGTTTAAATATATCATTTTTATTTTGAATTAGACTAAATATAAATATTTGAATTCATCAAATTAATGTTTTTGTTTTTTTAGATATTTCTTTCCATAAACAATGCAAGATTAGTCCAAAATTAATAAATTGTACATTATCGTTTAATTTTTGAGCTAAAAATAAGCTAGTTTTTTTTTGTTTTTTTTTTGTTATTTTATTTTGCTAATGCAACATACTCAGCTATGTTCACATAGCTCTGGATAACTCTGATTTATTGAAGTGTAAATATTTTTAAGAAGCCAAAATCCAAATGTTCTTTGAAAAGGGTCTTTTAGGATGTAGTTTTGATTGATGGGTTTTACTCTGTCAATTATGTTTTAAAATTTTTTGTTGGCGTGCTAGGGTCCAACCCTTCTCCCTTTACGTCTTATGGACGTTCCTAAATTTCAAACTATCACTCAAAAGGAAAACAAGTTGCATAATAAGATAAAATTAAGTTGAAGTTGAGACTGCAGAAATTTAAATGTTAAAACATTTTTCCCTTTTTTAAGTGGTAAGGGTCCTAAAATTTCAATTTTCCAGAATTTTAGTGAAAAATATAATTTTGAAGTTTTGATTTTTTTTCAACGTTTGTAACTGATGTGTCTTGTTGGAAATTCCTTAAAATGTTGGAAATTATTTAAACCAAGAATTAGATTTGTAGATGTAATAATGCCTGGTTAATCATAATCTGATAATATAGGGAGTATTGGTTCATACAGTTTTGCCACTTTTTCCCTGAATTCCCCTTTTTGTATTGTTTAAAGTGAGTTCAGGCAATCCTAGAGTAAGCCATGAATTTTCAATTGCTGAAAGAGAAACTTTAAAAATCGGAATGCAAGCAAATTAGCATAGCAATCCTCTCATAGTTTATTATCATTTTCATGTTTTAAAATTTTCTTTTCAATATTTGCAATTTTGTTCCTTACTCTATGTTTGCCTGAACTCATTTTCTCTGTACTTTAAATTAGTTATTGAGGTATAAAAAAATTGGCCTGTATTTGTTTTTTAAGGAAAAATTCTATAATTGTTATGATTTTGCTGCTAGAACTGACTAAAATTTTATATCATAATCATACATACTTATGTAAAGACCAGTGAAACAACCTACCTTTTAGATTTTTAATATTTTTTAGCCAAACTAAAGCTGCATGGTCTGTATGTATGAACTTTTAGTGCTATGTTTTTAGGATATTTTGGTGTTTTTTGTTCACAAATATTAATTTCATGTTATCTTTAACGGATAAATTACATTGCTGTGAGCCTTTTTCTTTTCTTTTGAATTGTTCTTTTGAATAATCAAGGAGTTTTTTTCTGTATACCAAATATGAACCCTGTACTTTAATCATGTATGTGTATAATATTTATTCCCTCTGAAACTCAGTTCCTTTTGCCTATATGGTTTTTTATTTTATGTTAGATTTCCACTATTTAACATCTCACTTTCATATTTAGCTCCACATATGGACCCCGCTGTAGTGGCTGTTCATCAAATGGCACCTGCTCCATCAGCTAATTTTGCCAGCTCCTCTTATCCTGCATCACCCCCTGTTGAAGAGAATGGGAAACCAGTCAGTAACATTGAATCTACAGATGCTTCACTTCCCCAACCTGCTCTGAATGCTGCATCTCCTCAGTCTGTACCTCCTGTCCTGCAACATGACTTTGATCCCTCTCATCCTATCCCTACTCAGACTTTCACTAATCAAAGCTTTGCTGTGATGCAGAATATGATCGTGCCACAAGCATATGTCCCTGTCACTCTTCACCATGCACCTTTGCCTACCACCATTGCTGTTATCTCTGCACCTCCAACTGGAGTACATGTGCCAGTCGCAGTTCCAGTTGCTGAAATGACTGACTTGGCTAGGTCTGATTCTAATCAGGCGGTGAGTGATGTTTTGTTGCCGATTATTTAATTTTTTTACTATTTTTGGGGTGGCCGGTATAGCCTAGTTGGCATGGCGCTAGACTCATGTTTGTGAGAACAGGGGTTCGAATCCAGCCAGCCGAAGGCTCCCTGTGTTGTAAATGGTGACTGTTGCACATTAAATATGTTTGGTCACTAAGTCCTCCCTGTTCCCATAACAAATTGATGCCTCTGGGGGTAATGAATTTGAGAGTGATCTTTCTCTGGTTCGGGTCAAAGTTACGATCTGTGGACGAATGAATGAGAATCGTCCTAAAAACGGGTGTGATGTATGGGTGTGGCAGAACTCACATTCCTGGCCATAGATGGTGCCACTGGAAAACAAGAACAATCGCACCCCTTCTGCCTTAATGGCTGGTCTACGACAACAACTATTTTCAGATAATTGCAAGGTTAAGTGCTAAACTTTTTAGTATTTGTATATTAGTAGCATAGTATTTGGATATTTGCAGTCAATTTCAATAAAAGTTTCTTTTTTGCAAATATTTGTAATTTTTATAATTTTGTAGGGAAAGGACATTCCCGTATTAATAATATATTTTATTATTACAGAAATAAATTATGTATAGTTGTGTTCATCACTTTTCAGTGTTTGTAAAAGAGTTTTAATTGTGTGACATACCTTGGGTGCCACTTTTGAATCCTGGCGACCGAAATCAGTCTCGAGGGGGGGGGGAATCAGTGGACTGGATTCCATCTTTCAATTAATATTGAATGGGATTGACTAACTTCAACTTCTGCTTTAGTTTTTAGTTTTCCTGATATTTTGAGATACTAGGCAAAATCTAAATTATGGTTATTTTCCTTAAAAAAATGAAACTTATAGCTCTAAGGAAAGACTTTATTATCATGAAGTAAAAAATAAGTAATGATATAAATTTCTCCTAGAAAAAATTGGTGTTGTAATAATACACATTAGGTTAGCTGTTAATTTTGTTTTGTCTGCAGGGAAAGATAAACTAATAAAATGAACAATAAATGTGCTCTTTTAGAAAAATAAACAAAGTCATTAATGTGGGGTGAAACGTGATATACTTTTTCAGATTTACAGCTCATGAAGAGTGAGCTGTAAATTTAGGAAAGATTTTGTTAAATAAGGCTAGAGAGTTTTAATTGATCAAATAATAAATTCAGTCTTGAATTCTTTTTTGAGTGGCACTCATGGTGATATGCCCATGCATCAATTTATTAGCTGCTAAGCAAATATTTTTCCTTTGTTGATCCTATTTTCATATTTATTAATACAGAAATAAACAAATGTTATGAATCATGAGAAAAACCCACTAATGAACTGGTTGGGTGCCAAAATAATAACTTGGCTTGCCAAACTTCTCGCAATTTTTTTCTAAGGAATGTTTTGCTGCTCTACATGTTTACACTCCAAAGGATTCATGCCTAAGCTAATCCAATTATAAAGTTAATCATAGACAGGTAGTTTGTAAACATTAAATTTTTTATCAGCCTCTAAAACTGAATAAAAATGCTGGCTTAATCCTATGAAATATCTTTAAAAATATCAAACAAATTATATCAATTTAAAAGAAGAAAATAGGTGTTTTTTAATATATACCCACTTTACTCTACCTGACCCTATGTAGTGCTCCCAAAAATTTCCTGATTTTTATGAATTGACAAATTGAGATAAATACTGTTTCATACTTAAACATCTGCTTCCTTAAATATATCAGGTATCTATTATTTTACAGTTTAGTAATGTCTATATATATTTATATAGGTATTTTGGTTGTTTAAAGAATGTATTAAATAACCTCTTACAAATTGCACTGATGTTGATAAGTTTCTCTTTTTTTTTAACTTAAAGGTCAATGGTGATGAAGACCTTTCTGCTCTTGATATCGATGGCAACATAAATGGTGCTCCTGACGACAAAAATAAAGATTACAACTACAGAGGTGGCTACAGGGGAAGAGGCAGGGGACGTGGTAACTTCTACCGTGGTCGGGGCAACTACAACAGTAGAGGTTTGTTCATGTTGTACATTTTTTTTTCTTTTGCAAGAAGCCTTTTTTCTCTTATCAATTGAAGAGCTTTTTTTTAAGAAATAAAGTATGGAATTTTAAAAAAATAGACCATATATTTAAGTGCATAATTTTGATATGGCATATAGAATAGACTTATCACATGGCTAATTTTATAAACCAAAATATCAAGTTCTGTTTTAAAACTATACTTGACAGATACTCTAAATGCTGAGTTTATTACTACATATATATTTTATTTTTACTGAATCTGTATTTGAAAATTTTATTAAACATGGGCAGAATTTTATACATTATAGGAAAAAAAAAAAAGGTTTTGTAACTTTTATTTCTGTTTTTAAAAGTAAGGTTTTTTTTTTTTTTTTTTCCCTAGTCTGTGGTTTTGAATCCTTTTATAGTTCAAGTTTGTTTTGGTGGTAATTTTTTTCCCTATTTTGGCAAAATTATTAGAAATGTTTTAGTACTTTTGACTTTATAAAATTCTCCATAAATTAGTGGGTTCTAAATTAATAATAGTAAATTCAACTCTTTTTTTTTTAATGCTTTTGTACTCCCATCCAATAAAATCTTTGAATTATTTTTTCTCAGCAAAGCCAACCAATAATACATTTTCTTACAATTGTTTCATTAATACTAATTTTCTCTATTTCATTTTAACCTATTTTAATTAAAAAAAGAGTTGTTTTTTGTTTAGAATCAACTTTATGTTAATATTTAATTCTTTACATATCTATGAATTCGGTATGATCAATCGTAATAATCTTGTTAATGTTCTGTTAAATATGCTTTTATAAATAACTTTTTAAATCTAACCTTTACTCAATGACCTTTTTAAGAAATGGTTAAATTAACTATAATTTTGAAATTTTTTATACATAAGGAGGTAAACTAATTAATTATTTAAAAATTATAATGAGCCACTCAATAATGAATATATTTAAAATTGTGTATAAATTGTTTTTATGGTAGCTAAATTAAGAAAAGAGTTCTTTTTCAAAAACTAGTTATTTTATTATGATTGTGTAAAAGTCTTTGAAAATTAATTTGCATTTTGTTATTATATATATATATATATATGAAGAACTTTCTACAATATGCCGAAAATTAGTGTGTATATCCTAAGTATGAAGTGCTTAATATTTTTTTTAGTGCTTGATTTTGTTGAAAAATATGGCTACACAACCTGTTAAAAAAATTAATAAATACACCAATATAAAATTATTTACACTCTAAATGTACTTTGTAAATTTCTTATCAAATCTTAATGTTACAAGAGTACCCGATTTTTTTAAAACAAGAGTAACCTGGAATTTTTTCTCATCATAAATATTTTGTCCTTCCTTTCTTGAAATTTTTTAAATTTTATTATATAGTTTAAAAAATAGAAAATTTCATTTAAAATAAAAGGCTCATAAGTAGAAAAAAAAATCAATGTGCAACATCAAAATTCATGAGACCATGACAGAAGTACAGAAGACAGAAAAAACAAGAGTAACCATGAAATTTTCCTATCTTAAACTAGTTCACTTTAGCTTAAATGATTCAGAAACTTAAGAATTTTTCAAAATTTTGTCATACATAAATGAGTGTATATCAAGTATTAATGAGTGTTACCAAAAATTGCCAGGATTTTGGTGCTGGGCTATGAAAACTCATAATCGAAACTTCTAGTCTGGTGTTGGGTAGGCAATAAATAACTGGTTAATTTTGTTGATGAAATGGTTGAGGGGTCACTCAAATTGTGGTGAATGCACATAGAAGGAAACAAAAAAAAAAGTTACCAGTCCACTGTTTTTATCTGCTGTTATAGTTTCCTTAAAATTTTTCAAGATTTGTAATTTTATTTTCAAAAAAACAGTTCTCATGAGTTAAAAGCAGGGGTCTGTCCAGGCCGTTTAGCGGTACCTTCACAAATTCAACTTTAGGAAAAACGGTAGTTTCACAAAATACTTTTTCTTTAAATTTTATTTTTGTATCCCTTAAGAAACGATAAATCCATATTTTTACCATATTTTTGTATTGCTTTTTTAATATAATTTTAAAGTTTTAACAAATTGTGTCTTAATTTTCACAAAATAGGTACCTTTCAGAAAAACCTAGACAGACTCCTGAAAAGTCAAGTCTTCCAAATTGTTTCCAATTTCTCCCCCTTTCTATTGTTCAGTAAAAAAATTAGTTATTCAATAGTGTATGTTTAAGTTTAGAACAATTTTTCGGCACTCCATACATTTTGACTGTATAAAATAATATTATATTCTTACGAATTTAATCTTATATCTATTTTAGGTGGTGGATATCAAAACAACTATTATCGGGACAGGAATGGCTATAATGATAACTTTAGAAGAAATAACCGTGGTAAGACATTGAAAGTTTCATATAATCTGAATTTTATTAAATGCTTGTCTTTTATTTTATTGCATTTTATGTTTTATTTATTTGATATACATTTTTAATTATTTCAGGGCGAGGTGGCGGGAACAACCGAGGACGTGGTAATTATCGTGCAGATGCTCCTCATCAACAACGAAACAATTATCATCAGCAAAAACAAGACAACAGACCTCAGGAGCAAGAAACGCAACAGTAACCGTGAATTAATTTTTGACTCTTGGTGTACAGTGTTCCATTCATCTCGGACTTGGCAGCGGCAGTGGAATATCCATGCTACAAATAATTTTTTTTTTTTTAATATCACTAAGGAAAAGGACTTAAGCACTTAAATTTTTTGCTACCAAAAAAAACTATTAAAAAATTTAATGAAAAAAAATATGTAACAAAGCTGTGGCCTTCTGACAAGTCTTCACCTTCTTGTCTTTTGTCTGATCACTGAACAAAAAAGAAATAATAAAAACTTTCCTTAAATCATTTGTCTCACACAGTATTACATTGTGCAATAGAAGGGCGTGCCATGGGCATTGTGCCTAAAAGTGATTTGTGGCATGTTGTCAAGGGCATTTTGCCTTAAGACTTGCACTCTGGCAGTGGTTTAGCTGGGACCAGCACATGCTGTGCGTGACTTACCTTAATCTCCTTGAAGAGAAAATATGTATTCGTAGTAGGCTAATTGAAAAATCCAGCTCTGCAAACATTGCCTGTATTTTGCAATGTGTCAAGCTTGTTAATAAGTCTTTAATATTTTCTAACCTACCTGATATTTTTTAGGCTTATTTTAATCATTCTTAATGCCTACATTGACTTAGTCTAATTGCAATAAGCCTCTAATTTGGTTCATAATAAGCCTTTACTACTCTGGGCTTATTGTAAATCGGAGTGATTGAGCAGTGAATATCCTTAAAAATTTACCTAATGATATTCGGCCTGCATTAATCCTAAAAAGTGTTTGCCTTGGGTGATTAGAACGTAGTGAAAACTTGCAGTTAGATTTTTGTGTTGCAGAATGTGCGGCCACTGTTTGCAAAAGCCAGATTATTCTATTAACTTACTACATATCTGACAAAATGTTTCATGTATTATATAAATCATTGTGAGTATTTTTGATGTGGAAGGCTGCAATCATCTAAAGTGTGATGTTATAAATAAACATAAATTATTTAAAAATAAAAAAAAAGGAAATCATTTTTAATGTGATAAATTTTGCTACCTTTTTGTGAGTTTTTTTTTTTCGCAAGCTTTTTGTTTTAGCATCTCACCTATCTTTCTCCCATCTTTGCTTATTTTATTTTTTCCTCATGATAAAAAGGGATTTATTTTCCTCTGTTCCTAATGTATTTCTTCAACTTATTGCGTGTTACGTGTACAGAAATTCCAGATTAAATCCAGAGATGGAAAAAAAAAATAACGACAAGTATTTGTTGGTGTTTATTCGTATCTCTTAAATGTCTAGGAATTGCCAAAAAAAAAATTTTTTTAATTTTGTTTTCCTTCCCACGATGCCAGGCAATCTGCATTCTCCTACTACTCGTATCTATTGTATGTCTTGTAGTCAGGTTATGCATGCTCTGTCAGCGTTTAAAAAAAAAAAAAAAAAAAATTTCATTTTTTGTAAAAAAAAATTTAAGTTTATGGACAACTGTGTTAGTCCTAACTGATAATCCAAAGCTGAATTGCTATAATGTTAATAAAGTGTTTTATGGAAAAAGTTATTAGCTTCTTATTTTGTTATACTCACTTTATTTAGAATTATTTCTTAATGCTTATCGGTCCAGCATTAATTACCTCGTCATTTACAAAATTATATACTGCAATATAAAAATAAATTTTTGTCGTGTGGCTACTGTGAATTAATGACATACTTACGTGTTTGGACATTTCTTAAAAGAAACCTATACTTTTGATCATCTGATTTCACTTTCTGTAACTAATATTTGACATTTACTCTTTGTATTTCAGAGCATAAACAATGCAAGATCATCACCCAATTTTTTAATAATAAAAAAAATATCTATACATATATAGAATATTTTCAAGAAGAAAATAAGGAATTTTTGGTTTGGGTCTAAAGCCAGGACCATACTTCTTACCTTCTCTGTTATCAAGAACTGAAATTGATCTTAATTAAGTAACGCCTAACTAATTGGTTAGTGTTAAAAGCTTGTGAGAGAACTTTAAGTACTTACATAACAAAACACATTTGTAAGTGTGGAAATGAATATGATGCAGAACTCAAGACTACTATATGCAAATTTTTAAAAAGTAGATTTACAGAATCTGGAGATTTTTTTTTATTTTGATTAAATATCTTTATATTTATTTAAAATTACTGGTAAAAATATCAATTATGTAGTTCTAATTTAGGGGTCTCATACTGATTATATACATGGTTCTGGCATTTAGCCTTACCCATGGGAATCCTATCAAATTTTTATATTTCAAGGCTAAGGGTGATATTCTTATTATTTGCAGTAAAAATATATTTAGTGATCACCCACTAAAATTACTTTTGTACAATATTAGTGGCATTTTCCTTGTGTTATTTCTCAAGATTATTGAAACCCTACTTTTTATTCAGGAAATCCAGAACTCTACAATAAAATTTAATTATTTATATTTGTGAATATTAACTAATTGATTCTGGTATATATATGCCACAGTACTATGAAATTTGCTCATGTTTTGATTTGAAACTATTATGCGTTCAGTTATTTAAGTATATTTTATAACTCTTTAGTGGAAAAATTGCTTTTATTATTCTATAGTAGAGCAAATTATAAGTACTATGGCATATATTTACACTGTTCCAAAAAATCTCCTGGTTTTGACTTGGGCCTTCTACAAGGCTTGTATAATGTTATATTTCTTGATGGCATATGTGCTGAGAGATATGTATGCATATTGCTGCTATTCTAGCAGGGCAGGTGTGAACATGATCAGGTGTCCCATTTTGGTGTTGAGGCAGTTAGTGTATGATCTGGTTCCATCACGCTAAAGTGCAGAGTTCTCTTGTCTTTGTAAGGTTTATGCTGTTGAGTTCGCAGATCTGATGTTTCAACAAACTACTTTTCAATTTTGAAAAAGAAATATATTTGTACATGAAATAAAAAAAAAATAAGGATCGATGCAAGAAATGGTAAGAGACAAAAATATATATATTTTCCTCTATCATGTTCTTTCACATTGTTTAAGTACCTAATTGGGGAAATATATTTACCCACTAGTAATTTGCTAATCAAGTTCGCATAGGAGAATTTTTCGCCTGCAGTGTGACTGATTCCTTTGTTACACTGCAACTGGGCTACTAAAATGTGAGTTGCCAAATTTGTCATGGGCAGATTCTTCATTATTTTCTATTGAGATAGGACAAAATAAATTAAAAATATTACATTAAGGTCTTCTCACCGGTGTCTTTTTCTGTAAGAAAGGTAAAATCTTCCAAATAGTTTTTTAATATTGCAGTTCAGTGGCGTACGCAAGGGGGGGGGGGGTTAGGGTTTAAACACCCCTCTTGAGCTCGGACAACATGGCAAAAATAAAAATGTTTGTAAAAAATTATGCAGGCTATTATTTTTTTAAGACTATATTTTTATTTGCCTTATGCCTACTTTTTTTTTTTTTCCTCGCGGTATTTCTCAGAATACTGAAAAAACATTTACTATAATAGGGTTGTACTTATGAAACCACATTCACATGATAGTGTACGGGTGAGCCCCGATCGCTGGTTCCTTTCTGTCCTGCCAGTCGTGATAGTTTTCGAGACTGGCTGGCATTCGCGAGGTCTTTACGCTATGATTTTGGAATCCTAGACGTTCTGTTGTCTTTGAGACAATTCGAGAACTTTGGTGGGTGAAAAATTATAAAAAAGGGGGAACGGAGTACAGTGAAGTTAGTTAGTCAGTCTAAGAGTTATCTCGGCAGCTTGTCTTTCGGTTTGCTGTTCTTGGATCTTTAGAATGTCAAAACGTAAGAATTGAACAATTTTTAATTATTTTGAAAAAAAATCACGACCTGAAATTAGTGAGGTGACAGCGTCTAGTACCAATGTAAGTTTTTCTGTTGAACCGAATGATACTTCAAAAAAAGGTTTCTAGCATAACAAAATCTGATGAATGTGAAAGTGACCTTCAAAGTGTTACTTCCCACCCATATGACATTGGACTTTTTTCAGAAGATAGTACATGCGAGGATAAAAAACTGGATATACTAAAAAAATTTTGGGAACCCAATCCAGCATTTGTTTTTCCTGAAAAAGGTAAAAGAAAATTGAAATTTCAGTACAAATAGCTTAATCGCTGGAAATGGCTTGAATATTCAGAGGGCTTTTTGCAGATTTTGTGTACTTTTCGCACCAAGTGGTGCCGGTTCTGGCAAGCAACCTTTAGGCCAACTGTGCAGTGTAAAATTTGACTACTGGAAAAAAGCAGTAGAGCAATTTTCTAAACACGAGAAATGTCTTTATCACAAAAAATCGATCGAAACTGCTGGGACATTAAACGATATTTTACTTGGAAAGATGAAACCTGTGGATGAACAAGTTGACTGTGCAGCAAGCAGAAAAAAATAGAAAAAAAAATTACTCCAATCATTGAAACCATCCTATTTTGTGGAAATCAAGGTCTCGCTCTAAGGGGACGTAAGGATTCGGGGATAATTGCTGAACAGCCAGGTGAAGAGGACGACAGAAATTTCCGGGCATTGCTTCGTTTCCGGAGTAAGAACATTTTAGAGTCGAGCAGAAAAAATGCTCAGTATACCAGCCCTCGACTTCAGAGCGAAGTTATTGAGGTTTGTAATATTTTAATCCTGCAAAAACTAGTCAGCAAGATTAATGATGCAACTTGCTTTTCCATACTTGCAGATGAAATAACTGATATTGCAGGTATAGAGCAATTATCGTTATGCGTTCGATATGTCGATAAAGAAAATTTTAACATCACCGAACAGTTTTTGCAATTCATTCCAGTGAATGACTTAACCGGAAAAGCAATAGCAACAACAATATTAGACCAATTACAGTCTATGAAGGTTAATATAAAAAGTTACGTGGACAGGGGTACGATGGTGCTGCATCAATGAGTGGAAAAATTAATGGTGTACAAGCCCACGTAAGAAGTATTGTCCCATCAGCACTCTAAGTACATTGCTCTGCTCATAGCCTCAATTTGGCCGTATCAAATGCATACGAAATAACTGCCATTAGAAATTGCTTAGGGACAATTAAAACATTATACGACTTTTTAAATCCGCCTAAAAGACAGTATGTCCTATCTTCAGTAATAGAGGAGATGGAAACCAGCTCTAAGAGGGAGAAAATTAAACAGCTATGTGCAACCCGTTGGATGGAAAGATACGACTCAGTAACCGCTGTGGTGGAACTTTTCGAGCCTATTGTTGAAACTCTTCAAAAAATATCAGAATGGAAGGATAAGGAATAAGCTACTCAAGCTAATTCTTTACTGTGAACAGTATCTAATTACCAGTTCGTAATATCTCTTTTATGCATTTACAAAGTTTTCACCATAACAATCCATCTTTGTAGATACCTACAAAAAACAAGCATAGATTTGATAGAGGCAGTGAGTCTCGCAGAAGATGTTATTAAAGAACTAAAATTAATGCGTGAAAATGCCACTCAAACATTCTCTGAAATATTCAGCTCTTCTTCTCTTATGCTAACAAGCATTGGATCTTCCATACAAATCCCTAGAATAACGGGACGACAGAAAATTCGCGCTAATTTTCCTTCATCGACACCCGAAACATATTTCAGAGTTAGTGTATTTATTCCATTTATAGGAAATTTTATAACACAATTAGACTTAAGATTTGTATCGCATCCTGATATTTTGAAAGGATTTCAGTGCCTTCTTCCTGCCGATCCTTTCATTTGCCAACCTTCAAACATAAAGCCTTTTGAAGCACTAGTGGAATTTTGCGCTCAAGATTCGGATACCTGTAAAGAAAGCCTTAAGTCTGAACTAAAACTCTGGTATAAAAGATTGAAAAGGATTAGTGAAGACGGAGATAGTGTTCCAAAAATTGCTGCGGATGCTCTTGGAATGTGCAATAAAGATATAACACCAAGGACATATGTTTACTAGACTTTTGTTCTAACCATTCAAAAAATTTTAACAGATTTTATTAATGCAACATTCTTTGAAATATTTTGAATCCTGTTTTTAAAAAGTGAATGATTAAACTGAGATTTTACGTTAAAATAAACATTAAATAATTAAATAGTTGAAAACAATTTATATGACTTAAAAATGTTCTATTTTAACATTTATTATGACACAATACTTCAATTGTAGTTAAAGTTTGCAAATAATTAAAATAAAGTATGTTTCATAAGAAATCCTTACTTTGAACTAAACAAATATTGCCATCTATTATTAAAATAATAAATTTTTAAGAATCGTGTAACATTAAAAATAAATATATCTTTTATTTAATAAAAGAAAAGTCTTTATTTTAAAATATATGTTTAATACTACAAATTAAATATTTTATAATAAGCAATTAAAATTAAATAAAAAAAACATTTTCCAATATATTTAAGAATTGTTCTAGTTATAAATTATTATCTTTTAATTTTTAAGGGAATTAGTTTTAAGTTTTATCGAAAATATTTACTTCAAAACAAAGATTATATAAGAATTTAAATTTCATACTTCGAGAAATGATTTTTAGAATAAAAATTTCTTATAAATATTTATTTTAAAACAAATTTTTAATTGAATTATTTTTTAAAAATATTTAATAAGCAATTCCAGAATTCATATTTAAGTTATAGCAAATTAATAAAATTCTAATTTTTTAGTATTCGATGTAAAAGTTCTGCAAAATTTTTTAAATCGTATTATGCTAAATATTTTATGGATTCTATTCTTTTCATATCTTTTTTTCAAATTTTCCAGTAATAACAAATTTTTTTACCATCTCAACACTTTCACGTTATTAATCAATCAATCCATTGTTACTTTACAATTACTAATGGTATACAACGAAGGTCCTGTGACCAATCAATAGCAAAAGGCCAAATAACACTTTTATTTTTCGGGCCTGTATAAGTGACGGATTATATTGCCGCCTCTTTATGATAAAACATGGGAAAAAAACAAAATCAAAAAAATTTGCTTAATATTTTATTCTTCGATTATCTTTTTTAATTTTTTTCCCATCTTTTCGAGTTAATAACCAATTTTTTTCCCCAACTTTACACTTATTCATTATTAATAAAACAATTTATTGTAACCTTACAATTAATTTATGGTATGCAATGATGGTCCTGTAACCAATTAAGTGCAAACGGCCAAACAGCAGTTTTATTTTCCGGGCCTATATAAGGGACGAGTTATACCGCCGCTTCCGATAATGCCTCAAAACAAACGATAACGGACCCCATTGTGTTTGCCTTTTGCCGTTAACGTTCCGAAAATGCCTGCTTACGGCCTTACGTTTGCCGTGAGGTGTGTGCTTACTGGGTATGGCCTGCCTCTTCTTGAAATAAACCTCCTCAGGGATTGGATGAAGGCTTCCGTTGACAGAGATGTTATCAGTTCCAGGTGTAAAGCACGGTATATAGCACAGGTAAATAACACAATCCACGACTTGGAGCCATCACGAAGAAACAGTGGTCCTGCCAAGTCAATACCGACGACTTCAAATACCGCTGCGTCTCGGACTCTATCTTCTGGTGGAATCCCTGGTAATACTTCTAGTTTTCGCTTATCGAATCTTTGACATGTAATGCACTTTCTTATGATGTTACGTATGGTCTTCCTTGACTTTAAAATCCAAAAGTTTTCTCTTAGAAGTGACATAAGTGTTGTTACTCCTGCATGTTGATGTTCGATGTGTTTTTCAATTATTAAACGGTGTACCACTGGATGATTGTAGGGTAAAAGCACAGGATACAGAAAACATTCTTTATCTTTCCTTTGAACTATATTTGTCTTCACTCTTAAAATTCCTTCTTCCGTTTCAATGGTTCTGAGAGTACGAAAATTTGAATCAGTTTTATTGGAAAGCGTCCTTTTGTATCAAACGATAAATTGCCTTTTCAGCTTTTTCAATTTCGGACACAGATAGGTTTTCTGAGGAATTCCTTTCTATTTTTCTTGAGTTTTGGTAAAATCGGAAAATCCAGGCAATCATTCTAACTATCTTCTTATAAGACGAGAAATATTTATAGTACCAATCGTAACCCTCATTCTTGTTATCAATCAGAGTAAGTATAGTTTTCCTCTTTTCTTTGTTTAATAGTTCTTCATCCGGTTATTCTTCTGACTGGGGCCATTCTTCAAAAGGTAGATATAGGAAAGAAGGTCCCTCCCACCATTTCGATTTTTGCAATTGTTCAGGAGTACATCCTCTAGAAGGGAGGTCAGCAATATTTAAATTCCCAGGAACGTGTCTCCAGTCAGATATGTTCGTTAGCGATCTTATTTCTTGAACTCGATTGTGGACAAAGGTTCCCCAAGCTTGGTCCCTTTTGATCCAACCAATTGCTGTCGTTGAATCACTCCAATACGTTATAGGGTTACTTTTCATTCTTAAATCTTCTTGTACTGTTTTAGCAAGTCGAACACCAATTAAACACGATAGTAGTTCCAAACGTGGTATAGTCATTTCTTTTATGGGAGCTACGCGACTTCTAGCATTCACTAACTGGACTTTTGTACCAAATGTGGTTTCAATTCTTACGTATACACAAGTTGCATAAGCATGTTTGCTCGCGTCCGAAAAAACATGGATTGTAACGTTATCTTGATTTTCATAGTCTACATTTAGCCATCTGGGTATTTTTGTTTCAGAAAGTAGGTCTAACTGTTTTAGCCAAATTCTAAATCGTTTATGCAAAAGTTCGGGGAGAGTTTCGTCCCATTTAATTTTCTGGTTCCAAGTCTCCTGAAGAATTAGCTTTGGTACTAAAGTTACTGGAGCTGTAAATCCTATTGGATCAAAAACTTTCTGAGTTATGGACAAAACTTTTCTTTTGGTTACCGGTTCATTTAAATCATAGTTCTTGTTTACTTTGCAAATTAAACTATCTTCTTCTAAATCCCAAATTAGTCCTAACACTGGTATCTTCTCAGATTCGTTTTGTTCTGTGATGGAATTTGGTACGTTAGACTTCCAACACCTCAAATTAAAATGTGCGGATGCTAAAATTGATTTTGATTCTAATATGAACTTTTCAGCTTCGTTCACATCATTTAGACTTGTTAAGGAATTGTCGATGTAGAAAGATGATCTTAATAATTCCGCAGTTTGATTGAAATGTTCTGGCACATTGTCTAAGTGATGTTCTAGTGTAGCGGCTAACAAGTAGGGGCTTGATGTAAGGCCGAACACAACGCGCCTATGCCGATAACCTCTAATATTTCTTTCACTATCATACCACAAAAATCTCAAAAAATCGCGATCATTTTCTCTAACATTAATCTGAAGAAATGCTTTCTCGATATCCGACGAAATTCCTATTCGGTATTTCCGAAAACGGTTCACTATACTGGGTATAATTTCGATTAAGTTAGGTCCTTTAGTCAAACAATCATTAAGTGATGGTTTGTCTCTTGTGTGCGCTGATGCATTGAAAACCGGTCGGATTTTCGTAGTCTCACTGTTTTCTTTAAATACGGGTCTATGGGGTAAGTAATGTGTTCCCGAAATCTTATTGTCATTTACCACCTCAATAATATTCTCAGATTCCCAAAATTCAAACATTTTCTGATATTCGTCCCTATGATTTGTACTAATTAGCTTATTTTCTGTTTTAACGAGACATTTTTCGGCCATAAAACGGTTATTGTGCAAAATGGAACTATCTACTACCCAAGGTAACAAAACTTCATATCTACCAGTTTTGTCTTTTCTAATCGTGTTCGCAAAATGCTTTTTGGTCTCTACCTCTAATAAACTCTTAGTTTGATTTTCTTCTCGCGCAGAAATTCCTAAAGTGTCTAAGCGCCATAAATCTGTTAATTTAGAATCGGAAACATGCAAAGACAACGATAAACTTGACAAAGAATTTTCAATTTTCGTATCGTTATTATCACTTTTGCCCATTATTGTCCACCCTAGTTTTGTTTTTACTGCTAATAGTCCTTTACTGAGATGTTTAATATCTCCGGTCAAGATTTTGCTAGCTATATCCGCTCCCAAGAGAAAATGTAATTCTTTCGGATCCTTTTCACACAAACAAACATTGTCATTGATGAAAATATCACTAATATAAATTCCAAAATTCTTCAATTCCCTAACACTATTAGCATCGTTTAATTTCGGTAATGGTATACAAATTTTCTCTTGATCCATTACATCTACATTTAAAGAAAAACTCTTATCAATATTACTTAACTCTATACAATATCTTTTATGGGTTTCTTGTTTAACTATTCCTCCGAAAAGGCCGTGATTCACAGATTCTTCACCTAAACACTTCAATTTTAAAGATTCTGCAATAAATTTACTGACGTAACTTTATTGTGACCCAGTGTCAAGAATCCCTCTAACATAATAATCTACATCATTAACATTAATGCATACAATTAAAGTCTGTAAAAGAATTTCTTTATAACTAGAATTATTAGCTAAAACACTATTTTCAGACATATTATCGTTTGTTTCATATTTAGATTTCTCTCTTTCCTTATTATTTAAACTATAACACATAATCGAAACATGACCACGTCCGCAATGTTTACATAAAATATTTTTATTTTTGCATTGACGGCTAATGTGAGAAAGGGAAGTACATTTAAAGCAAGCGCCATTCTTAAATAAAATATTTTTCTTTTCGTCTGAACTCAACTTTAAAGCGAGCGGGCATAGATCACTTCTGTGAGATTTACGACAGAAACCGCAATCCGATGAATATTTATGATTTTTTACTTCCGAAGAACAAAACAGTTCGGCGCCGGTGATTATTTTTTGATTCTTATGTTCATTTCTATACCGCGGAGTGAAAGAAATAGTAGGTTTTTCTTTTTGATTTTCATTTCGAATGACTGACAAAGATGAACGCTCTTTAGCAATCAAAATTTTAGATAGAAAATCTAGTATATCTTTTGTATTATATGAGGAATTCTTAATCTCCTTATTAAATTCAAAAACCAAATCAGGGGGGATCATTTTTAATAACATGGGAGACAGCATAGCGCTATAAGTATCGGATAAAATATTTAGTGATTCTAAGCTTCGAATTTCTGTTTGAATCGCATCGAAAAGCTTTCGGAATGATTTCACATCACTGGAGTTTTTTAAGGGGGAAATATTCAAAATTTTATTCATGTGGGTGTCGATTAAAATTTCTTTGCGTCCAAATCTATCTGCTAACATTTTAATAGCATTATCATAATTTTCAGCCGTTATAGCAAATCCTTCGACAGTCTGAAGCGCTGTTCCCGACAAATAAAATTTCAAATAATTGAATTTGCTAATTTTATCTAATGAATTATTGTTGTGTATGGCTGATTCGAACGAGTTCCAAAAACTAAGCCATTGGCTTATATCTCCATAGAATTTTTGGATTGATAATTTCGGTAGATTTATTTGAACTTTATCTTGAAACATATTTTCTAAAGTGTTCTTTAAACTTGAATCGGGTGTCGTTTCGTTTTGAGATGTAGATTGTTTTGCGCTTTCGTTTGGAATCAATAATGATGAGTTTATTTTCTTTTTTGCTCTAAATTTCCATGTAATTATTTTTTCGCGATAATCCAAGGCGGAATTAATGTCCGCATCAAGTTCTTTAGGATCCAGAATTTTTTGTAGTTCACTGTCCAAAATTTCTAATTCAGTTGCTAATTCCGTCAACAATTCTAACGACTCCTAAACAATCTGAAACAGTTTCTTTTTTGAGTTCAGTTTCTATGGTTTTCATTTTATTAGTCGCCGATGTTCTTACAATTCCTCTACGCTTTTTAAATCGTGCAATCATGTCGTCAGCCATTGTTTAAGTATTCTAATTCTGACGATCTCTTTCGTAAACAAACGTTTCAGTAAAACAGTTTCACTTTCGATTCCTATTCCCTTTCAATCTCAAATTTATTTATCTATTTTCAAGAACAGTCAGGTCCCTGTTCGGGCGCCAATTAATGTTAAAACGTGTTACAGTTCTTTAACGATTTAAAGCCAATAAAATAAATGGGTAAAAGCTTACCTCTTTCTTTAAATCGTTCTTTCTTCTTCCTCGGATCTGACCGTATTTTCCTGTTAATAGATACCTTGAGACACAATTACTAGAATAATACTAAATAATAGGAAAATTTTAATGATGAAGATATTTACAAATTTACAATTAAAGCGTAGAAGTAATCATTTAGAACGGAGCGGTTGCTCCCCAAGTATTCGAAAAAGAAACATTAATACTAAAAGAATAAACTCAACGTTACGGTTACAGCTAAAAAAGAGTTTTTGGCTCTGTCCGCCAGATGGAGGTGGCGGATTCGTAACACCAAGCTTTGGCGATAGTATTCGCTTGGCGACCATCCATTTCATATGATCACCATTTTCAATATAAATGTAAACAATAACAATCTCTAGCTCAATACCTCAATACCTAGCTCAATAGTTCCGGTTAGAAAGTTTGCAACTGCTTACTACAGGCGATATTTTGTTCTGGCCTTAATTCTGCTGGGCGATATTTTCAAACAGATAATCTTGTTTTCAATAAAAGAAATAAATTAGATAATTTCTGAACTCAAATCTGCCGCATTTCATAAAATATTAACGTTATTATGTAATTCTGGTGAGTTTGAAGTGAAAATTTATTATATATATATATATATAGATATATTGTTAAAAAAGGTGACATGGTTGCTAGATTTTGAATAACTCGCTTTTTTGGCAGTCCTGATTTGGCCTCTTTCCATTTGTTTAATAATGTTTGTTTTTATTGCAAGCTGTGCCAACACCTCCTAGACAGGGGAGGCCTCAGCACGTGTTACCATAAATATCCTTTAGTAGTCCAAACGTAATGACATATTTCGTTTTTCAACCACTGCGCAGTTTAGTACCCCGAACGTAATGACATCTTTCTTATTTTTCATCAACTGCGCCGTTAACTTCGTCATATCGGACTACTAAATTTATCCGTGCTGAGGCCTTCCTTCTTCTAGGAGGTGTTGGCTGTGCACGATCTTATGTTAGTCTTACCATATTGTTCGAGGAGCAAGATTAATTTATGCATTATAATTCAGGCTTAAATTTGAAAGTTGGCATATATTACTGACACGTTGTGAGCCAAATGACTTTGAAATACACCGGAAACAGTAACCCGGAAGTATAGGCGAGATAGAGCTTGCAGCGCACCTTAGTGCAGAAAGCAGCATCCATAGTGCTGTTAAACATCCGGCACTCAAAACAGCGCAATCAGTAAAAACAAATAATAAGAGAACCATATTTTAGTAATCAAGGTGAATTAGTGGCAGAAACCAACAATCGAATTATCTTCTGGCGCTTTAATTTGACGACCGTTCTATATTTTGATTCTGCTGTCAGAAAAATAGTAACATTGTAAAGGTATTTGTGTGCAAAAATTTTTTTTAAAACAATTTCTTATAATCATTATGTTAGAAATAATGAATATATGTAAAAAAAAAAATAAAAATATGAATTTTGTTAGATGTAGTGATCAGTTTTCATAAATATAATAAGAATAAGCTATTTTCTTAACAAGAACGAAATACAATTCCGATCATGATGATGATTTCATAAACTTGATTTAATAAACATATTCATCTTTTTTTTAAAATTTTACGACCTGTCCGTGTATTTATTATTTTGAGTTGGTATCGTTATAAAAGGATTCAAAGAAATGTTGATAATATTTCGGGAATATTTCTAGGCTCCTAAAATTCTAAATCATAAACATGACACAAATATTTTCATGTGTTAAGGATTTGGTTCATATTAATTGTTTTTAGTGTTTCAGAATGTATATATATATATATTTAAAAATTATTTTACATTATTATAATATAATTATTAAATAATTATTGAAATTATTTTACTCAACTAATTATGGAATCTAGGTTTATACTGTATTTAAATTACGAGTAGACAAACCGACATGTAGACATGTTTTTATTTATTTTAATATTTCCCGTTTAAAATCAACTTCGTGATTGTAGTTGGCGTTACTAATCACAATATAGAAGTATCCCCTAAATTGCATGCTATGAATTCTTCCAACTAGTTGTGAAATTTATATCTGATCATCTGCAAAAAGTTATCTATGTCTAATAGTAGTGCAATATGAAAATTTTAACATTTATGAGAGTTAATTAGCATGGGAGACTGCAAGTATGTGTTCTCAATATTCCCCCCTTCCCTTATTGCTCCAAAAAAATAAAAATAAATCCCAAATCATTATTAAATTAAAAAGGCCAATTTTTTCCCTAAAATGCTATGAAAATTTAAAAAAATTATCATTTAACTGTCAGAAAAAAAAATATTCATTTTTTCTTAATCCTCCACTCCTTTTTTCTTGCATTAATATTTATTTTTATCACATTCTGTCTGGAATATGATAATTGCTTTTATGACTTTATGAAGTGAAATAAGTTTTAATGTGTATTTAAATATTGGATTGATATTATTTGTTGCTTATTTTAGAATTGAAACATAAACCATGAGTGTGCCAACACTAAGACACTAATAGTACCTTAAAATATTAGGTATTTATAATTTTTTCTCACCTCTTTTTTTAAATAAGTAAATTTTATATTTTGAAATAAAATGTGTTGCTTCTGAAATTTCTTAATAGTATGTATACAGTGGTGTACTATTTCAAAAAAGAGTAGCTATCAGGGATAAAGTTAGACTAGCTCATTATCCAATTATTCCCTCTCCCCTTGTTATATAATTATATCTTATTAGTGGGAAATATTGCTCATTTAAATAGAGGACCTATGAATTAAAATTAACTCAAACAAAGTATAGGTAACAAGGTAACAAAATTACATTTTGGTAAAAAGTTTATATGTTTCTACTACCAATATTTTGCAATTCATTTATTTGTTTCAAAATTACAGAATGTAAAATAAATTAAAAGAAATTTGCAAATGTTAAAAATAAAAAAAGCCATGTCTTTAGTATTACAAGACCCAAATTTTGAATGATAACATCATAATTTCGTATAGAGATATTTATTACTTCTAAATAGGATACAAAATCATTAAGATACTAAAAATAAATGTAATACCATAATAGTTTTTTTTTTTACTATATATTTGTAAAATGAATTGTTTATTTTGATAACATCTGGAGAATATTTTATGTGTATGAGAGGATAAAAGGAATAACCAAATGTAGTTATTATATTTTTTTCATTTAATCAAAATAACCTATAAGTTTCTAATTCTTCTGGTAAATCTCTAATAATTCAACCCAATTGGAAGAAACTCTTTTCAATAAAGAAATACCGAGAATTGAATTAAAATTTTAAGCATTTTATAACTTTAATCTTAGTTCTTAATCATTTAATAAATTAGTCTAAAATAAATAAAAAATAAAAGCGAAGATTGAGAAAAGAAATGCATTTAACAAATTTCTTAAGAAATTAAAACAACTGAAGTTTCTTTCACTGTTTTACTTAAAGGAGTGAAGAACTTTATCTTATAATTATAAAAAGATCTCTTAAAATGGTGTAATCAAATTATATGCTACTGTATTCTATATACAAATTGTACATTTAATTTATAAGTTCAAATATCATATTGGTTTTCAAAATCAAATGCTATTAAGTATGAATAATGAAAACAATTTTTAAATAGTATGCTAAATGTACTTATCAATGGATATGTTTAATATGAATTTTACTTATACATACCAGATCTTAAAATTATAATTTATAAAATAAATTTAAGAATTCTAACTAAATTACTAAATTTTCTTTTCTAAATAACCAAATTTTTATTTTCAAATCAATGATTAATTTAAAAATTTTTTAAGTGTAAACTGAAAAGCATTTTTAATATTTAAGCTGAAAATTGTGAAACATTCATGAACATTTTAAATTGCATTTTTTTATTATAATTATATTATAATATTATTAAAATAATATTATTAAACAATTTTATAATAATATTACTAAATAATATTATTATATATTTTAATATTTAAAAAAAAAAACAACTTGTAAATTTTCAAATATAAATATTATAGTCAAGGTTTTTATGATTTTTACCGGATTCAAATGGGTTTTTTTCATAATTGCATTTTATTAATCAGCTTTAAATATTAAGTTTATAATAGAATAAAATACAAACTACATACATAAAAGTATTTATCCTTTCATTACTTTTATTTTCTGTGCTTTAAATTTTTTAATCAATTTTATAAAAACTCCTATTAGAAATTGTGAATTATGTCCCAAGGTATTCTCACAAAAAATGGAGATACTAATTCACAATACTATTGAAACTACCGTTATAACATTATATATTTTAAGAATTACAGTTCAATGAAATGGAAAACTTATTTATTCATAAAAATACATTTTGAATACTATTTTCTGATCCTGTGAGTCTTATTACATATTGTTTCAAATGATACTTTTATATGTTAGGAGCTTTTAAATGGGGAAATATATGCTCTAGAATTCTTGTTCTGATGTATTCTTTGTTATTGAAATACTGGAGCTTATTCTAGAAGATCTCTTTTACTGTACATAAAAAATAAAAATATGTTGAAAAAGTAGTGCAATGTCATATTGCATAAATACATTTTTTATGTTAAAAATTTACTTTGAAAATTGATGTTTTTCATTTAAATTAATTTATTTTATTTAAATTAAATTATTCCAAAACGGAATAGGTAAATCCTACAGAGCTATTTGAATTTTATTAATGTCCTTAAAAATATTGCTAAGTTATAAATGTAATGACATTGATAATAAAATGTATTAATAGTTATAGTCATTAATGGCTTAATCACTGGTCAAATTAATTGTACTTATTCTGGCAGAATATAAAGAATAATGTAAGAATATAAAGAATTAAAACAAAATAAGAAGAACGAAATTTATTTTGAAAAAGAACAATTAAACCCTAAAAACAGCCAATAAAACCTAGGGAAAAAAAACAATAAAGCCCTGGGGGAAGAAAAAAAAACCCAGTGGGTTGGTTTTTCTGGGGGAAAAAACCCAGCATTTTTGCAACCCTTTTTATAGGTAAGAGTTCCCTCCCTCATTTCAATAGCTTCAAAGTATTTTGCTTAGGACTTACTATAATATCATAGATATACATAGATATGTATAGATTACTGTAATATAATATCACTATAATATCATAAAGAGAAAAACTAGTTATTGCTACTATTTTATTTTTAAATGAATTAATTTTATTAAAAAAAGAAATACTATAATTAAAAAAAAAAATTCAAATCTGAAATTACTAGAAAAATTCATTTGCTTTAAAAAATTGCAATTAAAAATTGTTACTTTAAACCTTCATTCATTTAGCTTTTCAATTAGTAGGAACATTTTTTTACACTTTGTATTATTGTTAATTTTATGCTTTAGTTCAGCAAAATTAACTTCTTTTAGTAAATAGTAATTCATTTAACTGTTTTTTTTTTTGTTGTTTTTTTTTTGTTTTTTTTTAAAAATTTTGTGAGTAATTTTATTTTCTTATCTAACAATGTAATAAATTTTTTTTAGAAGATTTAGATTGTATTGGACAATAGCAAAAGGAACAGTTTAAGTTTTTTCAAGAAAAGCAAAATCAAAAATTTCCAAAGCCGTTGAAGAAATCAGCCATGGTTTTTTCAGGAGATTCACAGCCTATGAATCAACCTAAAGGCATTTACCATTTTCTTTCTTTTCTTTTTTTTTATGTGCATGTGACATACCAATGATTTTGAAATCACTTTGTATTAAATTGTATTGTGTATAAAAATCTTGATATTTGAACTTTCATCATGTCTGAGGCATTCATACTCATAAACACATTTAATATGGAATTATGATTCTCAAAAAATATATAAAACTATATAATTTTTTTCATTATTTTATTTGCTTTTTTAACTTTAGTTTTTCTATCTTTAAAAGTACATTTTATCATAGTATATCTCTCCTACAAATCACTAAGACTTTTATTTTTGTGAATGTTGATTTTAATATATAATTTCGAAACTAAAAGATTTATAGAAAATAAAGCTTCATAGTGTTATTTTGTGCTTTTATAGGATACTTGGATGCTACTGTGTTACAGTCTATTGAAAATTCAAATACCACCGTGGATTCTTCAGTTACTGGCCATATATTGCGTTGTTTTAATGATTCTATCGACAATAGTCCGACTATCTCCAAAACTAATATTGAGGTAAGTTTTATGTCATATAACTTAAAAACAACCTTTGATATATTTGAAAAAACATTTTATATATTGCAATTTATTTAGAATTGTCTAGTTATTGTTTTAAATTATTATGTATGATATCCTTATTAAAAATGTATAAAATTTTTTTAATAAAGAAATCAGTGAAAAATCCAAACCATGAAGCTTCAAAAGCTATTGATCCAAGCTGTGACCTCCCTTGTGTAGCTTCTAAGAAACAAGTTCGATCATTTTTAAGAAAAAGGTCTGGTTTGAATAGGTATTACAAACCTAAATCTTCTAAACAAGTTAAAGCAACTGATAATAATTCCTTTGAACAGCAGGTTTGATTTTTTTTTATTACTTATATTATCCCTATTACTACTTGAATATCATTTTATTGTTTTTTTCACTTTGCAACTTCAGGTTTGTTATCATTGTTTCATTATTACACTTCTGAATTGAAATTAAACATATGATTAGAATATTTAGATAGCTAATTATTTGTTTTCCTTCTAATATTCTCCAGTATGGTATAGATTTTTTTGTTTTATTAAAAAAAAAAAAAAAATTATGAGATTGTTCCCAAGGTTTTTAAAAAAGAACTTGATAGAAGTTTCTAATTCAATTTAAAAAATTTGAAATTTATGCTTTTTTTACTAATGTATTTAGTTTAACTAGTTTCATGAAATGGGTTAAAGTGTAAAATTGGTGCATGTAATTTTTTATGATACATAAGTTTAATAGGATTTTTAGTGTGAAGCAATAGAAAATTTGACTATCCTTATTCACTTTATCAGTCCATGGAATATGCACACTCTTTACTTTCTTATCTAAGATACAGCTAATTGTTCGGCTCACTTTGATTTTAAATATAATTAATGATTTATCTTTTTCCTTAAATCAGGATACAAAAACTTCTGTGTACCTGGTTGCCAAGGCACCGGAAGGATCACAGATCTTGTCCCGATATTTTATTTAATGTTTTTAAACTTTAAAAATTTTAATGTTTTCTTTAAAAAATAAATAAAGGGAATTTTTTAAAACATAAAGTCTAACCAAAACATTTTTGAAATTGAGCTTTTTTTTATAAACTGATATGGGTCATCACTTGTACTGGGTTCCATCTTTCAATCTTTATTTATTTATATTAAAAAATAAAAAGAGGGAATTCTGCAAATTATGAGTTATTTCTATATAAAGAATATATGAGAAAAAATATAATACTGCTGTTTTGTTTGGGGTGTAATCATACTTAACGGGCAAAGAAATTCCTGCAGAAGATAAAAATAATGTTTGGTAAAAGAAATTGAAAGATTCTTAAACAATATTTCAATACTGAATTCTGTTAATGTACAAGCAAATAAAACCATAGTTACTGCAACTGATAATAGATTTCGTGCTAAAGTAAATTTAGAAAGCAAAAATAAAAAAAATGCTGTAACTACCATAATAAATTTTTTTCTTCATCAAAAGTTTTAATTATAGTAGATTTGGACTAGGAAAAGCAGACATGCTATTAAATAATGTTAAAATGAAATTATTAATTGTCTTCATGCAATTGTATTAAAACAAAATATGCTCCTGCTTCTTTCCATTATTTAATATGCTGATTGATATATTTAATATGATACTTTCAATCCTACAAACTTGTTAAGTACCCTGTCTGGGAACAATACTTAACACATTGATGTAAATTTGTAATCTTTGGAAAAAGTCTGGATCCACTCAATTTATATTGCCATAATCCTTTCATGTTTCTTTATTAATGTTTTCCAAATTCTTGATTTGTTGGATAACTTTATTTCCAGATTTTTTAAGAACTTCTAAAATCCGTTTCTGTTAAGAATTAAAAAAATTATTTAAAATTAAAATCCTTTATATGACAAAGAATAGGATTGCCTGTAATCGTATTAAATATAAAAAAATCATGAATATATTTTACATCATTTGAAGAATTAAGTTTGAAAGTAAGGTTTTAAAAAAATTGACAATGAAATTAGTGATTTTGTATGCATGTATATCATGTTACATTATTTTGTATTGATGGGTGTAATTCCTCCAAAATGCTCAGATTTCAAACAATATTTTATATATACTTTATAACTCTCAAAGTTGGTAAAAAAGAAATATTCAGAATGGTGTCCGTCTCTAACGATCTAGTTTAAAAAAGGTATTGAAATTATTAAAATGTTGAATAATAATATTTCTTTAGAAATATTTAAAATTATTGTTAGTAGTTATTTTAAGTTGACTTTGTTTAGTAAATATGTAGATATGTGATGAGAAACTAAGTTTTAAGTTTGATAAAATATTTGATATTTTATGGTAGATATTAGTATTATGACTTGTGTTTTTATTACTTCAGGTTTGAGATTTTTCCAGAAATCTGTGATTTCTCCCTTTTTTTAATCAATATTCTGTTATTATCTTAAGTTTTTTTTTGTTTTTTTTTTAAAGAATATTTTTATTTTTCAGAAAATATTAAAAAAATAACTACAATCTCAAAAATCTTTCATCATGAACTTTTTAATACCTACAAATTGATAAAGTTTGAGGTCAGGCTAATTTGGACTTTTTAATGTTTCTGAATTATTGGGGGTATTTAATTCACTTATTATATTTTAGTAAATTTTGTTAAATCCAATTAGTCTATTTAATCCTTAAACACATTTTCTTTAACAAAAAAATAATTTTTTTTTTTCTCCCCCCATCTCATTCTTATGACCTGTTTCTTTTATACTGTAAATCTAGAATAACTGGAACTGGTGTGCATTATGATCTGTGTATAATTTTTATTTTCAGGAAACCCTATTTGTACAGTCTAGCCAAAATAGAAACTCAGAACAATGTCTTTCTAACTTTATAATCTCTCAGAGGAACATCAAAGAACCTTCTCACAGAAATTATGTCCACTTTAAAGAACAAGAATCTACTACTTGGAACAAAAACACTCATTCTGATATCAATGAACCTGAGCGGTTCAGTGAATGCAACATTAATGTTGATGATCAAATTAACTTAAATAGTATTGAGAGAGACAAAATTTCTGGCAACTTTAAAAAGTCTGATCATGCTATTTCAAATATAGGTGGTAATTTGAACCCTAATGTGCAACATGTTAATAAGATAAAGGAGCAATCTAACATTCCTTTAAAAAGTGCTAATGAGATTCCAGGAAGAGATACAGATAATGCGGAATTCAACCATGTGGTTGACAGTAATACTGGCTGTGAGGATTTAAACCAGGTAACTTTTTTCTAGTATATGATTTTGGTTAAACATCGGCATGATCTATTTCATTTAATTACTTGTTTACTTGAATCCCTTGATTTTTTTTTTTAAATCATTATTTTTTATCAAATGACTTTTTATAATAAAAATTATTGATTGAAGTCAAATATATTTTTTATTTAGGATAATTTTTAACTATATTATTAAGGTTATGATTTTTTTAAAGTCTGTTTTCATTAATATTCAAGGTTTTTATGCAGACAAAAAATTATGGAGATTAATGTGTGTAATTTAAATTAAAAATTAACTAAGAATAAATAATGGAAATGACAAAATGTGGAATTAGGGGATAACTAAGTAACTCTTAAATTGTAACTTTCCATTAGCTGTATGTAAAATAATTTATTAAGCATATTTCTATCATACTAATTCAGTTTTATATTTATTTAACTACAAATACTTTTAAAACTTATTAAACATGTAATTTATGTACATAAATAAAGAATAAAACCTTGTTCTGCCCATAGTAGTTCAGATTGATTGATTTTTTTTAATCTTTCCTGATCTAAATTAATTTATTCTTTATCTGCTATCTAACTAACAAATAGGATCTTTGTATTTATTAATTCATAAAAACATTGTGCTTGAATAAAAATAACTATGATTTAATTTTCTGTTATGTAATTGTAGAATTATTTTAAGCATTTTAGTTAAAAATATTAATAACTCTAGTTATAATAATTGTTTTTAGATGTTATTAAGCATTATTAATTTATTTTATTCAAAATTTTATTGTTATATGTGAAAAAATAATTTTGATCATAGATTTAAATAAAAAATAATAATAATTTAAAGGAAAAAAAATCAAATTTTTTTTTAAAAATTTTTAAATCATGATTTTTGTCAACTTTAGATTTTGGTTGTTTCAAAGAAGAAACTGCTTTTCAATTCTTAAAAATATTAAGAGTACTCTAATAATTTAAATATTAACACATTGGTTGACCAGTGACGAACTCACTCATCTGACATAATTTCTGTGCAAAATTGCTGGTAAACAAAGTGTTAATATATAATTTTGCTCTAAATATTGCATTTCTATATAAACTATACTTGATGAACTTTTATCAGAAATTAACAAAAAAGTAAGTTTTTCATGGAAGAATTTGAATTATTTCTTTTTATCTTTTTAGAATAATTTCTGTATGCGCCAGCCAGGTGGCCGAACTGTTAGCGCGCCTGACTGCGAAGCCGTTGGTTGCGGGTTCAAATCCCGCTCTGGGCATGCATGTTTCCCTCTCTCTTTGTGCTGTCCTCTGTTGTGTGTGTGAATGTGGCCCACCCTATAAACGGGTTTGTGGCAGTGTGGCGCGGGCAATGTTGCTCACCTTCGTGACTTGGGTTCGCAGGTGCTCACTGGGTAATGCGAAATGAGCAACAATTCTGGCATCTTCATAGGCAAAGATTCAAATTCAGTGCCTGCCATTGGGAAGAAAAAAAATAATTTCTGTATGCAATTATTTTTTAGTAGTGTAATGATGATTCTGTATCATAATTGAAATTTCTAATTCATTTTGGAAAGAATACATTGGATTTACTTTAGCGATTATATTTCAAAGTGGTTGGATCATACTATTGCTCAAAAATGATCACTACGTGTCATTTCATGTGTAGTAATGGAAAAGATATGTACTGGCTGGCATTTACTTAACTAGGGCTACAAATTTCGTTTTCACTTGTGCTCTTTACTTATTTTGATCTTGTAAGTAGTTTGTTCATAATATCAGTATTAAGTTTTTATTTCCATTACTTTTGACTTCATAAAAATTATAACAAAATTGTGTGAATTGTAAATAGTATTTCTTTTACACAATTTTTATGATTAAAAGAAAGATTTATTTAGTATGCATTTATTCATTATACGTTCTAAACATTTTCAACAAAAACAAAATACTGTCTACAGTCACAGTATTTATATTAATTACCTCAGGTCTTATAAGAACTTAATCCCAGTAGTACTGTTACTATTTTTCTTGCTATCAGTACCTTTTTAAAATTCAGCAAATTGCATTGTTTTCTATTAAACACCGATTTCTTTTATTCAAATTGATTTTCTTTTGTTGAAATATTGTGCTAAAAAATACATTTGAAAATTAATGTAGTTATATATCTTGAAACAGTAATAAATATATTAAGTAGAAATAAAGAAAATCAAAAGCTAACTTGTTTAAAAGTAAAATTTTCAGTAATTTTCCAAGATCCTGTCTACGCCAGCCAATACCATCTCCTTTCCTAACAAGTAGTGATGTCATTTTGGACCGATAGCGTGATCCGGCCACTTTGAAATTTAATGGCTCTTAGGAATTAATGTCCAAAACAAAGGTATAATTCCATGCCTAAATAGGCCTAGTCTCTTCTAAAAGACTTTTTAACATCAAATTGATTGGATAAAAATTGGTTGCCTTAAAATTTGGTTGTTAAAGGAAGTTCTGCTGTAAATAACTCATTTCTCAGCATTTCTTTTTTTTATTATTTTTTACCTTGACTTTGTTGATTTTATTTCTAGAGTCAAGAAAGCCTTACTTATTTTGAGACATTAGAGAAATGTGTTCAGGACAGTTCATTTAATAGTGATTCTTCTCTTGTGCAGCGTGTTGTGAGAGGAGAGCGTCTTGTGAGTGAAATATTCTTTTAATTCGTCTATTTCTTAAGCATTTTCTATTTAACCCTTCCCTGTCAGATTTGTTTTTCGAATTTCCGACCCAAAAAAGGCATTTTTTTTATTGCTGAAAATTAATATATATTCTATCCTAAATTCGAAAATGTAGAATACTTTTGTTAGCAAGCAGTTTTTTGCTTGACCTATTCGTAGGGAAATATGTGATGTCCGGTCCACTGATCTCCAGTTTTCCCCTGCAAGGCATCCAAGTTTTATCTTAAAAAAATACACTGTGACAATATATTTATTATTTCTACTGCTTTAAGATGTTTAAGATAAATATTTGCATTAATTTATTATTAAAATCACATAAAAAATATTTTGGAAAACCTTTCCCTAATAATTTTCCAACCAATTTAGTTTGCCACCCTTATACATTATAACTATTTTGGCATGCAATGATAACACCAATGAAAGCGAAATTACAGAAAGTACGAAATTACTTTGATTTTAATTCAAGTCTGGAAATCTCACTGTGTAAATTGTGAAGAAAATAAGACTCTTAGCAATATTCAGAGATACAAAAATAATTGCAGGATTTAAAGAGTAATAGGTGTAAATAACAACGAATTCGATTTCAATGTTAAAATTTTTCTCTTCATCACATGACGTGCAACGATGTAACACTGATTATATGAGCACAAAAACGCTGAACCTATTAGGTGCAATTCTGTCAGAGAAGGGGTTAATAATTTTTTCCAGAATAAAAGAATTATAAAAATTTTCCTAGTGTTCTTCACTATTTCAAATCCATTTTAGTCCTATTTTTGTTGTCTACTCAATTTTGTTTTTAACATATATTTTTAAACACTGCATGAAATGTGTTAAAAGAAGTAAATAACTTTTCGATTTCAGCTATATTAAAATTATAAACTTTTTTAAAGTGTATAGACAATATACAATAAAGTTTCTTGTTGAATAAGTTATAACTAGGATTAAGTTGCCCTTTCTGATCATTATTTAGATTTCAGTTTCAGAATTAATTTGTATCATTTATATAATCGAAACTGAATGATGTTGATTTTGTTACCTAAATTCATATATGTAATTGATTTTTTTTCATTTTCAGGCACCCAATAAACCTGACAAGGATGGATTGTAAGTTTTTGATAATATAATTGGCATATGCATGTATTTATTTATGTAATATATTTAAAGTTTTCAAATTAATTAGCAACATTGGTCATAATTTCATAATAAGTTTTATCTGCAGTAGTTGATCACTCTCACTCAATTTTCTTTAACTTATTCATCCAAAATAATTTTATTAAAATTGTTTTATTTTTTATTTATTTATTTTTGTTTCTAACAAAGTTTTTAATTGAAATTTTCAATTGAAGAGCATTTAAATTTTAGTTTTAAGCACTTCATTTGAATGAGATTTATTTTGCAAAAACAATTATAATATGTTTTTTTTTTCAAAGTTTTAATTATTTTACTTAATTACAATACGTATACTAAAAGAAAAAGTATAGTAATATATACTTGCATTATATTGGCTTTCTATTAGATGATAGATGCCTTGTCCTAGACTTCGTCTGTTGTCAAATTTTCTCATCACATACTCTGACTAAGTCTATTCTGATTTTATTATAGGAGTAATTATTAAAGAGATTTCCTCTTTTGAAGGGCTTATAAAAATGTGTTACTAACACCATTGGTTTTTCTAAGTTTGCTTTATTTCAAGCTCTTTGTTTTTAGTTATTAATTCCAAAGTTATTGTGGAATCCATAATGGTCTTAACTTAAATTTTAATTCTTTTCCTTATAAATTTTTTTTATTTTGAAATTAATGTTTTTTTTTTTTTTTTTTTTTGCTGCTTTGAGAATACTTCATTTAAATAATAAGATAATATTTAATTTCCAAATAAAGAAGGAAAAAATTTTTTTTTTATTTTAACAATACTATAAAACACAAAGTTTGATTAAAACACATCTATTACCAAATTTTAAAACAAAATGGGACATTAATACTAAGACCTGAAGTTCTTTTAACTTTCTTACTCTTGCAATTGATAGCAGAGCTTGATATGGAAACTGCTAAAGGTCTCTTTTAAATCCCGAGTTAATGTTTTATATAATTATTGCTTGAATTTATGATTTTCCCACACTGTCTTAAATTTTCGTTCTCAAATTTTTAAATATGTTTAAAAATTAATCAAATCAAGCTTTAAATCCATGGATGGATAAAGATTGAGGTCAAGTGCAGGCAAATCAGATTTTTCATTGGGTTATTAGAGGGTCATTCACTAATTGGTTTTCTTAAAGTTTATGTTCAAAAAGTTATGTTTTGTCAGTCAAACTGTAGTCAGTTTTGCAACCTGCGTCTTTTATATATATATCAATAGTTTTATTTCTTTTACAGTAGTATAATCTGATTAGAACTTTCTTTTTAAAATTCTATTATTCTAAGATTATTTGAACATTTTTTAAATTGCTACATCTATTTGACCTATCGATCAATTGGTGATATAACAATCCTTTTATTGAACATTTAAATAACTTACCATAAATTATTAGTAGTAATAGTTTTCTGAATTGTTTTTCAAACATACTTTTTATTTTCAAATTTTTTTTTTCTATTTCACATCATATTTTTCCTTTTTTTTACTCTATAAATTTGCTACCTCTTGTTAGCATCTTTTTTTCTTCTTCTTTATGCCATTCAATTGTTTATATTAAAATTAAATAAATGCACATCCTCTCAAATAACAAGAACTTCTCAAATTCTCTGAGGTAGTGCCTGAAATTAGAAATCCTCTATTTAAATGACCATATTTTGTATTCTTATCTTTCAGGATTGCAAGAAGGAATTCCATTTTTGTTGGCGTTAAAATTCTTTTCCAAAGGATTATTTTTCAATACGGTATCGAACATCGTTTTCATACAAAATAATTATTTATTCATTTCAGTTGGGTTAACTTTATATAGGTATGATTTAATAAAATAGGTTTTTTCAGCACATATTGATAACATTTTAATCACATTAAGAGAAAAATATGCAATTATAATTCATTATGCATCATATTATTTGTTTCTAATTTGTGTATTTTAAAAAGATTTTATTTATTTTTAGACAGCAACATTATTCAGATACAAGTCCTTTTAAATCACTATTCAACAATATTAATTTCTCGAAGATTCGAGGTGAAGCTCTTGCAAGAAGAAAGCAACTAGAAAGTAAGTGGGTCATCAAGAAGCAAATGGAAAGTGGTGATGCTACAAGAAAGCAAGTGGAAAGTAAGTGGGTCATCAAGGACCAAATGGAAAGTGGTGATGCTACAAGAAAGCAACTAGAAAGTAAGTGGGTCATCAAGGAGCAAATGGAAAGTGGTGATGCTACAAGAAAGCAAGTGGAAAGCAATGCAGTCCACGAAAAGAAAAAAGAAAATAATAATGCTATAATATCTGATAATATACAAAGAATAGATAATTCGCAAAAAGAAGTAACGTCTAAACATGAAGAAATTTTGGAGAATGAGAATTTTGTTAATGAAAGATGTAGCACTCCAGTTAATGTACCCCCAGAGTTAAGTTTTCCTTTATGTTCAAACGTAAATGCTGATAACAAACATGGGGAACATCAGCAGGATCCAAAACTTAAAATGAAAGGTATTAATAATATTTGTTTTTTCTTATTACTTATTCATAAATGTACTTGTTTAATGTTTGAAATAATTACATATTTCAGAAGCTACTGATGCTCTGTTGAGGGACTCTTTCTACCTTGTTGAAAACAAGGTTTGTTTGCTTTATTGTTTAAAGAATTTTCTATTAGAACACTATCTGTTATTGTTCTTTCTAACTAATTCTTAGTGCCCATGTGTGAATTTGGAAAAGTTGCATGTAAATATTAACAAAAACTTTTTTAACAGCTGTTTTAATAATTATATGTTATTTATAAACTCTACCAAAATTCCTCCTTTTGATTAAGGTTATAAAAATGAATTTTTCAAGGTATTATATTTGATAATTATTCAATAATTAATACGGTTATAAAATATGTAATATTAAAATCTATTACAATATTTTGAGAGTAGGAAAGTAAACATAATGTATTATCTATTTCTTCTTGTAGCTTTTGTTTAAAAAGTCTAAATATTGGTTTATCAAATTTTCTGACTGGCATTCTTACTTTATTATTTATTTGAAAGAAAACAAATGATGGGGGAAATGTATTCAAAGTTTTATTAATGTCTGATCATAATTTAAAATCTTATATTGGTTTTCCTTATTCATTTTCTTTTCCTTAAAAAATCATACTTATTTTTGTTTGAAAAAGTTCTTCACACAATTATTATCATTCAGGATGGCCACTGATTCTGCTTATTGGAAATTTAATTAATTAGAGTGACAACAGGTAATCTCTAATTGAAAATAACCTTATAAATTGGTCAAATCAAATATAATTCCTCACCAAAGTCATTACTTCTTTTTAATATAAAAGTGAAGTGACTTAAATTTCAAAACTTTGATTTATTTCTTTAACAAATATTGCATTAAAACACTCATAGGAAACGTATTTCATGTTTTAGGATGCTTTACGTGATAAACATAATTGTGATAACCTTCAATATAAAGAAATAATAAAACAAAAAATTGTTCAGTTGGAGAATGAGATTGCAATCTACAAGGAACATAATGCTCAATTAGAAAAAATGTGTAAGGAAAGAGATGAGGTAAATATCTTTTTATTATGCATGCTTGTAAGTTTTAATAACCATTTGCTTTGTTTAAGTAGTTTGAGAGCTAGACTTAAATTTGTAGGATCCTTTTTTCCAACTGCAGTAGAGTCCTGATTATCCGAGTTAATGTGGAACATGACTAACCGAAAAACTTGGTTAAAGCAAAGAGTATAAAAAAGGAAAGAAAAAGGGTAGTAATATATTTAACAATAATGTAATATATTTAACAAATGCAAAATTTCTACAAGTACACCACATATAATTCATATTATAATTAAAAATGCTTAGCAAGCATACTTTCGGAGAGCATACTTTTCTAAAATGAAAGAGTTTTTACTTAAAAAAGTCCTTAATTGTTTTTTGTTTTACATTATTTTGGCGTTTTTCTGTATCAATGTTTTGCCATTTTTTTAGGGATAACAGAAAGACTTGTGTTGCCTCTTGTTGTTCTATATACTCAATAGCACTTTCAATAGCGTTTAGTCCATTTGTATGAGAGATTTTTATATGGTTATTTTCATCGTCACTGCCTTTATCGGCTTCACTAGATTCACTTTTTATTATTGATGATACTAACGATCATTTCATCAGATCAAGGATTCCGTTTTCCGATTGTTTGGAAGATAAAATTCAGAATTTTTTTTGTCGATAGCTTTAAAAATAAAAGATAAACTATAACAAAAAATCCTCAAAATATTTGATAGCTCAGTTAATCGGGGCTCAGATAATCGAGACTCTACTATATTTTAAAATTTATTCAAAATCGTAGTCAAATTGAAAATAATCCAGGATAATTGTAGCAATAAAAGTCATTTTGAGGGACTGCTCACTTTACATTACAATGTTTACATTATTTCTTTCTGTGTTACATTGATGTTCACTGTCTCACCTCGTATTAAGTTTTAAGGTACATAAATATTTAACAATTGTAGCCTTATAATAACTAGATATTAAAAGATAGAATAAGTACTTTTAACAATTCTATGAATTTAAAATATGATTACAGAATGCTTTAAAAAAAACTCTTATAAACTTTCAAAATTTTTAGGTAAGCTTTAAATATTCTAGAAAGGCTGAAATTTTTAAGGGATCTTATTTTGCTGTATATTTCTTAAGTTTATGAACCGACCACTCAATTTGGTTAACTTGCATAAAATTTGAAAACAAATCTTCATTTTTTCACATACAAGCAAAATTGGTTCTTCTCTACTTTAGTGACAATTGTGATAATCTCAATATCCTATATTCTTAAGCTCTTTTCTATTTCAAACCACTATCCTTGTGAAAATATTTCTCTTTCTTTTTTTGTAATATGGTCTATGTTTATAAACTGTATATGTATATAAGCTGTTAATATAGTTTATGTTTTGACTTGGTGACTTATGCTGGATAAAACATTTAATCTTAGCATTTATGCAATTGTAGCTGTACATTTAAAACATGAGTTTCAACCACATCGAAATCGGTCACAGGAAATATCTCTTGGTTGAGAATTGCACTTACCTATATGAATATATTAATTTTTTAGGTTTGTTATATCAATGTGCATCGTAGTTATTAATATGCAATTGTGAACTTTTAGTTCAGTAATAGACTAATCTTTTTATTCAGGATGCATTTTCCTCTATTTAATCTGTGAACATTGAACCAATTGGCTAATTGAATTAATAAATTCTAGTAAATGTTTATTTTACTATTTTATTATTAATAGTACATGTATTTGGCTTTAAATAAAGATTTCAAGAGCATTGAAAAAAGAATATAATAACATAGAAAAATACAAAACTGAGCAGAAGAAAATAGTTGATGAAGAAGTTGAAAAAGCAAGGCAACAAATGAAGTAATTTGTCAATATTATCATTGTTAATTTGTGTATGCAGTATGTTAATTAGTTGCATTGTAAGCCTTTTGCCAGTTAGTTCCCAATTTTTTGAGAGACTGTCAAATATATATGCTGATTTCAGAATTTTCAAAAAAGAATTAAAAATATCTTATATTTACTATAAATTTGTATGTTTGATAGTATTTTTTTAGGAAAGTAATTTTTCAAGGAAAAAATCTGTATAAAGATAGCATGTAACTTAGTTGTGTGTTTGAGTATTAATCATACAAATACCTACTATTTTATCTATAATTTTCCTTCAGTTATCTATGCTACACAATTAGGCTATATCTTTTTGACATATTAGCATTTTTTTTCTTTAACTACTTGCAACATAATATTTTTGTGAAACATGTAAATATTTAATTTGACATTTACTGTCACAATATGGTACTGAATTTAGAATGTGAGTTCAAATTTACTTTAACTATTTATACTGTAATTTTCTATTTTTCAATATATTATTTTTATTCCAATCGCTAACATCTTAAGCCTTAATAAAATTGAACTTATTGCTTTATTTTACTTTTTAAGCTTCTCTTTTATTTTCTTTAAATAAATTAAGGAGGATATTTTACCAAATTTGATATATTTAAAATTGAAAGGTTGTCAAAAATTAGTTATGATTGTCAAAAAAATTTGAATCATCAAACATAATTGATTAGATACTATTAAATATTTTACATGATTCCTAATGAAACACCTTAAAGGATTTCTAACTTGCAATTTTAATGACTATAATTTTGCTGTGATAACTTTAACTTTATTTTTGACGTTAAGTTTAGCTGACCAAAGAAATAAACTTATGAAATATTGCATTTTATTCACATGTTAACAAGTGTAGTTGGTTAAATTTAAGAAAGTAAAGATATAAAATAATTGTCAGTTATTAATTTTATGCGAATGATCTAACAAAGTTGTACCAAATACCTTCATTGTGAAAATTGTTGTTGATAAAATTCATTTTACTAAAAAAAATAATTAGTTTAATGCAAAATATTGATCAAAAACATGTTACTAGTGCACATATTTTGATCAATATGAAATGATGACTGGTGTATTTTAAATCTTTGGGGTCAAAAAGTCTTCCAAGTTCCCATAGCAAATCTATATCTTCTGGGGGTGGTTAATTAGAGATTGATCGCTCTCTGTTTCAGGTCAAAAATACGATATGTGAATAAATGAATGGAGTATGAATGGGTCCTCCCTGTAAAAGGGGCTGTGATGTGTTTGTCTGAAGTCGTTGGCCATAGATGGCGCGACTAAAAAAAACAAGAAACGCACTCTACATTAAAAATTTACTTGGATTACCTTACCAAGCTTGCTGGTATTGACAAGTGCGGGGGTCTGTCCTGGCCAAATTTACTACCGTTTAGCGGTACTTTCACAAATTCAACTTTAGGCAAAACAGTACTTTCACAAAATACTTTTTCTCAAAATTTTATTTTTGTATCCTGTAAGAAACGATAAATCCATATTTTTGTGTTGATTTTTTAATATAATTTTTAATTTTCACAAATTATGTCTGAATTTTCACAAAATAGGTACCTCTCAGATAAGCCTAGACAGACACTTAAAGTGGCATAAGTAAGAGCAACATCTGTTATTAAGAAAGTAAAATGTCTATATATGATTGTTTGTATATAAATAATTGAGCTACAATTATTTAAATTAACTTAAAGTCCCCATCTGAATAGATTAAATACCTATAAAAATCATTACAACTACGATTGTGCAATAATTACTGCTTTCTTCGGATATGCTGATAATTTCTCATCACCTGAGGCTAACCTGGTGATTTCAAGATATTAACTTTGTATAAGTCTAATGATTGACTAATTTTTTCCTTCCAAATTTAAATTTTAGTTAGAATTTTTTCATTTTAAAACAGGAACTCTGAGGTACTGTGTCTTTTTAGAGCAGTGATATTCACATTGGATTAAAAATATTTAGAGTGTAAAAAAAAAATCTGTTTTATACATTTGTTTTATATTTATATAAATCGGGTAACGTTTTCGTTTAATTAAATATTTTTAAATTTTCTTAGAAAATTTGCTTTTTTTTCCTTTTTTATTGTTTATCCTCCTCCACTACTCTGGGGCAATTTTGATCAACATTTAGGTAGGAAAATAATCATATTTTTACAAGTTATTTATTTATATGTATTGGTAAAAATAGCTATTGCATAATTCCACAGTGTTGCTTTCTCTTTTTGCTAAAAATTATTTTATCTCTTCTGATGCAGCATGCTGAAACAAACTTTTTATCAGAATATTTAAAGTTGTAAGATTTTTAAGTACATTGTAATGTACCTTATTTAAGGTAACAGTGTCCAGTTTGTTCATCTACTTTTTATTGTCAAATTTAATTTAAGTGTTTCACAAAGATTCTCATTTATAAAACTAAGATTTTCTGAAATTTTTCAGGAGAGAAAGGGAAAATTTGCAACAATTGAAAAAATCACAGAAGGAAAATTTCACTCGTAAGGAGCGTGAAGAATTGTCAGCTTTACGAAAAGAAGTACGTTTTATACAATATTGAAATTCTTTATACCTTTTTTTTCTAATTGCAATTAAATTTCAATGGTTTTAATTTTTTAAAAAGAATTGTTTACTCTCTATGCTAACTACTATTGGTTTTCTGTAATTTAAATGGAATTTAGTTGCAGCATTAACAGAAAGCATTTAAAAACTATGGATGACGCATCTAACAAATTGAATAACTATTATTTGACACATCAAAGCATTTTATATTTAGAGCTCATATGCCTAAGGAAAACCTGTGAAACTCAAGAGATTTAAAAAAATTCAGGAAATACTGGAAGGAAAAAAAAAAATTTTAGCTTTCAACTCAGGAAAATATTTAAACCTAAAAAAATTGAATTTTTAGGTAATTTTAAAAAAAATATATAAAATATATAGTATATACTATAGTATATAGTATATACTATAGTATATACTATAGTATATAGTATATACTATAGTATATAGTATATACTATAGTATATAGTATACTATATACTATAGTATATAGTATAGTAAAAAAAAATTTTTTTCTATACTCTTTCCTACAAAATAGCAATGAAAATGTGATATGAGACCATTCCTCTAGGTATAACAATTCTTAGGTTAGGAATAAACTTTTATTGGAAGTAAAGTAAGTAAAACTTTATATTTACTATTTTTTTTAATGTGTAATTATTACCTTAATAACAGGGTGCGTGGCGTTTTTAAAATGTGCTTAAAGGTGCTTATTTTCGTTTTTTAAAAGCCCTTAAAGGTGCTTATTTCATTGGGCGTTTTTAAAATGTGCTTAATTTTCCCTCTTCTAAAATGAGATTTTTCCTTTACCATGCTGATTTTCACTTCGAATTATGCAGAAAGGCACTGTTCACATTGTTCAATTCAATGTTTTCACAATTAATTCAACCCCAATCTATTTTGGCGCATCGTCAGTCCGTAATGTATGAAAACACCATTCGATTTACACAGGATGCATAGCGTTTTTTAAAGGTGCTTACTTTTGATTTTCGTTTCTTAAAAGCCCTTAAAGGTGCTTACTTTTGATTTTCGTTTCTTAAAAGCCCTTAAAGGTGCTTTTTTCATTGGATGTTTTTAAATAGTGCTTAATTTTCTCTTTTCCAAAATGAGATTTTTTCTTTGCCATGTTGATTTTCGTCACGAATTTTGCTGAAAGATACTGTTATGTTGTTCTATACATTTTCACAATTAATACAACCCCAATCTATTTCGGCATACGGTCGGTCCGTAACGTATTCATTTTACATGATTCAAAATTTCACGATTTTCGACAATTGCCAAAAACTATGCCAAAAGTGTTTTTTGACATGACATTTAGAACCATCAATAGTAAAAAACTTGCCAACCCTGCCTAATTATATTATTCTAAAGTGCTTGAAAATAATTTTGAGTGCTTAAAAGATGCTTATTTTTTGTTTAAAAATTTGGCTACGCACCCTGTTACATGATTCAAAAATTTGGACAATTGTCAAAAACGATGGCAAATAGTTTTTTTTTTTTTTATTTTTTTTTTTTTTTGACATGACGATTAAAACCGTCAATTGTCAAAAACTTTCCAACCCTACCTAATCATGATATTTTTTTGAAGTACTTAAAAATATTATTTGAGTGCTTAAAAGGTGCTTATTTTTTGTTGAATAATTTGGCTACGCACCCTGAATAAGAATTCTTTTAATTTAGTTTTTTTATATTGAAGATAAAGAGTTTTTTAAGTGATTAGTAATAAATAGTCTTGTTTCTAATTTCTTAGAATATTTGGAAGTATTTCCACTTAAGGGATTGATTTGTAGTTGTATCATTTTGTGGATACATCATAATACTGTATAAAACAATGAAATAATGTGTAGGAATACTATATTTTATATTGATATTGATGCATATTAACTTTTATTTTCTCATGTTTGTAATATTTTATTATCGAAATCTATCTAAAAAATCTAATCACATATATAAAAAAAAAATTCTTGAAATTAAGTATGAATTCTGTTATTTTTCTTTAATAGAATGAGAATCTACAGGAAGAGCTGAAAAGACAAAAAATAAGATTTACTAGTGAAAAAAGGAAATTGAATAGTCAATTAGTTGCATCAGAAAATGAGAGAGAAGAGTCAAAGCTGAAAGTGATTAATTTAGAAGAACAAGTTGATGATTTACTCAATTGTTTAAGAGTAAGTACAAGGTATCTGCTCATCTAGGCAGTCGTGAATTTCGGTATTGAACAAAATTCGTCATGAAATGTCATGATTTTAGCCATTTAAAAAAAAAAAAATTCATGGAAAGTTATCTTAGTTAGTTGCCGAAGAATTTAATTTTTAAAATGGAATTTACCTCCCCCCCCCCCCAATTTCATGCTGCTCCAAATATCTGAATTTGTAACAAAATCCCCACCCACAGTCATATTTTATTAAAATATAAAATGTTGTTATGTTGTTCTTTAAAAAACAATGAAAGAAAAACATCAGAATTTTTTTATTTATCAATTTAAAATTCTGTCTGAAGCAAGCCAGGCATTAAATTTTTTTAATTCTGAAATGAGAACAGAAAAATCAGGAGTGTTTAAAATATAAAAAGAAAAGTAGCTTTATATAACAAGAAAATTATCTTTAAAACATAATTTGCAGAAAAAAAGAAAACAATTATTTACTTTTGTATTTTTTTCAGTTATTTCATTGCTTTAACTCATTCTTGACTCTGTTTTTTAAATTTAAAATCTATAAATATGAAGATGCAGAGTATAACAGTTTTGGTTATACCTATCATTTCAAATAATGTTATTATAATGCTTTTTTTAATTTATTTTTGTGTTTTTGTCGGAGAAAGTAGTAACTTCGTTAGGTCATGAAAAATTCTTGAAATTTGTCATGGATTTGAAAATCTGAAATTGAGCAGATACCCTGTAAGTAATTTTATTTAAGCTATTCATACATAAAGCATCATATTTGGTCCTATTTTTAAAAAGAAGACTGTGTTTTCTTTTCTTTTTTTTTTTTTTCATTTAGAATTTACTTGTTAACATCATAAAAATATGCTCGTTAGTTTTAAGAGCTGAAAGTAGTGTGTTATGTTAATTACTGACAAGTGTGTTTGATTTAAAATACTGCTTTTAAATCTCTAAATAAAATGTTTTAAATTATTCTGCCAGTTTTATTCATTTTACATATGAAATTGTAAACAATGTGTGCAAATCTTTTAGTTTACTTTTTTCAGTTTTACTTATGTTTCAAATTACATTTACAAGATAATTTTTTATTTTAAACTGGTATTTCTTTTATAAATATGTTCAATATTATTCTAATTAGGTCTCCTTTTTGCGGATAATTTTGTGTTCTTATTTATTAGGCTAGTCGCTCTAAACTCAAGGCACCTAAATCAAATAAGTCAGATCATAGTGAAGAATCAAAGCAAAAAGATGATGATTCATCTACCGTTGATAGCTTTAATGGTAAGGAGGAAAAGGATTCAACAAAAAGGTAGTATAAGAACTTTAAATAACTCTTTCCCTTATGAATAAATTGTATTTTTAAAGGTATATTTCAAGGCATAACTTGTTTCATTATCTTTTTATAATATTCACTTATTTATTAAATTATTTGTTTCATCACAATAGCTTTCTCTGAAACATTTAAATCATAATAAGAACAAAAGATTGGTATAATATGCTGAAAGTGTTAAAATTTATATCAACTAAGTTTTATGAATGGATATATCTTGTTTTGAAAAATGTGCTTACTTTCAAAAGTTTGTAGAGCATTGCTTTAGTTAGAATTTCTTAAATTTCTGCTAATAGTCCCATATATTTTGCTGTGTTAATCAATCCATTTTATAAATTTATCCTTAATTTTTAATAATTAAAATTATTATTTTGTAAGTGTTCTATTTGTTATTTGCTATATTTCACCTGTGATGTTTACAGGCTACTACTGTACTCTTGTTTTGGCTCAGTCTTGCTAATGTAATGTAAATGTATATTTCAGACTTTTTAGTATTACAGTGTAACGTCCCAGAAGGGTCGGGGACATTGCACTGTAATACTAAAAAGTAATAACAATCAAAATAAACAAACATCTCTTCATCTTCCCCTCTCTTTAAAGAAAACAGAAGTCTCTTGACATGTTTTTTCCTTTTCTAGCTTCTAGTTTAACTATGCATTGAACCCATAAATAAACAGAAAGGGGAGAAAAGATCAATGAAGACCATTGAGTGACCCTTAGTGACACTCCTCCTCTGGAATGCAGGAAAGGGGGGAGATTTGTTTTCAAAAGAGCACAAATGTGACCCCTCCCCCCTTCTTTCCTGTGCAGCTGGCTAGTAAAAGAGGCATTTCCTAGAACCTTTTTATTAGAGTGTTAGGGAAAAAAGAAATACTGTGAAAAAGGGTAAATGCAGCAAACTTTTATATGGAGAGAGAGTCACTTTCAGTCAAGCAAGAAAAAATAAAGAGAACCTAATCAGCATGCCACGCCTTTATGCTTGATGGACAGCCAATGAAGGGAGAGAAAATAAGAATTTATTACTTTCCCGCCCTCAACTTGAATGACAAATAAGGAGGAAATGAATTTTTCTCCTCCACCTATCCACCTTAATGAATGACGGGAATCTCCCCTTCTTGCTTGAATCTTTCTAGTTCAAAAGGGGAGAGAAAGCAAATAATATTTTCATAACTGTCAAAAAAAATTTCTGTATTTTAAGCAATAATTTTTTTCTTCTAATATTTTGTTTTTGATTGATTAGATATCATTCTAATACTAAAACATTATTGCCCGAAAAATAATGTTTATTTATTTTTTGCTTCTTAGATTCAGATCGTTTTAAGCTTTGTTTACCTTGGGGGTCTATTATACAGGGCTGCCATTGGCGACTAAAAAGGCGACTAAAGCGACTATTTTAAAGCAATAGCAACTATGGCGACTATTTTTGTAAAAATATGAGTAAAAACGACTATTTTTAAATCAGTTGCGTAAAATCGGCGACTTTTTTAAGCTAATTGGCGACTAAAACGAAAAATAGCTTCATGAGTCCCCCCATCCTCCCACTTTTTTTGCGCGCTTTCGTTTTACCCATACTTCATTCTTCCTCACTGTTTGATGTCATAAGCAAAACAGAAATGTTTAACCAATCAGACAAATGGAATCGAAATTCGGTCTACGTGAATGCTCCTCCTACTACAGAAAGAAAATGTAATATCTCATAGGATCTCATCAACCTCAACCAGAGTTCTCATCGTATACTTCAGCATTTTTAAAGTTTGTAAGTATAAACTCTATTTTATTCATTTTATATTTAATGTTTACTTTTTTTAATTTGATATATAATTAAAACGGTATAGTTTAGAATTAAGTATATTTTTCTAAGTATGATTTTTATTTACGCGTTTTTTTCTTTTTTTAATTTAAACAAAGTAGCAAAATTAAAAAAAAAAATTGTCTTTAGTTACAAAAGATGTGTAATTAATAGCTAGAGCTATTTGTAATGGAAAAAGGATGCGTGGTTATATTCGTTTTGTCGAATTCATCTTATGTGTTTGCTTTACAAATTCATGTTTAAACTGGAGTGGAGAAGAAAAATAGCACAACCTGATTCGCGCTTTTTTCCTTCTGATTCCGATTGTTTCAGCAAAATGTTGAAATCCTAGTTAAACTCTAGATTAATATTAATAATCTTGAGCCAGAATCACTGCAATATGGTCACAAAACGTTAGAGTTTTTGCAGAAAGATTTTTTCTTTATGAAGTAGGAATTTTTTTTTTTTGCAGAACTGTTCTTAACTGAAAATTTTTTCCCCTTTTCTCATCAGAATTATATTCCAAAGAAGCCTTATTCCCGATCGGAAAGAAATGCCCCTGATTTTTGTCTTCTCATTTGAGAATAAAGACTAACGGAGTAAAATATTTTAGTTATTTGTTTTCTTTTTTCCAGAAAAAATTTTGAAAGATTTATTTTCTAGTCATCCAGAATTATTTGCAAAGGATGTCTTTCTCGCACTTAAGAGGGGAAATAAATGCTCGCGATTTTTGTATTTTCATTTCTTAGTAATGAAAAATAAAGAATTAAGGAGAAAAAAAGTTGGTTTTCTGCAAAATTTTGCAAAAATGTTTGAGACATTTTTTATTCTTCAGAACAAAAAAAAAAAAAAAAAAAAAAAAAGAAGAAGAAACGAAAATAGCATGAACTGAACATAAATATTTATGAAAGAAAAATATTATTAAAACAAAAAAAGCACAACAGAAGATCAGAGTTAAAAGATTCAAGATTAAAAAAAATAAACTGAAGAAGATAATCAAATTCACAACTCTTTTTTTTTTTTTTCTTTGACTGCTGACTCCTTAACTAGGATCGTCTTTCTTTTATCCACATGTAAAATTCTCACTCATTTTTTTTTCTCACTTCACTGACCATCAGTTTTAAGTTAGAAATTCTTCTTGAACATCGTTATTTCAATAAGATTCAAGGTCATCCGAAACTTATCAGCAAGAATTCATTTAAAAAAAAGAGGAGTGAAGAGACATATTTCCTGGGGAAAATGAGGGGAGGGAGAAGTGTCTATTTTACAGCTGACGTCAACACTGGCCCCACCCTGATTTATGTTTCTCCACTCCACTCTCACCCCTTCACTCTACAGCTATTCATAGGCAAAAACGAAAGCTCCCTCTCTTATGAATAGTGATTTATTTATTCTAAGAAAGGATGGGGGTGGGAAAGTTCTAGGTGCGTTGACTTTTGTTTGGAGTATCATTAAGCATGAAAAAATAACAGGTGGTAAAAAATGATGATGAAATTTCATTGTGAGATATTAGGGGCTTCTGTGGAGCAAAATTTTTTAAGGGAAAAAAGTAATACTATATTGTCTGCCCCATTCGATACGCATTCCTACTAAGATTTCAAGCTTTAAATCAATAAAGCCGCGGCATATCTCCGTGAAATTACGGTACTTTAAATTAGTAACTTGTACATCTGTTATTAGAAGTACCTTGCAGAAAGTCAGAAGAAATCCTGCCTCAGGATTAATAATAATTGTATCGTTAATTAATATTAATTTCAAAATTGGATAACTGACTGAACATTAAATAAAATTGATGTATTTTTAAATTTTATAAAATAATTGTTTTTAATATCGGAATATTTTATTTATAAAATGCGAAATTCGGACAAACTTTTTGGTAAATTTTTTCTACTCAATTTTTTATAATTATATTGTTAAAGCCTTGATGAAAAGAGTAGAAAGTAAAGTATCTGTCTTACTTAGAGAAATTTTGATCTTATGAACAATTTTATTTTTAATTGCTGTTTAAATTTATATTTGTTATGGATTTAAATATTCACCTTGAAAATTTATTAAGTTACTTTAAAGTAGGTTTTTTATTTATTTTTCAACGCTCCTATTTTTTTTAAAGACTTCCTATTTTATAATTCCCTTTTATAACTAATTTATGTGTTTTTTATTCTTATAATGAAATAATTTTCATAAATTATTCAAAATTAATTTTTTTTCTTTAGTTTTACTTATAAAATGCCCCAAAATAATAAAACGACTGGTGCCCGCGTAAACATAAAAACGGTCCTGTGTAAATGATTTTAGTTCATCAAAAAATTTTTTTTTACTGGTTTAAACTTTTAACAGACTGACTGTTGGGGTTAATTTACTTAAACTGGCATAGTTTTCAAAATGTAAAGCTATTTGAAACCGAAGTTTACTTATATATTCCATTCTTTACAGGTAGCTGTCATCATGGCTAAACAATACTCCGTTAAATCTGAGTGGTTCAAGAAAAGAGATAATTTGAAACACATAATATCCTCTTGGTGCAGAAAAAAGACTGAAACAGAAGTGTTCTGCTTCATTTGTAGCAAAAACATCTTGTGTGGAAAAAAAGGTTTTTCTGCACTGACTCAGCATACAAATACTGAAATGCACATTAAAAATGCTTCAGTAAAGCTTTGTGTACAACAATTGGTATTGCAGCCCAAAGAGTCCGGAAATTCCATTTGCACCTCAGTAGTACCTCATAAATCAGTACCATCTACAACAGGATCTGGCTTGTCATCTTCAGGATTAAGCACAACATCTTTATCAACGCATATCACTACTTTATCAGCTGGCACCCCATCGTTATCAACACCTAGCACTCCACCAAATAGCTTGAAACAATTAAGTTTATTCAGCAGACGAGAGTCCTCTGCGAGAGCAGAAATCATATGGGCGCTGAAGTCAGTGCAAAGTAATTTTTCTCCATTTGCTTGTGATGATTTGAAAGAAATTTTCTCTGCCATGTTTCCGGATGCTGTGCCTGAACAATTTTGTTTAGGTAAAACTAAACTAAGTTACCTAATAACAGAAGCTCTCGGCCCTTACTTCCATGACAATTTAATTGCTGATGTGAAGACATCACCATATTCGTTACTGTATGATGAAACTACCAATAATTCAAATCACAAAGAGTTACAGTTTGCTTTGAGGTTTTGGTCGGAAGACTATCAAGAAATTGTATGTCGTCATCTAAAAACTGTTTTTATTGGACATGCCACAGCCAATGATATTAAAAAACAAATAGAGAATGCTTTACGTGAATCTGGACTTTCACTGAATAAGTTACTGATGTTGGGATCTGACGGTCCAAATGTAAATGCAAAAGTTTGGAAAATGATGAACCAAAATTTAATCGAAGAAAGAAATAAAGGACTTATCGATATTGGTACGTGCAATTTGCACGTAATACATAATGCGTTTTTGAAAGGTATTGAGGAATTTGGGGAAGTTGGTAAAGAATTAATTGTTGATATTTATAGTTTTTTTAAAAAGTATCCAGCACGATGGGAGGATTTTTCTTCAATCCAACAAAAATTGTGCTTAGAAAAGAATCGCTTTATTAAACACTCTTCAACAAGGTGGCTTACCCTTGGACCTGCAGCAGAAAGGCTACTTTCTCAATGGCTAGCCGTTGAAGAATACTTCTTCAAATTTATTCCTTTAAAGAACCAGTCACTAATGAAGTGTCCAAAATATAAGCACATATCTGAATCTCTAAAATATGTTGACATTAAGGTTGAACTTGTGTTTTTAACTGAAAGTGCTGTCTTAATTGAACCGTTTTTGAAGACTTTTCAGAAATCAGAACCATTAATTCACATTTTATATAGTGAAATTAGTGAACTATTAAAAAAAATTGCTGGTCGCATTTGTAAAACAAATGAAATTGATATTCATAAAGTTATTTCAGATAACCAGCTATTACCCATCAAAGATATATACTGTAGCAAACAAATTAAAGATCTTAGCATGCGTTTTAAAGATAATGAAAAAATGAATTTCAGACATAATATGCAGAAACACTATCGTGCTGCTTTCAATTATTTAATCAAGAAAACTTGTATGGATTCTGGAAAATTTTTATTTTATTTTAAATGTTTTCAACCAGAAGAAATTGCCCAACCAAAAAGCCTGAATTACGCTTGTCAAATCGCAAAGTCTCTTACCTTTCTTGGTATTGACGATCTACAAATCAGAGATGAATGGCTAATTTTGCAGTCTCAACTATTATCTGCCAATCTTGGGACAAATAAACTACGAATAGATCATTTTTGGAGAGATATTATCTTTGCAAAAGATTCAACAGGAAAAGTTAAATACCCTACTTTAAGACTTTTTGTTAAAGCTTGTCTGTCTTTGTCTCACGGCAATAGCGATGTAGAGAGATGTTTTTCTATATCTTCCAGGGTACTTACTCAAGAGAAAGCATCAATGTCTGAGAAAATGTTAAATGCTAGGCTTAATATAAAAGATGGTATACAAAAATTTAAAAATGTTTCAGAAGTACCAATCACAAAAAAACTTTTAAGCTTAACCTATAGTGCTGGTAATTCATATTTTGCATATTTAGAAGAACAGAAAAAGGCTAAAGAAAGAGAGCTGAAGGAAGCTGCAGAAAAAGAAGAAGAAAAGAAAAAATCTGAAACATTGAAAGAAGAAGTTGAGAGGAAGAAAGAAGGGATTAACAGTCTTGAAAAAAAGGCTCAAGTTTTAATGGTGAAACATCAAGAGATACAATCGTCAGCAGACTCTTTACTAAAAGAAGGAAATGAGCGTTTAAAAGAAGCCGTTAAAAAAAATGATAGTGTTCAAATAAGGATTGCTCAAGGATTATTGGAAGCTGCTGAAAAATTACGAGTAACTGAGAGAGAACATGAAACTGAATCGGTTAAAATTAATAAACTTGTTCACAAAAGGAAAACAAATTTAATTGATTTCTATACTAAAAGCCCCAAGAAAATGTTTAAAAAATAATAATTTTTACATTTAATACTACCTTGTGTGTTTTTTCCCACTTCATTTTCATTCATAAAATGCTTCGTTTTAATTTATTTGCATTCATATTATAATTTTCCTCTCATATTATTATTTAAAACTATTTAAGAATGCAAATTTTGTATGTTATATGCTAATTTTTTATCTTATAGTAAGGCTAATTAATGCATAAAAGTATCATTTTTTTTTATAATGCCTAAAATTTTTAGTCCCTAGTTTTTTTTAATTACAACTATTGTTTCTTAGATGATATCTGAAGCTTTATGCCTAATAAAGAATAAAATTCAAAATAAATTTTTTTAAAACGTTTCGAAGTTTTTATAGCAGTTTCTTCAGCAGTGCTCTGTTTATATCCACAAGTAAATGTACATTTTTTATAAAATGTGAAAATTTAACTGCATATTATCTGGATTTTATACTATTACAGCACAAATAAGTAAAATTATGTTAGAGGATGATACAATTTTGGCGACTATTATATATATCTTGCAGACTATTTAGGAGACTATTTTTCATATATAATGCAACTAAAGCAACTATTTTTTTTGTTTTTATCCAATGGCAGCCCTGATTATACGGAAAAATCTAATATCCGGACTTCCGGAAGTCCCACCGATTCCGGATACACGACTTTCCACTGCATTATTTTTGTAGAATATGTAAAGATAAAATGTGTGCTGAATATTTAGTGTGTAAAAATCAAAAAAATTTGGATTTGTTCTATTTTTTATTAACTTTCTTATTTCACCTGTCACATTTTAGTAAAGAACTTGAATAACTGATTTTATTCTTGTCCCAAAACAGGAAGGAGTTTGTAGGCTCAGTCTTGCTAATAAGATCACATGTATAAATATTTCAGACTTTTCAGTACTATTATTTGTGCAGAAGATGCAAAAATAAAATGTGTGCTGAATATTTAGTGTGTGAAATCTAGAAAATTTTTTAATAAATCTGCAAACCATGAAATAAATCTGCAAACAAAAAGGAAATGTGCTAAAAAAATGAGGCTCTCAAGTGAACTTATTATTAGAAAATTATGAGAAAATCTCATTTTAAAGTAGCATGTTGAAGGGTATGCATTTGATGATAATGCGTAATAATTTTGTTAATATTACTTCTTTGCTAATAGTAATGTTCTGCATTTACTGTATCAATGCTTAATACTTCATTATTAATAATAGTTAATACTTTTTTGCCAATAATAATGAATGCTTTTGATTTAGACTTATAATGAGTGTTGTTGACGATTAGTGTTTATGTCATTTTTGTTTGATTGATTAGTTATTGGTACTTTCATAAATTTTTATTAAAATGCATTCAAAAAATGTGCTTGGGATGGTAAAAAATTCATTCAGACATGTATTTCGATAATTATCACACTCTGATATCTACCAATCTTGAAGGAATTTTTAAGAAACTTTTTATAAGGACTTTAATATTCTAAATTTCTTACTTATTCTCTTTAATAGTAATAATATTGTGCAATAAAAGTTTCAATATATTTCAGTTTTAATGTAGAAATATATTTTTTTTTTTTTAAATTTGAGCAATTCTTATTTACTCTTTTTTTACTGTTTGCTTTTTAATTGTAGTAATATTTTATTGCTATTGTATATATATATATTTTTTAATATAACTTTTTTTTTGTGATTAGGAAAGCTTCTTCACTCAAAACATCTCACTCTAACAAATCTGTTAAAGTTAATTCTTCAAAGCCAAAAGTTCATTTTGACCTGCCTCCAGAATTGGAAACTTCTATAAATAATGTTGCTAGTCAAGAAACTAAAGATGGCTGTTCAAGTAGTGAACTTGATCATGATCCAAAAAATGAACATGAAAATGTTGTTAATGGTACCAGTAGTACAAATAAGGATACTGAAAACCATGGCTCTCCACGCTCGAAAGTCAACAATTCAAAAACTCAACTAGTATGTGAGATAAGTATTAGTTTGTTAATTATAGTGTAATGTTTGTACTCAAAATTTTATCAGATAACCATAATTTTTAAATGTTGCGTTAAAAATTCTTAGTTTTGTCGAATAAGTTTTTTTCCTGTATTTATAAATTCATCATCAGCAGAACTAGAGGGCAGAAGTCTTTCCCTAATGTGTCCACCTGGCCCCTGAGTAGAACCACTAAGTGTCGTACAGTAGAGCAGATGGTCTCTGTTCATTATTGCTCCAATGTCTCAAGTGAACAAATAGGATTTATTGAAATGATGCAGTGCAAATTAGAAGCAAGGCAATCTTGTCCTGTAGGCAGACGATATTGCCTTGCATTGCATCTTGCAAAAAGCACTGTGTCTTGTCTTGTGGGGAGTAAGAAAATGACTCCTCCTGCTTTTTAGAGCCGTCCAAGTCTGGAGGTCTCGCAAGATATTAGACGTAAATAATTTTTTACAAACAGTTTTATCTTTGAAAAAGAGAAGGCTGTATTAGAATGTTCTTGTAAACTGCCACTTCCTTTTGAAATGACGTCCATTTGATCATTGCCCCAAAGACCACAATCTCTTGATACCCACTGAAGAACAATTTCCCCCCCCCCCTCTTAAAATCAGAGTTCTCAAGAATTCTTGAGAGTAAATACTTTAATATAGTTCAAATTTACTGCATTTTTTAATTTTGAAAGTATTTTTGTGAATTAAAATTTTGGAAAAATTATCTGAATAATAAAGATTTTATTTAATGAGTATTAAAGACAATATTATCAGAATTATGGTTCATACATGAACTGCAAGCAGCTGAAATTACTTAACTAGTTGTTTTAATCTTCTATAAAACATTTCATTATCCTTATCAGTTCCTATTCTTTTAAAAATCAGTATATTAGCAAAACATGTTTTTTTTTTCACTTTTAAAAACTGCTTTAGAAATTAAGGTTCTCTTTATAATTCATAATTATATTGAAATAAAAGTTTGTTTTTAAAAGTTAGACTTTGGGTGATATATCTACAGCAGTGAGTCATATTCTTTTGAAAATTAGTATTTTAGCTAAATATATTTCTACCTTTTCATTTGCAAAGATTGTTCTATAAATAATTATCAAAATTCAGGTATTAGAAGATTTTGTTTTAAGAACCAGATTCTATTTTTTTTTTATAAACCGTTACTTTAGCAAAATATATTAATTTTTTAATAGATTTAGATAGATTTTTTAATCCCTTATAGAATATAGTACAAAAGCTTCTCCCATCTGGTGACACTGAAATAATATATCCTAGTGGTACAAAGAAAACTATCAGAGTTGATGGAACTATTTATATTGAATATCATCATGGAGAGACTAAATATATACTTCCTGATAAACACGAAGTAAGTGGGGGTTTTCTTTTACAGTATACATCATATACAAGTTTTATTATATATTTAAAATGTACTTTTGAGTGAAAATTGTGATATGCAAGTTTAGATATATTATTTTTAAAAAATATATCACATCATAGTAAAAAAAAAAATTTTTTTTTAAAGAAGACTGAAAAAAGAGGAACATTACAGTGCTTCCACATGCACTTAAAAATGTTGAAACTTGTTCATTTTTGTTTATTTAATCACTTTGTTCCTACAACTACGACTTACATTGCAAATCATATATATTTAAAGCAAAAACATACCTTGCGCTCACTTTCAATAGTTAACTGATAGAATAATTGTTTGGTAAAGTTGCTAGTTTTTATCTCTTTTATCTTATTTTTTGTCACTACTTTTTACAGTTTGTGAGCCCTGATATAGAATATCATCATGGAGAGGAATAAAGTTAGCGAAGTAATAGGATGGAGGTATAAAGTAATAGGAGCTTTGTAAATTAAAAAAATTAAATTATTTTGTTATAGTTTTCTAATTATTTATTCTCGAATTTATTAATTTTTGCTTAAAGAATTGTAAACTCAAAATCGTTGAGGACTGAAAAAGAAAGAAATATTAATATAAAGTGATAAACGTTTTGCATATGAAATTACTTTTGCTTTTAACAAGTAAATATACACAACATAAAAAGTATAGGTTAAAAATATGTTTTGTGTTTTGAAAAAGATAGTTGTTTTTTTAATAGAAGCTTAAAATATGCCATATATAATATGGGGTGACTGAATGAAAAAGAATCTTCACTTGTTTGTCAGTAAAATCTACAGATGGTGTTGACTGTGCCTTTAAAATAAATCTGAAACTTTTAATGGTGAACTCCCGATTTGATGTTATTAGAACTATAGACTTCTTGAAACTCTAACCTTATATTTGAAATTTTAAGTGTAATATTGTTATTGTTTTCTGTTAATATCTTGTTATTGTTATTAATCTGGAATTCCTTTCCTTTAACGAACCCAAACCACTGAACCATTGATTTGGAATTATGATCTTTGATACTGAATTAAGAGTTTAATGGCTGAAAAGCTGTTATTAGTTATACTGTTTAGAAAAAAAAAGTTTTTTAGGTGGATTAGAGCATACTTTGTGGCATTCATTATGCTAATGTAACACAATTTCTAAAAGAAGTGCAAATAAAAAAAACCTAGGGTTAAAAATGCTACATTCTAATGCCAAATCATATTGTGAACTGTTTACAATTTACACTAATAAAAAAAAACTTTAAATTAATTGTTTGTTAAATTACTCATAAATACATATTTTCCATTCACTTTGTATTCTTCCCAAAGCTTAAAAATTTCACATTCTTTACGATTCATTCTCCACCACATCTTTTGAAATTTTATTGATTTGAGTTTTCCCAAAATTAAAAATATCCACAAACTTCACCACTATTTAATCTAAGAAACGCTAGGTTGGCTTTATTTTTGGCAGTATTATTTCTCAATAAATCGCCAATAATGAATCTCTTCCTGTGATCCCAATATTTGCCATTTGGACTAGGGGCTTTGGTATCCCATTGATCCTGAGTTTGACCACTGGAAAATATTTTAAGATTTGAAAAGTAATGTTCGTTTTTTGAAACTAAAAAAAAAAGGAAAAGAAAAAAGATTGCCTTATTATCTGCTAATATAATAGAGTTTGTAAATACACACATGAGTATGATTTTCAAGTTTTTAACTCTGCATGATTTTTGTTGTTGTCTAAAATGTATTTTTTTGTTTTTGTTTTGTTTTGTTTTGTTTAAATAATCTCTCCTCTACAGTCCATAATTTAGTACAAAAGAAAACATGATTCCATTACCATTATAGCATGATTAGTGTCATTTATTATTATTAATAGTGCTATTATTTTAAATTGCTTCATTGAATTTTTCTGGAATACTTCCCTCACTTTATATATTTATTAATGTTTTAGTTTTCTCTTCATCCCACTTTGTTCCAGAAATATTTATTTTTTAAATTTGTCTTTGTATTTTTTAACTAAACAAAAGAAACCTAATGACACTCCCAAATAAATTTTAAAAAGTAAACATCCAAAAGTTGAGAAGTAGTAGTATAAGAGCATTAAATTGGGAGAAAGAATTTGCCTTTTATCCCCGGCCTTGAGACCAGCTTTTAATCGCTCTGGGAATAGAAGTTAGTGTCACACCTTGACGTGTGTGTAAAGTATTGAAAGCTTTGTAAACAGAATGGAAATTCATGAGTAATAGTACACTATTTACTTTTTTTAGTTGTAAAAATATGTACATTTAATCAATATTTTTTACTTTGCCAGTTGTAGAAAAATTTTAACGTAAAAGCTATTTATATATTAAATATGAAGAGTATTATGGCATGTTGGGCTCATACTATTTATTTCTCTTAAATAATCATTTCCCTTAAAAATTCATTTGCTCATTGTCAATACTGACAATGAGCAAATGAAGGGTTTGAGAGTTTGAGATATCATGATTTAAGAGTTTGAGATATCATGACTCTAAAAGGGACGAAGGGACGCTAAAAAATTTTTTGAAATGAAAAGTTCAGAGCTAAATATGCTCTTAAAAGTAGAAAAATATATTCTAAAATAGTATACTTGAAAAAGTAGAGTCATGAAAAATAAGAATAACTACTAATAATTATGTAATGATAATTGACTATAATTCTAAATACAGCAATGATAATTTTTAAAAGTAAGACAAAATTAATTATGTATAAATGGAAAAAAATTGGTTTACAATCAACTTACATTTTTTTTTCCGAAAATTTTATTTAGGAAAATATTTAACATAACCTGAGCCTTTGCTAAGGACTTAAATTTACTAGTCACTAAGTTACCCAAAGGTAAGAGTTTCGCCACGCGATATAGCTTGATTCGGCAACGTACGTGTTTATCTGTATTTTTAGTTTTTTTTTTTCTTTTTCCCCTTGTTTTTTTATTGCTTAGATTATCTGGACTTGATATAATTCTTATTAGTTTTGTGATATATCGATGGGAAATTACTGTAATCGAATGCAATAAACAAGATTTTGTTCAGAAAAATTCATATTGATGTAATTTGAAGATCAAGAGGAATATATATATTTCTTTTCTATAGAAAAAATCTTTTGTCGAATTTAAGATTTTATCGCTATTTGCTAAATGGCTAATGTTTAGCGTGGGCCCTGCATAACAAGGTCTTTAAAAGAAATTCTTCGACATTGAATTCAAAATAACATTAGGTGGATATGTAATGTCAAGGGGGACAATATTTTTTTGACATAACAAAGTTTTTGAGATATTGAGAGTATATTGTGTTTATTTAATCAAATATCTTTTTCTTGCAAATGTTTCCCAGGTTCATCAATTTCAAAATGGTGTAGTAGAAGAATCTTTTCCAGATGGCACCAGAGTGACTAAATTTCCAAAGTAAGAATTAATGTTTTAACTATTGATTGACCTTATAATATATCTGACTTTAGTAGTAATATTCTATGAAAAGCTGTTTAAAATGCAAATTAATATATAAATATGTAATAGCATAATTAAGCACTTTTTAGTAGTACAGTAGTGTCTTGGTTGTACGAGTTTCCCTTAATTCGAGTTTTTGAAAGTTGGAGGTAGGCTTGGTCCCGTCTACCTCGAATTATCGAAACTCTACTGTAATTAACTTTCATTAAATTAAAATTGTCCTTAATTATTAATTAAAGCACAGATGCAAAATTACAATAAAATAATAATTACTAATCATCGACAAAAGTTCATAACTAGGTATTAATTATTAAATAATTAGATAAAAATCTAGTATTACTTTTAATCCAATCATTAAATTTTATGCAATAAATACTGGATTGCAATCTTTATGATTCAAGAGAAACATTTAATAAATTCTGGTTATTTATTGCTTATTATTAACCATTTATAGGGATTTGCAATGTGAAACCTGTCATTCTGGTACATTCTGCCAAAAAGTCAATTAAGTTAAGACACTAAAAATATTGACATTTTTAAAAAATATTAAATAAATGGATAAAATAGATCTCCTGAAGAGGATTGAGGGAAGTGTTGCGTTTCAATGGGTCCCATCCCATTGCGGTCATAGAGGAAACGAAGTGGCCGACTTTTTGGACAAAAAAGAAACTTATATTCTTCAGAGATCCTATAGGGATCTGTCCTTCCATTCTGCTAAACTCGAAATGAAAAGAATCTTTAAACAATCGTTCCATTGTTTGGTATCTCACGCTTCTAGAGATAAGTTCTGGAATGTGCTCTGTGAAACTCACAGTTTTCCGGATTCACCCCATGCTACTGCGGTAGCTATGTTTAGACTTTTGACCAGGCAGGATGGTCTATATTCTCATTTATTTCGTCTCAAGTTGACTACTTCATCAGATTGTCTTATATGTGACTCAGGACACGCCATGACTGCTGCGCATTTGGGCATGTGCTCTGCACTAAAATACTTTGACTGTACTGTTAGGAAGTACTGGAGAGCTAGAAGTCTAATAACCTAATAGTCAATGGCTGGCACCTATTTAACAAAATAATAATAAATAAAATAATAAATTGCAATTTTTATGATTTAAGAGTTACATTTATAAATTCTGGTTATTTATTATTTAGCATTTAAAGAGATTAGCATGGTAAAACCTGTCATTCTGGTGCATTCTGCCAAAAGACAATTTAGTTTAGACGCTAAAAGCATCTAAATTCTTTAGGAAAGTGAGTTGAAAATAATTGGTTGAATAGTTCTTGAGCGGAATAAAAACAATTTTAAAATGTGTAGTCAAAGGGGGCCTAGTTAAAGATATTGACTCACACAATCCAATGTTTGAATTTGGTTCTTTAACTAATTATTTTGAATTCCATCTACTTTATTAATAAACTACATTCCTTAGTTGACTTTTTATTCTCAAGAGAAAATTAAGTGCTGATTTAATTTTTCATTCTAAAAAAATTTATTGCAACATGTGATATTTTGTTTTCATTAAGTTATGCTGATTTACTAAATCATAGGGACTGATATTCATATAACAATAATTTTAAAGGTGACATTTACTAGGAATTTGAAATTTTTACAAAATCTCTTTTTGAAAGAAGGGAACATATATATGAAATTCTAAAAATCATCTGTATGTCTCATTGTCATACTTATATTGCTGTTAGATTAGAGACACATTTTTTTTACTATTTTTTCTCTCTCTTTTTTAAATGATTTTTTCTGATAAATTATTTTCATCCTTCCCCATTTTCCATACATTTAATGATGCCTATGACCTTTCTCTTGCAGATGAGTTGTAAAAATAAAATAAAAATAAACTGGAATTTGAAAAAAAGTTTAAATCAATAATCTGCTGCTTTTTTAGTATCTTTTTTAAAAATTAAAATAAGTGCAATATGTATTCAAAAGGGGAAGTACTGGTGTAATATACTTATTTATAAAAAAAATTATAGTAATCTCACATGTGGTATTTCATTTGATGGACAAGTTCAATACTTGAAATTATAAAAATCTCACTTGTGGTATTTCATTTACTGGACAAGTTCAATATTTGAAATTCTAATTATCTCTCTTGTGGTATTTCATTTACTGTACAAGTTCAATACTCTAAATTATAAAAATCTCACTTGGGTATTTCATTTGGTGGACAAGTTCAATACTTGAAATTCTAATGATCTCTCGCGGTTGTATTTCATTTAGTGGACAAGTTCAATATTTGAACTGATAAAAATCTCACTTGTGGTATTTCATATTGTGGACAAGTTCAATATTTAAAATTCTAATAATCTCTCTTGTGGCATTTCATGTAGTGGACAAGTTCAATACTTGATGCCAGATGGAACGAAGCATAACAACATTCCTGATGGTGATTGTCAAATAATTTTTCCTGATGGAACTGAAGTCATCAGAAGAGCTGATGGAAAGCAGACTATTATAAAGCCAGATGGAACAATTATACTGTACTGTGAAAATGGGGATAGAGAAATCAGAACTTCTACTTATAAAGTAAGAAGTTGTTCAAAATTGACCTCATATTAATCATAAATTTCCACAAATTATACTCTTATCTTTGAACTAATTATAATAACTTTCAAAATTTTATTTTTTATATATTTTTTTTTAATATTCATATTATAACAGTGAAATACTGCTTTTGGGATAGCAATAAGTAACCAGTAAGGTTCAACTTATATTTATTAGAATTATTTCTCATAAACATAGTTAATATTTCTTATATTTATTAAAATTACAATTTTAATTTGCTCGAAATACTCTTTCTTTAACAAATCACTTTTTCAAATTTTTTCTACAACAATATTTATATTTTAATAATACTAATAAAAAAGTTGGCAATAATTTAATTTTAAAATTAATTTTTCTGCATGAATTAGTTTTCTTAATAATCTTAAAAGTAGGAGTTGAGATTTTTTTTACCATACTTGCAATATTATATGCAAAAATATTCTTCAACTAGCTGGTTATTAAAGACTGATTTGAGGCGTCTTTCTATTTGTTGGCCTCCTGTCTTATCAGAACTGGTCAAAAGTATTGAAAGTCTTGCTGCCTTGCGGAATTTTGTTTTTAATTTAAATTTGTAAATTTTTCTTCTTTTGTTTTCTACTTACAACTGTAAGCCTCATGCTATACTTTGTGGTGCATGAGGAGTTTTAAGTCGTTTACTAAAAAAAAAAATTTAAAAAAAACTAGCTGGTTAGAATTTATTTTAAAGATAATGTTCTTTTGTATTATTAATTTTAGATCTAAATTATCTTAATCACAAGTATGCTATATGATGGTTATATGACTGATGTGATTACAAAGTTACGAAGCATAAATTAAACAATTCAGAACAAATTATCATAAAATTTATACTATTGGTTAGGAAAATTAAATAAATTTGATAAAATTTATCAAGGATATTTTTTTCTATGTGTTTGTAGCGCTCTTTATTTCTGATAAAATATTGTTTAACATGAAAAAATATGAACTGTAACTTAGTTGTGATTTTCTTGAGCCAAAAAAAATGGCAGAGAGAAATTTTATTTTTTACATTGAGAGATTGCACTAGAGTCTTTATTTTGAATGCTATCTGTTATATATGTCTGAAATTATAAGCATGTATGAATTTATGCCATATTTTCAAAAATCAGGTAAAAAATATGATAAAATAAGTACTATGGAAAAGTTAGGGATTTTATTCCTTAATAAGGGTAGATGTGGACTACCCTTATTTTTTATTATCCTGCCATGAAGTGTGGTATAGAATTTTGTTGATATTTTCTTGAAAAAGTTAAGTATGGTGCATAGCATTTTTAAAAAGGGCTTGAAGGTGCTTATTTTCGTTTTTTAAAAGCGTTTTAATTTGTTTTTTTCATTGGGTGTTTTTAAAAAGTGCTTAATTTTCCCTTTTTGAAAATGAGATTTTTTTCTTTACCATGTCGATTTTCGCCGTGTATTATGCAAAAGCATGCTTTGTTCTATCCAACATTTTCAGAATTTATTCGATAACAATCCATTTCGGCGTAACGTCGGTCCATAGCGTGTGAAAGCACCAATCATTTTACATGTTTGATTAAATGCTTGCGTATCTGCGCGTGCGTTTACTGAGCTGGGCTCTGTGAGATTATTGTACTCTCATATGCAACTCTACTGCATTTTGCAAGATACTCTCAATTTCAGGCTTCATTTTCCACCCTCTGATATTGAACCAAAAAATCTCTCGATCATTCTATAATGACTAATATAATCAAGAAAAGAGTTGTTTGTCAGAAACTAGTTATTTTATCATGACCATGTAAAGTCTTTGTAAATTATTTTTCATTTTGTTATGTACATAATGCTTAAAATTATTTTTTGATTGCTTAAAAAGTACTTACAAGGTGCTTATTTTTTGTTGAAAGATTTGGTTACACTCCCTGTCATGGGAATTTATTTCCGACATTGGGTGTTAACACTACTATCATTATTTCTCTACACTCTTGAATACTAATAATTAAGTATGTTTGAATATAAATTTTGATTTTTCAGAAAAGAGAATTTGCTGATGGATCAGTGAGAATTTTGTATATTAATGGCAGGCGAGAGACGAGGTTTTCTAATGGGAGAATAAAAGTTAAGGATAAAGATGGTAGAGTCATAATAGATACGAAGTTTATTGCAAGGTACAGATGTTGTGTTAAAGTTGAAAATATTTGTTAACTAAACTAAGTTAATTTTCATCTAAAAATTTTTATAGAAATTTTCAGAAGATGTCAGTAAAAATATATTGTTTAATATTTGAGTAAACTTATGAAAAGTGTTATGTAAAATGATGAATGAAATATAAATAGTTTCAATTGCATATACTGTCATGTAATTTAATGTACTTAACATCGCATGTTTGTAACTTTAAATTTAAGTATACAAATATTAATTGACACTCATTGCAATAAAAAAATTTCTATAAAAGTATTTCAGTGTTATTTATCTCTCTTTATTAAATTCAACTGTCAAAGGGACGGAGAAAATAAGCTGATTACAGGCATTTTAAAGTACATTAAATTTAGACTTGAGGAACATGATTGATATGTCCATTGTCCGGAATTTGAGAAATAATCAATTGCTGCAAATTGTTGGGATCTTGGGTATAAATTCAATTTTGACAATGCCAAAATTATTTCCACCCCAATCATATCAGCTCATCTTGATGCCTTGGAATCTTGTTTTATTCAAATGAATGCTGATTCTTTTCTTAACAAAATTAGTTCCTCAGATCCTGTATAGCGTGTGGAAGTGCATTTTATCTTGATTTGCCCCTCTTGACCACTGCGGTTTTTCTAGTTTTGTTCCTCCTTTTTATTTTTCCATTTTTGTTGGCAACTTCATTTTTTATAATTAAAATCATTTTTGTTTCTTCTCATTAACATCTGTCAAGTCTTGGAAATGGCTACCTATTCTTTAAGCGCTTGAAACATGTGGTCTGTGTTTTCCCCCTTTTTATTTATTTTTGAAGTGAAGCAAATGAGGTTTTTAATTACTTAATGTCTTACCACTTCAATTTCTTGGAAGCTATTTATTTATTTGTTCTTGTTTATTTTAATTAATTATTAACTGCCCATCTTGTAAAATAATATTGTTTAAAGAATTTGTTATTGACTATTGCAATTTTTTTTATAGGGAACAAGCATGGTAAAATCACTATTAGATACAGTGAAAGATTTTTTGGTCTGCCGATTACTACAGCTTCGACAGAAACAACTTAGATGCATTTTTCAAAAATTATAGAATTTTGATTTATCTTTTCACATAATTAGTTTTAAAGTTAAATTAAGCAATTGTATAAAGTATCATGTGTTTTCCTGCTATGAAATTTGAAAACATCATGTTTTACTGACCAATTATTGATTAAATTTTGGCCGTCTAAATTCTTTGGTACTAAATTTACACTTAAAAGTATTAATAAATATGTTTGCATAATATCTTACCTAAGTTTGATAGTCGTACCTACCTGAAACATTTTACAGGACGTTGCATAATAGCTGTTCATAATACATATTTTTAGAAACAACCAATTTCACACATAGGGGTTAAAAATAATAATTTAAGCAAAGAAAATTAAATGCTGCCAAAATCTAACTGAGAAATGTTAGAGTTAATTCGCCAAAACACATTTGACTGCTAACTAATTTAAGGGTTTGAATCACCTTCAAGTTTCTTCAAACTATCGTTGATTTAATGTTTTCTTTAACTGCTTTCCCCATCATAAGGAATTCAACAGATTTTGTTAGCATCTTCGTGTTATTAATTTGTGTTTGTAATTATTATTTTGTGTTGTACATATATATATATATTTATTTAATTTTTACCAGTATTCTTTAAATATATTAGGAGTGGGGATTACAGCACATCCTGTGTGCTAATGGTACTAATGTTTAATCTTTAGCATACTATGACAAAAATGTTGGCAACTTATTTGCAATTTTTTGCTGACTATCCTAATTGGAAGTATCTCCAGTATTTCTTTTATACTTCATTTTAGAATCATGAAATATATTAAGATTATAAGAGATCACAAGTTAATATAAGCTTAAAGTTTTTCTGGAATCCTGTTATTTTATTGAATTTTTGATATCTTTTAAAAAGAATACCTTTTAATTATAAATTTAAAACATGGAACATGATATTAATTGAAAACATAAAACCAAGCATTTCCAATATTTTAAAAGCACTAAACTATTCATAGTGCATCATACACATTTTTTGTATAAGGAGAAAATAATTCTTTTAATTTTATAATGTTTAGTTCTCACAATTAATCTAAAACTTGGTTATGGTCTCTTAAAAATTTTTATGAAATGTTAGTAAAAAAAAAAAGATTTTTTTTTCCTCATTAAGTGCAAATCATTTAATTTTAAAAGATTTACATGCTAAGTATTATTGTTGTTAATACAAAAGTTTTTATTTTGCATTTTCTTCTTAAATTTTGATTTTATTTCATAATTTGTACTTGTTATTTACTATGAACAAATTAATGAAATTACTACTAAATATTTATATTTAAATGAGGGTTTGTACGCCACAAAGCTTATTTTATATCATAGATAAGGAATTAAATTTACTGTATATATTTGTAAGTTTTTATATGAATCTCATGGAGAAAACATGTTTATATGAAATAAAGTATTTTATTGTAACTATTTGTTTTTCTTGAACATTTAAATAACTCTTACATTTCTTAAACATTTAAATTCTAGGTCTACACAATATTTAATATAATAACTTAATTAAAACTGAACTTGTTATGCTAATGCATCACAGAAGCAAACATGTGATTTTACTACTGATTCGCGGAATTCAACGAATTTCAAGACTTGATTTGCGAATCAATATTTTATATTCAGACAAAAATTTGCTCGGAGTTCCGCTTATCAAAAATTTAAACAAGATGTTTGTCCTCCCTGCATTGTCATGCACGCAATGGCGACTTTTGTTTACACGGAATTGTTACAGAAAAACGCAGCTGAAACTGGAAAAAAATTTTCCCTAATAACTTGAGCTAGACTGAAGCACGAACAGGCAAACACAGAAGTATAAAATTGATAATTTAAAAAGTAATTCTGAAATGGAAAACTTGTAAAACATCATTCGCAAGATATTTGGTGTTTCTTCTTTTTTCTCTTTTAAAATTGAGTAACAATTTTGTTGCAAATTCCAATTTGTAACAGAAGAATTATTTAATCAATGTACCCCTTGTGGGTCTGATCAGGGCGAGATAAATCCGAGTAATTTTTAGTGTAGAGAGCAACCCGACACGAGTGCTAATAACCAGGAGGGTCTCTACTTTAACAGAGGTACACTTTTTTGTTAATAATATTAGTAGTAAGGGCCGCGATATAGGGGACGGAAGTGACGTCATAGTCAACCGGAGCTTATTTCTGCCTCAACCGGAAGTTGCTTATTTCTGTACACCTACAAACCGGAAGTTGCTTATTTCTGCCCACATACAAACCGGAAGTTGCTTATTTCTGCCCGCTTGCTTATTTCTGCCCGCCTGAAAATCGAAACTTCGTCTGCAGCGTCATGGGGAGCTTATTTCTTTTTTTTCTTAAGCCTAATATATTTTTAGTTTCGGTTTCTGTTTTTAATTTAGTTTCGTTTTTTAAAATATTATTTAATTTATTAGTTTTTTGAGGGTGGCTACACTTATTATTTTAATATTAGTTTTTAAGGATGGCAACACTTGTAAACTTTGTTATTTGGGGGAGAAATTGTGTATTATGAAGTTATGACGTCATCTTTTATTACATAACACATAAATGATATCATGCTTTTGATCTAGTGGCGCCATCTATGTAGGAATAAAATGACTTTAAATCTATTTTAATATTTAAATCTGTTTTAATATTATTTATTAAATATAATTAAGGCTGAGGATCGAACTCGCGCCATTAAAAAAGCCTTCGTGGGTCAGTAGTTGGATATCATAACCACTGACCCACGAATGCTTGGTTAGATATGTGTTAATAAGTTTAACTTTTGTATTTTGAACACGTGTGTAAATGAAAAGGATTTGATATCGATATCATCCTAGAGTTTCATCGATATAGTTTCACTTAATCTTTGACAGTTATTCAATAATTATTTCTGCCCCTCTTAATGCTATTATAACTTTCTCTGGATGGCAACGGTACTGAACATAGACGTGTTTTGTGTGACGCGTTTTTGGAGAAATCGTATATTATGAAGTAATGACGTCATCTTTTTTATTACATAATAAATGAACGATATCACGCATATGCTTTTACTCTAATGGCTCTATCTCTACTTAAAAAAGAATATATTAATAACTCTTCATTTTACTTATTTTTTAACATAAATATAGCTGATATAAATGACTGTAATTATTATTATCCTAATCAAAATTAATGAATACATTTTAAAATAAAATTGATTTAATATTAAAATAAAATTTTATTTATTAAGTACTGAGAACATTAAAAGTATTAGAATTAAAGCCATAATAATTTTAAATCAATGAATGTTGTTTTATAAGATTAGATATTTATCACCGTCGTTCGGAATTACGGCTATCTGTGTAGTCTTGTCATTTTTGAACCCAGAAGACAAGGGAACTCCTAGATCTTGAGGTAATACGTGTCTTTGAAGAGGATTTTGTGAGTACCCATGTTGTATGAAGAGGAAAACCACGAAAACCTCCTACGGTTAGTCCGACGACAAATAATGGACTTGGTTTCGTTAGCCAGTTTCCTGTGAATGTACAGAGATCAGAGGAAAACTTAAGGTTAAATAAAATAAATGTTATCATTTTATATATATATTCTAATGATGTCATCTATACTTAAAATGCTAGAAGGAGAATATATTAATAATTCTTCATTTTAGTTATTTTTTGATATATGTATAGTTGATTTAAATGACTGTAATTATTATTAACCTATTCAATGAAAAATACACCCTTTAATAATTAATACAAAAAAAAGTTTCAGAAAATATATAGAATTTTCTGAAAAACTAGAAAATTATTACAAAAACATTAGATTTTTTTTTTTTTTTTTTTTGAAAAACTAGAAAATTTTTGCAGAAGCAAAAAAATATTTTACTAAAAGATAGAAAAATTTTATAAAAAAATTATTTTCTGAAAATGTTAGAAATTTTTTATAAAAATATTTTTCTGAAACATTAGAAAGTTTCCCTCAATAATAAAAATATTTTTTGAAAACTGGAAAATGTTGTTAAAAAGTTTGAAATATTTTTACAAAACTAGAATATTTTTTACAAAATGCAAAAATATTTTACTAAAAGATGGAAAATTTTCATAAAAATAAAAAATATTTGGAAAATGTTGTTAGAAAGTTTGAAATATTTTTACAAAACTAGAATATTTTCATAAAAAATAAAAAATATTTTCTTAAAAGAGAAATTTTGTTACAAAAATCTGGATAGTTACTGGATTTCGAATGAATTATTTTAAATCTAAGAAACATATAATGGGGGTTTTTTACCGCTTTATATTCAAAACATATTCATTTTATTATTTAATATTATAATAATGCAAATAACTTACTTGATGTTTTAGGCTCGAGTGGGGATCGAACCTACGCGAATTAAAATTATCCATGAGCAGTTGTTGGTAATCTAATCTAAACCATATGTTAGGGGATGTACCGTATCTGTCATGACGTCAAAGCGGATACTACAAGACCAAGGTGGACAAGATTAAACAAGGGAAGGCTCGATCTCTGACGCATGCGAATTGAATTAAACTATCTTCACTCAAGTGATAGTACTTCACTTGCTCGCATGCATTTCGGTGAATGGCGTGTCTTCTAAATCTTTTAAGTTTTAAAAATTATTAAGTTACTGGAAATTAATGGACTATTCTTAATTAAATTATTAAGTTACTGGAAGTTAAATTTTTTTACTTCGCAGTTTTCTATTTTTACTAAATCGTTAGTTTCTTTTGATTCTTCTCTTCGTTATGGATGGAAACGCAATACTAAAGCGAAAGCATGATGATATTCAAGTAAGTACTAATTTTTTATTAAAATTTTATAACTATGTTATTTTATTATATAGATGATAAATAGTATATTGAAAATGTTAAATAGTATTATTTATAAAGCTGCTGAGCTGTGTTAATCTTTAATTAACCAAGAGAAAGTAAATTGTTTTGTTCATTTTAATTTTTTATTTTTATTTTGTTAATAATAATAAAAATTACCCATCTTCTTAGTTACAAATTAGGAATAGTTATTATTTTTTTTTTTTCATTACGAAATCTAAATAAAGCTAATATTTGTTAAATTAACTTTCTATTTGTTAAAGGAACGTTTCATATTTGCTTTTGTAAAAAAGTTTATTTTAGACAGAACTCAGGGGGTAAAGTCTTTTACTTTGCAAATAAATTCTTAATCGTAGTAATCGAATGGAGTTATGAACATTATCATAAACATTTTAACTGTGTGTTGTTAATTATTTTTCTTGGTGACTCAAAAAATTCTTTTTTTTTTTTTATTGTAGGAAGGAAACCGAAAAGGATTGTCAGCTGTAGTCATTGATTTTGAAGGTTTCCAACTTTCATCAGGGTGCTACATTGTCAAAGAACTTGCTTTTCATGCCGTGAAAGGTAATCCCATTACCGGAGTGTGTACATTCCAACCACCCTTCCCGTTCGAAGAACTTCCAACACAGCAGAAAATGCAATATTCTTGGATAAAAAGAAATATTCATCGAATAGATTGGAACCAAGGAGAATTACCCTACAGTAAATTTCATGAAATGTTGTCTTTTTTGTGTGATATGTATTCACATATCTATGTGAAAGGACTCGAGAAACGGAAATTTTTAGAAATTCTAACCGGCAGAGTGTGTTACAGTTTAGAAGATTTTGGCTGTCCTAAAGTAGATGAACTGTTACCAACTTTTTCTTTGTGCACTGTACATCCACCAGATTTTAAACATTGTGCTCTCGTTAAGGCGAAAGCATTTGGACGATTTCTACAAGACCTATAAATAGGATAAGCACTCGGAATTCAAGATAAAACTGTTCCTGGAAGTAATATAGTAGATCTTATAAATGACTTTTTGCGAATAGAAAATCAGCTCCAGTGGGGGAGAAATGTATTTTTAAAACATTTACCAGCACATTTAGATGTAAATAAAAAAAAATTATAATTAAAAATAAAATTCTTAAGAAACCTGTGATGTATGCTTGCAGAAGTGTTTGGGTGAAACTTTGAAAAATTATTACAAAATAAAAATATCTTCAGAAAAAACTAGAAAATTTTGTTAAAAATATAAATATTTTTACAAAACTAGCAAATTTTTAACAAAAAGTTCAAATATTTTTTAAAAAAAGAAAATTTTTTTAAAAACATAAATATTTTATTAAAAGATAGAAAATTTTGTTAAAAAGTTTGAAATATTTTTATAAAACTAGCAAATTTTTAACAAAAAAGTAAAAATATTTTCTTAAAAGAGAAAATTTTTTGTAAAAACATAAATATTTTTTTAAAAGATAGAAAATTTTGTTAAAAAGTTTGAAATATTTTTATAAAACTGGCAAATTTTTTAACAAAAAGTTAAAATATTTTCTTAAAAGTGAAATTTTTTTTTATAAAAAACATAAATATTTTCTGAAAAAATAGAAAATTTTGTTAAAAAGTTTGAAACACTTTTTCATTGTGAATACTTAATACTGCTTTTATGGTTGCTATTTTGTTTGGAAGAGGTAGGTAACTGATTGCTCTCAAAGGATTATATGTTGCAGTAAACATCTCCACATGTTACTGTAAACAAGTTAATATCGATTTTATCCTTTGTTCTCCATTATTACTTACAACAAAAATAAATAAATATATGATCTTCCTTTCAAAAATCGATTTTATATCACAAACAGTAACAATTTTATCTATATACGCATATTGAAATCCTCATAAGTTTTACAAAATCCTCAAATCGTAAATATTCAACAAGTAATTTAAAGTTATGCAAAAATTAACTAGTCAAATTTCAAAAATAAAATTTGCTATTTTTGTAAAAAACATAAATATTTTCTTAAAAGATCTTTTTTAAAAATAAAATGAATACATCTTAAATATTAAGCTATTATTCTTATATTATTATTAGATTTGCTTCATATATGGAATTACATTAGCAAATAATTCTTAATTGAATTATAGAATAATAAGAATGAATTGATATTTTAGGCTCGAGTGGGGATTGAACCTACGCGAGTTGTAAAATCTGGCTTCCACATTTACAAATAACACTCGCCAATGAGTCCCAGGATGTAATGGAAGCCTCCCAGATTTCCCAGATTTTCAAAAAATTTTCTCTTTTAAGAAAATATTTTTACCTTTTTAACAAAATTTTCTATCTTTTAATAAAATATTTATGTTTTTACAAAAAAATTTCTCTTTTAAGAAAATATTTTTACCTTTTGTTAAAAATTTTCTATCTTTTAAGAAAATTTTTAACTAAAAGTAAAAATATTTTCTTAAAAGAGAAATTTTTTTTGTAAAAACATAAATATTTTATTAAAAGATAGAAAATTTTGTTAAAAAGGTAAAAATATTTTCTTAAAAGAGAAAATTTTTTGAAAATCTGGGAAATCTGGGAGGCTTCCATTACATCCTGGGACTCATTGGCGAGTGTTATTTGTAAATGTGGAAGCCAGATTTTACAACTCGCGTAGGTTCAATCCCCACTCGAGCCTAAAATATCAATTCATTCTTATTATTCTATAATTCAATTAAGAATTATTTGCTAATGTAATTCCATATATGAAGCAAATCTAATAATAATATAAGAATAATAGCTTAATATTTAAGATGTATTCATTTTATTTTTAAAAAAGATCTTTTAAGAAAATATTTATGTTTTTTACAAAAATAGCAAATTTTATTTTTGAAATTTGACTAGTTAATTTTTGCATAACTTTAAATTACTTGTTGAATATTTACGATTTGAGGATTTTGTAAAACTTATGAGGATTTCAATATGCGTATATAGATAAAATTGTTACTGTTTGTGATATAAAATCGATTTTTGAAAGGAAGATCATATATTTATTTATTTTTGTTGTAAGTAATAATGGAGAACAAAGGATAAAATCGATATTAACTTGTTTACAGTAACATGTGGAGATGTTTACTGCAACATATAATCCTTTGAGAGCAATCAGTTACCTACCTCTTCCAAACAAAATAGCAACCATAAAAGCAGTATTAAGTATTCACAATGAAAAAGTGTTTCAAACTTTTTAACAAAATTTTCTATTTTTTCAGAAAATATTTATGTTTTTTATAAAAAAAAATTTCACTTTTAAGAAAATATTTTAACTTTTTGTTAAAAAATTTGCCAGTTTTATAAAAATATTTCAAACTTTTTAACAAAATTTTCTATCTTTTAAAAAAATATTTATGTTTTTACAAAAAATTTTCTCTTTTAAGAAAATATTTTTACTTTTTTGTTAAAAATTTGCTAGTTTTATAAAAATATTTCAAACTTTTTAACAAAATTTTCTATCTTTTAATAAAATATTTATGTTTTTAAAAAAATTTTCTTTTTTTAAAAAATATTTGAACTTTTTGTTAAAAATTTGCTAGTTTTGTAAAAATATTTATATTTTTAACAAAATTTTCTAGTTTTTTCTGAAGATATTTTTATTTTGTAATAATTTTTCAAAGTTTCACCCAAACACTTCTGCAAGCATACATCACAGGTTTCTTAAGAATTTTATTTTTAATTATAATTTTTTTTTATTTACATCTAAATGTGCTGGTAAATGTTTTAAAAATACATTTCTCCCCCACTGGAGCTGATTTTCTATTCGCAAAAAGTCATTTATAAGATCTACTATATTACTTCCAGGAACAGTTTTATCTTGAATTCCGAGTGCTTATCCTATTTATAGGTCTTGTAGAAATCGTCCAAATGCTTTCGCCTTAACGAGAGCACAATGTTTAAAATCTGGTGGATGTACAGTGCACAAAGAAAAAGTTGGTAACAGTTCATCTACTTTAGGACAGCCAAAATCTTCTAAACTGTAACACACTCTGCCGGTTAGAATTTCTAAAAATTTCCGTTTCTCGAGTCCTTTCACATAGATATGTGAATACATATCACACAAAAAAGACAACATTTCATGAAATTTACTGTAGGGTAATTCTCCTTGGTTCCAATCTATTCGATGAATATTTCTTTTTATCCAAGAATATTGCATTTTCTGCTGTGTTGGAAGTTCTTCGAACGGGAAGGGTGGTTGGAATGTACACACTCCGGTAATGGGATTACCTTTCACGGCATGAAAAGCAAGTTCTTTGACAATGTAGCACCCTGATGAAAGTTGGAAACCTTCAAAATCAATGACTACAGCTGACAATCCTTTTCGGTTTCCTTCCTACAATAAAAAAAAAAAAAGAATTTTTTGAGTCACCAAGAAAAATAATTAACAACACACAGTTAAAATGTTTATGATAATGTTCATAACTCCATTCGATTACTACGATTAAGAATTTATTTGCAAAGTAAAAGACTTTACCCCCTGAGTTCTGTCTAAAATAAACTTTTTTACAAAAGCAAATATGAAACGTTCCTTTAACAAATAGAAAAGTTAATTTAACAAATATTAGCTTTATTTAGATTTCGTAATGAAAAAAAAAAAATAATAACTATTCCTAATTTGTAACTAAGAAGATGGGTAATTTTTATTATTATTAACAAAATAAAAATAAAAAATTAAAATGAACAAAACAATTTACTTTCTCTTGGTTAATTAAAGATTAACACAGCTCAGCAGCTTTATAAATAATACTATTTAACATTTTCAATATACTATTTATCATCTATATAATAAAATAACATAGTTATAAAATTTTAATAAAAAATTAGTACTTACTTGAATATCATCATGCTTTCGCTTTAGTATTGCGTTTCCATCCATAACGAAGAGAAGAATCAAAAGAAACTAACGATTTAGTAAAAATAGAAAACTGCGAAGTAAAAAAATTTAACTTCCAGTAACTTAATAATTTAATTAAGAATAGTCCATTAATTTCCAGTAACTTAATAATTTTTAAAACTTAAAAGATTTAGAAGACACGCCATTCACCGAAATGCATGCGAGCAAGTGAAGTACTATCACTTGAGTGAAGATAGTTTAATTCAATTCGCATGCGTCAGAGATCGAGCCTTCCCTTGTTTAATCTTGTCCACCTTGGTCTTGTAGTATCCGCTTTGACGTCATGACAGATACGGTACATCCCCTAACATATGGTTTAGATTAGATTACCAACAACTGCTCATGGATAATTTTAATTCGCGTAGGTTCGATCCCCACTCGAGCCTAAAACATCAAGTAAGTTATTTGCATTATTATAATATTAAATAATAAAATGAATATGTTTTGAATATAAAGCGGTAAAAAACCCCCATTATATGTTTCTTAGATTTAAAATAATTCATTCGAAATCCAGTAACTATCCAGATTTTTGTAACAAAATTTCTCTTTTAAGAAAATATTTTTTATTTTTTATGAAAATATTCTAGTTTTGTAAAAATATTTCAAACTTTCTAACAACATTTTCCAAATATTTTTTATTTTTATGAAAATTTTCCATCTTTTAGTAAAATATTTTTGCATTTTGTAAAAAATATTCTAGTTTTGTAAAAATATTTCAAACTTTTTAACAACATTTTCCAGTTTTCAAAAAATATTTTTATTATTGAGGGAAACTTTCTAATGTTTCAGAAAAATATTTTTATAAAAAATTTCTAACATTTTCAGAAAATAATTTTTTTATAAAATTTTTCTATCTTTTAGTAAAATATTTTTTTGCTTCTGCAAAAATTTTCTAGTTTTTCAAAAAAAAAAAAAAAAAAAATCTAATGTTTTTGTAATAATTTTCTAGTTTTTCAGAAAATTCTATATATTTTCTGAAACTTTTTTTTGTATTAATTATTAAAGGGTGTATTTTTCATTGAATAGGTTAATAATAATTACAGTCATTTAAATCAACTATACATATATCAAAAAATAACTAAAATGAAGAATTATTAATATATTCTCCTTCTAGCATTTTAAGTATAGATGACATCATTAGAATATATATATAAAATGATAACATTTATTTTATTTAACCTTAAGTTTTCCTCTGATCTCTGTACATTCACAGGAAACTGGCTAACGAAACCAAGTCCATTATTTGTCGTCGGACTAACCGTAGGAGGTTTTCGTGGTTTTCCTCTTCATACAACATGGGTACTCACAAAATCCTCTTCAAAGACACGTATTACCTCAAGATCTAGGAGTTCCCTTGTCTTCTGGGTTCAAAAATGACAAGACTACACAGATAGCCGTAATTCCGAACGACGGTGATAAATATCTAATCTTATAAAACAACATTCATTGATTTAAAATTATTATGGCTTTAATTCTAATACTTTTAATGTTCTCAGTACTTAATAAATAAAATTTTATTTTAATATTAAATCAATTTTATTTTAAAATGTATTCATTAATTTTGATTAGGATAATAATAATTACAGTCATTTATATCAGCTATATTTATGTTAAAAAATAAGTAAAATGAAGAGTTATTAATATATTCTTTTTTAAGTAGAGATAGAGCCATTAGAGTAAAAGCATATGCGTGATATCGTTCATTTATTATGTAATAAAAAAGATGACGTCATTACTTCATAATATACGATTTCTCCAAAAACGCGTCACACAAAACACGTCTATGTTCAGTACCGTTGCCATCCAGAGAAAGTTATAATAGCATTAAGAGGGGCAGAAATAATTATTGAATAACTGTCAAAGATTAAGTGAAACTATATCGATGAAACTCTAGGATGATATCGATATCAAATCCTTTTCATTTACACACGTGTTCAAAATACAAAAGTTAAACTTATTAACACATATCTAACCAAGCATTCGTGGGTCAGTGGTTATGATATCCAACTACTGACCCACGAAGGCTTTTTTAATGGCGCGAGTTCGATCCTCAGCCTTAATTATATTTAATAAATAATATTAAAACAGATTTAAATATTAAAATAGATTTAAAGTCATTTTATTCCTACATAGATGGCGCCACTAGATCAAAAGCATGATATCATTTATGTGTTATGTAATAAAAGATGACGTCATAACTTCATAATACACAATTTCTCCCCCAAATAACAAAGTTTACAAGTGTTGCCATCCTTAAAAACTAATATTAAAATAATAAGTGTAGCCACCCTCAAAAAACTAATAAATTAAATAATATTTTAAAAAACGAAACTAAATTAAAAACAGAAACCGAAACTAAAAATATATTAGGCTTAAGAAAAAAAAGAAATAAGCTCCCCATGACGCTGCAGACGAAGTTTCGATTTTCAGGCGGGCAGAAATAAGCAAGCGGGCAGAAATAAGCAACTTCCGGTTTGTATGTGGGCAGAAATAAGCAACTTCCGGTTTGTAGGTGTACAGAAATAAGCAACTTCCGGTTGAGGCAGAAATAAGCTCCGGTTGACTATGACGTCACTTCCGTCCCCTATATCGCGGCCCTTACTACTAATATTTTTTATGATCTTGTCGTTTCTCATCTTGAATTTTGCTAACTCTTCTCATATTTTGTAAATATTGTTCCCCTACTTGTAAATATGTATTGTATTTTTCTATACATTCAATTTGTTTCTTATTACCATGGCAAAGTGCAATTCCTTTTTCTCTACCTTAGCATGTGCCATTTAATTGTTGCATTTCATGTAATCTGTCTATTATTTTTGCTTAAGTTCTCATTACAGGATGAATGGGAAAAGGGCCATTATTGGCCTCAGGAGCCCAGCTAGACTAAGCAGACCAGACCAGATATTACGACATTGAATTTTCGAATCGCGCGTTTCAGTAATTACTTTTCAACGCCCTCAATACCATTGTATATCCGTGTTTCGATCATTTTTTTCTTTTATTTTTAATGCAATTGAATTTCTCATGGTTTTTAAAATTCCGATGTTATTACTACACACAAAATTTGAATCACGAATTTGAGTAAACACTTTTTGATGCGTTCAATCTGCACCGATACCATCGTAAATCCATGGAGTTTTTCGATCGTTTAATCAGCTATTATTGCTACGAATTTTCTCAATGTTTTTAATACATTATTATTTCGACACGCAAAATTCAATACCACATTTTTCGATCGTCATTTTTACAATTCTTGCTTTTGATATCCACGTGGTTTTATCAAATACTGATATTTTCCTACGGCATTACTAAGAAACGAAAAATTCGAATCGCACAGTTGAGTAATTACTTTTTGATAAATTTCAAAGCGTGGATTTGCGCTAAATCCACGCTAGTTATTATTTATTTTGCTGTTATTGCTGTTGATTTTTATATTTTTTTAAATTCCCGATATCATCAATACACTAAATTCAAATCACGCACCCGAATATTCACTATCTGAGGCAATAATTCTATTGATTTTGCAATCAATTTTTCGGTAGTTTTCATTTATGATTTTCACATATTTTCTTAAAATCTCAATATTTTTAATACGATATTATTTATTACAACACATGAATGATTAGGAACTATACCCCTACAAACATTTATTTATTTTGTTCAAATCTGAAACCACTATCTGAATAGCAATCGTAAGCAGAAACGGAAAAAAAATAATAATGGGTACAAAAACATAAACTCTATTAAAATATGCTTTGAAGTATATTCTAAAATATATAAAACTTTGGATCGATAAGTAAAAAATATATTTTCAAAAAATTTCGAGTTGAATGGAGACGTTAATTTGTTGGGAATAATTGGCTTTTTAACTACTTTGATTCCTGGGGAGAGGGGTCATTCCATTGTCTCATTCGATCTTTGAAATTTCAATTGTAGACGGAATTGTGTGACATCCTCAAAAAATTGTTTTTAAGATTAACAGTAAAGAAAAAAAAAATTTCACTACATTGATTTTTTAGATCGCTATGACTAATTTTATATTATTTTTTTCCCAATCTAAAAGCCACAACTTTTATCTTACGTATAACTTATTTTAATACCGCGTTCAGTATTTTTGTTACTAGTGCTCGAAAATTACCGTCACGAAGTCATTCATGTCTGGCGAGCCTTGAAAATGGGCACTTATTTTTAAGCGCTCTAAACATGTAAACTTTTATTACCATCTTCATTTTTTTTTTTTTTTTTTTTTAAAGCAAATGCTTCGTGCGGTCAAAAATAGGCACCCATCTTCATGATTCATTAGATGTGAATGAGGAAAACAAAAGAAATCTGAAAAAAATGTACTGTTTCTAAAGAAAAATGGAAAATAAAATTAGAAACACCACGGTCGTAGCCAAGAGTGAAACTAAATTATTGCCAGTGCAACCTTGATCACATCGAACAAAATAAACGAGTTTTAAAATTTTGTTCGTTATCAAGAATGTGATAAATTACCTATTTCCGTATATTCTTAGAATTTTGGGAATAAATTCAATACCTTGTCGACTTTAGCTGCATCGGACAAAACAGACGTGGTTTAAAATGTTGACTAAATTAATACAATAGATATCCATTATCAAAATTGCGATAAATCATCTATTGCCGCACATTCTTGGAATCCGGGGCATAAATTCAATTTTATAATGGCAAAATGTTTTCCACCCCTGTCACATCAGCTCGTCTTGATGGCCGGATAGCGAGTGGAAATTTCACTCTCAGCTACTTCGGTTTTTCCAGTTTTTTTTAAAACTTTTCTTTTTCATTCGCAACTTCACAATTTTGATTTCAAATAACTTTCATTTGCCTCATTCTGGTCAGGTAAGTTTTGAGAATAGGCGTATAGTTTTGAGCACTCGAAATTTTTCTACTTTTATTACTATCTTTATATTTTTTTTGAAGCAAATGAAGTTTACAATATAACAAGTATAATGCAACAAGTACACTGTCTTACATTTGAATCTCGAGTATTATTTCAATCAGAATCTTATGCTCATTTAAAACATCTGTGCTATGCTAGTTAAAATAATGAAACATCTGTGTTTCATTATTTTAACTGGGTTCATGCTGTCCTTAAAACATTAAGGAAACTGTTGCATTAATACTGTAATTACGAAGTTATCTTTAGCTATAAAGTCATGTATTTTAAAACTTAAGATTTTGTTACCAGATAATATTGGCATTATTGAAACTGATCATTGAATAATGCGTTGAAAATAAACCTAATTGAAAACATTTATCTTCGTAGTTTTGCTGTCACCATTTCAGTTTTATAAGGATCTTAAAAGCTCTGTTAAAAAGGAGTCTATTGTATCAGATATATGTGTGTATTGATGATGAGAGTAATAAAGTAAGTTTGTAATAAATGGAATTAAGTAACGAAATTATAGTAGAGATATTTGATGATACATGTAGCTCAGTCCGTTTTATGTTTTTAGGGGCCCTGGGCGTGTCTTTATTTGGGGGTCCTGTATGAGTAATTTTAAAGGAAAAAGATTTTCTTTTGAATTAATTTAAATTTTTTTTTATAATAAGAATGTAAAACAATGATTCATTATTATAAAAGCTATAATACCTTTTCCATAAAAAGTTTAAAGTTGCAATACTTTTAAAGCTTTTTGAGAGGCGAAGCCTTCTGTTATATCATTAAAATTAATTTCCTGCAAGACATCATATATGTAATTTTCATGATAGACTAATAACTCATTATTTCTTCAATCATACTATTTCTTAATTATGACTTGCGAAACATTGTTGTTGACTGGCGGTAAACATTTGGCTCCAAGGCAAATATTTTATTATAATAATAATGTTTATTAATATTTGTGTAATTAATGCTTGAAAATCAAATATTTTTATATAAATGTTTGATTTTAAAGTATATTGAATATTCAAGTACTGCATAACCTGCAGCTTGAAAAAAACTAAGATACTAATCAATCAAACTAATTTTAATAATGTTTATATGAAAACCAAAATTGTACGTTGAAAGCACCAAAATGTAGAAATACTTGCTTGAGACGTCAATACATTTAAGCCTCATTCTTCAAAAAATTTTTTTAACCAAAACATATTCAAAACAAATATTTATTCAAAAACAAAATTTAAGTAATTTATAAACTGTTATACTATATATATTACAATAAATATATTCACAAAAAAAAAAGCTAAAAATCTCATGTAATGTGAAACACTTCAAATGTTATTATTTTATTTTCAATTTATTGTACAGTTTGTTATAATTTAATTAATAACTCGATTGTTTAAACATAATTATACTAACTATTGTAGGAATTTCATTATTTTAATTATTATATATCATAAAAATTATTATTAATCATAATCATTAATCGTAATTTAAATTTATAAATAATCATTTATTAATTTAAGACAAGTTTATTTTATCTAAATTACACTAAGGAATAATTAAATCGAAAATCATTTTTTTTTCTTCGTCAGCGGCTCTCTTCTGAAAAAAGGTTTTATTTTAAAGCCGCTAGCATTGAACTGATGACTTTATTCTGAGTTTACAACTATCCATGTTCAACTTGTAATTTTGAATACAATCCAGAAGAAAAATAAATTCCTTTGTTGGGACAAACTAGCCTTCGTGGAGGACATTTTAACTTATTTTGTGAGTTCTATAATGTTTGCAGCCAATGAGCAGTAAATAAAACTTATTATTCTTCATTTCCTACGTTAATCTATCTTTTCTTTTACTTATTTGTCTTTATTATGCTATATATGTTACCGGCAAAGGATGAAACGCCGGCATTGTATAGAATGACTAGGCATTGTATAGAATGCCTGACGTTTTTAGGCAAAGTATGAAATGTGAGAAATATTACATACTTTCCCTAGGCATTGTATAGAATGCCGGATGCTATTTAGGCAAAGTATGAAATAATCGTCCTGATGAGGTTATTATGTAAGTGATGTCTATTATACTGTGAATGACCGAAATCGGTGGTTGTTGACTTTCACCGGTGAATGTTGAAAATCACATTGTCGCTTTGGTGAATGTCCGAAATATTTATTACATCCGATTTGATATTAATTTATTCGTGGCTATAATTACATTTATTCGATATTTTATTACTTACTGACGATAGATTGGAAGAAACATTAGTGTAGAGTATACCGGGCAAATTTATACCGGACAGTGGCACTGAACCTTAAATAATATCAGTGTAGGGTATATCGGGCAGTGGCACTGAGCCTTAAAAAAACATCAGTGTAGGGTATACAGGACAATGGCACTTGACCTTAAAATAAACATCAGTGTAGGATATACCGGGCAATGGCACTTAACTAGACCTTTGGTAAATGTCCGAAATATATACTAGGTCTAGTGCTACTGCCCGGTATACCCTACACTGATGTTTTTTTTAAGGTCAAGTGCCATTGCCCGGTATATATTTGCCCGATACTCCAAACACTGATGTTTCTTGTAATCTATCGTCAGCAAGTATTAAAATATCGAATAAATGTAATTATATCCACGAATAAATTAATATCAATTCGGATGACGTTTTGAATTTGTCAATTTTGAATGACATTTTGACGAATCGGAGATGTATTTTATACTTTGCCGGTTTCTCATTTGGCATTCTATAGAATGCTTCGGCAATGTGTGAAATATAAATCATTTCATACTTTGCCGGCTGATTTTAGGCATTCTATAGAATGCCGTATTTCATACTTTGCCGGTAACATATATATAAACAAAAGAATTGTTGAGTGGAATGTAACTTTCACTCAACTTCCGAAAGGGGATCTATAAAAAAATTTTTTTTGTCTTTCCTTAAATTCTATTACACTTTTTGGAACATTGTTTTGAAGTGCAAATTTATTTTATTTCAGGTGGTCAATTTTATTTTATGTTTTAAACTTTACTAACAAGCTGCATTTAGTTTATTAGTTAATCCAGTATTTAGTTCATTTTTTAAAAAATATATATATAGCTAGAATCTTTTTGAATGTTTTTTTAATAAGAAAAAAAAAAAAAAAAAAATGGGAACTAGGAATTTTTACTTTTACAGACTGGGGGCCGAAGAATAATATCCGCCGAATTTATATTTTAAGAAAAATTCAAACGTTCTTTTAGATTTGTATTGATACATATTTTTCCAATGAGCACGTGTGTGCCTTTTATTTCATTTAATAAGATTCTTATTAGTCTTTTGCAGGGATTATAACCCTCTTTTCAGGGACATCTAGCCAAGAAAATTGCTCAGTCATCTACATGAATACACCACTGCTCCGGCATTCACAGCCACAGAAATCAAATAATCATCCTTCCTCCTCCTCCTAGAACTAGAAATCCTGAAAAGGCTTTAACACTTGGACGTATCTATGCGACCATCACATTGTGTGGGAGTCGTTACTATCGATTTCTACTCAGTTCCATTTCAAAACAGAAGCCCATACGCGCATCCAAATAAACCTCAGTCACTCCCTTTTAAGTAGAAAGTAAGAAAAATCTTCGGAAACTAGGTCATTAATACGCGTATCAATAAAAAAGTTACATTTAGTAATAATTGTTCCCAACTAATAGAAATGTTTTTTTTTTTCGAATATAAAAAATTACAACTTTGGGCTTTATATTAAAAAAATATTTATTATTCTTTGAATGAGTAATAAATATTCTTTTTTTCTTTGAGGTTAAACAGTTCATGTTAGTCAAAAATAAATAAATAAAATAATCACATTAAATATATATATATTTTCCCCGGAATGAGCCTAAAGTTTCATTTTTTGAGGTCAAAAAGTTACCACTGTGGTCTCATATTTATAAAAAAATTGTTACAGTGAAAAATATTTATTCTCCCGGAATGAGCCTAAAATTTCATTTTTTTTAGTTCATAAAGTTGCCATTGTTGTCAGATATTTATAAAAATAAAATTATTAATTACACTTAAAAATATTTATTTCTCCCAGAATGAGCCTAAAATTTCAATTTTTCATGTCAAAAAGTTGTCACTGTAATCTCATTTACATAAACAGATTTTTTAACAATTTGAAAATATTTAAGTTACTTCAGAATGAGGTAAAAGTATGTTTTTCAAGGTCACTGACCACACACATTTTCCAAAATGCTTAGTTAAATTAAAAAATATTGTGTCTCCTAGAGTGAGCCTAAAGTTTCATTTGGGGTCAAAGACATTTTTATTTTTTAAATTTGTTTTTTGAAATCAAAGATGATGTACAACACTAAAAAAATTTATGAATTAAGACGAATAAGCCTTAATCTACATAACAAATTATACTAAAGCTTGTGAGGAAATTTGAATATAATCGTATTTGTTGAGGAAATTAATTGTATTTGTTAAGTGTAAACTTTCGTAAATATTCGTGAAACCTAAATATTACATTTCATATGTATGCATCAATATTTTTTTAAACCATTCCCATTTTATGAACTTCAATATTTTTTTTTTAAAAACTTGGGAACGAAATTTCGTTTTATATTTGTTACTGTGAATGACCAAAATCAAGAGAATGTCGACTTTCACCGGTGAATGTCAACAATCATATATAGTCGCTTGGTTGAAAGTCCGAAATATTTGTTATAGCCGATTTGATATGAATTTATTTGATGTAATTCGATATTTTCATTACTGAAGATAGATTAGGAGGAACATTAGTGTTCGGAGTACCGGTTAAATGCATACTGGGTGGGCAGTGGCACTTGACCTTAAAAAAACATTGATGTAGGGCATACCGGACAGTGGCACTTAACTAAACCTAGTATAAATTTTGGACATTTACCAAAGCAACTATGTGATCGACAACATTCACCGGTGGAAGTCAACAATCACCAAATTCGGTCATTCACATTTCTATTTATGCTTAAAAAATTTAAATTTACGACAGCTCCCCCCCCCCCGAAAAAAAAAGTTTAGGTTCATTCAGAGCTTAAATATTTTTCAAGTTGACTAATACTAGAACTTTTTTTTGTAAATACGTACCTATTTTTATTTAAATTTAAAATTATTTTTTGTGACGCACCCTATTAAGGAATAATTGCATCTTTCTGCAGAATTCATTCTATGTAAAAAAAAAAAGGGGGAGATGGTCATGAAATGTAGTTAAACAAACTAACTACAATAGGTGTGGGGGAAATCTATATTTAATCCAGGCGAACCTAAGAAAAGGTACGCGTAGAGAATGTAATTTACTGACGTTTTTTCTCTACAAATAATAAAGCGAAGGCCGGATTTACGTATAAACAGGGGTGATTGTGAGCCCAAGTCAAAATTACGGAAAATTTCTTGAGTTAAAAAAAAAAGTTTAAAGTGGAAAAAAATTAAAACAGGGTTTTTTTTCTGTTTCTCAATATTTCTTAGTTTACTTAAAATATATATAAAATTTTACATATACCTACGATGACCTGCAGAAGTAATTGAAATTTACAAATATGTCTTTCTTTCTTGAGTTTATGATTATAATAACTATTTACTGATAAAAAAATTAATATTAATCATGAATATAAGCTTATAAAGTATTTCTCAGGTTCTCCCTTACAAACAAATAAAATAAACTGTGTTTTTAAGTTCCACCTTTGAAAATTTGATTTCCGGAAACTTCTGTGATCATTGATTTTTTTAAACGTCTGGACCTTCGATCTCCGGATCACTGTTAGTGAAAAATACGGAATTTCTCCGGAGCACAATCACCCCTGTATAAGCGAAATAGGCGGCAGCTTAGGGAACCAGAGAACTGCAGGACCCCCAAAACCAAAATATCTTTGCTCCGAATAATATTCATTCAATATTTTTCATTTTCTACCCTGCAAAGAATCAAAGCCTATGTGTTATGCAATCAAAGAAAATAAATAAATAAAATTAAAAAATAAATAAAAAGTGGCAGTTTTCTCTTGGTGTATGAAAAATGGGTACATTTTTCGTAAAAATTGTTGAATTTTGTACAGTTAGTATTTTTTTTAAAGATGTTAGTTCCCCCCCCCCCCCCCAAGCTTGAAGTTGACAGAAATTAGATGTTGACTGTAGATCTATCCCTGAGGGTAGATTTCGGGAGATTAATTTCTATGCTATTACATTGCCCCAGTCTTCTCCCCAGATGGCTTATTAGAGCATTGCGATCACTATTAAACTTTCAAAAATTATTTTGGTTATTATATGCAACGATTGCACAAAATTTCGTAAACCAAGCTGAAATATTTATGGAGATATGGACGTTTTTATGAAATTGTAATTTTTTTGTCTTACGTTTTTTTGCTATAGCTGAAAAAATATTCAATAAATTTAAACCAATTTGTTTTTTCCGATTTTTGTATAGTTAGTATTTTTTTTTTTTTAAAAATTGAAAAACATCATTGCAAAACATCTACCAAAATTACATCAACAAAACATTTCAAAATTGAAAAACATTCATTGAAAACTGTACAATACAAGTAGTTCTTTTATACCTCTGCAAAAAAGGAAGAAATTAAAAAAACAAAACAAAACATTTCTTCATAATTTTGTAGTGAATCGTATTTGGCAATTAATGAAAAATGTCTGATTTGAATATCTTAAAAAAATTAAAAAGTTTCAAGGATTTTTCTAAATAGTTTTTGTACTTTAAAAAAAAACTCTAACTGATAAGGGGTTTTCTACAATTATTTTGAATCATAAACAAAACTAAATAACAAATAACTTACAATAAATGTTCATACACCGAAATATGATTGTATAAGGAAAAGACATGTAGAAGAAAAAGACACTTATATGGGGAACGATAACCAACAATGCCAGCACCATTTTTAATAAAACTTGTTTAATAGTAAAAAACAAAATTCGGGGGAAACCCCTTATTATTTTGAGCTTTTTTTTAAAAATTACAAAAAATGCTTAGAATATTTGGTTGAAACTTTTTTAAAATATTCAAATCTGATTTATTTTTCATTAGTTGCCTAACACGATTCATTAAAAATTAAGAAAAAACAAATTAAAATTTTTCCAGCACAGGCATAGTACAAAATAATTACTTTAATTACTCTTGCACAGTTTTAAACAGATTTTTTTTTTTCGAATTTGAAAGCATTAATTTTAAATTGATAAAATTTTTTGTTTAATTTTATAGAATACAGTTAGTTATAGCTAACTAACGTTAAAAGTTATAGTAAAAAAACAGGAGACAAAAAATTGTTTTTTTTTTTTTATATAAAGAATGTCCATATTTCTATAAATATTTATAGAAACTATGTGCAATTGTTACATATAACTATTATAAGTTACAAATTTATTGCTTTATTTTTTGGCATAGGGTATTCAAAAACACTATTTTCTGTTTGTAATTTATTGTCGTTTCCTCAATCCTCTAAAAGATTGAAACTGTATTGATAAGCAGGAGGTCTAGGTTTTTTTGAGAGGTACCTATTTTGTGAAAATTTAGACATAATTTGTGAAATTTAAAAATTATATTAAAAAATCAATACAAAAATATGGTAAAATAAGAAAATATTTTTAAAAGTATTTCTTGAAAATATGTCAAAAGTATTTTGTGAAACTACCGTTTTTCCTAAAATTGAATTTGTGAAAGTACCGCTAAACGGAGGTAAATTTTCCCTGGACATAAACATGAGAAATCACATGATCTAAACACTGTTAAGTTAAAAGATTATTCTTTAAGTATTTCTTGAGAAATATGAAAAATTTTATTAGTACATAGCATAGAAGTGTTTCTATTATTATGCCCACCCCTATATATATACATACATATATATGTATATATACATACATATATATGTATGTATATATATATAATGGTTTTAATATTAAGACCTGGAAGGATAATGCTAAAACCCCGGAATTCCGAAGTATACTCTGAATACTGAATTACCCCTGGTAAAAGTAAAATTGGTCAAAGCATGTAAAAAAATTAAGTAAACTAGAAAAATAAACATTGACACACAAAATGAAAGAATGCAAATGCTTTATACAGATAATATTTTAATAAAATCTTTTCAACAATTAAAACACTTTGAAACAAAAAGAAAAAATAAAATAAAAACAGAATCACTTTTATGCCTTTCATTTTTGGCATCTTAAAATTTTTCATGTATGTACACACATATAGTAAATTTGTCTTCGTTACTGTACATAGATTCACTAAATATCAAAATTATCATCCATCATTTTAACAAATTTCATAAAAAAAAACGGAAATAAGTTATTGGTAATGATTCTTTCCTGTAAAGAATGTATGTAAACAATAAAATGAAAGCATGTACAACCTGGCCAACATGAGATGAACATCCTGATTGAGAGCTCACCTTGTGCTTGCAAGACTACACGATTCAACAAAAATTTTGCTCTAAGAATTGGAAGAAAGCAACAATTTATGAAACACTGATGTTTTTATGAAAATCCACAGCACCTGAGGACACATAAGATTAGACGACGATGGGGTAATGTACAGATCAAATGAAAAACACGATGCCTCGTAAACAGCAATAGTTGTAGAGCAATCATCTGTGGAGAGTTTTGTCAAGTAGCTGTCGATAAGGAGAGGAAAAAAAAAAAAAAAAAATGAATGAAAAATGTGGAGTGTATTTTGAATAAATGCAAAAAACATGTCTTCAATGAAATGCTTGGATGTAGTTATTTTGGTGGAATAGAGACTGTATAATTATAGACCACAAGACAGTTGAAGTGTTCAGGCTGAGGTGTGGGCTTTTTCCATTTTATGTCAGCTGCTTCTCTCACTTTCACGCCAAAGTTGAACCAACTCATCAAAAAGCTAGAATGAGAAAAAGAAAAAATATTTTTAGATGTATAAATAACAATTTTTATCAACATTATCCCCTAACTAGTTAAATACCAATTCTTAGAAAAAGAGAAAGGTAAATAATCACCAAAACAGTATTTATTAACACTAAGAAATCATGAACAAAACTGTAAGGCATATGCCAACATAATCATTAAAGCTAAAATAATTCAATTTTTTAAAAATTTATTATCCTTCCAGTGACTTAATGTTATTAGATTAAATAAAAATATATATTTAGGGGCTCATCTCCTCAAAATTAATATTAAGTGTATTTATTTGGCCTAATGCTAATGTCAATCCAATAGATATAATAATCAAGATATAATATTTACAATAATCAAGAAATATTTTATGGCACTTTAAGAGGCCCATTCCTGGTACCAAAATTAAATACTTTTGTTTGTACATTTGGGTGTGTATCAAAACAACATCTTTTACTAATGAGTATTGCTTTACCAAAATTAACTAAGCACCGTCGGTTACCTAAATGAATAAAATACCTTTTCACCATTTGAACCAACTATGCCTCTTATTACAGAATTGTTTTTATTTTTGATTTAATTACTACTGTCAAATTTTATTTGGTATTAGTATTTGGATTGACTAAGAACAAGTTTCAAACGCTAAACTAGATTATAAATAAAACAAACACACGACTTCAAATAACTTGTTAATCATTGAAGTTATGTGATATACAGGGTATCTGCTACATTTTAGATTTTCAAATCCATGACTTTTCATGAATAATTCCAAAAATTTTTCATGACTTACCGAATTTACTATTTTCTCCACAAAAACACAACAATAAATTTAAAAAAGCATTATAATAACATTAATTGAAATGATATGTATAACCAAGCTGTTATACTCTGCAGTTTCATATTTATTGATTTTAAATTTAAAAAAAGGAGTAAAGAAAGAGTTGAAGCAATGAAATAGCTGGGAAAAAAATACAAAAGCAAATAACTAAATACTGTCAGACGTATGTAGTTATTTAAAGTTGTTTTATTTCTTCTTTAAAGTAAGTGTAACATAAAAAGCTGAAACTAAAATTTTAAATTGATAAAAAATTCTGAAATCACAGAAGTTATGATGTTCTATCTTTCATTTTTTGAAAGAATAAAGTTATTTTTAAAGAACAGGTTAAAAGCATTTCATATTTTAATATAATATTACTATGAGTGGGGATTTTGCTACAAATTCAGATATTCGGAACACTGTGAAATGGGCAAGGGGTAAATTGCATTTTAAAAATTAGATTTTTCAGCGACCTTAAATCCATGACTTTCCATGATTTTTTTAAAAAAATAGTTAAAATCATGACACATTTTGTTCAAAACCGAATTAAAATAAATATTAAATAGCGTTCATTAAACTCCTTTTCTTATTAAGTAGCTATAAGCTTGTATACAACACTGTAGTCTTTAAAAACAGAATGGTCAATTTAAAATGATAGCTCATACTAAACCAATGAGAAAAATTCATTTTTCAAATGTCTCTCATGAACCCTTTAATTAAAATTTTTGAGAGACTTTCAAAATCGGGGGTTACTCTCCCTTTTTATTTGCTGCTCAAAGTCAGGACTAAAGCACAAGTTATAACAGGAATACACACAAACTCTTTTTATTATTATAGATATCAGGTAATATGACACATTTTAAATAAACAGATAAAACAGATTAGCCAAGAGCAGCTGGTTTAAATGAATGACTGACTTGAATGGTTTAATTATACTTATTTAAGATTCAAGAAGGAAGGAATTGCAGGACAGATTTCAATAATGCAGAAGTTAAAATTGATGGTTGAATATAGAAAATATGAAAAAGATACACACTAAAAAATGCAAGATAAATTTTAAAAATAATTTGTATCATCATAAAATAAGAGAAAAATGCTTCTTATAGGAAAAAAAAAAAAAAAAAAAAAAAAAAAAAAAAAAAAGATTTCTTTTAAATTGCCAAATACAAAGTTTACTGACTTGCATAAAAAAATGCTTAATTATAGCAACCTTAAAAAATGCTAACAAAAATGATCTAATAGTTTATTTATTCATTAAAGATATTAATTTCCCTTTTTAGGTGGTAGTTTTATTATTTACAGTTAAAAAAAAAAAATTCTCTTACACTATGTTACATGCCTACACTAAGTTACAGAAATTTCTGAAAGTTATTTTATGATTGAATATTCTAAAGCTTGTTTTTTTTTTTTTTTCCTTCCTTAAAATATGATTCAAACAAATATAAAGCAGAAGTTAAAGGGAAAAAAAAAATACTCACTGAATTAACCCACACATGATCTTCTAAACAATCACCCAATAAAGTGTGAGATTCTAGTTTTTCTCTGTTACCTCTAACTTCATTCATCTGTAGAACAGAACCAATAAAATAAGATTTAATTCATATCAAGTATAATCTATAACTTAAGAAAAAAAAAACATGCAAAGCAAACACTACTCTAAGTCACTGTTGGAGGACTTTAAGAGATGAAATCTTAAGGAAAAAATATTTAAACTCGAAAAGTGACTTGAGTATAAAAAAATCTGTAAATATAATATATTGTAACAATAACAAACTCATTACAAGAAGAATGATCAATTAAAAAAAATTTTTTTTTATAGAATAATACACAGCATTATCTCCAGTTCATCCAAATAATTATATCAGGTCGAACCCTTGATATAATTATCAGAATTGTCTGATCAAGAGTTCATCCAGGTTTTTAAACTATGATGTGTCAGTGTGTTTTTTCTTTTAAAATTTTTGTAAAAGAGTGTGTTTACTTCAAAAGTTGTTTATTCTATTGCTTAAAATTCTTTGTTTGCAACATGTTCTTTAAAAATACAAGGATAAAATTTCTTCTTTCGCTGAATTTTTGTTACGTTTTCTTATTATCTTTTTGAATGCAATAAAATAATAGCCTAATGTAAATTTTTTGTTTCAATTTTTTTATTTAAGACATTTCTAAATATCTGAAATTAAATATACATCTTAATATCATTCTTAAAATTTTGAAGAATTCTGAATTATTAATTCAATTTTTGTTAAATTAACATATTTATCATTAAACTTCATGTTTAGAACACCAATCATTGGCCTTTTTTCCCTCCTTCCCAGGGCAGAGGGAGTTGCTTGCCTTAGAATAATTACGGGACATAACTACTTGCAGGCCCATCTATTTAAAATTAACCGGGACAATTCACCTCTTTGAGTGTGCTCAGTAACACTTCGCCTATGACTGGGGAGCATCTATTTGATTGCCTTTCTCTTCTTGACATTCGTTCCTGTGACGACTTTTGTGCTCTCTCACTATCTAGAGCTACTTCACTATTGTGTTGGACTGCAAGACGCCTTATGTCTGAGAAGACAATGGTGGGCGTAATTAAAAAAAAATAAAAATCATTGGTCTTTAAAGGCCTATTTTTGTGTTTCAGTAGATTTTAGCAGATTTATTAGAGTAGATCTTTTAATAGATATATTTACTCTTGTAGAGTTTTTTTAGTTTTAACAGATGAGAATACCACATTTTATTAGACAAAATTTGCCCATAAACAACCAATTAGCATATGGCATGCTATTACACATTGTCAAATTAATCTGATATGCAGTATAATTCCCAACAGACAAAGGGTCAAAAATAAAAGTTAATATATACATTACAACTAATAGATATTAATTAAAATATCAAACAAAGCAAGAAAAGTATCAATTAGAATAGCAAATATAAGCAATTAAAAAATATCAATACCAAGTATTTTACCTGCTTTACACAATGCAATTTAAAAAGTTTAAAATTACAATGAATTTTTTAAAAATACAATTGAAGTCCGTTATAACGCCAATTCCCAGTGTCAAATGGATTTGGTGTGATAGCATGTTTGTTATTTTAAGCAAATGCACACATTTCATGTCAAAATTACAATCAAAAAAACAAAGAGATGAAATCGATACATTTATTACTTTTCATTTAGTTTTTAAATAAAAGAATTTTTTTCTAAATATTACCTATTTGCTGTATGCTACAACAAATTGTCAAAATTTTTTGTCAGGGTCCAACAAAGCGGGCCCAGTAAAAAAAAAAAAAAGTCTGTTTTTTTCCAGGTGGGCCCACTTTTTTCAAAATTGGTTTTCTTTTTAAAAAAATTTACTGTACTAGAGAGATATAGCGATCAGAGATAAAGTAGCACTCCCCTCCCAATGAGGTGTCCCAGGTTCGAATCCCACTGATGGAATTCTGCATCTGGCTCAAATCGTTCACCGTGCTGTAGTAATATATCCTCAGTGGTAGACAGATCATGGATTAGAATCCCCTTGCCGTGAGGCTAAACTTCGGAGAATTTCGTGGTTTTCCTCTCCATGTAACGTGAACCCCCGTTAATTTCATCAAAAAGTTCTCCACGAAGGCAAATTTTTCTTAATACTTGATCCAGGAGTTCTATTGCGTTCAGAATTACGAGACTACAGAGTTGAGCATTGGTAGTTGTTAACTCAAAAATTGGATCGATGGTTCAATGACAGTTATAAAATTTATTGTATTAGATCAATACTAGACTTAAAAAGCAAAATAACTGTAAGTTATTCCTTTAAACAAAGACTTCCAAATGAAGAAAAATCAACTTGATACATAAATTGGGTGCATTCAACTTGTTTCGAGAGCATACTAATGACCCTTTAATCAGGATGGAAAAGTAAAGTATAAGAATGTTTTTATTAATCAGATTTTCATAACAAGTGCTGAGCACAGTGCAAAATGCAAGCACTTTTTAAATTTGTTAAAAACCTTACAATTTAACTGATTATGGATGAGAAATTTTTGCAACCAGTTTTTTCAAGATATGATATAAGAAAAAAAAAAAAAAAAATTTATCACTATCTTACAATTAATTTTTAAACATAAGTATAAAGTTATATAAAATATATTCAAGTACTTTTGTCTCTTGTAAACTAAATTCATTGAAATTGCTTCATTAATTAAAATTCAAAAAAATATTATCTTTCATTTTTCATTTATACAATTCATTTATAAAGCATGTACCAAGAAAACCAGGGCCATGGTGTTAACTATGAATACAAGTTTTATAGATGTTATTTGAGTTAAAGCAACTCATATTTTATTTTCCATCCAAATGCATGACACAAATGGATAAAAAAAAACTTCTGGCATTGTTTTTGGCAATTATCAAAAATCATGAAATTTTGAATCATGTAAAGCGAATGGCGTTTTCAAACACTACAGACTGACAATACGCTGAAATAGATTGGGGTTGAATTAATTGTGAAAACGTTGAATAGAATAAACTGAACTGTGTCTTTTTGCATAATTCGAAGCGAAAATCAACATAGTAAAGGAAAAATATCATTTTGAAAACGGAAAATTAAGCACTTTTTAAAAACACCCAATGAAAAAAGCACCTTTAAGGGCTTTTAAAAATTGAAAATAGACACCTTTAAGCTCTTTTAAAAACTCTACGCTCCCTGTACTGATTTCAGCAAAAATACTACTAAAAAATTTGCATTCATTTAATACATTTCAAAAATTAAACATTAGTAACAAATATTATCAGCAATTTTTTTTCTCTATGCAATAAGTAAACAGTGAATGCACATTTGGACTTGTCAGTTTTCTCAGAATTGTATGTTTTAGATATTTTAATTAACTTCAGAACAATTTTACACACTTATGAGTAGAAACCCATTCAAATCACCCAAAAAAGTATTATTATTCAATAATTATGTGAACAACCAAGTTAATAAAACACTCAGTAATTCAATTTAATGAAGAACTAACCTTTGTCCTACATTTGATGAAGAAATTATATTTCTGATGGTGAAGACGGTTATAGAGTGAAACAGAAGTGGCACATTTAGAACAAACAAAGAATTGTGTTTTATTAGTTGATGATCGCTGGATGATCGAACACAGGGTGTCAGTATCATACAGCTGCCCATAGAATTGTAATAATTTTATTCCTTTCCTCTTCTTGCACACCTTAAAAAATAAAAGAAAATAATGATTACTTCACAATAAAAAAGTCAGGATTTGTAAAAGAAAGAGGGAAATTTTTTTTGACTTTTAAAAAGGACAATTGAGAAACTAAAATAAATTATACAGTTTGCTATATATTATAAAAAGCAAATTAATTTTATTGCTAAAAAACAATAAAATATAGTATCTCTTCTTTCAGAATTACTTTGTTTAGAACAGAAAGATTTAATCAGTTCTCAGTAGGGATGTAATGAATAGTGATTTGGCCAAATATTGAATACTGAGCCGTCGGATAGCAAATTTAAAAAAATCAAAAAACATTAATAAATATTATTTTTTATTTATAAATAAGTTTAGTCATTAGTGGAAGACAATGAAAACTTAGCTATGTGTTATTAGTATGGGAAAAAAAACTATAAGTTATCCATTAGAAATAGAGCTGTATAAGTTATCCATTAGAAATAGATAAATAAAGCTGGCTAACACCTACTTAAAAAAAAAAAAAAAAAAAAAAAAAAAAAAAAAAAAAAAAAAACTAGAAATAAAAATAAAAGTCGAAAAAAAAGAAGAAAAATATAAAAATAAAATCTTATCAACTGTTAAAACAAAACTTTGATGCTAAAAATAATATATTTTTTGAACAAAAGTATCCAGAAAAAGTTAAAAGAGTCTATCAGAAATGCTTATAAAAATGTTGAGGTATCATAAAAGCACCCATAAAAAAGATCATGTCCAAAAGCAAAACAGAAAAAATAAGAATCAATCTTATTTTTGGAACAAAAAATTTTAACTGAGCATCTGTTTTCCAGTTACTGTATTTTCAAGACAAAGCGAAGAAAAAAGATTAAGTCTAGTAGAAGCCCTCTTAATTGCAGTGTCATAATGAAAATGCTGATAATAACAGAAGTTTCTTGAAAAAGAAAAAGCCAGATAGAAACCAAATAAAAATCGTTATTAATTTTTAAATTCACAACCTAACTAATTTAACTTTTAATAATAAAAACAGAAAACAGCAAAAACAAAAATAATCTTAATTCTTAAAACAAAAAGTGTTCAAAAAATGACAAAATTGTCTTACCTGAATTTAATTTCAAAAAAAAAAAAAAAAAAAAAAAAAAAAAAAAAAAAAAAGAAATCAGCAGCAAAAAAAATTGTAGTTCAGAATAAAGTAACCTAGTTTCAATTCTACAAATTTCACTCGTTCTTGTTTTTCAGAACATAAATTTGAAAATTTTGGAGCTTAACAAATATGTGTAAAAAGTATTTCGATTAATATATAGTAAAAAATGAGATTTTAGGAAAATTCTAACTTAAAGAAAAAAAAAAAAAAAACTTAGTCAAAAAACATTTTGCTATATATTTGTTACAACTTTAGATCCCAGTATAATTTCCTTAATGCAAATTGAAAAATTTTTGAGCATTTCGAGATTAACATATAGAAATTTTTTTATGGAAATTTTACTGCTGCAATAAAAATATACTAATGTTTAATAAAAAAATTATAACTGAGTTTCTTAATTTTTCCTCAATCAAATAATTTTAGAGTGTTTTTTGCTAAAGGGCATATTTATAAAGTTTTCATTAAAGATCATTGAAACCTTACTTTAATATAATTTCAATAATCGTGAAACAAAAACACTATGAAACATTATTGCACAAAAGTAATTTAGTGGATGATTTCTAATTAAAAATTCAATGATATGATTACTGTATTGTTGTTTGAAATCAATCCTTTCCAGAATAAGATGAAAGAGACTAATCAATAACAGTGAAGTTTACAAAACTCCAACCTACAAGATTTATTTAAAGCATTTGTTGAAAATAAGAAATTGATAATTGAGTTTCTTTTTCTTAAAACGACTGAATTTTCTAAATGTCAGAAACAATAAATCTTGCAGATAAGACTGCATGCTGAACTATGTAATTGGTGGACAGTACCCACTCTAGAAATATTACTGTATTATTACTGTATTGTTGTTTGAAATCAATCCTTTCCAGAATAAGATGAAAGAGACTAATCAATAACAGTGAAGTTTACAAAACTCCAACCTACAAGATTTATTTAAAGCATTTGTTGAAAATAAGAAATTGATAATTGAGTTTCTTTTTCTTAAAACGACTGAATTTTCTAAATGTCAGAAACAATAAATCTTGCAGATAAGACTGCATGCTGAACTATGTAATTGGTGGACAGTACCCACTCTAGAAATATTGAATTTTTCGACTATTACAATTATTACTAAAATAAAAAGATGTAGGATTGAAAAACAAAACCTTATAACACCTCAAGTTAATCCACATTTTTAATCCTAGAAACGGAATGTTCTGAACACACAAAAATCAATATAGGAAATAAGAAAATGAGGTCAAAATATTTTTTATCAGGAAATCAAAACAATGATACTTGAAATTTTTTAATGTCTCAAGTGTTCCAACCTGATAGAACAGGCTACACATAAAACACACAAAAAAGGAAAGGAAAATGATCAGGAAAATATCCCCACTTCTATTCAGCAGACTTTTGACAACTGCTCCACTTTACAGGGACTAATCGGAGCACTTAACCTTAAATAAACATCAGTGTAGGGCAATCACATCATTCAACAATAAACGACAATTATTAATAACAGCCCCTACATTAATATTTTCCTTTATCTTTAGTAAGAAAAACTTAATCCAATGGATGAAAGATTCCTCATAAGGAGAAGCAATTGTGGTTGCCATGATTATCAAAACAAAAAAATAAATAGAAAAAATTCCCACTAACAGAACCCACTTCGCGATTTTGCTTCAACAGAATTGCAAAATGGATTTCATTGAGTCGACTGATTGCTGTAATAGACATAATGTCAAAAAACTTCTCAGAGTCTATAAACAGCACCTGGTAACCTGGCTTAATGTCCAGAAAAAATATAACACGTTTTGTAAGACCTTTCTATGAAAGATGGATATGCTAATAAAATTATGCATCCCGTATCCGTATAGGTCATTTCTGAAATCTTGTACCAATAATAAATATACTTTTTTTTTGTTTTTTTAAAAAAGTTAATTAAGTATATAAATACTTGGCAATGTTCTTGTTCCATGACACTGTCCAGAACATTGATACAAGGATAAGTAGTAGCACTTGATTTCAATTCTTCCTCCCAATAGTCTCTCGCCATCTTGGACTTCTTAGAATCTGTGACCGATTCTATGTCCTTGATGCTATTTAGGAAATACTCATCTATAGGGGAAAAAAAATTTCATTAGATCATTATTTTAGTTATTGTTTATCAGTTTGATAATTTATTTGCATAGAATATGATCAAGCAGGTTATGAGTTTTTTAAAGATAAGTATTGAAGTAAAATATGACACAAAACAAACGGAACACGTATAAAATTTTAAGTTAACCTAATAGCTATTGCATTTTCTTAACGCATGCTGAAATTATTAGTAGTTACTTTCTGCATAGCAGCAATTATGAAAATATTCGACTATCTTCTAATTGCAACACTTTTATGTTTTATAAAAATAAGCCAGTTCAATTCCAGCATGGAGAAAAATGACACACTAACCTTAATAATGTTTAGCATCAATATTCAGCTAAGCTTTAAATTTTTTCCAACTTACCACAGCTGTATTAAATTCTATATGGAAACAAATGGCAATATTTTAAAAAAATTTTCAGTAGGAAATTTGAAAATTTGCTAACAGTTTAAGCATATAAAATTTTATCACATGGGGTGAAAATGAAGATTTCACAGAGATATGACACAGTACTCAGTCAAAGCTTTTTTCTAGTAGTATATAATATGCTTGTTGAGTTTAGTGGCAGGAATCACATTGGGTGAAACATTTCATGAAAAACAACAGCTATCGAAAAAATAAATTTTTTTTCCGCCTTTTTGTAACATTTAAAATTTATGAAGTATGCTAATTAACTAACAAACAAGCATATAAAACTTCGGAATTATACTTTTCAAAATTGATAATTTTACTTTCTGGTAATATTTTTATATTATTGTCAAAACTTTGAATCTGGGATGATTAATTTCTCCCTTAAAACTATGAAATTATTCTGAATCACTTTGACATAAACAAATACCTTTTTCTCGATGAATTTCTGATAAAAAGCTAGAATCGACAGCCTGACTAATTAAACTCTGTAGGAAGATGTCAAAACTTTCTTTTAGGTGGTCAAAATTTTCTTCTTCTTTCGGTTCACAACTTTCTCCCACAGATGAATCATCCTCGATGATGTACTCGGGTTCCTTTGGTGCAATTTCAGATTTCTTAATTGCAGAAGAATGGAAAGTACTAAAAAAATATTATTCAAATAAGTTATATATATCAAACAATAAAGACAAAAAGGATAAAAAGAAAAGAGAAAAACGAAGAAATTAAGAAAATTAGTAAGTTTTATTTACTGCACATAAGCTGCAAGTATATAGAATTCATAAAATAAATTTAAAATATAGAGAAAACATGGAAAATAATAAAAATTGAAAAAATATTGTTAAAATAAAATATATTTAAAAAAAAAAAAGAATTTCTTTGGAAAAAAATATTAAAAAGATGGAAACAAAATAATGAAAAGATATAATCTCGTCATCAAATTAGATGATTATATCCATACTTTTTTTGTCGATATATAATTGCGTGAGCCGATGACAAGATTATTATCTTTTCATTATCTTGTTTTCTGTCTTTTAAATATATATATTTAAATAAATTCTTTTCATTTTAAATATTTTATTTTAATAATCTTTTCTTAATCTTTATTATTTCCATGTTTTCTCTATATTTTAAACTTATATATACATATAAACATACATAGGTATATATATTTACACACGCATAAAAATTTTTATAATCTAACTTATCTAATATTATAATTAAATATTGTTACTTAAAAATACTCAAATTTTTAAAGAACATGGGATATATGCATTAAAATTGTGCATAAAACTAAAACAAATAATATGAAATGAAATTTAGAAAAAACGTGAAAAACTTTTCAGTCAATGAGATAGATCAGGGGTGATTGTGACACAGAGTGAAAAACTTTTCAGTCAATGAGATAAATCAGGGGTGATTGTGACACAGAGTGAAAAATCCTGAAAATTTTATGTGCAAAAAGTGGACAACAAGATATCAATTTATATAATGTTCATTTTTACTATAATTTTTTAAGCTAAGATTTATAACCAAATTACCTACCAATAAAGAATATCCCACTTTTATAGTAATTAATTTAAGTAAAAACTTAGTTCTTACAAGAATCGCAATATTGGATTTTGAAATTGCAAAAACACAAATAGCGATAAGGGGAATCAAAATTATGCGAATACATCGTGTGTCGATTTGGGGTTTTAAAATTCAGTGACCATGAAATAAAATGTTAAATTTAAGAATGCGAAGACACAAATCTCAGCACTGTATTTTTGAATCATGTAAATACTAATCATGATGTATGATTTTTAGATCCTGTGAATATGAATAGCGACATTCGATTTAAAATTTGCGTGAATACAAATTGCAATATTCATTTTAGAAGGGAGTAAGTACAAATTGTGATATTGGACTTTTAAATCATGTGAATACGATTCACAATGAGTAACTTTTGAATCAGATAAATACAAAAATCATTGCTTGATATTGAAATCATGTGAATATGAATCGAGATATTAGTGGATTCTGGCATAGTTTCAAATATTAAAATATTCATACGCAGAATTCCACAAAAAAAATCACATGCCCTGTTTCTAGTTCTTCTAGACCTATAGGGATGATACGAAAAATCCGAAATTCCAGGGTACACTGGGAATATAATAACCTCTGTGAAATTTAATTAATCTTTTAATAGTTACTGCTAAACAATCATATTTGTCTTTCTTCTAGTTTTATTTTTAGGGTCTTAGAAGAAATAAGGTTCCTCCAAACAAAATCTCAACCCGCTTTATGACATATAAATATATCAAATTTGGTAAATTCAATATTTCTTATTAAAACTATTTATAAAATATACTTATAACAAAAAATGAAACATTTACGATACTCAGCACAAAAATTACTCTACTAAATTTTGAGATTAATAGCAATTATGTAGTTTGAAGAGTATAAGTATAGGTAAATATTAAATTCTTAAGTTGAGAATTTTTTTAGCTTTTAAAAAATAATAAAATATTATATTGCTACTAAGTATCCAGGCCAGAGTAAATTTTTATTGTACCAGTACATATAGAAGTGTATGAAAAATTGATTATCATATTGTCCAGATATTACAAGATCTCTTTTCAACAGAAAGTTAGAGGTTGTCTGCTGCTGTAGTAACAAGAGTAAAATCATTTCTTGCAAAAATGACATAACTCTCCTAACCTGAACCTATGCGATACAGTTTACACACATTTTCATTAACACAGCGTGGCTGTAATTTCAACTTACCCTAAGTGAAATTCAGTTAAAAGGGTGTTAAAATATTCTTACCTTTCAACGGGGAGGGCGAGATCAGGACCCAGGAACTTGACAACATATAAGACAGGTGTGCGAGATATGATTTCCACTTTAGCTGACACATAATGAGACCAGGAATACTCATTCCAAGCTGCATACTAGACAAGAAGAAAGTAAACAATAAAAAATTTTTTTTTTTAGTAGAAATTTAAAATTTTATGCGGTTATAAAAATTCTGGAAACACATAGAAAAAAAACATTGATAATCAAGGTACAAATTAAAAAAGGGACCAGTAACTTAAGTCTGTACACATTTTCACTGATCCGTTATAAGATAAAAAAAGGAAAAGGTAACTTAAGGTTATTTTTTAATTTTTGCAAATTAAGCTTGATATAAATTAAAATTTTATCATTATATTTAAAAAAAAGTTAAATGTTACATATATGCAAAAAGTAAAGCATTAGATTGATAGTTAAAAGTAAAATAAAAAAAAAATCATTAAAATGAAATGAAAAACTGCAGAGAATTCATAACATTTAAAATAATGTTGAAGAAACACAAATCAACAATTTTGGATTAGGAGCACAGAGCAAAATACCAAACTTAAAAAATGAAACACAAAACATCAAAGTGAAAAACCAAACATCAAACTAGAAAACGAAAAACAAAACAGCGAACATTCCTTTACTCAAGTCACTGTGACAAATCTCTGGTGTAAGTCAGATATTAGTGGTTTCGGACCATTGTTGATTTTTAAGCGCTGGATAATCCTCTGAAGTTATTATTCTTTTACATTAGAAAACGAGAGTTATCCAATCTTTTTTTTGAGGAGAGAGAGAGAGAAGATGTATAACATAAAATAATGAATATTTAAAATTTTTTTTTTTTTTTTCCCCATTGGATTATCTTTAAACAAACGAATTTTATAATTGTTCGAAATTTTTTTCCAATTTAGTTAAAAAAGTCTCGAGCTACAGCAAAATACGCAAAAAGTAAAATTAATATTAAGGGATCAAAACTTAGGAGCGCTCTCCAGACCAAACTATTGGAACCCTATTCCCCAGATTACGGCTAACCCTATACTTTGGGGTCAGAAATCCGAATCCGTCGAAAAAAAGGGTATGTTTATTCAGAAAAAGTAAGCTTTTGAGTCCGATTTCGAAACTTAAAATATCGTCTACACAAATTAATTACCAGCTTATTTAAGGTCATTCTCTCGAGAATTACTAGAACGTGAAGATCCTATAATTAGGTCAAAAGTTATACAGGGTGGTCCGTTATTTATGGTGAACTGTATAACAATTGTACATAGAGCAAACAAACGATTTCACACTAGCTTAAACACTTCTAATATAGCAGATTTTCAGACGTTTAGCTTGACATTGTAAAAAAAAATATATAAATGTTAACTATGAGATATCATATTTTATAATTAAAGTGGAAAACATAAAGAAATGAACACATAAATTAAAAAAAAAAAATATTAGTAAATTTCTATGCTATGATACAATAACTTAGTTCAAGTTTTTTTTTGCCGCACATACTATAGTTTTAAAAAATATATTTGGTTAACGTTTTTATGAAGATAAGATAAAACTGAACTTACAGTAACATAATAAATAAATTATGATAAATTTTATCAAAAATTTTCTGGCAGTATATGAAAAGCAGTTATTTATATAATAAATAAATAAATGGACTTACAGTTAAAGAGCTTTGATATATTAGCACTCCATTTTGCTCTGCCACTTCAAACCGCTGTAACATATGAGTCTTTTTGTCTATCTTCCAAATGTATGGTGTAGCGTGGTCTAAATCTGATTTGGCAATTAGGAAATGGTCCTGAAAAAAGTTTTTTTAGTGATATACGAGAAGAAAATATGTTTATAATTTTTAAAAAATAGAGTCATAAGTTAATTATTCTGGTGTCTATAAAAAGTTAGTTGAAGTGTTATTCTTCAACAGTTTTTTTTGTTTCAATTTCTACTCCCGCTGCTCACCGAGGCTTCCCAACCTCGATGATTGCTTTGCAATAATTGCTGTTTCTTGGCATAAAACAGTTGAAATTAGTCAACTAAAAATATATGTACTAAAAGGAGCCCTTGTGCCGCCATTTCCCACATCCAAATAGTTCTCTCATGATACTATTAAGATCCAACAGTGAACATAAATCATTTTTCTAAGTAATTATTTTTTAACATAACATTTAAAATTATAAGTATATTGTTATAACAAACTTGGCGGGTTCACAACTTTAATTTAATATTTTTGCTCACTTAACAAATGGATGTATTTTAAATACAATTTTTGCATTCATAACTTTGTTCAAGAAGCTGAAAGTTAAGTTCTAAATCATTGAAAGAATATCTTTAACTGTAACTCATAATAGTATATTAATGTAATTTACAACAAAAATAATAATTGTAAAACGTGTTGATAAGATCAGACACCGATTTAAATAACTTTATTTTAAAAATGTAACATAAGAGTTACGTTATAATAATAATAAAAAAATAATTCTCTTAAACTCTTAATTTAGTACAGTTAATCTTAACATTACAGGTAAATACCTTTAAATTCGGGATACAAAAATATTTTAAGGAAAACAATAATTTTATGACTCTTACGAATTTCATGCTGAAGAAAACCAAATAAATGTGAAAATTAATGTGGGAAAAAACTTGATTCTACCATGTTTTTTAAACTTATTAAAATGTGATTATATTCCACCATACAACATTTTCATTGCATTCCTTATTTATAAAGGGTGGCTTAAAGTCTTTATCTGACTTGTCTGTTCCATCATTTGTCGTTTTCCACTTAACAATATTGCTAACTTCATATTCTAATTATGTAGAAGCGACAGAGATTTTTAATAATGCAGAGAAAGAAAAGATTAAGTTCTTTCTGAATACTTCCCCCGTTAAGATGATTTTCGAAAAAAATAAATGAAGACATAACATTTGTAATGACCAGAGAAAGCAATAATTTTAACATGCCAAGTAAATAGTAAAGTTTCAGACTGCGCAGTGTTGTTTGATAATAATAAGTAATTGATAACATTAACTGTGATATCATTAAGCAAAGATTATTGTATAATGAAACAAAACAAGGGTCTTTACTTAATATCAGAGATAAAATTTCCTGATTTCTCAGAAAAAATAAAATAATAAAAAAGTATCAGACAAGATGTTAGATTTTATGGTAATTTTTCACCAAAATATTTAATTTTATTTATTATGTTAAATTTTAGATTTCGTTTGAAACAAAATAGGACCAAATGAAGGTATGGTATAAAAATTTCCGAGTCAAGTCCAACGATTCAGACTCTTGAGTTTTTTAAAGGAAAAATTATAATGGATGTTAAAATTCTTTAACTTAAATCTTATAGTTAGAATTAGGCATACATCTAAGCATGGTTACATCTACCAGGTTAGGGCAAAAACAAAAATATAATAATATTTCCATATTATTCTCTGACTTCTATGATGGTATCAAAGTTCTTGAAAATTCCAGATTTCCTGATATTTAAACCCTGATTTTAACTTTTGATCTGTTAGACAAGGTTTCGAGTAAAAACAAAACTACTCATTACAGTTAGCCAATTAAAAAAGTGATTGCTTTAAAATGAACTTACAAGCGGAGGTGGTAATTTCTCCTTTTTAACTTTTTTACTCGAAGGTTCCTTCTTTTTCTTTTCTTTTTTTGGCAAGTCAATTTTCGGCTGTTCTCTTTTGACTTTTTCCTTTTTTATTGATGGTTTAGCTCTGACAATAGTGATTGATGGAACGACCCTCTCGTCATCTTTCTTTCTGTAATCAGCACTCTTTTTCTTCTTAGGGGGTGGAGAGACACTTGAATGACTATTCTTGATGGAAAGTTTATGACCAGGTTTGGGACCTCGTTTTTTACCACTTGAAGGAACAGGAGGAGCTTGCTTTGTAACATCTCGTTTTAAAAGAGGATCTGCATTCTGTTATGAAATAAAATGACACTTTTAAAACAAATGCAATAAATTAAAATTTTCAAAAACTAAGGAAGATTAAATTATAAATTTAAAAACAATAACTTCAGAATTAATAAAAAAATTCATTAAAAATTCAGAAACCGTTAAAAAATAAGAAAATTCTAAACAAAATTATAAAATTAAGTACAATTTCACTTATTCTAACATTGTTACAATCTACAATTAGAAAGCAGTTCACAACAAATCTATTCTACGATTCTGAAACTAATACACAATTTAAAAAAAAAACAACAACCTAGTAGTAAAAGGTAAGAAAAAGCAAGCAACCACCAAATCAAAATTTACAGTCAATTTGCAACACTTTCTTTAAAAATTCAAATTTGCTGGAGTTTTAACGCAGTTAGGCAGATGTTATTAGTGCAAACAGCAAGTGCAAGATGTTATTAGTGCATATGCTTAATCTAACAGATATTTAGCATAATTTAAAAACACTAAAAATAATAAATTTATAAAAAAACTTCAGGTTGTTTAAATTTTATCTGAATTTTACTCAATTATACTTTATCTTTTCCCATAAGGAGAAAAGAAATGATGCTTATCATAAGCTCAATAAAGAAATGATGAACTTGCAAACGATAAAATTAAAATAAAATCTTTTCCTTTTAAAGAAAGAAATAAGCGTAATTGCAATTCATGATGTTCTGATTTTTGCCTAGTTAAGGTTTCTACATAAGAATTTCATTACAATACCACCACAGTTACTTTGAAGATAAATAAAAATAAAACAATAACCAGAAAAATAAATACTAAGTTTTTTACTTCATAAATTTTTCTTAAAAAAAAAAAAAAAAAAAAAAAAAATTATCCTTTTTCCTTTTTTTCAAAAATGAAGACAGAAAACCTTTTTTTTTTTCCGTTTTATTTTTATTTATTTCTTCTAGCAACTTTTTGTTCCTTTTTTAAAAAAAGAAAGAAAAACTTGAGGTGGAAAATAATCTATAGAAGTTGTGATAATTCACAGCATCTGCTGCCTTGCTGGAATGTTTTTGCAACGGTCTTGCAATTAAGTAAGAATTCAGGTTTTATTAAGAGAATTTTTGTTTACACATTTCTGATAATAATGAAAAGTAAAAAGATAACTGTTTAGAAAATTTCTTTTCAGAAATATTTTTAAGATATGACTTTTTGAAACAGAAAATATTTTAACAAAAAATAGTTTTAACAGTCTAACTATTCACAAATAATTTTAGCCCTTTAGTGATGTAGCATTAGCGCACAATAAAATATGACAGTATTAAAATAACATGCAGATTCAGCATATTTTTAGGCCCTACTTTTGAAACTGATCCAGTCCATGTCGGATCGGAGTCTGAATCGTCTAAATTAAAATCATCTAAATTATCATCAAATAATTCATCTTCAAATTCAGCAATGTCTATTCTCTGTGAGGGCCCTAAAATGTAAAACGATAAAAAGATTAATATACATGATAAAAAGATGGAAAATTTAATAAAGGAAATGGAAAGCAATAAGTTAAATAATAATAATACTATAAATTAAATAAACTAACTTCCACTTTAATCAATTTTCTTAAAGCAAAGAGAGAAAAAAATTGAAAAGTTTAAAAAGACTTAATTTGTCAAATTAAAGTACATATTATAGTTGAAAGTAAAAAGCATTAGTTCTTAATACTAAAGTTTTTAATAACAGAGGTTTCAATTAAAAAAAAATGTTTTATACCATGATGTTTCTAGAAATTATAAAGCTGATGTTTTAAAATATCACTCAAAGCTGTTTTCAAAAACTTTTTGGACAAAATAAATATAAAGCTGGAAAGCCTTAAATTCGAAATAAAGTTTTACCTTCATGTATTCCTGTGGGAAAAAAAAGAAAAAAAAAAAAAAGAAAAATATAAAGCACGGAAATACCATGTTAATATAAAATACCAATATTTTTAATGAAAATAGCTTCTTTTAAGTTAAAAAAAAATAATCAGTTAATTTTCACATTTTATGAAAGAAATCAACCGACAACAATTTGATTTTAAGTAAAGTTAACCGATTTTCATATCAATAATTAGTAAAGAAACCAGTATTTTCTGGTTCTAAAGCAAATTTAAAGTTAGAGAAATGGAAAAAAAAAAAAAAAAAAAAAAAAAAAAAAAAAACTGAGAAAATGAAATTAAAGAGTCCACTTTAAACAAACAACCAATTTTTCAGCTTTCAGTGTATAAATTTAACGTTTGTTATATCGGAGTGCAGAAAGGACCAATAAGGAAGTATCACATTACAACAGAGTTTTTACGCTATTGCAGGCTCATTATAGTGGAGATTTGACCGTAATTATAAAATTACAGAAAAATATAAATATTCTAAGACACAATGGGTTTGAATTAAAAAAAAACTTACCAGGTTCTGGATCTATAACTAAATTTTCACCTTTCCTACGCCTCAAAGATGACAGTCTATCACCCTCAAGATTAGAGTTGTCAATCTGATCGTTTTCAGCTAAAGGTGCTGCCACCTCTTCTTTTACAATAGGAGATAAATCAGAATTTTTTACCGACTCTGATTCAAGGTCTTCATTTTTACTCGATTCAGGTGGATCGGTAGTTACAGGCGTTTTAGCCTTTCTTCCACGCTTCTTTGGAATGTTGGGGGTCAATTCTTGATCATTTTCATCCGCCTTTATTTTCAGTTTGCCTGCCGGAAGAGTGTGATAATTAGTGAGAGTGTGACTTTGTTCTTCATAGTCACCATATTTATCATGATCAACATTATCATTTTTTCTCTCGGCACTATGCTTTGAATACATTTCTGAAAAATTACTTAATTTACCTGTATGTTTGCTTTTCTCCCTAGAATCATATTCTCTTTTGATTTGACTAGACAATATGGAATATCCAGAGGCACTCATATCTTTGCACTCCCACCAACCTCCTTCACGACCGCGCTTAGAAATTTTTAAATGTATTCTATCTCGCTCTTTGCGCTCTTCTTTGATATTAAGCTCAGAGGAACTAGGATTAAATGAGTAATTATCACATGAATTCTTTCTGGCAAACGTGAGGAATCTCTTTTGATAGTCTGTGTCCTTTCGCACATTACTTCTTGTTCTACGACTAGTATGGTTAAAAGTAAGTTTTAACAGAAAGTTCAATTCCTCTTCGATAGAGAGTGGCCTCCCGATCCTGTCCTCGAAAATGGTTCGAGGACAGGGTGGTTCGTAGCATTCTTCCATATCAATTATTTCTTGCTTATATTCTAATCGCATGGGTGCCACAGACTCTGGTTCCATATATACATGACTAGGGTAGGACTCTTCGACGTACTCGTAGTCGTCGAAGACGGGTGCGATTCGTGGCCGACGACCTCGTCGTCCGGTGCCGTATTTTCTTTGACTTAATGGGAATCTTCCTCCTCTACGACCTCTACCTCTTCGACCCCTTCTTCTAGGGGAATGAAACAGACCCCTCATGTTGAGTGGCTCGTAAGAAGGAAAAGGATCATCGTATTCACTCGACTGACGATGATTGACAGTCATGTTTGCACTCTCTAGTTTAACCGGTTGTTTTAATGGACATTCATCACCCTTAGGCTGCCTAGTTTGTCTGGTAAGAAGAATTTCTGAATCTAAAACACCAAGGTCATAATTGGTAAAAGTGTTATTCTGTTCTTGAACATTAGATCCAGGTTCAAGGGGTGAACTATACATGTCTGAAGTCTTACTGTCATCAACTACACTGGATGATGAACAGCCATAAGAGTTGTAATTTTCATAGTGATTTGAAGCAACGGGCACAAGAGTAGGATGATGGGAATAAGTCCTATATGAATTCAAGGCAGAAGAATTTCTGTACCTAGATGGTTGCATAGGTTGTACGGGGGAAATGCTGGAGGAATAGGTTCCATATGGCACATCATGACTATCATTTTGCATATAATGCGGACTTGAAACAGCTGGAGACGATGGATAAGGTTGCCCATAGCGGGATCTTCGGTCGGGAGGCATTGAATAAGAATGAGTCCTTGAGGATATTCTAGAACTGCTTCCCCCAGAGACTTGGCCTGAGTGCATTGATGGGTACACTGATGAATAAGATGAATGTCTTTCTTGAGTATATCCACTATAATCAGTTGGATATTCATTTTTAAGAACCATAGACTGTGATCCATGATGAACGGTGGATTGTGCATGTGATGTAGAATTATAACACATAACAGCACTACTGGTGGGACTATGTTGGTGATTTTGAATAGTTCTTCGAGTAACAGAGTAACTTCCCCCATTCATAGGGGAACATGGTGGCAGTGTAAGATTGGGATCAACGTTACCATATGGAGATGATGGGTATGACTGTTGAGTAACAGAAGGGCTATTAGGCGCAGGGCTTTGTAAAGAACTATAAGCTCCATAATTATTTTGTGGACTGGAATAGTATTCACTCGGTGAATTGACAGAGTTCAAAGCAGGGGATAGGGAAGAAGTATCACCCGAGTAGGCCGACTGCACAGACAATGGAGCAGATGAATAAACAGTCATTTCTCGGTCATTATGAGGTCCATTATTATATGTTGAGGGTGCAGCTTGCTTTGAAACGGGTGGTAAAAAAGTTTCATTGTTTGGATCAAAACGATTCACCCGATGTCTTATAGTTTGGTGAGGGAGTTCACCAAAAGGACCCAGAGAGGGTTGATCAAGGTTCGAATGCGAAGGAGTCGGATGAGAGTATCGATTGGCACCATCGGACCCTGCCATCCCATTTTCTTCGTTCCGATGTCGTGGAAAATGGTGCATTCTAGACTGGTTTTCCCTGCAAACACCATTGAATATATTTTCATTATAGAAATTGGAAGTTTCTTTAGACGGATGAGGATTAGCGAGTGGTTCGTAATGTGAGTTTGGCAACATTGCTGGACCATGGTTAGCACTAGAATATGATCTTGATGAAGAGTGAGGTTGCATGTTTTGACTAGTTGAAAAGAGCATACTGTTAGAATTGTTAGTTCCATAAGTATTTAAAGAATCTTCATGAGTTGAAGATAGTGGAAGGTGCGGTGATTCACTGGTCAGGTGAGAATATGGTTGCTGGCTGTACGGAGGCCACCTATTCGGGTCCATAGTTAGTATCGTCTCATGGTTTCCCTGAAAATGATGATTCAGGAGCTAAGCAAACCGAGTAATCAACAGATATTTTAAGTACATTGGTATCTTAGGTTATTAAATACTTTTATAAGCTAGTGCCTTTCTCAAAGAAAAAATAACAGTTAATCATTTAAAAGCAACTAAAGCGTGAACAACACACAACGGGGAAAATTAAAAAACAATTCAATAAAATAAAGCAAAAAAAGATTGCAAGACAAGAGGAAAAAATGGAATGAACATCTCTAAAAATTAGTAAAACATCAATATCTACACACGAGGGGGGAAAACATAAAAGGAATACATCTTAATAATACATAAACACAATGCTCTTCATTAACTATACTTTTTAAGACAGTGATTCTGTTATAATGTGCAAAATACGTTGAAAAACAAGTTGTAACATGCCCCAGGGGCCGCGTAATTTTCTGAGGTGAAAAATAGTATGTCGGAAAGTTTATAACTAAAATTCAAATTTATAGATTTCTTTTTCTTTATTAGAAGCTGAAGGAGAAAATTAAAATAATTATGAGTGTCATATTATATCACTGCTTTTCTTTGATGCAGGCGTAAATCATTTCTAATTAAAATCCTTCATTGTTCATATGTAATTTTTTTTCTTGTTTTGATTTTAAAAAAAAAATTCTTTTGCCTATCATTACAAAATTATGAATGTGTGTATTAATAAATGGATTAAAGAGGTAGAGAATTAATGTTTTAAAAAGGGACCCGTTTTTAGTAACAGGGCCCCAGAAAATCAGAAGTCCTGAGTCATTTACAGCAATCTCCAAAGAATAACGGAATCACTGTTAAAACATCCATGTTAACATTAATTACATTAAGAAGAAAAAAATATTGTATCATAATATTTCAAATTTATTATTCATAAATAAGAAATTTGAATAATGGTGATAGAATAGGTCAGCAAATTTTAGTAAAAACTATGGATCTTAATCCTTTCATTCTTTGTATTATGTATTAGAATAGGAAAAAAAAAAAAAAAAAAAAGAAGAGGAAAATGAAAGTTAGTTTTTAACTGGAAAAACGTACATTTATCATTCTATTAATATGTTAATTTAATTTTTGTATTTAATTAAACTCAATGTTATTCAAAATTAGTTTTCTTTATAAATTTTTTTACTTTATACCAGAGCTGCAGAGGTTGGACTCCAACCTTTCCTGAGAGTCCGACTTTGATTTACAATCAATGGAAATTCCTTCCAAATCCCAGGAATAATACTAATAGTAATTTTTAATTTCAAATTATACACTTATTTTTATGAGCAATTGAAGTAACAGGCTAATCAAAATTACATTTTGTAATATAATGTAACAGTTGAAAAAATAAGTTAAAAAAAATATATTTGTTCAATTTATTGTAATTGTGCAAAACCATTATGTAGAACTATGTAACAATACCTTTTACACACGTACAGAAGCTTCTTATGACAAAAAAGAAATAATAATAATAATAACTTGAATATTCAAGGATTAGAAAACTATTAAAAATGATACATTAAATTCGATTGTATATTTTTAAAAATTGATTTAGCTAAAAAAAAATTGTTTTCAAATTTACAAATTAAAAGATAACTTATTAACTTAGTTTATTAGATTACATAATTACTACAAAAATTGGTGCAAATAATTTTCATCAGATCAATTTTTTTTTCTCTTTTAATCTACGGTACCTAACTTTTAACAATTGGAATCAAGAAAATTTTTCAGTCTTTACAGCTCTGTTTTATACTGCTTGGAATATTAACAGTTAATTAAATATATTTTTAATACATAACCAGGGGTCTGTTTAGAAGAAATTTAACGGACCCTTCACAAAATATTTTAACTTAAAAACGGATCCTTCACAAAATAATTTATCTTTTAATCGGACCCTTCACAAATTAGTTTATCTTCATTATTGTTTTGTTAACCGAATAAACCCTTCCCAGAAAAGGGGGAGGGGAGAAAGATGTAAACGAACTAAATTTTGTCTTAGGCAGACTCTTCTTCCATTATTCGTCTGAAATGAATATTCTGCATTCAGCAGTACAGGCTAAATACCAAATATTTGTATGTTGCATCGCTAAGTTAGTAGCTGCAATTGCTGTTTATTTCTTAAAATTTAATTTTTTTTAATTACAATTTTATAGCGTTGAGCATAATCTTGTATGTCTTTACAATTTAAAAACTCATTGAAAAAGTGTTATTGCAATAGCGGACCCTACTTGCACAAATTTACAAAAGCGGACCCTGGTGGAAAGAATATGACTTACCGTTTATTTTATATTCAGAAATTACGAGAAATTTTTTCACAATTTTGCAAAAACGGACCTTTCACAAAATGTCTGGACAGATCCCTGATAATGCAATAAATATATTTTTTTATTCTACAAGAAAAATATTTTTCATAGATATTAAAATATTTTCAAAATCATACTGCTGATTTTTTTGTTTGTTTATAATTATGCTTAATTTAAACAACCAAAAATAATAATATACAAATAATATTTAATTAATTTATTAGAATTGGTGAGTTCATTTTATATGCAAACCTTTTACTCGAAAAATCAAATTTTTTAAACTTAATGATGTATTTATTAAAACAACAGAAACAAGCCAAAAAAATAATTAATATGCTCAAATAACTTTATTCAGGAACAATATCATAGCTACTATAATAAATTAAAATACAGGAATAAAAAAAAATCGTATTGAGAAAAAATAAATATCAATACATTTTAAAATTAACTTGTACTTTTTGAGAAAGATATGCCTTGAATAAAACAAATATTTGCAGTGATAGAAACATTTTTTTTAAAAAGTAAAGCTAATATAATTCATGTTAAAAAAATTATAAATTGTTTTTTTAAACTAATTTTATTAAAAAAATATCCCATTAGTGAAAATAAATTAAACCTTTATGTATTTTTTTTAACTATCAAAAAAGTGCACCCATTACCAAATGAATGAGTTACATTATAAATTGCCCACTATTCAGGTGTGAATATGTTTTTCCTGCAGAGTAGCTAATGAGAAGAGGAAGCAAGTTTTACAGATCTCCCTCCAACTCCTTCAATCAACTCATTATTAATAAAGCAAGACAATCAAGAAGTAAATCTTGATGTGAACAATGGGATAGCAAACAATAAGAGCAACATTTTGTGAATTTGTGGAAATTTATTTTTATTATTAATATTCTAAATAAATTACTACGAGAGAACTGTAATATTTTAAGATGGGGAGCTAACACTTTTTTCTAGGCTCAATAAAGCAGTAGTTTGAATATATATTGATATTTTAATAACATCTACTGATCTATTTTTACTCTGATTCATATTAGTTTATTCTAACTAAATGATTTGGATCAATAATTTCAATATAGTCTACTGATTCAAATCACCAAGAACAGACCTTTGTTTTCAATTTTCACTATATGATTTACTTTCACCAATTCCAGCTTAGAATAGCTTCAAAATCTACAAACTCAACCAATAATTGCTGACCCATTTATATTTAAATGAACAGGCAGGTAAAAGATTGGATCAGTTGGCAGCTTGGGAGAATAGGTTTTAATTGCTAGGCACTTTTACAGTGTTTGAAGTCAGATATTGACACTTCATGTTGTTCATGGATCCTTATAACCTTCTCCAGATTTTATATTTATTTTATAACCATAGTTGAACAACCGATCCAATTTTTAGGGTTTATAATTATTAATGTTTAACTCTGTGCCTTGTATTTTTGAACCCAATCAAGAAGACAAAGAAAGTCTAGGCTCAAGTATAAGGAGAAATTTGCATTCGTGGAGGACTTTGAGCTAACCCCCATTTGCATTACATGGAGAGGAAAACCTCCCATGGTTAGCCTAATGGCAAGGGGACTCTAACCCATGATTTGTTTACCACCGAGGACATTTTACATCCATCTCCAGATTAGTAATATTTTTAGACTCAGTGTAGACGAAATAGCATAGAACACTACACATTAAGCATAAACACTACAAGTTATATTACAATAGCTTAGCCTATAAGATCATAAGAACCAATCATGTTAACTAGAATATGATACATTCAGTATATTGTTAAAAAACCTTTCTTTTTTTTTTTTTTTACTTTAATGATTTAAATTTGCTAAACCTGATATCATACTTTTTTGTTTATAATTTCTTAAAAGCACATTGGTCTTATCTGACTTTTAAAAATAAATTGGCTTAGATGAGAAATTCTTTGGAGAGGAAGAAAGGCCATGAAACTTGAAATTTAAGAATTGGCTATCTTTTTAAAACATTATTTTGAATCTATTATAATTAATTAGTAATTTTTCAAACATGGATGATCCCTTAAGTTTAAAATTTTGTGGCGGTAGACATTTCACATCGGAATTGAAATTTAAGTAAAAATCTAGACTTTGTTCAACGAGAACTGTTATTGAAAGTAAGAAAGATGATGGGTAAAAGTGAGAAATAGGGCTCGTATGAGAGCATTCCGAATAATGGTCAGTACGAAAATAATTACCGACTCTGCAAGAAATTGACAGGACTAGTTAATTGTAGAATATTAACAGCAAAACTTTATGCTATTACCAAATTTTTCTGAACTGAGTATAGTAATCATATAATTTTTATCAGAATCATTTCCAAACGAGAAGATTTCTGTTAGTTCATGTTAGTAAAAGTAACTTTCAAGCAAGTTTTATTTCCATTGTCTAAAAGTCTTAACTAATTTGCTCTACTTATTATACATTATTATATACTTAGAGGAGATGCAAATTAATCAGATGTAGCAGAGACGATTGAAGAAGATTTAAAGATCAGAATAATTTAATGCATGATGATTATCATAGCAGATTTTAATATAAATTATGTAGAAAAACCTTTGAAAATACATGTTTAGTATCGGTACAAAATGAGACCCAAATCCAATTGCAAAACAATGAAAAAAGGGAAAAAGAAAAATAATAGCAATTAAATATATATAACTACTAATATTTCCTATATTAGATAATTAACTGTTTTAATGTCAAAAGATGAACAAATACAAATTAATGCTTTACATTTTCCAAAATTGTTTGAAGATTTGTAATTTTATCTATAGCTTTAAAAAAAAAGACACTATAATTACTTTCAAAGCCTAAATCTCATAAAAAAACTTTGTGCAACAATTTAATGTTTGTCTTCAAAATACTTGTTTTGAAACTTTTATATAGATTAATTTTATAAGTCAGAATCGTACATGGTTTGGGTTTAACATTTAAACAGTTGAATATTTCAAGAGGAACATTTTCAGAAACTATGTTATCATTAGTTGGAGTGGAAGCAGAGGAAAAGGGATGCTAGAAACATAATATAAATATGTCTCATAATTTACTTTCAATCTTTAGAAATGAATTTTAAAATTTAATACATTTATTTACAAACCGTTTGAGACAAATTAATGCAAAGAAAAGAAAGTTACAAGCATTATTTACTTAAAATAAACAAATTAATTGAACATTGGGAAAAATAACTAAGGATATTAAATAAAAGTGTTGTACAGTTAAACAATTCATTAGAATGGAAGGAAAGAATGAACATAAAGAATGTAAATTTTTAAATAATGCACCAGCTATATAATAATATAACTTGTTCTTAAAAGTATACTCTAAAAATTAGTTAATTCTTAAAATAAATACATTATAAATAATGATATTTAATAATGTTAAAAATAAATTGCATAAAATATTTTTGTAATTATAAAATTGATCAAATATTTCAAATATTTATTGGAAAAAAAAGAAAAGAAATTAACAATCACAACTTAAAATACTATTATTTTTAAACCTTATTAATTGAAAAAAAGCTACCGAATTAGTGCGTTTTTTTTATAAAAATAAAGAATAAAAAAAGAGGATAAATTATAAAATAATTTTTTTTTTATCACAGTAGAAATCTTTAAATTTCAGAATTAATTGATTATATGGATGAACAAATTACGAACTACTGAATTTTAACGGCGTTAAAACAAAATTTCCTCACAGTAAAAATTCTACATTGATTCAAGAAATCATGTAAAAAGCATAAAAAAATTACACTATTTATTAAAAAACAAGTAATGAAACTAACTTTCAAAATATATCAATCGATAAATATAAAATATTTTAGTACATCATATTCATAATTTGGTAATTACTTATTTTAATAGATAATAATAAAAAAAAAAAAAAATGAAGCAAAAATTTTAGCCCATCATTTTATTTGTTTACAAACAAATATTTAATTATCAATAAATTATGTTTAATAATTAAATATAATTAATGTTAATAATGGAACGATCGAAAGGTATACAAACAATTTTATTTATTCAACATCATTATATTTCAAGGAAAAAGTTACTATCTAGTCCTTGATTAAAGAAGCTTTGGCACTAGCTTTTTCAAAAACCAGAGGGATTGCAGTCCAAACATCAAAACAGATCCAGATCAATGAACACAGAAGATCAAAACTTCCGCATTAGATCGAAAAAGATCACTTTAAACATGCAAAAAGGAAAAAAAAACTAATAATCATGCAAAAATAAAGAATTTCCGCAATGGATTGTGTCTGTACAAACACACTAAAGTGAATTTGTACGTCTATCTAATATCGTTTTCAACATGGAGACAGGCAGCGGTTGAGAGAGAAAAACACATACACGGTGAAAACTTATCTTAAACAAAATTTACTAAGTGTTGCAATCAATAGATGGATGTCATCTATAAATTTATAACTTTGAAAAAGCTTACTTGAATCAGAAGTATTTGGAGGAGATTTTAAATTATCTTTTTTCCGGGGACGACCTCTTTTCGCCATCTTACCGATTATCCTATCGTCGTCTCGGTAGACAGGCAACAGTAAATTTACTACAGCACCATTTAAAAATTGAAAAGATAGTATTCAGCAGTATGAGGTAGAGGTAACACTGCATTGCTTCGATTTTAGCTTTTCAGGAGAACGTTCCTCAAGCCTGAAGAGGGCACTTTAAATAAAAGTAATGTCACGATATATATTAAAGTACAATTATTCATTATAAAAAAGAGATTTAATACAAGATAAAAAAAAGTATGAAAGCATTGAAAAACGAGTTTTTGATTGATAAAAATCATATACTGTTTGTTTCTGAACAAAAACACTCAAGAATATATTTGTTAAATGCGTGCAAATATTTAATTAACTATTATAAGAAAAAAGGTTTTGGCAATATTGGAATTGAGTTTTGATTTCGTGCAAAAACTTGTGCGTAAATAGTAAAAAAGTTAGATTGTCATATTAATATATTTTAATCTTGGGTGTTTAAAAGAATTTCTTAATCAATGGAAGGTAATTAAAATTTTTTAATTAATTTTTGCGTTTCTAATAGTTCCTAATTAAATTACATGCATGCTTTTTCAAATAAGAGGTCAAAATTGAAATTAGTTCAAGCAGTGGATAAAATTAAGATGAAGTTCGCTAATAAAAAACATTAATGTTCCATGTTCTTCGCTCAAGCTATTTAACTTTGTATTCTTTTTCCATGACCTGTACCTGAAGAACTAGTATGACCTATTATGCCTAAAATCTTATTGCCGGTAAATGTCATTACAATTGAAATTACTATGCATTTTCTCAACTTTATTATATTGAATTACAGTTTTACAAGAGTTGAAATTTTCATTTGACACGTTTTGATTTTTGTAAATGTCATTAATTTTGAAGGGAATTTTCATGCTATAAATATTCTTTAATATATTTCAATTATATATTTTTTATTTTATTGTATTGCATTTTCATTCCATGTTTTCTTTAATATTGATTTATTGATGCTTCATCTTAAAGTATTAATGCAATTTTAATTTTGCTTATCTCTGTTGTAATTTTTACTTTGTTTAATTCAAATAATTTTGTATACACAGTAATTAAAGTACCTTCAGAGGCAGTGTGTTTCGTATGAAATTATGGCTAATATTGCATAGTTTTTTTTCTTCTCATTATTATAATAACTTCAAGTGCTAGATATTTCGTAAATTTACCTAAAAGATGCAGAAAAATAATTTTTTTTTCGTTATTTGGCAGTTAAATCTCGGATTATCAAAAACTTATTTTAAATACTTGTTCTATAATTATGTATTACATTTTTACTTTGATTTGGAGAGATTTCTATCTTGTGATTTGTGTCAGAACTATCCCTAAGCCTTGGCAACTTCTGGGCAGCTGCCCGCGAGAAACGAAAAAAAAAAATCACAGAAGGGGATTGACTTGAAAGGTATAACTCGTAGCCACCCCCAGGCAAGCATCTACAATTTAAAAAAAAATATATTTGAAAGTTTAAAATCTATTAGGCACCTTGACGATTGTAGTTGGCGTGACAGATCACGATAAGGAAATATCCCCTTTGATTTATGTTCAGGGTCATTAGAAAGATTTCTATGTCCCTTCTCAAACTTAAATAATTGTCAAGTTTTGGTGACTATTAAGAGATAGCTTGCAGAAAAAGACTAAAGAAAAAAAGAAAAGGAAGGAAACATTTCGGGAGTAAGGAGTTTTGTACAAATCTTTACATATTTTTATAAAAAAAAAAATGTTTGCATCCTCAAAATCCCCATGACGTCTTGACAATTTTAGTTAGCGGGAATATGTATTAATTCAGAAATATCCCCATTCTGTGTTAAGAGAATATCTAACTTGACAATCACCCAGCTCCACTAAAATTTAGCATCACCTAAAACTTCACTGAACTATGTGAGATATGTACTGGTAAGTTTACTTATGGTAAGTAAGTTTACTTACTTACTATTCCTGGTTTGCTATTGTGCTTACGAGGTTGTAAATTATTTGACAACATCCACTAAAAGCACATCGATTTTAGCTGTGATTTTGGGGAATGTTTTGACTGATGGTACTTTTGGAGAACACTGCCACTTCTCTGTCATACTCGTTTTTCTTTCAAATAGAAAATCATTAGTCAATGGTTTTAAATCCTTTTATTTTCACCATAAAGTCCTGTTCGCAGAACTCAACTTGGAAATGTCGTAACTACTGTTAGCTACAAGGTTAGCTTCAAGGAAGAATGTGAGAGAGTAGATACTGAACACCTAGCTTTTAACTTCAACCTAATCTACTTAAATTCTATGCCAACAGCTTACTCCTAAACAAAACTATTAAACTTTTAATAAAATTAACAATATATATTAATTTCTTAATGTGCAATGCAACAGCTTGTCTCCTTGAAAGTCATCACAGGATTATCAACAGAGGTAGAAGCCAATGTCTTTTAAGTAAATAAATTCTTGAATGTAACAAATAATGTAAGTTAGCCAATGCCGTTGTTAATCAATGAAACATTACAACTCTTAAGGTTATTTTTTATTATGTTAAAATTCTATCATTACAACAAAAGTTATTCAGAAGGTTTTTATGTTTATTGTAAACATAATAAAGTATCTCATTTAACTTAATTGGCTACATAAACAGATAAACTTGATACTAATAGAAAGTTTAGAGTTCTGACTGGTTCAGTGCATGAATTATTATTGAATAAGACTGATAATTTGCAATGCAACAGCTCGTCTCAAGTATTATTATGGAATAAGACTGAGTCGTATGCAATGCAACAGCTCGTCTCCTTGCAAACCATTATAAAAAAAGGTAGAAACAAATACCTAAGTAAACAAACTCTTAATTGTAACAAATAATGTAAGTTATCCAATGCTTTTCTTAATCATTGAAACATTGCAACTCTTAAAATTATTTTTTAGTATGTTCTATCATTAGAACAAAAGTTTTGTGGTGAGTTTTTGATTATTGTAAACATAATGTATATATATACATAACTTTTATTTTAATTGGATATATAAATAGGTAAAATTGATACTATTACAAAGTTTAGACTTTTGATTAGTTCAATGCATGAATTATTATTGAATTTATTTATATAATTCATCTATACTGTGCTAATCATTGTATGTTTATTATTTTTCAACAGACGTTCAAAGTTGGTGGGAAGTGCCTGCTATTACACATTTCTGCTCAGTTTTTCGGGCAGCATTTAATCTAATGTATTTTGATGTTGAGGTAAGTGTCTGTTGCCATTTTTAATGTATTTAAAGTAATTAATATTATTTTTATTAGTCAAATTATGTCATTCCATCTTTTTTTCAGGAACTTGAAGCAGCTATTCTTAACATGCAGGATCCTGAAATAACAATATCACTGGATCAATTGATTACTAAACTTTTGGAAGGTTGTTATGATGAAGGAGAAGTGAAGTAAATGCAGCTTTAAAGATTTAAGCAAAAAATTTATCCGTTTGTGTAAATTGTTTGTTTCTTTAAAAAAGAAAACTAAAATTACAAGGCAGTAAATAATGTTAAAATTTTGCATGAGCCCACAATATTTTTATAGCTTAAGATACTAAAAATATGTCGTGAAAACTTAATATTATTATTATTATTTTATAATAAGGAGGGGAAAAAAAGAAAACAGATGAACACTTAGCACAAGGAATGATATTTTAGTTCTAAAGATACGAGCAAGAATATAATTTTTACTTGGCTTCTTTTTTTAACTAAAATATTAAAAAATTTTAAAATGTTAATTTATGTAGATTATATAAAGAACTTTTTGGTGCTCAAAACTTTAAGAAAACTCAAAACTTTAAGAAAATGTACAAAATGTAAACCTATTTATTGCAAAATAATAATAACTTAAAACTTATTAAAAATAACTGAAATTTTCCGTTTTAACACTTAATGTTTGTATACTACTCTTTTACAGCATTAAAATACCAAATGTCAATTACAGCTCTAGCGCCATATTGTTATTCTGCACTTAAACTCTTGCATTAGTGTCAAACTCTGTTACTCTAGAGCAGGGGTTTCCAACTTATGTGAGGCCGGGGGCTACAATTTAAAACACCAGTCAAATGGCGGGCCGCAATTTTATCAAAATTTTATATGGGGCTCTTTTTATGTTAGAAGGAACATTAAATATTACTGTCAGATTTTTATCAAGTTGTACAAAACAAAAGTATTGAATTACAAATTAAAATAAGAAGTAGATTTTTAAAAATATTTAATTGCTTATTAAAAAATTCTGGCTACAATAACTTTAATGTGCACCTATGTATTAAACAATATATGTGCAACAGATATCAAATTGTTAAGATATAAAACTTTAAAATGGTTGGTATTAAAACTTACATAGTACCACACAAAATGTTCAATGAGAGAATTGGGGTTTGTCTGCTGTACTTGCATTCAAATGGAAACTTAATAAAATAAGGATTATATTTTGCTTTCAAATATAAAGTTTTTTTAATATTAAAAAGCAAAATAACAAGCATTACAAATAATTTTGTTCTATATCATTTTGAATTTTCTCTTAATCAGAAACTTAGTGACAAGATTTTTTTCTTCTTTTAAATTTAATTCTGTGATAAATTAACATATTTTCCCCCAAACCTATTAGGATTTATAGCAGAAAAGAAAAAAACTTCTCAAGCATCTGAAATTAATTATTTTTTCTTTTCCGCTCACGCCCTATTCTATTCTAAGAATTTAAATAAATATGATATTCATTACCTCCTTTATGCATTTTAAAATATGCAAATGTAAATAATTTCGTCCAAAGTTCGTGGTTTCAAAAAGTTAAATCAGAGAATTTCTTAGAGAAAATTTCTGATACGCACATGCTAAATTATATTCACAAAATACAAAAAAACGAAATAAAAAAGAGCAACATACACAATTATTTTTTTATTTGAATAAATATTTTCTTGGATGCAAAACCTGAAAAAAAAAATTTTTTTTTTCACCATTGGTATGTTAAATTTCACAGAAACGAAGAGATTGGGTATCAAAAATGCCAACTAATATATTTTAGTTCGCAGGCCACGAAAAAAGACTTCAAGGGCCGAATCCGGCCCATGGGCCGCCAGTTGGAAAACCCTGCTCTAGAGCATAGGTTCCAAGTTTAGACGTTATTGCCACCTTGTGGGCATTGAACACTTCCAGGGAGGTGTAAGGTTTATTGAGACGATGTGGTAAAATTTAATAATTTAAGTATCAAAACCACTTTAAATTAATATTATTAATTAATATTAATTTGTAGTGAATAACTAATACATATTTTGTTCCGAGTTATTAAAGTAGTTATCTAATTCGTCAATTTATTGCTTACTGTTCTAGACAAAAAAAAAAAAAAAAAAAAAATTCTGCTAGGTAGTTTGAGATGATTTTTTGATTTGTTTTTTAGAATACAAAATCATTTTTCTTGAATTTTTAACAAATTATTTTAATATATTTTTTTTATTTATTGCAAGCATTAAGTTACAATTGTTTGGGATCTTAAAAATAATTTGTTTATAATATAAAAATATATTTGTTATTTTATTTTCTACTTAGAAATACACGATGAATAATTCTTTTTTACATAGACTACTTTCATAAAAAAAAATTTTATGAAGTTCAAATATAGAATCCTTAGTCATTAGGAATTTTCAATAAATTTTTCATCATATATAAACTTCCATATTTATTTAGTTAAAACTTATAATGGTGTTGTAGGCACTTGTTCTTATTGGCTTTTGAAGCACTGTTATTTTATTTTAAAGACTCAAAATTCAGTTTCATTTTTATTTGCAGAAGTTTCAACTGGGAAGAAAAATTGAAAGAGTTATTTGATGATAATTTGGATGAAGAGAGCATTCTAAATGATGGTTCCTCCTTCCATTCACTGACCCCTCGCTTAAAGGTCGAAGTATTGTTTAAACTCTGTCACATTCGATTGGATGTTGCAGCTGCTGAAGACTTAATTAAGGTAATTTATTTTCATGCAATCTCAAGATAATCTTATATTTTCTAATAATTTTTAAAATTTTTATTGTGGATGCTTTTTTTGGATGGTGTTTTCAATATAAATGTATATAACTACAATTTCTTTACCTGATGTACTTCCTGTTAGAAAGTAAACAGCTGCTTACTGCAGCTTATTCTGCAAGGCGATATTTTCAAACAGATAGTTTTGTTTTTAATAAAGAAATAAATTATCTAATTTCTGTGCTCAAGTCTGCTGTATTTCATAAGACATTAAGTAATTCTGATGAGTTTGAAGTGAAAATTTGTTTTAATTATTTAGAAATGTTCTGTTGAAGAAGATGACATGGTTGCTAAGCTTAGAAAGAACTCTCTTTTTTGGCAGTTCTGGTTTGGCCTTTTTTTACTTGTTTATTACTGTTTATTCTTGGTACAAGCTGTCCACTATCATACATTAGTGTCAGCGTATTGTTCCAACAGCGAGATTTAAGTTTTTACAAATTATCATTCAGGTTTAAATTTTGAAGTTGATATATTGTTAACAAGGTAAGAAGTGTTTTATATTGGTTCTTTTTTCAAATAACAGTTCTTATATATTGAAATTTCTTCAAATGATGATTCTTTTAAACACAAATAATTAATCAGGTAACAAATACGTGTATGCAAGAGTGTCTTAAAACACAATGATCATGTTGTGGTGAGCCAAATGACTTCAAAACACGCTAAAAACAATAACCGAGAACGGTCGAGAGCTTGCAGCATTCCCTAGTGTAGAAAACATTATCTATTCTGAGTGTAGTTCAAAATAAGTGTTTGCAGAAATGGACACCTTTCTGATTTTTGTTGCATGGCTTATTAGTGAGTCATTCACTTAAGAACTTCAATTTAAATGCTGTGTCAATTAAACTGAGATTTGTATGGTCAGTTCCGAAATGAGAACAGAAAAATCAGGAGTATTTCTTTCCTTTCTGATGAACAAGAAAAGTATCTTTAGAATATAATTCTGCAGAAATTTTTTTTTTTTACTTTTGTATTTTTTCAGCTATTTTATTGTTGCAATTCTTTCTTTACTCTTGTTCTTTAAATTTAAAATCTAAAAATATGAAGATGCAGAGTATAACAGTTTTGATTATACCTATCATTTCGAATAATGTTATTATGGTTTTTTAAATTTATTGTTGCATTTTTTGTTGGAGAAGGTAGTAACTTCGTTAAGTCATGAAAAATTCTTGGAATTAGTCATGGAAAATCATGAAAAGTCATGAATTTGAAAATCTAAAATGTAGCAGATACCCTGTATTTTTAAATAGTTGTAATTTAATCTTGTAATTAATAACTTGAATATTTTTCAGATGCTATATTTTTTGAGCAGTTGATATTTTAACATCATTATATATCAGTACTTTTCTTAAAAGTTCAAAGAATTTGATGTTAATTCTTATTATAAAGCATAAAATTGAATACTTCTGATACCATAAAGCAGAATTTAAGCAAGACCAGGATAGCCTGGCTGTTAGGGTGTTGAACACATGTCCAAGAGGTATGGTGATAGGGGCACGTTAAATCTATCGGGTCACAACATCCTCCATGTTCCCATAACAAATCACTACTTCTGTGGGTACTGAATAGGAGTTGATATTTATCTGGTTCAGTTCAAAATTATGATCTGTGATGAATGAATGCATGCATGAATGGGTCTGCTCTATAAACAGGCTGTGGTGTGTGTGTGGCTGAAGTCGGATTCTTGGCCTTAGATGACGCCATTGAAAAATAAGAAACACGCCTTCTGCCGTTAATTCTCTTGGTTTCACCATGCAGGCTTGCTGGCATTAGAAACAACAATAGAATTAAAAATATATATATATATATATATATAAACATCTTGTGTAATAAATTTGCTGCCTACAAAACAGGCTTTTTGATTTGTTGTAAAATTCTTCCTTTCTGATTTTTTTCTTTTATTCCACATCATATGTTAATAAAGTAATAAAACAAAAATATTAGTTAATAAATTTGCTGCATACAAAATTGTGTTCTTTGTAAAACTCCTTTCAAAATTTTCCTTTTATTTCATATTCTTTTTCCTCTTTTTAGCTTGTTAGTTTCAAATGCTTATATAACTTAGAATTCTTGTAATTGAAGTGCAATTTATTAAAACTATGCCTCTGAATTAATTTTGTTGTTGTATTTGAAGGACATTCCGGCTGAGCATATGCAGGCAAAATGTATTGGTCAAGACAGTGAAAAATATTCCTATTGGTATTTCAGTGATGAGCGTCTCTATAAGGAAGCTGTGTAAGTATTATTTGTTGCTGCAATGTCAGTAATGATCTTGCCTTAATTTAATTTTTTTGTTAAAATAATGGTTTCATTTATTTAATAAAAAGTGAGTAAGTATGCATATCAGAAACAATATTAAATGTGATCTTATGTAAAAAGCTAATATTGCTTTCATGCAATTCGGAATTAAAGTAATATTGGTTTTTATAATCGATGATTAATAAAGATTGTTATCAACTTTCTTATGCTAGAAATATAACTTATTGTAGAAGTTTTGAAAAATTATGAAAAAGCAAGGATTTTGCAAAATCAGGATTTAGGTTTGTTTTGATTTTTTCCCCCTTATTCAAATTTTTTAAGCATCATGCACTTAAAAACTTTTGTTTACTTATCTGTATGTATGATTACTCTTATAGTTGCCATGATAAATTAAGCATACACATATTGACAGTTAGTAAATTGACTTTTAGTGTTTTACCAAGCTAGTTTAATTTTCCTAAAATTTTTATTAACTTTTTTACACATGAGGCTAAATAAAATATTTGATTCCAGTTAAAATCACATAAAAAAATGAGTGAGACAAAATGCTAATAAAAAGAGTCATACAATTATTTATAGTTAACAATTTTGTAACTATTTTATTTATGAGTGAGACTATTTTTTTCTTGTTTTTTAAAAAAACAATTATAAAAATTTTGAAATAATTTAAAAAAAAAAAGACCAAAAACAAAAAAACAATCTAGGATTGTGTTACTAATTTACTACCAGTACCCTATTAATTTAGATTGCATTAGTATAATTCATTAAAGGGTTGCAGACCCCCTCTACTAAAGTGCATCTTTAGTCTTGCACCCCAATATTACCACGATTTATAACCCTACTGTGGAATTTTGATAATATTTCTCAATGGTAAAACACAGTCTTACAGGTTTTTAAAAGTTCTTTAAATGTTGGGAAACTCTTAAATCTATATTATTTTACTAAGTTTACAAACTATGTCATAATTTTAGTTCAATTTTCGCATAATTCAGTTTTAATATAATTCAGTTATAACATAATTTCAATATTATTTAAAAATGTTGAAAATAAATTATCAAAATTTAAATTTAATTTACAAAACATTTACAGATGTCAGTTATAGCTTATAATGAACTATGTATTACTAAAAGTGAACACAAATCATTTTAATTTATAACTACCAATATGATTAAAAATGATTGTAGAGATTTTTCTGACAATATTGTCTTCGTCAAAGTAGACTATTACATTATATTTTATTCATTCATCAATATTATAATTATCAACAATGTGTTATATTCATTGTTACTATAATACAATAATCAGCAAGAGTAATAATATACAAAATGTTAATTAGTGTCAACTATGGTTTACAATGAACTATGTCTTACTAAAAGTGGACACAGATCATTGTAATTTATAACTGCCAATATGATTAAAAATGAATGTAGAGTTTATTTCAACAATATTGTCCTCGTAAAAGTGGACTATTACTATATATTATATTCATTCATCAATATTATAATAAACAATGTGTTATATTCATTTTTACAACATTGTAATAATCGATAAGAATAATAATTTACAAAATATTAATTATTGTCAGTTATATGTTGTATTAAAAGTAGACATAGGTCATTTAAAGTTATAAATATCAATAAGATTGGAAATGAATGTAGAGCTTATTACAATAATGTCTTCCTAAAAGTAGATAGTTTTACAATAATCAATATTAATTAATATTTATTTTAAGCGTATTACAATAATCAACCATACATAATATTCATTTTCAGACTATTGCAATAATCAACTATACATTATAGCCTTATAATTCTATTCACTACTTAAAATATAAAAAATATTTTAATTTTAAAATTATTTCAACAATCAACCATCCATTACTATTTATTTTTACAATATTGCAATAATGAACAATACATTATAGCCTTATGGTTCTATTCACTATTTAAAATATATATTCAGAAGAGTTTATGCTTCCTATTTTTTCGTAAAGCCATTTCATTACGTTTTCATATTTATTTTAATAGGAAGCAGAATTCCCCATCAAAGAAAAAGAAAGTTGAAAATGTTCCTGTAAAAAAGTAAGTATTTTTTTTTTTTTTTTTTCTTTTTACTCTCTATTTAATTGATTATTTGCTTGCTTATTTTTTACTTTACTTTCTAGTTTAAAAAAAAATAAAAATAATCATGATGTTATTTCTAACTGAATTTCATTCTTAATTCCAAAGTATAAATTTGTTTTAAATAAATTCTAAACACTGAAGTGAAAACTCTTTATGATTGCTTTGTGACTTTAAGACTAACTTCATTCAGTCTTTGCTTGGTTAATTTAAATTGTAACAAGTTTACCAATCCAGTTAAAATAATTTTTCGTTTATTTCAGTGGCAGCAGACGCCAAGGAGCTCGGAATATAAAACCTGTTGTTGTTCCTCCTAGTGATATCCCCTGGTCAATAGTGTGTTTTAATTTGAATGATTGGGAAAAACTGGCTCAGAAGTTTTCAAAGAGCAAAAATGCAAGTGAAAAAGAACTAGCTAAAGAAATTAAGACACATTATCTTGAGAACATCACAAAAATTGTTAATGAAAAGGTAAGTGTTGTGTGATTTATTTTTTTTATAATTTATATATTTAAAAAGATTATTCAAAGAAATTAAGAATGGACCTGCTACAGATAGTTCTATTATGTAGATTATAGAAGTAGTATCATTTTTTGCTCTATTTTCATTAACAAACTCTAAAAGTTTTTCTTTTTTTGTTAAATTGTAACGCTATGTACACTATTTTATCTATTTTTATGTGATTTTTTAATAAATATCTTTTGATAAAAATAGGTATTATGATATTTTATTTTAAAACTCATTTTTACAATTGTCCCAGATAATGATGCTCCTTCATTTCTTTCTCTTCTAAGCCATTTGCACAAAACATGTCGTTCTAAATCAGTGGTTCCCAACTATTTGTTGCCCACCATTCCCTGTAGAAGTAGGCTGACATTTATTGCCCTTTTTATCCTTTTGATTGAAAAAAAACTGTACTTTGTTGCAAATGAGCGTCAATAAATTTGAATATATGCTAAATTATATCTGATTTTAATTTAAATCAAAATGTAAAAAATGAGGCAATTTTATCCAGTCACTTCAGAAATTTAAAAAAAAAAAAAAAAAAATGTGTATGCGTTCAATCTTTTCTTTTTAAAAAAGAGGTGAAATTTGAAGCAAAATGATTGAAACTAGAACAAATTTATTATTATTTTTTAATGTTATCTGGAAAAATTGAAAACCTTAACAACTGAAATGTGAGAAAAATTAATATTTTGAAAGTTAAATTCTTCATTTTTACCTCTTCAATGACTGCCTTGTGCTTGGTGGATTTCAGTTAAAGCCTGAATATCAGGCTTTATGTTCGTCAGATTTAATCTTATTCATAGGTTTCCTTTGAAGCAAATGTAATGTTCAACCTACTTCTTTATTTTGTGAGAAGCTTTACGATTGAATTAAATTTTCTTTCTACTAAATATCTTGACAGGACCCAGATGAGGAGTGATTCGTTGGCTTTTTTTAAAATAATGCATGATTTGATGTTTGTTGATCTCACGGATCTATTATCTGGGAAAATTTATTTTCTAAGCTTGTCGAAGTTCTGATGATTCTAAATATGGGACTTTCCACTGTTTTACATTTTTATATGTTTTTCTAATAAAGTTTTTTCAAAATTTATCCTATGCTGTGATTCTTTTTAAAAAGTTACAAGTACTGGCCAATATTTGTATTATTTTCTGGAAAATTACCCTATAATTATTTGCTTTAACTTTTTGAACTTGATTAAAATTGCGTTTAAAATTATAATAAGATTTGATGTTAATTTGTATTTTAATATTGTATTTCTGATTGAAAGTGCCTAACAAAAAGCATCATTTTTTGTTTGTTTGTTTCAGGAGCGACTTTTGAGAAAGAGATTGTTAGAATTAGCTCCAAAGCGTACTTCTTCAAGAATCTGTAAAGTGCAAGCTGCAAAAAAACTGGAAGTATGTTGAGATTATAATTTTTTTTCCTACAGATTACATCTGTAATATTTTTGTTTGATTTATAAGTTTTCTATAGTGGTTACATCAATGCTTTTAATAATTTCTTAAACACTTTTTTTAAATCAAATGACTAAAATTTGGCCACTATATTAGAATGAAAGGTTTAGTGCGGATGTTTTATTGGGTGTTAAAATAACATGTGCACGGAATAGCTAAGGAGACTTTATGAATCGCAATAATGGAAAATGGTGTGTAGCATTTTTAAAAAGTGCTTAAAGATGCTTATTTTTGATTTTCGTTTTTTAAAACTCCTTTGAGGTGCTTTTTTCATTGGGTTTTTTTAAAATGTACTTAATTTTCAGTTTTTGAAAATGAGATTTAATTTCTGTACCATATCGATTATCGCCATGTATTATGCAAAAGCGTGCTTTTCACATTGTTCTATTCAACGTTTTCACATTGTTCTATTCAACGTTTTCACAATTCATTCAACCACAATCCATTTTGGCGTACCGTCGGTCCGTAACGTCTGAAACCGCCAATCTTTTTACATGTTTGATGAAATACTTGCGAGTCTGCACGTGCGTCTACTGAATTGGGTTCGGTGAGATCATTACACTCTCGTGCAAATCTGCTGCAAGATATTCTCAATTTCAGGCTTAATTCTCCACCCTCTGATATCGAACCGAAAAATCTCTCGATCATTTTTATAATGGCTAATATAATCGAGAAAAGAGTTTTTTATCAGAAACTAGTTATTTTATCGTGATCATGTAAAGTCTTTGAAAATTATTTTGCGTTTTGTTAATGTATATAGTGCTTAAAAATATTTTTTGAGTGCTTAAAAAGTACTTAAAAGGTGCTTATTTTTTGGTTGAAAGATTTGGCTCCGCACCCTGATGGAAGTCCTTATAATAGGAAATTTTACTCAAGAATGTAAACTCTTATTTGCACATAATCAAGTGTTTATTAAGCTTTTTTATGTGACCACCAATTCTGTCTTTTTAAACTTACCAAGTTTCATTTATTGTCACCAGTGCTATTTTAATCAACAATTTATTTTTTGATTATGAACAATTTTAATTGACAACATACAACGACAGTTTTCTTAACATAAGGGTAATAAACATTTTTAAAAACCAACTCCTATCCACCTTAAGCCCGTAATAAAATTAATATTGAAAACTTTTATAGGAAATCATAAAAATGTTTCTGCTTAATATCATTAAAGTTTTAGACTTGTAACAATTAATGATTTTGGTTTGATTCTTTTAATTTAACTTTTAAATGCATGTAAATATGTGAATTTTTAAATTATATAAATTAATCTGAACAATTTGTGAAATTTTTTAAATTTCATTCTGAAAATCTCGGGGAATTTAATTTGTCTAGAGAGTGGCTACCTTATTTTTTATTGCGAAGGAAATTATTGATAGATTTTTTATGTGTATGGCAATTAAAAGGTTATAGAGAAAGTGCTTCCAGAGGGAAATTTCGAAAATAGAAAAAGGGGCATTTTAAATTTATAAGAAAATTGTTTTATGGCCATCATTATAAGAGTTATAAGTAACTTTAATTTAAAGGAACAAATGGCAGCTGAAGCTGAAGAGGAGAAGAGGAGGGAAAAAGAAAAAGAACTTTCCAAACAAGCTGCTTTAAAAAAGATTCAGGAAAAAGAAGACAGAAGAAAAAGGGCAGAAGAAAGAAGTAAAATTATTGAAGGTATTCACATATTTTATGAGTTTTTTAAAATCGTTTCTTTGTCTGTGCAGGAACAGGGAAATCTGGAATAATAATTAAAAGTCAGGAAAATAAGGAAAAATGTGAGAATTCAATAAAAAAAAAAACTGAAAATTAGGGAAAATAAATTAGAGTTTAGGATGCTTAAAAATTTCTTAGGAGCAAAATTAGGAAATTTTGCTACTGACCAATTGTAGCATTTTCAACAGTGGCCACTTTTTCAAAAAAAATTGGAAATTTGTTAGGAGAGTAGCAATGTGTGGAAATTTTGACACTGACCAGTTGTAGCATTTTAAACAAGCAGTGGCCACTTTTTCAAAAAAATTAGGAAATATGTTAGGCATAGCAATGTGGGGAAATTTTGACACTGACCAGTTGTAGCATTTTAAACAGTGGCCACTTTTTCAAAAAAATTAGAAAAATTATTAGGAGTAACAAAAGGGGAAATTTTGCTACTGACTGTTGGGATAGTAGTTATCGGCAATATTAACTTTCATCTATGAAAAGGTACCCCGACATAGAATCCAGTTAACATGTCTTATATACAATATTTATTTTTAAAAAAATAAATTCACATGATGTGAGTTTTCAATGAAAAAAGTGATGATTTGCAGACAATTTTTTAATCGTCATAATCATTTGTTATATTAATTTGCCCTGTGGTCACTGGTAATTTTGCCCTATATCCTTTGATAATTTTTATTTAAAAAATTCTTGTTTTTTTTTTAATTTTAGTTGCACATATAAATGTTTATGTATAAGAATGACATAACTGCAATATTAATTACAGTATACTCTCGATATCTCGAAAACCTTGCTATGTCAAAAAAATATCCCCCCCCCCTTGGTATTACATATCCACCTAATATTAATTTGAATTCCTATGTCAAAGGGTTTCTTCTCAAACCCTTGCTATGTTGAATTTTTTTCAAAATAGAAAATGAATTTTTTCACAAAAATCGCAATGTAAGTTCATTGTAAAGCAATTTTTTTCTATTAAATGCATAATTATTTTTTTCTTAATCTTAATAATAAAATTATCATTGTTGTATTTAGATTTATAGTCAACTATCATCATTTCATGCATATTTAATTGTAGTTATTCTTATGTTTCATGATTCTACTTTTTAGAGTAATATTTTAGAATATATTTTTCTACTTTTTAGAACATATTTAGTTCTGAACTTGTTATTTCGAAAATTCGCTATCTCAAAATTTTTTAGCATCTCTTCAACCATGAGATATCAAGAGTAAACCATTTAAATTTTATGATACCAATAACAAAAATCTTGAAATTCGATAAAAATAGTAAAAAGACTTAAGAATTTTCCCTTTGTGTGATTGTAACCACATTGCTGTACTTTTTGCATTCTCCTCTGAAGTTTGTTCTAAAATTGCACTGACCTTCAAAGGAGTAAAAAAAAATATATATATATCAAGCTGATGCGTAGATTCAATCATAAGTGCATTAGTGTACAGTGATTAGGTGCATAAGGTTTAAAAAGTATTTTGAAATATTTCTTGAACTACTGAAAACAATATCTTTTTTATTTCAACTTAATCCTTTGCATGTAAATTCAGATAAATAATAATAAAAAAAAAGATTCTTTGTGCTAAAATTTTTTCAATCACTAAATATAAACCTTTTCATTAATATTAAAATCGAAACTCAATAAGATTTTTAAAACTATTTTATTTCAAAACTCTAAAGTATTTAGTTTTTATACTTTAAAATTTCTCTCAAGTCTTAAAAATTACTTACATTAAATTTTTTTAAAAAAATCAATGATTTTCTGAAAACAATATTATCTAACTAAAATCACTATTTATTTAAACCATTAACATGCTATTAAAATTTCAGTGTCTTAAAATTTCATAATTTTCAAACAAAATAAAAAAACTATTTTTTTAAAAAATAGATTATGCTTTAAGACTAGTTGCAGAAACATTTTATTTAACTTTTTAGACTATACAAGCATGTTAAAGCCTATTTTTCTGTTCCACCAGTATTTCCAGTTGTAAGAAAAAAGTTGTATATGACATTTATTTTCTTGTAGATAAACAAAATCTCATGTACAATGTTCAAAATTTAAAAAAAAAAAAAAAAAGTGAATTTTAAACTATAATATAAGTGAATAACTTTTGATCTAATAGATCCGACTTTTTATATACTGGGATTCTATCTTAATGGTTTGAGGGTCGCGCACACACAATCCCAATGAATGGTTGTTTGAGTGGGGGATGTGTATAACCTTAACATGTTCAATGCTATCCAAGTACAGGTGGTTATATTGTATATATTGAAAAGTGATAATCGATAAAATTACATTTAAATGTTCTATTTTTAGCAACCATTTTAGTTTTTAAAGTTTATAATTATTTTTTTTAAATTATCAGCGTGTTATTGTTGGGAAAGAATATCATATTTTCTGCAAAAATAGTTGTATGATAATATGCATCTGTTGTATCGACTCAAACTGTTAGCAAAGAATTTTGTCTCGTGCCAGCACATAATCTGCAGCAAAAGTGTTGAATATGCTAATTAATTTGTGCAGATGATATTTTAAGTTATAAAATCAAACATATAAGTGTAATATATCTTTCTTTACGTCGAATTTGGATTTCTAACCCTTAAAATAGGGGGAAGTAGCTGTAATCTGGAAAATACGATCCCATTAACTGAGGCAGGAGACTTACTTTCACTTTTTATGTATTTCGCCATGTCTCATGAACTTGTTAAGCAAATCAAAAAAAAATTTTTTGCATGCAAATATAAAGTTGTTTACTCAAAGATAATTTCCATATAAAATAATTTTTAATTATTATTTATTTTATTTTAGGGATAGTTGCAAAACTTTTGAATTGTAATGCATGCATATTTTTACTCCTTGTTAAAGTATGTAATTTTAACTGATAAAATACAATATTTGAGTGAAATTAATGAAATATTTCCTAAATTACCAAATTTTAAGAAATCATATATATAAAAATTTTATAATTCAAAAACTGTTACCGATTTTGTGTACATTCTATAATTTGTTGCTTAAAATTAAAATGATATAAAACTTTAAAATTATATCAAAATTTTTGCACCTTATAATTCAAATCTTTTTCACTATTGTTAAAAACAATTAAAAATAAGAAAATAATTATTTGAAGCAATTTTTAACATGAAGTTAATTTGTAGGAGCAAATTTTATAATTTTATAAAAAAATTTTCAAGATATTGCAAAATATAGGTGTTTATTAAGTGTGTCAAATGAATTTAAGGTGTTCAAACTTTAGATTTCTCTCATGCTTAAACTGTTAGGATTCTATTAATACTCTTCTAGATTGCGGATACCTCCCCTATTTTGAGGGACAAGAATCAAAATCCATCAAAAGAATTATTCGGAGAAAGTACTCTTTTGTGTCTGTTTTCATGTTTTAATATATCATCTGCTCGTCAATTAGCAGATTTGAGATTATGCCCTTGAACCAGCTATGCTCCGTTGCAAGTTAAGAAAAGACCATTGCAGTATAGGATTTAAGTAATCATCTGTGACTTCCTATAGTTCTGTTTTTTATTTCGTTATCATATCATACAAATGTGCTTTAAAACAATTTAAAAACTTTTAAAAGTTAAACACGTCCAGCAGAAATTTAATTTGTGTCATCTTTTAGAATATATATCACAAAATTATTAAAAAAAGGTTATAGTTTCATTATTAAAAAAGAAATAACTGTATGACGGTGTAAGAGTATTAGATTTGGACTTTTAAAATTGGTTCGCCTTCAGCTGACATACCCTTAACCCCTTCCTTCTCGCTCCCGTGAAAATGACAGGGTGAGGTTTCGCCCTCTATTTCTCGCTCCCGTGATATTCCCGGGCTGGAGTGTTCAGTGGTAACGCGCCAATAAGACGCCCCATTCATTTCTTATGCCCGGAAAACATTTTATTTCTCATTTTACACACCAGATGGCAGTACCAGGATATTTTTAAGGTAATTGTAGATAGTTTATTTTAAACTAGATGTCAGAACTAATCAAATACGTGTATAATAAACGTGTATAAAAAATAGGCACTTTTATGACCGTTTTCTTGAAAATTAACCGATTGTTAAGGGGTTAACAAATCAAATGCGAGATAAAGAATTTTTGTTTTTCTTTCGCTCTAGAAGAAAATAGTTTGCTATAAACAATATTTATTATTCTTTTTATCAGTTGAGTTTCTTTAAAGGTGAATAGAAAAGCATATGTTATTTAAGATTTTTAGATATTATTTTTATTAATTCACATTACCTGTTTATTGATTATTCAATAAGTTTTGTGTTCCTCATTTCCCACGATTAAAGAAAGCAAGCAAAAAGAAGGATGCTCAACATCATTTCAAGAGTTGGTGATTTTGATATACATTTGCGCTTGGCATCCATTTGACGTACACTTAGGTGCAAACAGGCTCTCTACATAGGGATAATAGTTTTTTCTCAACTTGCAACAGAGTATAATACCGATCGTTAGATAAAAAAATTTTCCCGGCTGTTCACTTTTTTATTTTGCACAGTGTATAATATTGTATTTCTGATAAAGTAATGAGCTTTTATTCAAATGGTTTATTTTCTTTATATTCAGAAAGAGCAAAAAGAGTTGCACAAAGAGGTATGCTGAAAAATTTTGTTGATGACTATCAGGACTCTAACGATTCTAAATATGATCGAAGGAACGACTCAGAGGAAAGTTACTCAGAAAATGAAAGCGATGAAAATGACTGTAATGAACAGTCGTCAGCTTCTGAAGAAGATGAGGGTGATGATGCAGAGTTATCTCTTTCGGACAAGAATGAATCGAATGAAAGTGAATCGGACAACGAGGAAGAGTCAGACTGTGATTCAGAAGACACTAATGGTAGAAGTTATATTCAGCAAGATGTTATTCACACGTATGATCTTACTAAATGGAACTCTACTATTGATACAAAAGGGCAGAGACTTCACATTCTGCAAACTGCACCCAGTGAAGATATCAGCAGAAAGTAAGGATATATTTTTATTTTCACATTAAAAGATCTACCTAAAATAAAGTTTGAAACATTGTATGCTTGCTTGGTATGGAATTTTAAGATTAGGTCGATTATTTCATGTATCATTAATCTTAAACTAAACTCAGTGGCGCGGCAGCCCATAGAGGGCCAAGGCCTACTGTGCCCATCTCAGTTTTCTTGACCTTGGACTCTGGGGTGCAGGAGCAGATGTTCCGGTCAGGTGGTCAGCCGAACGTGGGACCCCCAGTGTTTAGTTCCCAAGCATGCTTGGTACTCCTTTATCGACCCACTGAAGGGATGAAAGGCTGAGTCAACCTTGCCCGGCCCGAGGATCAAACCCAGGACCTGTGGTAGGGGAACGCAAAGTGCTACCACTCAGCCACCCTCATCATTCATCTTAACAGTAGTTAATTATAGTATTTAAGAAAAAACGGCCGCTAGGTGCTGCGCATGTGGAGTAGCAACTGCCACCCATTATCCTGTCCCTGACCGGAAAGCCGCAAAGAGTTTATTATTCAAAATATATAACAAAAACAAAATGGGACAAGTCTGCCTGTAAACAGAATAAGGTTTTTAAAACTTTCTGAGGTTTGAGGCGCCCACATTACCAGCTTATTGCTAGATTTTCTGGCATAGGGTGTTTAAAAATGCTAGTTTTCTTTCGTAATTTATTGTCGGCCCCTCAAACCTCTCAAAGCTTTAAACCTTATTTCAAAGTATGAAGAATCGCATGAACTAAACAAATGTAAAGTTACAAAATAATTCTAGTACTTCATTAGAAATTTAAAAAAAAAAATGTCTAAAAGTGAAGGTTTCTCTTCCATTATTGTAAGGTAGTGTATATGTTACGGCCAAAGCCCAAATTCGGCCACTTCGCGAATTGGCCAAGAGCACTGTAAATTGGCTGGCCAATGTCCAATCTTTTCTTGATTTCGGGAATTGGCCGGCCAGATCGCGAAGTGGCATAGGATGGCTGACTAATGTCCGATCTTTTCTTGATTTCGGGAATTGGCCGGATATAATTACATTTATTCGATATTTTAATACTTACTGACAATAGATTAGGAGATAAATACCGGGCAAATGCATACTGAGCAGTGGCACTGAACCTTAAAAAAAATCATCAGTGTAGGATATACCAGGCAGTGGCACTGAACCTTAAAAAAATATCAGTGTAGGGTATACCAGGCAGTGGCACTGAACCTTAAAAAAACATCAGTGTAGCGCATACCGGGCAAATGCATACTGGGCAGTGACACTTGACCTTAAAAAACACCAGTGTAGGATATACCGGGCAAATGTATACCAGGCAGTGGCACTTAACTAGACCTTAGGTAAATGTCCGAAATATATACTAGGTCTAGTTAAGTGCCACTGCCCGGTATAAATTTTCCCGGACATTCTTGAATGAGCACATCGCGTTTTGGCCGGAACATCGTGGCCACTTCGCGAAATGGCTGGCCAAAGTGCAAAATAATTGATCGTTTCAATTATTTCGCACTTTGGCCGAGAGGTATGGCCAATTTGCGAAGTGGCCGGACTTCGGGCTTTGGCCGTGGCATATATATAAACATACATACATACATATTTAATATTCGTACATCAATTTGGTGTTTTGTTTTATCTCTTTGCAAACATGCAGTAATAAGTTTCTTTTAATAACCTGAATCAAAACATGCAAAATTAGTCTTAGTTTATCATTTTTTTATTAAATTGAAATTAAATAAAAATTTTTTTTTTTCTGAATTTCTTTCTCTCTCTTTGAATACTTTTTTTGAGGAAGGTGTTTTGGGTTTTTTTAAGTTTTAATTTGTTTGTATTAGTTTCATTATGAATTTCGCTGACAAACATCCTTGCATCGCAAGTAAAAATTTTAAGATTTTTGAGTACTGTAAGGTCGTGGATAGTTTTCGACTGTATGAAAGGGTTATAAGTAATGCTAGGTGCCTTTTGGTAAAACAAACAATTTTATTAAAGGATGTGGCAATGGTTGGTACATTGCACTGTAGTTACATACAACAACTAAAATGTACATTTACAATTCTTATTTTTCCATCCCTATTTTGAAATATTTCCACTATTCTTCCAACTGACCACTGTGTGGCAGTAAGTTGCTCATCTTTCATTAAAACCAGAGTACCTTGTTTTACATCGTCTTTACTAAATTTCTTCCTAAGTAATCTTTCTTCTCCAATTGCCAAATTTGTTGACTAATTTAAGTTACCCTTTGCCATTTGGAAAAAGGGGTTTCCTTGATATCACTAAGTAGTGGTTCTTGAAGGCCATTTATTGGTCTACCAATTATGAAGTGACCTGGACTTAATGTCCGAAAATCATCAAAGTTTGCCGACAATGGAATGAGGGGTCGGGAGTTCAATACTCCTTCTATTTCTGCTAAAATAGTTACAAATTCTTCAAGTGTCAATTTTTGGCTACCTATTACTCGTTTAAAATGAAATTTGAAAGCCTTCACCCCAGCTTCCCAAAGACCCCAAAATTAGGTGATTTTGGGGGTATAAATTCCCATACAATATTTTTGTTTGAGAGAAAGTTAGACAAGTTTTCATCGCGGGAAGTGACATGCTTCAAAAGTTTTTTAATCTCAACATTTGCTCCAACAAATGTTTTCCCATTGTCAGACATGATTTTCAAACAATTTGCCTCGTCTACCAAAGAAACGTTTCAAACAAGCTATAAATCCTTGAGTGGTTAAGTCTGAAACAAAATCAAGATGTATAGCCTTTGTGCATAAGCAAATAAAAACAGCTACAAAAATCTTATTTAACTCTCCTTTAAGTTGATTTTTAAATTTTACTAGAATGGGGCCACAAAAGTCAACTCCTGTCACATTAGAGACAAAATTAGGAGTGGGTCATTATTTGTTGACCACTTACAGACAGGCTTATTTTTAAAGCAAATTACACAAGAATGAACAATTTTACGAAAATTATTTCTGCCGTTAAGCGGTCAGAATTTATGTCGCACTTGAAACAAGAGTGCTTGCGCATCTAAATGAAAATACTTTAAATGATAATGACTCAAAATTACATCAGTTAATTTATGCTTGCTAGGCAGTACAATGGAAAATTTACTATTATTCGATAAATCAGAGTTTCTAAGTCTGCTACCAGCATGAATTAGACAATTTTCATCCAAGAATACATTTAAACAAGATAACTTACTCCTAGATGAAAATGGTTCACCTCGTTTGAGCCTTTTAAATTCCTCTTGGAACTTACCTGTCTGCAATGAAAGCAGAAGCCAATTTTCTGCATGTTTGTTCTCTTCAATGGTTAAGAACCACTTATTTCTAGATATTGGATTACGACAATTACGAATAAATCTAAAAATAAAGGATAAAATTCGAATTAGTTTAACAAAACATTACAACTCCTTGGCGGTGCCGCCATCTGGTAGCTGTGAGTAAGAGCGAAAGAGGAAGTTATATTTTTAGTTTCCCCCCCACTCATATTAGTCATCTCACTATTTGCTTGATTTGAAATAATCTCAGTTAAATTAGAGCAATTGGATTCTAATATTTGATTATTTTTATTTTCAACTTCAGGCTTTATGAAATTAGCCCCACGAAGTGTCGAATGATGATTTTTAGAGCAATGTTTACATTTAGACTCTAATTTTTTTACATTGAAATAACATGTGTTTACCCAAACAATTAAAACACAGATGCAATTTTCTTACACTATTCAATCGCTCTTGAGCAAATAAGTCAATGAATTTTTTACACTTATATATTAAATGGTTTTGATGACACATAGAGCAGTAGAAATGTTTTTGCAAAATGAAACTTTTATGTTTGGGGGTTACTTCTTGTTGCTGTTTTGAAACGGGAATACATTTTTGAACATTTTCAAGAGCTTGAATACGTTTTAACACAAATTCAGTAAAGAATTTCCCAGGTGGGTAATTCATTAAAATTTAAAGACATTTCGAATGCCTTTCTTGATTCATCGTCAAGGCGTTGCAAAACAATGTTCATTATTATTGTCTCCGATAATTTATTTTGTTCCAATCCAAGTTGCTTTAATGCTCTTAATTGATTAAGTAAATTATCGATTAAGTTTCTTAACTCCTTTCAAGATTCAAATTTAATTTTACTTAAATTTAGTAACTCAGTTATATGACTGTTTACTATCAGTCGTTTATTTTCATATCTGATTTCAATGCGTTAAACAAGGAAGAATAAGAGTCATCTATATTCTGTAATTGTTTTGCAGTACTAGTTAATGATGATTGTCAATAATAAAGTTTTTGAGAGTCACTTAACTGATTATTCTCATCAATTAAGGTAGTGAACTGAGCTTTGAAGGTAAGCTAGTCAGTGTATTTTCCCGAAAATTGGGGTAAAGCAATTGAAGGTAGTTTAATGTTTGCATTAGTATTCGGTTCACTCAAAACAGAATTTGAACTCAAATTTGAAGTTTGTGGAATAATTAAGTCTAAGAAGCTTACCTCAATTGCTTCTACGTTGTCCTCCATTTCCGTTAGGGAAATTTAAAAAGTCTGGTAAATCTGTATCTGACAAGATATTGTAGCAATCGTTTATACGATCATCGATCTTAGTTTTGAGACCTCTCAAGGAATTGAGTTTAATTTCAAGAGATTTTTGATTCAGTGTTTCACCATTAAGCACGCTCGAAAGTCTTGTTATCTGACACTAGGTGCTTGCTCGCTTCCTTGTTAGAACGACGCTAGACTCGAGTGCCGTAGTTGATTTTGTAGCAGTCGCCATGTTGACAGATTGAATTAATTCACGATTAATTCTGCTAATTTAGCGGCTGCGACCAAACTGTAAGGTGGTCGATAGTTTTGGACTGTATGAAAGGGTTATAAGTAATGCTAGGTGACTTTTGGTAAAACAAAAAAATTTATTAAAGGATGTGGCGATGGTTGGTTCATCGCGCTGCAGTTACATAGAACAACTGAATTTACAACTACATTCCCCCCCTTGCACATACGCCCTCTGGCGTCACTTACCATGATTGGATTTAACAAGTACTTAATCATATATTTTTAAAAATTAATTTTCAATTTTAGTGGTAAATATGTTCTGTACAGTGGATTGATAACCAAAATATATTAGCTTGTGTGGAATTTTGATTTATATCTGAAATTTACAGCTTCTGCTTAACCAATTAAACATTGAACCTTCTTTACGAAAAAGAGCTAAAAATGTTACCTCTTCCAACGAAGATACTGATGTTTCTGTGTTCCGGCTAATATTCTATATTATCTGGTGCTATGACCAGAAATACTCTGTTTGTACACTGTATCGATTTATTACCTATTGTGAAATTATCATGCTATTGCTTATTTTACCTTCCACTTTTTTGTACCTTTTTTGTGTACCTTTTGTTGTGCCTTTTTTTCATTAAATTTGACTTCTTTGTTTCAGGCGTTTAAGGGTTAATGAAGCCGGTAATTACAAAGTTTCCAAATTAAATGGTAAATATATATTTGTTGTTCACAGTTAAATATGCATATTTTATTATAATTATGAAATTGAATGCATTTGAGGAAAATACTTTTCTCAAAGTGAATTTTTTTCACTTCAATTAGTTTCGATTTTATATCAAAGTGAATTTTTAAAAAAATAGTTTAGCACGTTTTTTTAAGTACAGTTGAACCTTGATGTATCATTCTCACATCTTTTGTTTTTCCATTTGTATCATCTTGTTTTAAATGGTTCTGTCACAAAGGCTATTCTTATAATGTTAATACTGCCCATTTAAATCGTTTTTAAACTTAGCAGATTCGTGCTTCCATTGTTCAGAATGTCTACCAGAATTTTTTTATAAAAGGAAGGAAAAAAAAAAGATTTTATTTCGTTTTAAGAAGAAAAGGAGTAACTCCTGTTGCTTGTAATGAAAAAAAATAAGGATTTGTTACAATTTAGGAAAACCACTTCAAACATCACAATGTTTATGTTTTAGTTCATGAAAATGTTGAAATTTGTAGTGTTATAGTTTCAAGGAATGATTGCAGAAAATGTATAAAGGCAAATAGATTTTGATAAAGATGGAACATCAACCAATGCTAATATTTGTTTATGGCCTTAAATCCTTTGAAATAATGGTGAATTTTCTGTATTTACATGAAAACAAAACAAATGTGTTTATTGATTTTTCTTTTGCAGTGAGTACATAATTGTTTCAATTAAAATTTTTAATACATATTGTAAATGTATTAATTTTCAAGTCCACCACTTTATTATATTTCATATGTTTTCAAGTTAATGTTAATACTTGATAATTTATAGTGGTGGGACTTAATCTTCTTGTTTAGATTAGCTTTAAATTAGGTTCTAGAAATTGTATAAATGTTTCAATAACTTCAAGACAACCATTTGTGTTTTTAGGAATAGATTCCCCACTATAAGGTTGAGACAGTATATGATGTGTTGTGATGTTGCAGCAGCTTAAGCAGGGTGGAAAAAATTTCATTCCATTTTCATATCTTATGCCCATGAGGTGAAAAATTCAGAGTATTATTGAGATACTTCGAGGGACCTCAAGCATCAGAAGTTCACCAGCAGATTTGCTGACATACCAATCATGCGCAATGGCTTGATGTAGGACAATTTTCTTTCTCAAAGTGGAATGATGATAATTTTCAGAGAGAGGTGTCATGTTTTTTTTTTTAAAGTTCCAGATCGGTCTTTAGCCAAGTTGCCAGTTCTCGTACTCCCAACATGTAAAGTGATCCAATGAGAAACTAGATCTGATTCCTTATGAAATTTGAATATATGGCAGGCTGTATTTTTAAGGTGTAACTGTTGCTGCTTGGGTATTAGTATAAAAAATTGCTTTGAAGTGGTTAATTTTAAAGAAATCCTTTAATATACAGCAATCCATACCTCTCTAAAAAATGGCAAGTGTGAAGTACATAATTGAGTAGAACCACAAATATCCCCGTATTTATCATTCACAATGAATGGTCAATCAAGGTTTTTTGCCTATTTTCTTTTATTTTTTTTATCTGAATTTTAAATATTAAATACAAAATATTATTCACAAAACTAGTATAAAAAAATTTCAATGCTCAAAAAATTTTTAAGGGTATATTTGCACTTTTAAAAGTCTGTAGTTTTCATTATATTTTATTTTTTATTGCACCCAATTTTTATAATAAAAATAAAACAAAACTATTCTTGAAATTTAATTTTGAATGCCACCTGCAATTTTTTCTATGCAATTGAAAATACATTTATTTAGTTCAAATTCTGTAATATTTATTACCATATAATATTTCTATACAGATGTAATATACTATTCTATGCTATAATACTATATTAAAGTATTTTCCTACACTATGAGTATGCACTTTATTGTTAGGTTGTTACTTTATTGTTACACTATGAGTTTGTAATTTATTGTTAGGTTCTTGTGAATACTTACTTTTTCGTATAATGTCAAATGTTTAGTTTTCATCAGCTATTTTCTTATAATTTATCAAAAATTCAAAATAAATTTTAAACTAATTACTACTTTATTTAGTTTAGAAAATTGAAGGGTGATAGAAAATTTTTGATTGCATATTCTAATTAAGTCTCAAAAAGCTTACTCAAGTCACCATCATTCCTAACAGATTTTCTCAACAATTTGTTTTTAAATGTTTGATTATTGCAATATTTCTATATTTTTTTTACTTATTAAATTAAAGTATTGTTTTTATTTGTAATATAATTTTCACAAAAGTTTTTGTAAAATTATTTTTAAAGGTTTAAACTCTGTGACACAAAAAGAAAACCATAATCGCCAGTCTTATCATACGTCTAATGGTAATTCTTACACTGTAAGTAATGCTTTTTACTTCTTTTTTAAGTGTATAACTGTTTGTATTTTCAGATACAGTTGCGCATTTTGCCCTAATATACTCCAAAGTTTTATTCACTTAAATGTACTGATAAAGTCAATAATTCATTAGTAAAGTAAAGCATTATTAAAATAATGATTGTGCTCGTAATGTAAGTATATTTAGATACGTTTAGATAAGTTTATTTTAGATAAATAGGTTTGAGATCATTTCTAAATGAGAAAATTTTGCTCTCAAACTTAGTCACGTAATAAAGGTGAATAAAGCACAAATAATGTAACAGAAATGACATACTATAGTTTTTAGTTTTATGAAGAACTTCCTTTCCTTGTCAGAATACAAAATGTGTGTAGACACTGAGGTAGAATCTTGTTCACAGAACAAAATCTATAGTATGCCCATTTCTATTCTTCTATTTGTGCTTTGTTTTGCTTTATTATACAGAGTTAAATTAAGTTATATGCTCCCTTTTGTAATTGCCAAAGTTTTGTGAATTTGAACCTTTGTGTCCAATAAGTGTCAAATTTTCATCTTTAAAATTAAATCAGAAAAAAAAATTTTTTTTTGATTCAATTTAAAAATTGTTAGGGTTAATGCCTAGTTTTAGTATTTTTTTTTTTTTTTTTCAATTTAAAATGTGAATAAACAATTTAAGCAGAATTATACCAAAAGGCTTCAAGTAAAAATAGAGGAATATAAAAAAACAAGAATGTCAAAAATCCAACATTACACGCAAGCATAACTCAGACATTTTGATATTTCAATAACTGTGGTTCTTATATTGATTGCCTGGGCGAGTATTTCCACCCCCCCCCCAATTGGCATCTTAACGCATCTTTTTTACGCATCACTTTTTCGCATCTGTGCTACCTCATGGAGCCCATGAATTGAAACCATCTGCTTCTCTGTAAAACACTTTTGAACTACGATTCAGGGACTATAACATTTGACGAAAGAAATTTTAAAGAACAATGAGTGAAAATAATGTTTAAGTGTGAAAAAAAGAGTATATAATGGAAAGAGAGATTATAAGTTATTAAGGTGTCAGTAGAGGATTGTTAAAAATGATGATTCAAAATGCTGTTTTTTTTCCCCTTCTATTTTCTGCAATTATTAGTGTTAAGAATTGACCATTTAAAAAAAATCTAAGTTCTTTACAAATGAGAATTATTTGGCTTAATAAAAAACATATGCGAATTCATTTCATTCTTGGTACTTAAAGTATTCTTGCTTTGCTTTAAAAGTATGTTTTTCCCTTAATATTCAAAAAATATGATAAAATATATTTATGTACATTAAGATGTATGTGCATGCTAATTACGAAAAAATGTTTATGTCACTATATTGTTTATTTTCTTCTTTTGCTGCAGAGGAAATCATTATATAAAAGCAGGTAGGAAAACCTCAATTTAGATTTAACTTTAAACTTTTCATTTTTTTAAACAACTTGTTTTGATTTTTGTTTTACATGAAATAAAATTCTCCAAGTTTGTTCTTTTTAAATTTTTATAAACAATCACAGGATGGTTCATAATGACTACTCTTAATGTATATTTTTAGAATTCTTGTTTAAAACGATTCTAAAAGAGTAAACATACTACTTGAACATAATTAATTTTTAAGCATGGAAAAATTTGTAAGTAGCTTTTATTTATAGAACTATTTTTGAAGATCTCTGAAAGTGATTAACATCTTCATGTTACAGTTAAAATGCACTAAAGAGGATGCTATCAATTATTTAGCTTTAGAGTTGAAAGTTAAATTAGGAAAAAAAAGTTATTTTAGAATAAACCAAGCATCTCAAATAAAAAAAAAAATCTCACATATTTAAAGTAAATAAATTTTTATGATGTAAAATTAAATGTGATCTGAAACAAGAAACATAATTGTTTAGTTATTTTATATTGTTCTATCATTCAAAATTGATCAATTTGTTTTTACACATAATTATATTAGTAGGGTCTTTTTTAACTTGATTCATCAATTTGGTTTTCATGATGCTAACACAAGTGGCATTTCCGTACCGTGAAAATGGAAATGAGTAAAATTAAAATCGCTTGCAAAAAATCTTGTACCTTGCATAACATTCTGAAGTCAATGGTAGTAACCCCTAAGAACGACCACTCTCCACCAACGACCATTTTACTGTGGAACAGAGAGTGGTTGCTCCTAAAAATCTCACATTTTTAAAGTAAATAAATTTTTATGATATAAAATTAAATGTAATCTGAAACAAGAAACATAATTGTTTAGTTATTTTATATTGTTCTATCATTCAAAATTGATCAATTTGTTTTTACACATAATTATATTAGTAGGATATTTTTTAACTTGATTCATCAATCTGGTTTTCATGACGCTAACACAAGTGGCATTTCCGTATCGTGAAAATGGCAATGAGTAAAATTAAAATCGCTTGCAAAAAATCTTGTACCTTGCATAACATTCTGAAGTCAATGGTTGTAACCCCTAAGAACGACCACTCTCCACTAACGACCATTTTACTGTGGAACAGAGAGTGGTCGCTCCTAATAGGTATCACTGTACTAATTAAATATAGTGCTTGTAATTGTGTTGGTATATAAGCTCTTGTGATTAAATACTTTTCATTTATGGACTTTATTTCTATGCATTAGTTTAAATCTGGTATATCTTAATATTGAAACTTTATCTTTTTACTAGTGTCAAAATTATGTGGTATTTGGCTTTTTTTAAATTTTTTGGAGTGGTGCATATAAAATGGTATAATTGAGATAAACCACTCAACCCTTAGCTTGGCACTTGGCCTTGTTTTTCAGTCTCATATATTGGTGGAAGTCTTGGTATGAATCAGGGTTTTTGACCTATGCACAAACTCAAAAAAAACCCTGGCTTAAATGTTTTTTTTCTTCCAAACATAATCAAAAACTGCCCTTTCTGTGAATCGTCATTTCCTATTTGAGTTTAAATACATATAATACTACTTACAATACTTAATGTATAACTGTAATACTAAGAAATAAAAATCTAACTCAATTGAGATTGTTTATGTGGGATTTAATCTTAATCTCAGATATATTAAATTTTCTAAGTAAAATTTATTTTATGTATTCATGTATACATTGAGCAAATCAAATAGTTATATTGGATATTATTAAATAAACAGTAGTTCTGCAGTAAGTTGGACTGCAAATGTTTACTGATTTTATTTTAATAAGAAAATGGAACTTAAAAACATAAAAGGTTAAAAAAATATTTATTAAATTTTAAAAATGATTGAAAACAACCAAACAAAGGCAGCATATTTAAACCACATATCCTGCTTTATAAGTTGACCAGTTTTATAAGTCAACCCCCTATTTTTGATTATGAGAGAGCAAATTTCAGGCATATCTGGTGTACATATTGACCGCTGAAAAAAAAGTCTAATTATGAAAATTTCTAAAATTAAAAAATTATTAAGTCTGCATCATTTTCTCTAGTTAAAAATATTTAATTGTTCAAATTGTGTTCTCTGAATATGATACATTTGACCTTAAATGAACGTGTACTGTGTCCACGCTACTCTTGTAGACGCCATGTGTCAAATGGTACAGGATTGTGGCAAAATGTGGATTCAAATTTTATTTTCAAGTCTTTTTAAAAAATGGGGAATTTCATATTTTTTGGATGTAGGTGATTAGGATTTTCTGTGGGACTCAGCAGAAAAAGATGACTTTGAATTAATTGTAAAGTTGTATCCATATGACAACACTTCTAAGGTTATTGATTCCGACCCCGATGGTGATCTGAAATCTTTGAATTAAATTTTAATTAAATCTTTAAAAACTTGTTATTATATGTTCTAAAAATTTTCATTATAAGTTTTGAAATAGTCTCAAATAAATTATCTTAAATTTTCTTATTCTTAATTTTTTTTCTGAGTATAAGTTAACATAAGTTAAGGAACAATGAAAAATTAATTGAGTATAACTTATTAAAAATAGTTTTTAAAAGGGGTAAAATGATAGTTATACCTATCTATCTCATAGTTTATAATGCAGAAATTTTACAATCAGCAAATATTCGACTTTATTACTAGTTTATTAAGTCAACCTCCTAATTTTCGGGAAATTTTGGGGGTTTATAAAGTTGATTTATACACCAGGATGTACTGTAATGGTTGCATTTTCTTATAAATTTTTTGTTGTTGATGTGACTTAATTTCCTTGCATTCCGCATCCATTACAAGGAGATTTAAAACACATGTTTAAATTTTTTTTTCTTTTAGAATCATAAATCATTCTTGAAATTAACTATTATTCTTTTTAGTTAAAGCATTGACGACAAAAGATTAAAGACATCCTCTTGGAAAAAAATAATATTTTTTTTTTGTTAAATTATTATTTTTTATTATTATTATTATTATTTTGCATATCTGCTGTTAGTATTAAACTTTTTGTAGTGTGTAAAATTGGAGGTAAAATGTCTATAACGAGATGAGATCTTGATAGTAAACATGTTGTGTAGGGATTGCTGTAGAAACACGATATTTCACTATTATTTAGGTGTGACATAAGGCAGTTGAGTGTCCATATAGCAAGTATGTAAAATGAATATTAAGAAAAATCACCTTCCAATGCTGTGGAATATCCTATTTCCATAGCGGCTGCCATAAGCAAGTCTACTTTATGGGACTCATCTCGTAATAAACAGACAGTATTTGGTTTTATTTTATACTCAATTTACACTGACCTACTGATTTTAATTTATCTTTTTTTTAAAAACTTTTTTTTTTAGTTTTTTAGAAAAGTATTGTTATTCTGTTTATTATTTTTTTTTGCTCTTTTTTTTGCATTTTGTGAATTGCTTTTAACTGTTATTGCTTTTTTCTTCTCAGAGCATTGCACCTCAACACTACATAAAAATAGATATTCTCAAACCAGCTGCAAAACAAGCATCAAGTAAGTTTTCTACCTTTTTGTGAATAAAACTGTTAGAATAAATTTCATAGTTAATTCAAATGTGTCAATTTTTTCACCTGTTTTCTGTCATTGATTCAACAATTCTTAAAATTGCGAAAAATTTATTTATTCAATATATCAAATTTGGAGTGGAGTATCTTATCTATTGCACAGAATATGTTATTTCTAAATTTATATAGCGCTTGAATAATGTTATAAAGATAAAAAAAAAACTTATATTAAAATTAAACTAACTTATCTAAACCTGCTCTCAGTAAATTATAAATATTTATCTGAAACCTTTATTGCTTAAATCAATAGTTGGATCACAGTTTCAAAATCTGAACTGTGAACTAATTATTGGTGGTGTTAAATTATAATTCAATTCAAACTATATATTCAATACTATTTACATATTCAATGTATTATATAGACAAATTTCATTTTTTTAAATATAAATTTGATTTTATGAATAATTGTAAATATAGGTATTGCATTGTAGTTTTATGGGAATAATCCTGAACACTGAAAATGGCCAAAACTGTAACAGAAAATGAAATGTAAATTTTAGTTAGAAATATCGTTTTTAAAATATATTCTAAAAAAAATTAAACAACTTTTGTTTAATTATTCAAAACTGTTATGAACTTGGAGTTCAAGAGTTTTTTTAGTTATTATTTGAGTTTATGCTAGTTATATTGTATGTGATTCAATATATTAAAATCTAAAAAATACATTAGTAAATATTTTAAGTTACAAATACATTAACAAACATAGATTAACCAATATTTTAAATTAAAAATAAGTAAAAATTAATTTTTAAATTCAATGCTTTTTAAATGAGCTGTGATTGCATTTGAAGTTAAGTGATTTAACTATTTTTATACATTATAGTTTTGTGACATTAATACACTTTTGTGCAATTTTAAACACTGTTAGACAATTTAATCATTTCTTAAAACAGTTTTTAGACATTTCTAGAACACTGTTAGACAGTTTTAATCATCAATAATTTTTAGAAACAGTTTTTAAACATTTCTAGAACACTGTTAGATAGTTTTAATCATTAAATCATCAAAGACTTTGACAATTTTGAACATTTTTAGAGTTTTTATAAAGTTTTGTTTAGTAAATCCATTATATCCCATCTAAAACATTAACCTTGTTGTATATAAATTGTTATTTATAATAGTTTTAAAATTGGATTAATAACCTAAGTTAATCAAAATTGTATAAATTTCAATTGTATATTGTTTTTCCAGATTAATGTTCATTTATCTGACTCATCCATCTAAAGCTATGCTTTTAAGAAGTTTGGTCTTTGTTTCCTGCATTTTCTTTTAATTTGTCCGTGTATTCTCCAATTCAATAGTTTTGTTTATCATATTTTTGTTACCCATAAAGACTGTTATAAAGCATTTGTATATTTCCTCAAGCTATCATCTATAATTGTATTTTATTTAAAGGAATATAACCAATTTTTAACTGTTTAACTGTAAACTGTAAGGGTTTTTGTGACAAAAAAGGGATTTTACCTCCTTTTTGTAAATCTTAAACCTATATGAGTGCAACTTCCTCATTTATTCAGTTACTTATTGATATTTTGGAATATTTTTTTATTCATTGAATTTTTTTTTCTCTATTGAATCTAGTTTACCAAATTTTAAAGGATTTCTTAAAATTAATCGTTTTTTAAAGTTCAAGTTTCGAAAATACCAGCTACTTTAAAGTCAAATGTTGGGTAACTATATTCAATAGACCACATTTCATCAAATAAAATAAGAAATATTTTGAAATATTGGTTAGTTAAGAGGTCTCAGTGTGTTGAGGTTTATGTAAAACCAAATTATTTGATCATTCTCTGACAGTTAAAAATTATTAGAATTTAGACTTTTTTGTTATATTTTATGTCTATAATGTGCTCAGTTATATTCATAATTTTTAAAATCTCTAAAACTTAAATAGTTTGTAGAACCTCACAATTTTTAAAAATGTCTTCTTTTACTTCAAATGGCCCAAAAATGTTTAAAAAAGCATTTATAAAATACTTCCAACAGTAAATGTATGCTTATGTAATTAAACTTAACTTATAGATGTACTATGGATATATATATATATACATAATACTTAATCTTCAATTTAAAAAAAGATTAGAATCAAAATTCCAAATAAAACTAAATTTTGAAACTTTTCTTTAATCAAATAAACCTATCATGATTTAGATACATACCAAATTTTTAGTTTCTAGATGCAATAAAGTTTAACATGTTTTGAAATGTAGCTCAAAATATAGATTTTGAGAAAAATTAGTATAAATTTTGCTTATTAGTTGGATTCAGTAAATACAGCTTTAAAAAAAAACTAATATCAATAATAATAATAATAAATTAATAATTGGGGTATCAATAAAGTTTTAGTGTCAAATTAATCAGAGTAGATTTAATAATATTGATTTTTTTTAAAATAAAATTTTAAATTTTGATCTGGAACAGTGTTTAAATCTCTTAATTAATAAATGAGGAGGAAATTGCTTTCGTATAATTATCTAACAACTTTTAAGAACTCTAACCTCTTTTCTGCCTGAAGAGAATCTTAAAGGGCCTTTGTTTGGTAAAATTTATTTTTTTAAAACACTATTCAAATTAAACTTTATTTTATAAAATATAATTTTTATAAACTGTTAAAAAATATTTAATATATAATGTCATAAATGCTGTTGGTTTTAATATTAATTTGTATTAATTATAAATATTTTTTAACTAATAATACAATGATAATTCTTAAGCTTCAATTAAATAAGGGAAAAAATGCATCTAAATTAAATGTACAAAGTTCTCAGGAATATTCTTTGTCAGTACAAATACTGTGTTTAAAATACTCTTAAGTACAATATGAAATGATATTGTGTTAGTTATAAATTTGAAATGTAATATATCCTGAAAACACTTTTGTTTGCTTTGTATATTTATGTAAAAATAATGATTTCATTTGTGTTGTAAATATGCATTCTAAAAATTAAAATTATTTATTTTATTACTTATCAAAATTTTTTGTTTGAAATTTAGCGATTATTAGTTGAATTGAAAACATCTCCGTATTTACATTAAAAATAATATATATTGTATATTATTTTATATACAATGTATTTTATGTACACTATATACATAAAAAATAATATACAAAAAAATATATTCTGTATGCATTAGTCATCACTGATTGAATTTTTAGTGATGACAATTAAAACTTATGAAGTTTTTTATAACTTTCTTGTAATAAGTATCTTATATTGATGTATTGGTTTAAATGTATTGGTAATGTAATTATGTTTGTATAAAGTTCAATTGCTAATAGTATGAATTAAGTGAATTAAGAAAACATTTAAGTATTTTAATAATTAAAAAGATTATTTCTTGTCGCCCACATATCTTGTTGATTATGGGCCTTTATTATTCAAAATGAAATTTTTAATGTATACAGAATTGCCAATTATTACAATTTATCCATAACTATTATAATTTTGTTCTCAAGATTACGGTTGAGTACTAAAAATGACAGTTTTTTAGAATTTTCATAATAATTTGTTAAGAATAAGTTTTTTTTTTTTTTTTTAAACTGCCAAAAGTTAAGCAATTTTGTTATTTACAGCAAACATTAAAAAAAAGTAACACTTAAGGATTTTATTTAAAAGCAAATTCATACATAATATTATTAATATTAAGTATATAGAATTAAGTAGTTGAAACACCTCAAAGTTGCTAGAACATGAAATTTATTAATTTGTGTACTGTGTATCCCGCTGCATAAGTCAAGCCATTGTATATGTCAACCCCTTTTTTCATCACAAGATAGCAAATTTTTTGATGTGTCGTGTATGAGTCGACCACTGAGAAAACCAAGTATGAAATTAAAAAACATAAAAAAAATTTAAGTTTACAAAATTTTATCTTTGTAAAGATTGTTCTCTCTGGATATGATATATTTGCCCGCAAATAAAGGCATTAAAAAAAAAAATTGGAGGAGTCTTCTCAAATAAACAAATGTAGTGAGGCAGCCAGTGAATCAAGGGAATTTTTTTTAGAAAAACATGAAATATCCCTGCTGTTCCCATAGATGCCGTGTGTCAAATACTATATTCTGCTGGAAGTTAAGGAAAAACCATTGTGGGATTTACGTTATCGTCAGCGACTGCATATAGCTCCCTTTTATTTTGTTGTCCTATTATTTAAATATGCTTTCAAAACAATATAAAAGATTAAATTGTCGGACAGAAATTTAATATGTGCTGTCTTTTATGATATATTTCATAGAATTGTTAAAAAAGGATTATAGTTTTGAAGTCTTACTGGAATCCTAGACTATGCAACACATTTCGATAAATAAGGAGAACATTCATTCTTTAAAAGAAACAACTGTTCGGCATTGGATTTGATTGGACCTCTAAAAGTGGCACGTCTTAAATTGTTATGCCCTTAGAAAATCATATGCGGGATAAAGAATTTTTACTTTGATTTTACTGTAGGAGAAAATAGTCTGCAAGAAACAATATTTATTATTCTTTTATCAGTTTCTTTAAATTTGAACAGAAAGGCATATGTTAGCTAAGATTTTAAGATATAATTTTTATTAATTCACATTACCTGTTAATAGATTAATAAATAAATTTTAATTTCTTTATTTCATATGATTTAAGAAAGCAAGCGAAAAAAATAAAAAAAGCTGTCAATGTCGTTTCCAGAGTTGGCGATGTTGATATATGTTTGTGCTGGGAGCTTAGCATCCATTTGACATGCACTTGGATGCAAGCAGGTTTTCTCCTTAGGGAGAATGGTTTTTTCTTAACTTGAAACACAATATAGCTGTAGGATGAAATGTGGATTCAAATGTAATTGTAAAATTTTTTAAAAAGTTTCAAATTCTTGGTATGGGGGTGAGGATGATTTTTTGTGGGCAGATGAGGATGAAGTAGAATCCATTATTGAGTGAAGTCTGTATGATGACACTGCTAACATTATCAAACCTTTCACAGATGATGTTCTGGAATCCTTAAATTTGTAACTTTAAGAGTTTTTATTGTGTTATATATTTTTTTCAAATACTCTTAGTAGATTGTCAGAACTTTTATTTTTCTTCATTTTCTTTCCTTCCAGAACGTGATTTAAGGTTTTGTTTCTAAAAATAAAATTTTTACATGTATAGAAAATAAGATGAGAGAAAAAATGGTAAATTAATTAAAAATAATTTTTATTATATAATTTTATAAAAATAATTAGGTTATAAAAATTAAAAATACTTTTTGAAATCATTGCAGGGTTATTCATATTTATCACATTATTTATATTCCATCAATATTTCACGATCAATGGCTGTCCGACTTTATTATCAATGAATAAATCAAAACCCTGATATTCTCAAAATTTTGGGGTCTTGAATGTCGACTTATAACCGGAATATACAGTATATTATATTGCACTTTTTATTACTGACAGTAAATTTGAAAAATTAGAATTCTGCCTTTATGTGTAAAATGATTTACAATGTTTAAGAATTGGTATTAATCCCGGTAGTTTTATGAAAATCTTTAGCATAATTAATTTTAGAATGAAATATATGTATTTCTCTTTTCTATTATTTGTACATAATTTCATTAGTCTTGTCTTACCAAGTTGTGAAATTTATATAAGTCTCTTTTTCAGTATTTGTTACTCTTATATAACTTGTATAAAATTTCAGCTTTCTTTCCCCCCTTTTTTCAATTTATTCTCAGATATTTTTAAAAAAGAATATCAACAGATAATTCAGTTAGAAAAGAATTTTAATTTTCAGAGACTTACTAATTGATTTCAGTTATCTTAAAGTGTTGAATCACAAGGAAAATAATGTATACAAGTTTATTTGAAGTTGTAATGATTTGTATAAAACATACTAATTTAAAAATTTTTAGAACAATTTTGCTTTGTATTTATTAAAAGTATTCTTATTTTTGTCATACAGCTTTTTTATTTTTTATTGTGATTTAATAAAAATTAATATTTTATAGTAATTAATAAAATTAATGTAGAAATTTATAAAATATAAATATAATTTTAAGTAAATATTATTTAAAATTGTATTTTTTTCCATTAAATTTATCTGATTTAGTTTTCTAATTTGAATCAGTGCTTATTTAATATAATTTATCTAATAATGACCATTTATCCTTTTTTTAAATAACATGTTTAATTGAATGTTTAATGTAATTTAATATTTCCTATCATTTGTGTTACTTTGGTTTCCCTAGTTAAAAGAAATTTTGGTTTGTAGTTTTGTGTTTTTTTTTTTTAGGATTGATAAGCATTCAGATTTACCATTACAGGAGCACTTAACCAGTTAATCATGTTTGACATATCTGCACATCTCGTCAGATCTCTATTGTATTGTGTGTGTGACAAGTTTATGCGTCGTGTAAAATAAAAAATTATCATTAACTATCAAGTCTCAAAAATTAAATAAAATACAACTATTTATTACTATTTCAATAGAATTTTAAAGTATTACTATTTCAATATTACTATTTCAATAGAATTTTAAAGTATTTTATATTGGGGGGTGATGAGTGGTTTCACAGCCTGAAATTATTACTTACGTAAGCAGCGACATGGATGGCAAGTTAGTTGCATAAATTAGATAGGCCAATATGGGCTTTTTGCTATACAAGGCGAAGTCCTGGACATTCTTGAATTGAAAACAAGAAAAAAGCTCCAATTCCTAACTTTTACCTCAGATTGTTTTTCTATCTTAGGTATTTTATTATTTTGTGACAATTTTTTAACACGTTTCTAATAACCTTTTCAGAAATGAATTCTCATTTTTTTAACAAATAAAAATGTATTCCACAATTTTCGTAAATATACGACTATTTGCCTTACGTTGCGTCCTCATGCGGATTACTAAATTTAAATTTCTTGCTTTGCTGGCTAATTGCCACATGAACTAATTCTGATGTAGGGTTTCATGCTAAAAAAAAAAGTCTTTAACTGAGCCGTTTAAATATACTTTTTAACTCATCCCTTACTTAAATGGTTTGTCTGAATCTTACTCCTGAACCAACTAAATCTTATCATTTGTTACTTGCTTATCATGGGATTTTTTTATTTTTAAATATTTCTTATCCTAATCAATACTTTCACATATCTTGTCTTTGTGATATTAGTTGTTCTGTGTAGTTCTTCTTCTTTTTTTTTTTTTTTTTATTGTACATTTCATTTCATAGAACAAATGTATATAACTGTATGTAGTACTTTTTTATGCAGTATTGCAGAATTTTACTTAAAAATGTCTTTTTAACTGATTTTAAATAAAGTGTATTTTTTCATTTCTATATATATATATTTGAAAAGAAAAACTGAGAAAACAGCTAAAGCGTTTCTGTTTCCTTAATTTAATAAAGAAAGCTGAAATTTTAGTTGCTTAAACATTCGATTTTGTTATTTATTTGTTAGTTAGAAATCTTGATTTTTGAAATGTCTCTTAAGCCCTAAAATCTATTAGTAAATTCAAATTTGTGTTTGATTTTTTATAATGCATTATACATTTAGTATAATTATCATAAATTATATTTTTTAAAAACTTGTTATAAAATTTTCCTGAAAGCAAGCACTAGTTATTATTTTATTTATAACGTAATAAGTATATTCTTGTATTAGAATTATGATATAAAAATATCGACATTTTTTATCTTAATTTATAAAAAATAGCAAAGCAATGTTAAAAAAATTTTCCATAATAATGAAAGATTTTTTGTTGGTATCTAGAGTTCATTCCTAATCAGAAACGCACCTTTATTAAAGCTTAATATTTATTCTCATTTAAAATTTTCTTTATATTTCTAGTAATGTTTTCTGACTCCAGTTATCAATATTATCTTTTTAATTGAAATTCTACTTGCGTCCACTATGATTAATAAAGTATAATTTTTCTTTTTATCGACTGAAAATTTTTGGCAAAAATAATGAGCACAATTACTAACATTGTTATTGTGCCTTCATTAATGGTATTTGTTATAATACTAAAGTGTTCACCTGTCTCTGTTATTTACACTGATTATGTGATTTTACTGTTTTATTTTATTTTGTGGGGTAACTACCACTACAGTTATTGAACATCAATTAACTAGTATATAAGACCTGCTAACTCGAATCAATCTTGAGGTACCTTTTGATAGATGAAGGTTGGCAATATTGAAAGCTCATGTCCCACATTGTTGACTTGCGAACATGTTATGAATTCAACTTCATTGAACGCCATCTCCGATCAGTGGTCCTCATTGAACTGTTGACTTGCTATTTGTGACTGTGTCATCATCCTCTTCGCGCTGTTGATTCTCAATCTCATTTAAACACTACTTGATTCTGCGCACATTCGACTGCTAATAGCAACACAGGAGAGACCGCACACACAACTGTGAACTAAATAACAGCTCTCACGTGACAAATGCTCAAAACTCTGTGAACTTAATACAGCTCTCCCTCCTAGCGCTCAAAATCGGGTGAACTTAACACAGCTCTCCTAGTCTTTCGCGAAAACGGCAACTAACTACCACTACAATTATTAAACATCCATTCACTAGTGTATAAGACATGCTAAATCGAATAAATCTTGAGGTACCTTTTGATAGATAAAGGTTGGTATAGGGGAAAGCTCATTCTCCACAATTTAATGGTATTTTTAAAGAATCTATGATTTTAAAACTGTCTAATAATTAAATGTTAACTTAAATTGATAAAAATTGTTATGAACTGTATTTTTTCAATGTATATTTTTGTTATTTTTAACATAATAATATCTAAAATATTTGAATTTATTTTCTTTCAAATACTGTGACTTTTTAAAAAAAAAATTTAATTTAAAATCTTATTTTAGAAAAAAATCTTCCACTGAAATTAGTTTTAGGTATACCCATGTGATATGATATGCTGTGAAAGTGTTTTGTGCATGTGTAAGTTAACTGAAAGAAAGTTTGAACATTGGAAGTGAATGATATTCTTGTGTAAACCTTGTAAATAGCAGTGTACATTGAAATTTTGTGCATGCCTATTTTTTTTCTCTATCAATAGAATTTACACGCGCACACACATTGGAAATAAAATAAGCAAATTGATAACGTTAAAGAATTCAAAACTGGTTTGTAACACATGAATATTATCCCTTTTTAAAACTCTGTTTGCAGAATAAAACAACAAGGTGTTTTGGAAACAGCAAGCTTCTCCTTATCAGGTAGTTAAAAATGACAATGGTAGAAAACTTGAGCAGTAGGAGAATGCACAGTAGAAAAATTCGAGCAACAGACGAAACGGAAAAGGAAAGACAAAAAGTGATTTAAAAAAAAAAAAAAAAAGGAACAACAAAGCGGAAGTTAAAAACAAAATTTAACTAAAAAAAATTCCAGAGTCTACTGATTCATTTTTGAATAAGCAGAAGATTGAGAAAGAAGAAGTGAACATAAGTTTTGTTTCTGTTCTTAACTTGTTCTCACTTTTTATTTTCCCTCTCCCATTCTTTTTTTCCACCTAATTTTTTATTGTTTTTCACTTCTCTTGCTTTCTTCTTCTCCATCACTTGGTGTTATTAACTACCTGAGAAAGAAAAGCTCGTTCTTACCCAAATTTGTAGTTTTATTTTGTAAATGGAGATTTAAGAAGTATAAAAAAATTTTGCAACTGATATTTTTTAAAAAGTACTGCTCTTCCATTCTGAGTGTTTTGATACTATCTGTTATATTGGAGCTTTTAGTTTAAATGCAATTTTGTCAGGAGCAATAGCACCATAAATATTGAAAGTTTTTTTTAAAAATGTGTACGAGTAAACAAACCAATATTCATTTGCCTTTTTTTTAAACTTCATTTATGGTGCATTGCTTAAAAATTGTATAATTTATTTCTCAGGACTTTATTTTCATATAGTTGTTTGTTTTGTTATGTTCACTTTTTGTTGTCAACTGTTTAAATTTTGCAATAAAATATATAAACTGAAAATGTTTCTTTTTTTATTTCTCTTATAAAATCAGGAATTCACAATATAGTGAAACCTATGTAAGTTCACGACTTCTGCTGGGATAAAAATTTTGATGGTCCACTTAGGCAAGTTCTCAACTTAAAGGGGCAATTTAATTAATTTCTCAACTTAAAAAAAAAAAAAACAATTGTTTATGCCAGTTTGGTGCTTGATCATTAATGTCAACTTGAACTGATCAATTTACAGCCGTGGTCAATTTAACGGGCTTCACTATCTATGAATAAAAATATACTGTTGTGAATAAATGTCGTAATTATTCTAGTAGGTTTTAAAATGGACCATCCATTCATAGTTTCAATAAATTTCTAAGTAAGACGTTTTCTAGATTTATTTCTTTTTACTTTCCTTCTAAAATTTTTCAAAACAGGATAAACAAAGGTTATCCTGTAAACAAAGGTAGGTAATTAAACTAATTGTTCTTCCATTGTTTAATTTGTGAATTTACGGTGATAAATAAGTAAAAACTACAAAGTTATCGTTAACATTGTTGTATTTTATTTAATAAAATCGCAAACTCTAGAATGTTTATAAACATAAAAAAAAAACTATTAATTGTTTGAATAAGCTCCATTTTATGTATTTATGATAAATTAATATTTAAAATTACCTTTGCCTTCAAAATTCCATTTTGAAAGCTTTTTTGTTTAAAATACACGTCAATTAAAAATTTTTCTTTAAAAATGTGCTATTTATTTATTTTATTTGCTTTAATATTAATACTTAGTCTGCAAGGAGGCATAAATTTGCCAGTATTGAAATAATTCACGTGTTATTCTGAGATAATTGGGTTCAGTGGAGATAATGCTTATATTCTGCAATTTGCACTACATTCGTAATTGTTTTTCAAGTCGAGAATCCCATTTTTTTAATGAAATAAGTTCTATACAAAGGCAGATATCTTAATTTTTTTGTTAAAAGAATAAAGTAACCGCTAATGATGGTAGTTTTGTTCTTCCATTGTATGTAATTTGTGAATTTACGGTGATAAATAAGTGAAAACTACAAAGTTATCGTTAACATTGTTGTACTTTATTTAATAACATCATTCACACCATCATTCTTCGATTCATTCCATTTTTCATTCGTGAACATTATGACAAATATGAACAATTTTAAAATAATGATTTCTTTCTTATAGTGAAATGATTAACAAAGCACTTAAATTTCAGACATCATTGACAGAAAAATAAGGAAAGAAAACCAGTATTGCCATTCTTTATATTTAAAGAACAATATGTAATTAAAAATTTTGGTTTCATTTCAGAAGATAAATGCTTTTAAAATTATGATACGGGATTATGAAGGATACATAGTTTTTGATTATTAGATACAAAATGGATTGTTGAAAATTTTGTGCAAAATTATTTAGTTGGTCTAGAATTATAAAAATTAAACATGCTGATAAAATTATAGGTAGTGACTAAATTCAATTGAAAGTTGTGAACTTTTTGAAAGCAAACGTATTCCATCCATAACATAAACTTTGTATGTAACAAATTATTTGTTATTTCGGAAATTTATACCATATTATTTTATTAAATTACTTGACTTGATATAAATTGCTTTTATTATAGGAAACAAATTAATTTAAAGTTGAAGAAAATATTTTAGCCGATATTTTTGGAAGCCAAACTTCAGCATTGATAAGCGAGACATTTAATTAAAATAGAGATAGAACATAGTTTGAAAAAAAAAAAAATATAATTTTAATGACTGTAAGTTTGAAAGTGAAATTGATTTTCTAAAGATTAAAAAAATTTTAAACTTAAAATGCAGAAGATTTTATTTGTGAATAAGTTTAAAGTTGTTTAGTTCATTTACGAGAAAATTTAAATTGGAATACGATAGTAAGGAGTTGCTCTATTTTCGCGTCAGCATAATAAATGCAATTTTTAAATTTTAGTTTCGACTTAATATTTCACTTACTTGTTTCACTTTACGATATTTTTTTACAATGCATCTGTATCAAGTACTGATGTCATTAAAGTACAAAAACTAGTTTTGTTTGAATAATAAAAAAAAAAAATTTTATTCCATTTTTTTTTAATCATATAACTTACTTAAATATTTTGTTGAAATGGAAAAAATGAAGAGGCGAAATTATGTAACATTAATTCAACATTATTGAATTTCAATGGAGCCTGCAAGTTACAAACGCTGAATTTTGTTTAGCAATGGCACATTTAATTAAAAAAGAAAAAAAATCAGAAACCTCTGAAAGAACAAGTGTTAAAAAGTTTACTTTAAATTTCATGAACTCAATTTATAATGAAAAATTTTTACTTACACCTTATTTTTCAAAATTTTATTTTCATTAATACAGGTCTGCTATGACCTAGAAAAAAAATCAAAAAGTAGTAACTAAGTTTTCTCAAGACTGCTTAAAAAGTTTAAATTTGTCTTTCGCTTGAGCAATACAAAAAAAAAAAAAAAAAAAAAAAAAAATCCAAAAGATTTTTTTCCTTTTTAATTGAAAAATGTTTTAGGTAATTACGGAATACTCAAAAACATATATTTTCCCAATTCCGTTTCTACTTTAAAATTTTCCGGATCATGGCAACTCTGAAATAGATTAAGTATTTAGATAACAGAGGTAGGAATCCAAGAAAATTTGTATCGTTCTATCTCTACTTCTTACTCATTTTTATGCAATACATAAAGTTTAATGTATTGATTTTAAACCGAAGTTTTTTCTGGATAATGCTTAAATTGTAAGAATGTTAAAATTTAGAAAAAAGCAACAAAAAAAAAAAAAAAAAATACCAATAAAAATAGTTAAGAGCTTAACAGTTGTTTCGATGCACATAATTATTAATATCATATCGTGTAGAGATCATACGCTGTGGTTCAAAAATGCTAGGATAGTTAAGTTTTTTTAAATAAAAACGATAACGTTATGTTTAAATATTGTATGGATTTTTAGGTATTTATGTATTATCCCGTCAACCAGCTTCGCGCCAAATCTGAAGATAAATTTGGAAATGGTTCATATTTAAATATTATCTCACTTTAAGCATGCAATAAGTCATATTTCTATTTTGTGAATTTCTGTATAATCAATTACTATATTAAAATAAATCTGAAAGATATCAAAATGACTTGGGTGTGATGTTGGCAAATGGGATCCGATTTTTATGAATGCAATCGCTTGCTATATGTTTAAAAAGAATGCATTTCTCATAATTCACATTAATTAATTAATTATTTTTAAAATATTTGTCATACAATTTAAGGAAAGTACTACTTGTTATTGAGAGTTTCAAAATATTTAATTTTAACCAGATTGAATTTTTTTTCTTTAAAAAATATCGTTTTAGTTCTTTTTGGCGAAGAAATTTTTTTCATCTGCGACATCAAAATGTCGCGTGGAACTGAGTTAAATAAATTTTTCTGAAAAAAAATCTTAAAATGCTGAAAATGCATAAAAAAAAATTACTAATTACGTTAAATAAAAATTTATATCACAAAATTCAAGAGAACTTTTCACCATAAAATGCATATAGTTAGTTCATCTTGCTGTTTCGATTAAAAAAGTCTTTTCGACGAATTGCAAATGAGTATCATAAAAAATATTCCTGATTCCTAACTTTAAACATTAGATATTCTGTGTACGAGTATCTTTATAACTGAACATATATTTTTTTGTTTGTTTGATTTGTTAAGGGATGGTTTTATTTTAAATGTAATGAAATTTTCTGATAAAACTAATTTTATTGCTGTAATTTTTAATGTGATTTAGAAAATTTAACTACCTTTTGAATTTTTACTCACACGATTGAAATTAATGCTTGTTTTTATTATTATGAACCGCAATGTATTATCATCATTGAGGTATAAAACGTTAGTGCATTGAACGCCATTTTATAACTTGTTAAAGATAATCGTAACATATGTCTATCGCTTAATACTTCTAATTATTAAATTTTTTTTTAAAAGTTACCTTTAAGTTTTTTACTTTTAATTGTTTCCTATATGACGACCATGAACCTTTTTTAGCATAACCAAGAATCTATTTTAATGATTTTAGCACTTTATGTGGTTTTTTGAATAAATAGAAGCATTGTACTTGATTTGAATTTTTTTTTTTTTTAAATTTATGAAAGTATGAAGTAATTTAATGATGAATTTTTTTTTCTCAGTGAGATCAAACATTCATTTTATTTCACTCTATATTTTATAATTTATTTATTTTATCTACGAAACCACCTCATATATTGGGTGTTTCACGTTTTTTAAAATACTCCACCATCGATATAATAAATCTTTGAGAAAAGAAAGACTACGCGATTTACCAAGCTAATATTTAACATTCGTTTATTCTATTAGGTAGTAATTTATTGACAATTCTGAAATCTCTGCTTTTTCTTTTAAATTTATTTATTGAACAAGTTTTCCCTTTTAACATTATTTAGTTAACAGGGCAATAAATAGTTGACGAGTTTCGATGAAATAGTTTATAACTACTAAATTTCATTATTTTTTTCTTTACACATGCATATGAGTATCTTCATACAAATGAATTATGTATGTACAGATGAGTTGAATAATTACAACATTTCTTGAATAGTACTCGCACAGGTACTATACAAGAGTACCATCAGCAGCATGCTTATTTCAGTCAGTTGTAAAGGCTTTTATGTGAAGATAACTAAACACTACGTCTGAATTTTTTCTTTTATAATAAATATATTTATCTACGAATATTAAGAAACAAATAAAGTGCTCTTCATTTTATTTTGAGGTTGAAATGTTGAGACAGATTTGTTAAAGTATTGCACAGTTTTTTAACACCAACTTTTCAGCAATTTAAAAACTATTTCACCATTAGGATTCAATTGCTTGAGTTAATCAATAATATTTGTGTTTTCTGCAAATTCATGCGCAAATTAAAGTCCCATTTGTTTTAAAAATCCGGGAAACTTTATTAATTTACATTTTTAACTTTATCTATTGGTTACTTTTAGACTTTAATTTTGTATAAGGATTTTAAGCAAAGTTATTAAAGTATCGAGTTGAATCATGTTACACTATTAAAATATGATAGTTACTGTTAAATTTTAAAAAAGGTTTAAATTTTTGGCACACTTATTAAAGTATAAAGTTGAACTATGTTATATTATTAAAATATGATAGTCACTGTTAAATTGTTAAAAGTTTTAAATTTTCGGCAAATTTATAAAAGTATCGGATTGAATCATGTTACACTATTAAAATATGATAGTTATTGTTAAATAGTAAAAAGGTTTAAATTTTCGGCACACTTATTAAAGTTTCGAGATAAGTCATAATTCACTATTAAATTATGATAGATATTGTTGAATTATTAAGAATTTTAAACTTTCTCCAACTTTATTAAGGTATCTAGTTGAATCATATTGTACTGTTAAAATATGAGAGTTATTGTTGTATAATTAAAAAATCTAAATTTTTAAAAATTTTTTTAAGGTAAATTAAATTAAATTCACCAATAAAATATTATATATTAACAGTGTAATTAATTCACTGGTAATATATAATGGTTATTGATAAACTTTAACATCGTTCAAGTCTTCTGAAAAATTATTAAGCTTTTAAGTTAAATCATTTTATCAAATTATATTATCGTGTAAATTCAGTTTTCTTAGATTTTTCAAGTCTATAATATATGGTCCATGATATCAAATTAATTTACTTTTATAATGTCCTTAAATTCATAGCAAAATTCTAATTATTAATTGTACAAAATGGACTCATATTTTAAATATTTTTTGATATGAGTGCAAAGATTTAAAAAAAAAAAAAAACAATTACTACATTACTACACCAGTGGTATTTTATTTTTCCTACACAAAAACAATTAAAACTATTGTAATTTTTTACTTTTTCACATACTTTATAATGCAGTGATATGGTGTAATTTTTCAAACATTAAAAATGGAATAAAATTTATATTATAAAAATTAATAGTTTTAAATTCAGACAGGTCTTTTTTGTTTGGTGATGAAAAAGAAACACTCTGCAGAGCAGTAACAAATCTGTTCCAATATGGAGTATATATAATTCTATTTCTTGAAGGCTTCGGGTGATTACTTATTGTTATCATCATCGTCATTTATTTTAATAAGGCTAGGAACCTTTGTGCCTGGTTTAAAGAAGAGAGAATTTATTGCTGAAAATGTACGTTGATACAACAGCATCACAAGTTGAGAGATGCAGATTTAAGAAATTTATTCATTTGGAAAAGAAAGGAATTTTCGGTTACATTAAAAAACAAAAAATCTCAGAACATAATTTTAATGGTGAATTAGTTTTGATTTTTCTATTTTATTAAGGTAGTGCAAATTTGCATATTATCAATGAAAAAAAAAAAAAAAAAAACAGTTAAAGAAGTTTCACAAATTTTACATGTGTTGTTAGCTAGACGGTAAGCAAAATTTTCTAGTCAGATATGGGGGAGGGTGTTAAGGAACTCTTTCCTTCAGTTATTTACGTCGCACTAGAGCTGCACAATGAAGCTATTGGCGACGGTTTGGGAAACATCTGGGATAATGATATTGAGAAAAAACATACAGACGTAACATATTAATCTCATAGATGTATGCAAAGAAGAAAAGTTTGTTTTCTCTGCACAAGCAAGAACTTAAAGAAAAAACAACTTTTACAGATTTCTTAACAAAATGTCTTTACGGCGGAAAAGTTCTTATTCTATTGATTTATTAATTTTCTTATTATCTCTATTTTAATTTTATGCGCACTTACTTTCCGTCTAAACGTAAAGACAGTAAACCATTTATTTTTAAAATTTTCAGACCCAAATAGAAACAGAAAGAATTATAAGCTTGTAATCGGGATTATTCTATCACTAGAATGAATAATAAAATTAAACTTGATTTTTAAAATTCTTTTTTGAAAGATTCTTATTGTCTTATCCTGGGTAGCATGCTTTTATGAAATGGATTTTAAAATTTTTTCTCGAAAATAATAATGCAATCTAATTAATTTTTATATTAAATTTTATGAGATTTTCATGTTGAATTCGAAGTACAGTTGGTATAAACTATCTTAGGTAATCAATCAGATTATTATTCAGTAAGGATTGCGATTATTATTAAGTCCATTGTTACAAATCACACACGGGTGGCTAAGCGGAATTAAATTTAAAATGATTCTCAAATATTCACAGCTAAGCATCGATTATTATTTTATGGTATGAAGATTGGTTAGTAAAGGAAGGAATATTTTCTTAATTATTTGTTTTTAAAACGTTATTAATAACAAAATGTAGTTGCGAATTTTGTAAATTACTATAACAACATGATAACAAGACAGGAAATGTTAATGCAAATTTTAAAACCTCGTTAATAATTATTTTTTATACCAAAATTCTCTCAACTTGTGATACCATTGCCATTCGAGTAAATAAAAATCTTGTTTCTTGTGAGGTTGACAAAGCACAGCAGGCGAGCAAGCAACGTTTCTAATAATCTAACTGCTTAACATTTACAAAACTTTGGAGATAACTTAACGACACATAATTATCTATTCTAGCAGTACTAGTGGAATATCACATATTGGGGAAAGTAACGACAGTATTCAAAAAACTGCGTCAAAAAAACAATCTGAAAACAGTGAACAATAATAGGGAATATACAGGCAAAATTTGTTTCTTTTATAAAACAGCACAATCTTTTCAAAGTCTTAAATCCTATTCAAAAATTTTCTCCAAACTCCTTTCTCAGTCATTTCTCCAGATTATTCCGGAAAATTCACAACTTCACTTCAGTACTCATAAAATGAAATTAGTAAAGAATATGAACAAAAAAATTCTCTACGGTATTTTCTCATATCACCGTAGAGTTTTTTTTTTTTTTTCAGTGTTATTAAAGTAAATAACAAACTATATATAATTAAAGCTTGCAAAAAACTAGATTTTTTTAATAATTATAAATTAATTTTTCTTATTTTTATAAATAATTTAAGCTTCAAAAATTAATTACAGCAACTCTTGAAGTTGGCTTGAAAACGTAATTGAATTATTGCGTTACGATATGCGCGTTTAGAAATATTAATTTTTTTCTAAATCATTAATTTGAGTTTTTCAAGATGATTACAATTAATATTATATGTTTGTTAAAACCATATAGTTTAACTCATAGTAACTCTAAATAGAAGATTAATCGCAATTGTCGCTTTTATTTTGATAGCATTAACTAAAATATTAATCACTGTTTTATGAAGTTTGTTGATAAATTAAATAATGAAACATAAGAATTTTACATAACAATTAATACCCTTCCTCAAAATTTATGTAAAAGGCTTAATTTTCAGAAATTTATGTTTAGAGACATTAAAAATAAAGCGCTCCCACCGCAGCTGTTGTTGTCCAAGGTAGTCATGGAGGCATGTTGGTGGAATAACGGTCAGTATTTCGCTCCGACTGCTTTTATTGGTCAGACAAGCTGGTACTCATAGATCTGAGGCTAGATGGATATCAAGCTGCCACTAGAGATAGAACCCAGCTTTTAAAAATGAAAATCCAATGTCTTAACCACTGCGGCCATACTTTGCTTCAAGCTAAGAAAAAATCATTATCCTTATGGAGAGAGTCTGTTTGCATCTGAGTACACTCCAAACAGATTCTAAGCTCCCAGCGCGAGAGTATATCAACATTGCTCTTGATACAATGTTGCACAGCCTTCTTTTTGCTTGGTTTCTTAAATCGTGTGAAATGAGGAAATTAAAACTTATTGAATAATCAATTAACAATTAATAAGAATTAATAAAAATGACATCTAAAAATCGTAACAAACATACGTTTTTCTGTCAGCATTTAAAGAAACTGATAAAGGAATAATAAATATTGCTCCTTGCAAACGATTTTCTTCAATAGCGAAACAAAAGTAATTTTTTTTTTATCTCGCATTTGATTTGTTAAGGGCCTGTCAGCATAGACATTTCAGTTTAGTGGTCCAATCAAATACAATGATCTCGCAACCTCATATAGGTGTTTTTTTTTTTTTTAATATTTTTTTTAGAACAAATCTTCTCCTTATTTATTGAAATACGTCGCTAAATCTAGAATTGCAGTAAAACAACGAAACTATAACTTTTTTAAAAATAATTCTATGATATTTATCGTAAAAGGTAGCGCAAATTAAATTTTTATCCGACGAGTTCAACTTTTAAAAGCTTTTATATTGTTTTGAAAGCATATTTGTATAATTTGATAACTAAATAAAACGAAACTATATGCAGTCGCGGATGATTATTTAAATCCTCAATCGCAATGGTCTTTTCTTCACTTACAACGGATTAAAACAATTTTATTTGCCCCACAACCAATGAGTTTTAATAAATTGCTTTAGAAAGACTAATGTTTTATGATTTATTAAACCCAACTTGTATAATGACCAAATCTGTTATTTATCATCCTAACCTGAAATAAAATTATGTAGTAGAATAGATTAATTATTTTCTAGTTTGATTGATCATACTTTAATATTTAAATTAGACATAAAGTCAGTTATCAAGGAATTTAATGCCAAAAGGATTGATATTGAAATGACACTTATTTATGTTGCATGACGAGTTTAGCTCGTCATTTTGCTGTAAGGTATGAAAGATCAAAGTAGAGTTATTATCGTCATTTTACTGAAAGGACTTAATTTTATTTTTTGTTATCGACGTGATTTTTACGGAGAGTTTCTCTTTACACGTTTGGGTGATCACCTTTTCTGAAGCAGATTAACCTGGAGAAATGACTTCCCAGTTTAAACTAGATGACGAACTCAGAAATTGAGCGAGTTGGCAACTTCAGTTCAAGTACGCAAGCATATATGAACTTAAATAGCAAACATTTGCTTCAATACAAAGAGAGTCTTTGCCATCTTCATCGCCAATCTGATATTAAATTGCATCGAATTTACTTTCAAACAACCTGATATATTCAATATAGACGTTTAAAAGTTATCGTAATTTGAGACGAGTAATATGATACCAATCATGCAGCAGGCGATGGCCTCCATTTTCAAAGACTCACTTTGTTGTCATTACCCGTGGGTTCAAAACTCATTCTGCTGTTCATTAAAGCTTGCGATCGAATATTTTCCACTTATTACCAGCAGAAAAGCGCCATTTCCTTGGCGTGAGATAGAACCAAGTCGCAACCAATCTCAACATTTGTGAACTTGGCTTGTTTTGTCGAGTAATGTCTTTAAGCCAACAAATCTTCATGTAACAGCCATTTAATGCTTTCGAAGATAAACAAAGGAAAGACTTGTCGTTGTTGTTGTTGTCCAATGGGAAGTCAGAAAGTCGTATCAGAGCTTGTCCTTTGAAGGATTTTTAAGGTCATAGCTCATGCGTCGACCATTGAGGAGTGGTCGCACATCGTCAGCCGCTGCTGCCCTCCTGTGCGAGGTGGTCACCATTTTGGCCTCACGCTCAAAAATGTCAGCCGTAGCGTCTTGGTCTGATTTGCAACGAGACATGGCTGCCGAACTGCCAGCCTTCATGGACACGACCGCCATGTCGTCGTTGGCCACCTGGTGACGAGATGGTGTGGGCGACATGCTTTCTGAGCCACAGGAAGAACTCTCACTGAGTTCAGCGGTTGGGCGACGACTTATCCTGGGCGAATGGTTCGGACGGCGCCCCAGGATCTGGGCTTGAATATGCTCACAGATGCGCTTGAATCGGCGAATAGGCCCTGTGGAACAAAAAGAACAGAGTCAGATTCACAAAATTACATGCCTGTAAAACAGTTTAAAATGATGGAAATAACAACTTCGCCAAGTTTTAAAAATGCGTATAGTCAGTAAGCTTTTTATTCAGAACACAGCTTAAAATTCATATTTAATAAAATGGACAGACAAAAAGCAATGTAAATTTAGCAACTCAATGAGGAATTTCGTACTTACTTTTCCTTACATTTTTAAACACTAAGCATAATCATTAGGGGTTCTCTCGGGATGGCTAGGTATATAATAGACGTAACTTTTCAGAAACCTCAGAACACTAAACAATGAAGCAGTCTTAATTCATTCAACGTAATATGTTTTCCAAAAAAATGTGATAATTGAATTAGATAAATTTAAATCAAAATTATGAATTTATTATGATTTTATGAATATTGAAATATACGGTTTGATGCACTTTGGCTTTGAAAGCTTGGACAAGTTATTTTAAAAGTTTTCAAATTATTTAAAAAACTTTTAACAGATGACACTACTAAGAAAATATATATATATAGTAATTCATACACAGTCTCCATGAATTCTACTGCGTAAGGTAAATATTAGAACGTCTTTCAGTTTTATTGGACTTATAAACAAGTTTTAATGATTTTAGTTTTCTCTCTTCCCGTTGACCTAGATAATGATTCATCAAATTTTATCTATAATTCCCCTAATTTACAGGTTATAATTTAAATTTTGAATAAAATAGCAGAAAGTTTGCTTTCAGGAATCCTATAAGCAGTCGTCTTGACTGTCATTCTTCCTACTTACCGGATATGAGTGTAAAAGATATACAGTATACGGCGGGCTTGTCAGTGCTGCTCCTCCTGTCCACAGCACTGAGGGGTCCGTCGTGTGTGCCCGCACTAACCAGTGCTATGTCCACGTGGAAACGGACGTTCCTCTGGAACATGGTCGGACCCCCGGCACGCTTGTATTCCACGCGGAAAGACATAGGGGAAATCACACTATGGCACAAGTCAGCAATCTGTATTGATTGAAAAGAATGAGAAATGAGCACCATTGAAAACTTAAAAATTGTCCTCTCAAAAACACTTTTGTCAATATATATATATATATATATATATATATATATATATATATATATATATATATATATATATATATATATATATATATATATATATATATATATATATATATATATATATATATATATATATATATATATATATATATATATATATATATATATATATATATATATATATATATATATATAAAGCTTAAAGTAACATAAAAAGCTTCTATTAATCTTTTTATGTTATTTCCTTTCTATAAAACAATTCCTAATTGATTATTCTAATCGAAACACTTTCTCACACTTTTAAAAAGCCACATCCTGTTCTTAAATCTATGTTTGGCTCAAGTATGCTTTCATTAAAAGTAAAGACATTTTCCCCTTTACTCTTTGTGGGAATTGCGCGACCTATTTAACAAACCAAATGTCATTACTAAGATTTCCCTTTTTCCCTAAAATATAACAAAATAGAGGGAAATTTATTTGCTACTTTCCCTAGGATAAAAAATTTAAGCACACAGTTTTGAAGTGCGACTTTGAGCTCCGCCATTGATAGAAAATATTTTGAATATACTATGTAAAGCTGAATAAAATACTTTTGCCTTCCAACTGCTATTCGCGTGGGTCAACAACACTAAGCCATGGCCACCACGAAGTAAATTTAAATATTAAGAGAAAAAAAAGTAATACTGTTAGGATAATATAGTAAAGACCATTAATAGTTCTATTAAGTTTAAAAAAAAATTAACGTATACAAACAGACATTTAGTAATGATAACAGGTGAATTATATCGTTGAACATATCAAAATTACTATTAACTTGTGAGATGAGTAAAGTAAGTAATCATTCCCACAGCAGCTAATTCGTATCCTAGAAATCATTGAGGTTCACAATTTCGTGACAAACAGTATGATGATGTCAATGTGCTCAGTATTGCGCACTGATTGCTTTTACTTCTTAGGCAAATTAGTATCCCTCGATCTGAAACTGGGTGGATTGCAAGCCATCTCCAGAAATCCAACCTTAGTTTTTGCTATGATTGCTTATGATGTTGATTATTTTTCTAGTATGCAGGGAGATGTTTTTTATGATTATTAATTGATTAGGAAAAGTTCGTCTTTAAATTTTTTTGCACATTAGTTTTCATAATGGAATTAAAATATTCATTGTTTGAAAATTAACATCAAGTGTGGAAAAAAAAAGAAACAATTTGAAGTTTCTGTATTGAAGGAAAAGATCAAAATTACAGTTTGTAAAAAAATTATAAGATCACTGTTGTTTTTGTGATTTTTATCATAAATAATATAAATTTTCCAAAATTAAGGTAATTAAAATGAATAAAAAAATACACGCATATAATAAGTACATTTAACTATGGATAACTAGTCAACAAGTTCAGAATTTCCCCCCTGAAATATCTGTTACAAAATTCTAAAACCATCAATTAAAATGAACTTTTTTACAATATTATAAGGATGATGAGCCACCATTTTTCTGAACAACCGCATGGAATCAATTTCTTATCGATTCAATCAAGTTTTTAAGCTAAGTTTTAGGAATTTTGTACCATTCATCCATGATAGCTTCTTCCATGCTGTATACAGAATCATGTTGGAGGTTATTTAGATACACTTGTATAGCAAAAAAGCCCCATAAGTTTTCTGTAGGATTAAAATCACGATTACGGCTGGCACCATTGATTCCTGAAATTTACAGTCTGTTCTTCCTAGAAAATAAGATGTTGACCGAAAAGAATAAGGAGGTGCTAAAGTAGCTGTTGATAACAACTAGAGTCCATTTTTTCAGGTCCCATTTACCATCATACGAAAAAGCTCCACAGACCATATACCAAGCCCCATCTGCCTATCGAAAAAATCACGAGGTTCTATTCGCAAATCATGCCAGTAGTAATTATCACCATCCAGGACATCCAAATTGAAATTCCTTTCATCGGACAAGAAACATTTTTCGACATAACAACCCAGGTTATGATCTTTGTCCACTTCAGTTTCTCTTTTTTATGATGCATTAACAGTCTGGGCTTTCTTTTTAATTTTCGAAGAATAACATTCGAATTCGATCTCTAAGTGCGCCAGACTGTTGTATGGGGGATCGTTTTACTTGTTTGTTGAGTTATTTTGAGATTTGAAAAGTTCTGTTTCGTTGCAAATTTGAAAATCTATCGATATTTTCCTAATATGATAATTTATGCTTCCTATCAGATCTTTTATATTTTCCATAAGAACTTCTTTTTGTTTAAACATTATGAGCAGCAGTTTTAGAACGTTTAATTAACTTACATATTTCACGTTCCGACTTTCCAGAGCCTTCAAGAAACCAAATTCTTCAAACTTCTAGCTCAGACCGTTTTTTTCCGCGAAACATTGTGAATTTTTATATGAAAACAAATGAATTAAATTCTAATTTTCTTTATATTTATCGTTTGTGTTTTCTGCGATGCAAAGTTACACTTTACATTCAATTTTCAAAGAAAAAAATAATAAAAAAAATTTGAAAACTTAAGCAATTTTGAAGAAAGAAATAGATGTAACCCTCAAATTTTAAAAAATCGTTTGCTGAGGTAACTTTCTTCATTTTTTTATTTATTTGATCAAATATAACTTATTTTAGCTGCTTCACTATTTTAACATTAATTAATTTTATGCAGTGTAGTGTAACGTATCTCTCAACAACAATACAGACAAACGTGGTTGTAAACAAAAACAATTTATTTAAACACAACAAAATAAAAAACACACAAACTTTCATTCATATCTCTATAGGACAGAGGAGAGGATCTCCTCACTCTTTTGACAATCACTGACTGACTGACTATTACACATGCGCAGTTCGTTTTTGTTCAGTTATGGTTAGGGAGATATCACAGTACTATAAAAATGATTTCGGGATAGTTTTATAATTTCGTAGCACACTGTAATATTTTACTAGCTCTTAGCAGACTCTATTGCAATTGTGATTACAGTGTACCTGGTTACTGTAAAAATCATCTCTTCGATTTCTGCTTTAAATTAGGCCATAAATACTTGTGTACAACAGTGAACAATTAATATAGTATATTTACATTTTCATACAGCAGTATTTCATTTGTAAAATATTTTTTTCTGCCTATAGAAACGTTTTAAAATCTAATTAAAGAAGGCGATTACCGATAAGAAGGCATGTATGAGATCTGCTTTGACCGAGCTCAGAGGCCTGTCTTTGACCAATATCACGTGGGTTTCATCTCTTTCGTTGGTCATCAGGCTTCCAAACCACGATCGCTTCGTTAATCTGTAAAAAGTGAGTAAACATTATAGGGATAAAGTACCGATAACAAACATTAGGGATAAAAAAAAGGGAAATTTTTCTTACTCAGGTGAGGAATCTGGAGTCAGACTCACTTCATCTGAAGCGGAAGGCGCTGTGAGGCAAAAAAAAAAAAAAAAAAAAAAATATATTACAATTAATAAATACCTTTTATTAGAGTTCTTAGTTTCTAGCTAAAACTATATAATATCATAATATTTTATTTTTATACGAGAGCCGAGTTTTAGTGAAAGTTTCTTTTTTTTGAACTTTTAGAAGGAAAAAAAAAAATACTAATTGTAAAAAGTTCATTTTCTACTTTCAATGGCCAGTGCGACCATGATTTTTCAAAACGAACCGCTTTGAATAACTTTTTGATCTAATAATAGATGGATCCTCACATACTAGAAATCAATCTTAATGGTTCAATAGGGGGTCTTTAAATATACTAGATAATTAATTCAGTCGATATTTTAAGTTACGAAATTAGACATTAAAACGTACTTACCTTTTTTTTGCAATTTTGAATTTCTAACCCTGAAAATATAAGGGATAGCCGTAATCTGGGAATTATGGTCCCAACAGTTAGGTCAGGAGAGCGGTACAAAGTTTGGATCCTTTAATGTTAAGTTTACTTTTTGCATATTTCATCATAGCTCAAATTTTTTTTAAGGGAATCAAAACATTTTACCACACAATTAAAAAGTTCATTTATCCAACGATATTTTCCAAACACATTTTTGAAATCAAATTCAAATACATTTTTGAAATCCCCTCCGTGAACCATTCAGATTGAGTTCTTGTTCAAGAAAATCCGATCATTAGATTAAAAGTTATTCAGAATGATTAATTTTTTTTGCGCATTGAACATAATACTATAGCTGTTTTTAAAGCACAAATAACTTTAATAATAGTTTTAAACATTTCCTACATATCACTAAACGAGGTTTCTAATCTTCACTTCGAAAAATTTTGCTTTTAGTGATGTGTTTAAGTCTAAACGTTATTTTGACGTTAACTCCTTTCTGATTTTATTTTATTTTATTTTATAACTGGTGTTGAATACTGCCGTGCAGTTGTAAAAACCAAAGTAAGTGCATCACGATAGATTCGGAGAAAAGTAGCTTTGAAAACTTTTTTCTTTTTATTGCTAATGCCATGAACGCTAAAATAGAATTTCAGATAACTGACAAAACAAAATTTATTTTTGGAAAAAAAAGGTAACATGTTTTTTCATACAGGGAGGTCAAATATATAGCTATCTATCTCAAATTTGAATTTTTTGTTGCTTACGTTGATTTTTCTTTTGCACGGCAGAATAGCCTACCCTTCTTCCACCAGCTCTAAAGAAATCTAGACTAATATGGCTTCCGTGGTTGAGCAGTAGCATGTTTGTCTAATTCCACTCATTTCCAGTTCTACAGTGGATTGATAGTAAGATTCGGTTGCCAGCAGATCACCGAAGTCAAGCATTACTGACTGCGGTCAGAGAACGGGTAGATGATCATTTTGATTAGACTACGAAAGGGCGGAGGGGGCATGGAATCGGTCTTCTTTAAACTGTTATATCGTAAAATGTTCGATTTCATGGGCAGGACGTCGGACCACAAAAGTGGGGGAGTCTTCCCCTCTGTAGAAGATTAAAACTCTGATGGCATGTTTTCGAATTATCTTCGGGGAAGTTTCCCAGACCTTCGCCAGCAGCCCATTGTGCAGCTCCGTTATGACGTAAATAAAGTATTACTACTACTCTACTCCTTTCCCAACAAATGAATGGAAGCAATTGAACATTCTTAATTAAGCAATTGAACATTTTTTAAAATACAAAGGCTGATTTCTCTGAAGTTCTAGAATTTATTCTCTTATTTTAAATTTCCAAGAATTTTTTTTCTTTATACTTATGTTTTCTTTATATATATGAATTATACATTTCTCCGGATGCCCCCTGACGGATGCGGGACGGGGTTAAGCTTTGATATGAATTATACATATATAATATATATTATATAAATTATATATGTATAATTCCTCTACATTCTTTCTCTGAGGGTACTGTAACGGAGATGGATCGTGATTCGGGTTCAGGTCAAAATTACGAATTACTGATAGATGGTGTGTGAATGTGCCCTTCCTGTAAAACGTCTCTAACTCAGTTTTTGTTTAGCCAAATTCTTGGACAATTGACTTACTTTGCATTTTTCTCCTATGGAATCGAGGACTGCCGAGGAAGCTGCTTTTAATTGTATTGAGCCTAGATTTCCAGTATGGTTGGTTCATTCCCGGGGAACCCGGAGGAGTGTTGAGAGGGCTCTCCTCCGGAGTACCCCGGGGAGTGGGTTTTGGAGAAGTGAGTGGAGAGACCGCAGGACTCGTTACATGAAGGCTGCTGGACATGCTGCTCCTTCGGCTCCGTCTGCATAAAGAAATGAAACACATTCAATGTATTGGATGCATGTTGTATATCAATGGATGTATTTCATTATTTTAAATTCCTTACCCATAGGGATATCTTCTGGGCGTCAGAGGAGAACCTTCACTTAGCATATCGAAACTGTACCTGCAACGGTCACTACAATTTCAATTGGAAGAGTTCTTTTGTAAAAATATCCAGCAAATACAAACAAATTTAAATTTTTTTAATGACTGATGAAATATGTATAGAAAGCAAAAAAGGGAGCTCCTTGAATGGCTTTTGATCAGATCTTCACGTACTAGAACTCTCTCTTGATGGTTTAAAGAGGTCAAGTGGGGTCAGCCGCAATCTGGGAAATATTATTCTAATAATTTTGGCTAGGAGAGCGGTCGAAAGCTTGGAAAGTTGTAAATTATACATTTTACGTATTTCGCCATATTTCAAACATTTTCTAAGTGAATCAAAAAAACTTTCGCACACGATTATAAAATTTCATGCAAAAAATTTCAAAGATAATTCCATGTAAAAAAATATTTTTTATAAATATTTAATAGTTTTTATTATTTCATTTAATCATAGTCAAATCTTTTTCCAACTGTAAGGTATAAAAGTTTGTGCGTAATATTTAAGAATATAATTAGATCAAAGTTCATTCAAGGTGCTCCGTTTTTTTGCCTACTATACAATGAATTACATAGTATGGATTTACAAAATACACGATGCATCAAATTATTGTAATATATTGAAAAAAAGTCATCTCAACCACTCAACCATTGAGCTAGTTTCATCAAAATAACTTTATTGACTGAGAGCAGGCAATGTATACGAGTTGTTCGTAAATTCTTAAAAAAAAATCGGGTAAAGGAGACCAAAAAAAAAGAAAGAAGGAAAAAAAAAAAGACTTTTCTTTCTTTTGTTAAACGCGTGCTTGAAAAAAAAAACGGTTTTAAATGCCTTTAATTAGCTTAGATTCAGTGCCGGATTACCCATTGGGCTAGACTGGGCCATGATCTGGGGCCCCCAATGATTAGGGGCCCCCTTAAAAATATTTTTTTAAAAATAAATTTAGAAAAATTAAGAAAAACAATGATTTTTTAAAAAAAATCTATTTCAAATATAAAATTAATAAAATACGATAATTTTTTTACATAATTATTACATAATTTTTCACATATTTATTTATAACTTATTTTAGTTATCATTTATAAGTATTATAATACTTTAGGTATTATAATATGTATCAATGTTTTTTAAGTTCAAATTTGTCTTTTTAATTTACGCGCGAAAAAATTGAAAGCAGTACTATAGCGAGCTGAAACTTGTTTAAACAAGAAGCAAAGAATTAAATGTTGTTGACATTATTGAGACGTTTTAAATGAAAAAGAAGTTATTTAGTGCCTCAACTGAAGTGTCTCATAATTTTTTTTAGTTTTTTATAATTATTTAGTGTCCGTAATTCTATTTGATCAATAAATAATTACAAAATATTTTACTAAAAGGTAAGTGTTTGTTTATTGTTTTATATACTCTAGAAAAAACTCATACAACTGGTCACTTTCAATCAAATTTTATACATTGAAATTGTATTTGTATTAGGATATTATTTATTTTAATTTAAAATATGCTTTTTTAAATGAAAAGATATATAAATACTTTTATATTTGAGTAAATAAAAAAATTTACGAGAAAAGAATTTAATCTAAGGCCCTCAAAAATTTGAATGGCCTAGGGCCGAGCGTACGCTTAATCCGCCCCTGCTTAGATTACAGCTTTTAATACCACATGGAAGTTAGCGTGTCATATGCTTGTTAGAATTTAAATTCATGTATGCAATAGTTAATTACCCTCCAATCTGTTTTAGATAGAAATTGTGTTTTTAATTTAATGAAATTTATACGTTCTGGTGCATTTTTTTCAGTCCAGAAGTACTTTTTCAATAGCCATATATATATATATATATATATATATATATATATATATATATATATATATATATATATATATATATATATATATATATATATATATATATATATATATATATATATATATATATCAATATCATAAGTCTAAATTTGAATTTTAAATGATGGAAGAAAAAAAAAGGAGACAAAATATTTTTATGGCATTCAAGGTTGTTAATTGTTAAATTCAATTAATAATTTTTCGAGGCTAAACCATGTTGAATATGTTAACAAATACAGCTTACAGTTTCCAATTTACAATGTAAAAAGTGGTTAATTTTCGTTTTTCTTGCACACCAAATTATTTTACACAAAAAGATAAATTGATATAAAAATATTTTGAATCTATATGCATAATTTTATTTACATAGTTTTATTTGAATAATATGAAATAAAAAATCAGTGTATTAAAAATCAGATAAAAAAACAGAACGTTAAGTTTTGTTGTGATATAAGTTTTGAGTTAATAAATTATTGTGAAACGATTTAATGAAAAAAATTTTTAAAAAATGATCTGGTATAAAAATATTAAGATCTGCATTTTACTAAACATAGTAGATAAACTTAACCGATTGAAAGTAAAACGATATGTAGTATGGGAATTTTTGCGACCAGTAGATGTTTTTTTGTTTAATTTAAAACGTTTGAAAAATTACTGAAAACATTGAACGTAGCTCAAGTGCTCTCGTTCATCTATTTGTAAAACAGTGCCAACAAATATTTTCAAATTTTGTTGGCAGTGTTTTTATTGCGAAGGGATTTAAGTTTCTCAAAGTAATCTTTGTAGAGAACTTACCTAGATCCAGACCTGCCGTTTATCTGGCAGGTATCCACCCTTTTTCTAGGAGGATCTGGGGGAACGGGACAGGGAAGAGATGTGGAGAAAGCTGCCATTGAGGAGAAAAAATAATTTGTTTAAGTCAATATACAGATAAAAATAAAATACTAAAAAAACTACAATAAATCATCTACTCTTTTTGTAAACATGAGAGAAGATAACATTTCACTAGCATGGCAATTTATTACCTGATTCGGACCTGTTCCTTATGATGACTTCCGTTTCATCTTCATAAGCAGGTTTCCGCCGCTTTCTGTCTAACAATAGGAAATAAACTACTTTCTCTGTATTATGCCTGCAAGTATTTATAAAAGGTAATATCTATTACTAGTTATAAATTAGTTATAGATCGTTTCAAACTTGCAGTTTTCAAAGTTATTCCCACTTTAACAGTTCAAAATTTTAAAAAATGTAAAGAAAATTTTGCAATAAAAACTTGGGCTTAAATTAAGTCTACCCTAATTATGTGAAAAGTAACCGAAAAAATTATTATGTTTTTTTTTTTTTTTTTTTTTTTTTTTTTTAAGTTTTGTGAAGGTGCTGTATATATAATTGATTTTTTTTTTTTTTTTGCACTAATCAAAACCAATGCGCTTTTATCGCAGCTATATTTTAGTCCGGAACAAAGGATGAAATATAAGGAGAGAATGAAATCGCAAATAATAAACAGTAGTGAGAAATTCATTGCTATTACAAGTAGGCAGAACGTCTAAGAAAGTTAAGAATTTGTTATTTTCTTGTTCAAATGTCAATCGAATGGAAGGATCTGTAGAATTCATATTACTGAGAACATAATCAATGTCAGCATTGTCCATCAATGTGAAACAATTGTCAACATATCATCTATAAAGAAGGAACTTTAGTAAATAAATAAGTTTCACGTTCAAATAGTGCATATATAGGCCATTTAAGAAAGGACTGAGAGGATTACACTTAGCTAATTTATCAATCATTCAATAAAATTTACCATAAAAAGTGAAAGTAGAGTGCTCCAAACAAATTTGAGTAAAGTGTACTAATCCGCCAATATCAATCTGGCAATCAGCAGAGTGGGCAATTTAAGCTTACACAGGCAGTGAAGCAGACAATTAAAATTAACAGAGCAGGCTTTTTATTATCTTGTTCAAGCTTGTTTCTCTGTACTGATTGGTTTAGCCGCTTTGCACATGCACTCTTTACTTTTGTTATGCCTCCATTGTGGATGATTCTTTTTTAGAGAACCTGAACCTAAGTTATAGTATATCCATTTCTGTTTCTTTTTATTTGTGCTCTATTCACGTTTGATTTCAATTTTGTTTCACGTTTCAATTCAATTCGTTCAATTCACGTTTCATTTCAAAAATGCTGGAAAAAAATGCTTTTCAAAATATCAAAATTCAAACGAATTATAGCATGATAACTCCCTCACTCCCTGCCCTAATTTGTTTGCCTTTTGATGTTTTGAATTTTTTAAAGAATTTAAAAATTTAAGGTTTACCTGAACTTATTTCATCTTTTCTTTAAATCACTTATGTAGGTGAAAGGGAATTCGCCTTGTAGAGTTTTTCCCACCGGTATAGCGTCCTCTTAAGACGCTTCCAAGAACTAAATAATACGAAGAAACTTTTCCAAAAAGATGGCAGGCACCCGATTAACACGCACCACAGTGCTGACGCAAAATATCCTCAGTGGTTGGTAGACAGATCAAGGGTTAGAGCCCCTTCGCCGTCAGGCTAACCGTGGGAGGTTTTAGCAGTTTTCCTCAACGCAAGTGAAACAACGCAAAGGCGGGTTAGTTCCATCAAAAAATTTCTCCATGAAGGTGAATTTCGCCCAATGCATGATCCAGAAGTTCCCTTGTCTTCTGGATTGGGTTCAAATTTACAAGGCTATGGAATTGAATATTTTATTTTATATCCGTCATTGAACAGCCGACCCAATTTTTGGAATTACGACTGCTAATGTTCAATTCCGTAGCCTTATAATTTTGAACCAATCCAGAAGACCAGAAAACTTCTGGATCAGTACCCCTAGAGGTATTGATTTGTTATGGTAACACGGAGGACTCTGAGACTCGACAGATTTAACTTGCATCAGTCACCATTTACTACACGGGGAGTCTTCAGCCGGCGGGGATCGAACCTACGAACTCTTTGAGTTGAATATTGAGCAAACTTAAAATTGGGTAGGCAGCTTAACGCCGGTGATTAAAAAAACAGGGGACAGAGGAATTTTTTATAATAATAGCTCACAAAATACGACGCACACATTATGCGAATCACACAATTGAGCTACAAAAAAAAGTATAAACAAAATGACTTACGCTGTATTTAATAATTCTTGAATTAATTTTTCTCTATCTTTAAAACAACCTAGTGATGTCATACTTGCTAACACGTCTGGATCTAAATCATCAACAGTTGGAATGATATGAGTCTGCAAAAGAAAAAAAAAAGCATGAGAAAAATACATTTATAATTATTCTACAGAAAATGATTAGTTTTTTAAAAATTAAATGAACAATAAATTTAAAAAAACTGTCATAGACACAAGAATTCTAACACTAATTTTAACATATTACTGTCAAGCATTTTGCTGAAGAAACAAATGATATTTTTTAAAAGTGTGTATTTAAGGAACACACACTAACTTATTACATATTATGACTAATTTTTATGATCCGCAAGTTTATGTAAGTACTGTAAGTTAGCTGCTTGCGTATGTATGAGTATGTTTGATGTATGCGTATAAACTGCTGAGTAAAGTAAGCTGAATTATAGTTCTCAAGAAAGAAATTTTTATAAACACTGATAATAGTTATCAGAGAAGCATAATTCCTTATACTAGAATTCGAGCATTTTATATTGAATTGAAAATTTCGATGAGAAGTAACAGAGCAATTTTTAATAAATGCATATCATTTTCATAATTTATTCAATGAAATGTTATTGGAAGAAATATTTTTTAAGAACAATTTGCTCGTCTTGTTTTTACCTCGGAAGCCTTCTACGAAAGTATAGGATACCGAAGATCACCATTTGAGAATTGCTGACCTACAGGACTTAGTTTTTAAGTAGCGATAGTCCTTGGGTTATTCATCCACTTTTCCTTCCTTACCTGTACTATGCATGATCTCCTTACAAGATCATCGCCAACAAAACCAATTATTTTTATTTTTTGAAATGCCGGATGCTATTTAGGCAAAGTATGAAATAATCGTCTTGTTGATGTAAATGATGTGCATGTTACCGTGAATGACCGAAATCGGTGGTTGTTCACTTTCACCGGTGAATGTTGACAATCAAATTAGTCGCTTTGGTGAATGTCCGAAATATTTATTACATCCGATTTGATATTAATTTATTCGTGGATATAATTACATTTATTCGATATTTTAATCCTTACTGAGAATGGATTAGAACAAACATCAGTGTTTGGAGTATCGGGCAAATGCATACCGGGCAGTGGCACTTGACCTTAAAAAAACATCAGTGTTGGGTATACCGGGCAAATGTATACCGGGAAATGGCACTTGACCTTAAAAAAAACATCAGTGTAGGATATACCGGGCAATGGCACTTAACCAGACCTAGTATGACTGGACCTTTGGTAAATGTCCGAAATATATACTGGGTCTAGTGCCACTTTTGCTATAGCTTAAATATTTAAAAAAAAATTAAACAAAGCGTTTGTATCAATTTTAAACTGATAACGAAATTATTGCTTTAAAATTAAAAAAATAATAATAAAAACTGCGCCAGATAAGAGTAATGAAAGTAGTTGCTTTATACAGCGCATGTGCGGAAAAAAATAAAAAAAAAATAAATTTTTCAGGTGCATCTAAAAGTGGATGAATATCCCAAGACACCGGGTCGAATAAATTTTTCCTATTCCTGCAACATTTTCTTTCAATCCAACTTCTCGACTCCGTCTCTAACACCAAAGCCTTGCTTGTTTTCTCATGTTTTTTTTTATATATTATTTTGACTTTAGGAATTACCTTGTCTTGTTTACATGCGTATTCCTCCAATTTCTACTATTTCTACTTATTGAAATTCTATTTACTGAAAATTTCGTTCTATTTCTACTTATTGAAATTCACAATTAAAGTGGAAAACTCAGAAGTTTAACTCACCTGAACAGCTTCTTTCATTGGAAGCTCTAATTCAAGTTCAGTTTTACTTCCCCTGAGAGGAATATTAAACATTAAATAGTTACAAACACACTAAATAGACACAAAATTTGATATAATTTGTACATTCTCTGTAGGAAAAAGATTCCCAGAAATTTTATATTAAAATGGCATTTTGAATTAAACAGTATCAATGAGTTTCAAAAAAATATTTATTATCAATAATTAACTTAAAGTCAAAAGTTTAAATTGAAAATTCCAGAAAAAAAAAATAAAATTCTAGAACATCTCGAAAATTCCGTTTTGAAACGACGAATTATTATTAAATAAGCAAAACTACACCAACATAATATTCCTTCAGTATCAATAAGTAAAACATGAAGGTTAAAGTTCGTTTGCAAAACATGATTGATACTACAATTTTACAAAACATTCAGACAGCAGTCTATATTTATAGTTAACTAGATGAATGTTCTATCTTCGTGCGAGGAAAAATGTGAATAATCAAATCGGAATTAATTAACCTTAACATATACCAAATCATAAACATAATAGACATATACCTAAAAAATTTTAAAAATTTTTTTTCAATAATTCACATTTTTTCATTTATTAGCAGGACTGGGCTTGCCTTTCACGGCGAATTTACGTCATTCGATTTAGCATATAGAAGTTCATGCAATCAAAATAAAACTGAACTGTATTCGGTATCATTTTGCTTGATGCTACTGCTCCCGCCTAACTAAACTACTTTTATTAAATTAATTTACTCAAAATTTACCACCCAACCCTTTCATCATAAAAAAAATCTATTTCCATGGTACCTATAATTGTTATCTCTATGCCCATATTAGTGTATACCTATATTAGTGTATTCCATTGCCTATATTAGTGTACCTATTAAAACAGTATCAATACAACGTTTCCTATAACTTAAACATGGTTTCTTATAGGTAGTCCGATCAGTCCACTATGAAGGTAAACCAGTTTTCGAAAGAGCAATTTAATAAAAAATCTAGTAATTCAGTATTAATAAAAAAATGGAAAAATTATTTTTTTCTTGATTTAATGAAATTGTAAAACAGCAAACATGGTCTCTTTTAAATATTTGAAAAAATAATAATAATTTTTTTTCCTCTCTATTTTAATTTAACAATCTTTAATAATAAGCCTTTGAGAAAAATGTATTCTCCAAACATCTCTCCCGAATATTATTATAGAATATGGAGAATCGTACGAGATATGGTATTTTTCTTGTAAAATTACGTTACTGTTCATCCGAATTTATTAGCATCTCTGATTTGTGTTCCTCAAACCATAAGATTCAGGATTAAATCGCTGTATTTGATAATTCGATCATTCTATTGCTGTAAAGAGTAAGTTACAGAGTGTTTAAAAAAAAAGTAACATCCAATTGTTTTTATGTAATTGTTCGAACAAAAATTCCTTCAGAATTTTAAATTGTTTCTTTTTTGCACTCCGTTTACTTTAAAACAAAGAAATTGAAATACTTACGCTATTACCCAAGGATGCCTCGTTACCTCAGCTAACTGCAAATATAAATAAATCATAAAAATATATTTTGATTATTCGACCCATTTACTGCAAGTATAAAACTACAAAATAACAAGTTATGGTTTTAAACATATCTTGACAAACGTTAATCTGTAAAGATTACTTTTGGTTTAAAATAATAATTCTTCTACATTACGCCGATCCTAAAGAAAAATTCAAATTATCTCAATTATATCAATATTAATTATATCGATATTCAAATTATCTCAATATTTTCTAAAAAATAAATTGTACTTTAATTTATTACAAATTATGTTTACAAAAGTAAAAATTTTTTTATTTTGAAGTAAAAGTTTCAGAAGAGAAATCTTTTAAGTACAACGAGATCAAAATAATATATTTTGAAGATTTTTTTGAAATTCTTACGTCATGTGATATAAATATAAAATTTTTGTTAGCCATTTTTTTTCTTAAATCAGTGGTATTTTGAACCTTTTACTTCGACTTATGAGCCAGAAATTAACCATATGCTAATTTTTATAGTTCGTATATCAATGTCAAACAAATTAGAGCAGATTAGAGGGAAATACTTTTACATTTTCAATGAAATTCTCCTCCGATTAGAAACTCCCGTGTTTGCTTTACAGTTTTCTCCGTTTTTTATAGTCTACATTTTTCAAAAAAACAAAGATCATTTTGTTAATGAAGTATATAAGTTTATGTAGGAGCATTTTGCTATAATATCTGACGATGTCTAGTATTATTTTAAAAATTCAAATAGGAAATCTCTTTTGAATTTCTCTTATTTAATTTTTATGGTTTTAGAAATATTAATCAAAATGTTAAGATTTTAAATGTCTGGCATTATCTTATTTCTATTTATTTTTTATGTTACTTTCAACATCAACTGACAAGCGAAAACATGAAATAAACATATCAAGAGAGAAAAATAAAATTTTCTGCAGTAATGGATAAATAGTCATTACTTAAAGCATGAAAGAGAGAAAAAATTCACGAAAAAAAAAAACCGTTTCAAATTGGTATAATTTTTGAATAAATAGGAATTCCGAAGAAAACTCAAGTTCAAATACAAATGGCTCTCTTAGCACGTTGACTAACAATTGTGCAGTATCATATCTGCATACTGCAGAGCGATCCTCATGGTTTTATTTTCTACAAGTTTAATAGTTCTCGAAGTAATTACTGAATGAGAAGTTTAATTTTACTTCATTGTGCTCCCTGTACATTTTTCTACATATCATTGTAATTTGAAATTAGGCTGTATAATATTTGCGCATAAAAAAAAAAAAATAAATAAAAAAAAAAAATAAAAAAAAAAAACGCAAAGCTGAAAACCTAAACCAGCGATGGTGGTATCGTTTAAGATTTTTTTGAATGTAGATAAAACACATAATCTAATGTTTATAATATTTTCAGAAGTAAAAAAGTGTATCAGCAATATTTTGAATTCGAAAATATGTCAAAAGTCGGCCACGAGTCTTACCGTCATTCTTTTTTCTGGACAGACTTCGATCATTCCCCTAAGAAGATCCTGGCACTCTGGAGGAACAAAATGCGGTATATGGAACACCCCTCTCTTCACCTTCTCTAGGAGCTGCCTTAGGTTGTCGTCATCAAAAGGAAGAGCACCCTGAGAACAAACATAACAACAGATGATGTCATGCAAATTGAAGAGAAAAAAAGGAAGAAATTCAATGGAAAATCATTATGAAGTTAGAATAGTGAACAGTTTCCGAAAATGTTCAAACTATCCAAACAATTAGACATAGACCAGTTGGTTTCTCACAGAAATCAGATTATTCTTGGAAGTTAGACTAAAAGTTAGTTAAGTTAAAAAGAAGTCAAACTAAAAGTTAGTTGCACTTTTTTTTTTGAAAATCAGATGATTCGAAAAGATCCTTTAGCCATTGGAATATCTAATATTTTTTTAATGAGAAAAACATCTCAATGATAATTACTTATTTCATATACACTATGTGTTTAAAAGTATCCAAACACGCAATGGTACATATTTGGAAAGTCATGAGGTACATATTAATAGGATGTTTGTACTCTTTTTTTTTAATCGAAAAGAGCCTGCACACGTCTGGAAGACGGGAAAATTTCACCAGATTTAGATTGATGGTCATAGGAATTGACTTCCCTGTTTCCATCACAACTAAAATGAGAAGCTGGCAGTCAGGATGCTCGATTTGACTGTCGACGTGAAATGCGTTCGAATTCGTTCCTTAGGTGTTCTAAGAGACTTGTATAGGTGCCTAGGATGGCCAGTCCAGTTTCTGAATATCTATCACGTCAAACCGTGAATGCGCAAGCTTCGATGTGTGAACCACCACCAACCAAAGGGGTCAGGACAAACAATGGTCTCGTTCCATGATGATTTAGGTAGGAGTTCAGATACTTTTAGTCAGGTTGAGTATCTCGTAGAGCCTGTATGTGATAAGAATTCGATTTCTCCTGGAATTCGAAGAACACTTTGTATTTCTTTGAAACAGGATGATTCGAGAATAATAAGGGTTCGAACTTAAGCCTCCTTTATGATAAACACATACTATCAATCTGATTTTTGTGGAACCGAGATTGTTGATTATCACACATTTCTGTGTGATCAATTATTTTGAGTTAAATATTATCCACGATAAAAAAAAAGTAATATGAAACTAACTCGAATGAAATCTCTAATAACCAATTTTAGTTCCTCTGCAATTTTGAACCTGATCTTTACGAGAACAATTTCAGCTTTCTCGGGTAAAATAATAATACTAGAATTTGAAAACAAGTATGGGGTTTATTTTTACTGAAGAAGTGGCAATTTAAAAAAAAAACAAAAAATTTTTTAATTGCCATTTTTAAATGTAGTAGCCGTGTGGTCGGTGGAGACTGTTAATTTTATGCATGTAACGGTAATGTGTATATTACACTTTATCTTGAAATCAATATTATTTCAAAGAAGAGAATAAATGCAAAATAAAAATATGAGAGCATTAAACCAATGTTAACTAACGAAAATGGTTTTGAAAAAATTAAATATTTTAGTATACTTACAACTAATAGAGCATATAAAATAACACCACAACTCCACACATCTGCTCGCCTTCCATCATACTTCTCACCCTAATAATAATAAACAATGAATTTTAGTTAAAAAATTTTCAAAAATTACTATCTAAAGCAATAAGAATGTTTTCGTATGTTTCCGTTTATAATGGGTACCGTACTGGACGGATCGTAAGGACACGGTTCCCAATAGAACACCGAAGTCAAAGTCAAGCATCACTGCTGCGGTCAATAAGCGGGTAAAGGACACATTCGACTAACCTGCGTAGGGACCGTGAGTGTGCGGTATTGGTCCTTGTTAAACTGTTCTAACGGAAATTTCTTGACTTCGCACGCAGGTTGTCGGGCTGTCCCTTCTGTAGATGATCAAAATTGTGATGGCATGGCTTTCATAGTCAGTGATGTTTCCCAGACAGTCACCGATAGCCTTTTGGGCAGCTATAGTGTGACGTAAATAAAGTATTTTACTTTCCTTCTTCCCTTTCATAATGGTTTCTCAAATAAACAGTTATTTATGATGGCATCAGAACTATATTTGCAAAAGCAGCGCCACCTTAGTCATAAATAAGAATTATAGTTATAAATGAAGTTGAGAATAGAGAAAAATTAGAAATGTTGAATGAAGCGCACAGGAGACTGTATGTTACCAGTTTGGATGTAAGTATTTAATGTAAAGTCGTGATATGATGAATTTTTCTAAAACAAAACAACGCACAGATTTTAAGTGTCAGAAAGTGAACCTATTGAGAACATGTATCGCAGAATGTTTTATGTTTATGGAAAACATTGTCTAGTACAAAGATGATAAACTTGAGGGAAGGCGTGCCATTAGGTAGCAATGGGCATGTATTTAGGTGATGCGCAAGTAGTTCAAATTAAATAAAAAATAAAGCAATACGCTCCAATACAATCGGAAGTAGATTCAGAAACAAGAATGATTTCGGTTACCATTTTGATATTTTTTTGGCTTGGGATCAGCTGTTGGTGTGTGTGTGTGTGTGTGTGGTGACATTTTCTAGTACACAAGGGTGACTATCCCCTCAACCTTGTTAGTTCATGTCGCGGGAGAGACTGAATTTTTCTTTGGAAATATGTGATTGTGGTGAAATGCAAAAAAAGAGCTCAAACTAAACTATAAGTTATGAAAAAATTAGAAATAAAGTAAATTTGTAGAATGTTGCGAGCTGGTGTTTTCCTCAATGAATTCTATACAATCAAAAGTAAGAAATCGCTTTATTTCAAATTAAGGCAAGTTAATAAAAAACTGAAATATAAATACCCAATGTAATTCAGTGGTTTGAAATAAAAGCAGAGACTTACAGATTTGCTTTTAAAAAGAAACACAACAAATGACTGACTGCACACCTTGAAATAAGAAACCATTTTTCACAATTGTCAGTGCATACACATACATATTCCTCTTTATTCCGAATTCGGAGAACAGGGATTCTATCAAAGTTCTCCATCTCAATCTATTTGTGACCAAATATTTTGCCTCTTTCCATGTCTTTTTTTCTATTTTCACTTTATTAATAATCGTCCTTCACAAAGCATTGTTAGGTCTTCCTCTTTTTTTATTTCCCTAAAGGGTTCTCATCACAAATTTATTCTACTTTTACTGCCAAACTAATTAGAAAAGATTTCGGCATCTCTGTACGTGACTGTGAACAAATGGTGTTTATGTGAATGAGGCACATGAATAGCGGTTCTGTTCAAAATATTGAGCAAACAAACACCATCATCTCTCTCGAATAAATTGCAGCTGTTGATCAAATAATAATTAAAAGAAATGGAAGCGATACGACTCATAGAATCTGTGCAGTACTTAGTTAGACATGAGAAAAAGAATGGTAATAAAACTCATACAGTCAAACTTGGTAAGTTGATATATGAAACTACAGACATTTATTCGATTTTTCTTTCAGTTAATTAAAACATAATCTTCAAAGCGTATAGAATATATATAACGTCTTAAAAACTTCATTTGCTTCAAAAACTATGACGATGATAATAAAAACTCGACATGTCTCGAGCACTCAAAACTTGATTCGACAGAGTGACGAAACAAAATAGATTTGTCTAAGAAAAAGGAAAGATAAAAGCGAAACAAATCTAGAAAGACCACGGTGTCCAAAAGTGAAAAAATATGTAAAAACAAAACTGGTAAAATCTCGTTGGTAGAGAGAGGCAAATTAGAGCAAAATGCATTTCCACGCGTTATAGAGGTGGCAAAAAACTTATGTGGTTAACAAGAGACTGAATTAAACAAGATTCCAGGGCATCAAGATGAGATGACGTGACAGGGAGCGGAAGAAGAATTTTTGGCACCGTAAATCTGTGAAACCTATGAATGTGACAACACTTTTAAATTGATCACCTGTCTAAATTGACCATTATTATTGAAATACGAAATTTTCCTACATAATAAAAAGGGGAAAAACCTCTTTAATTTGACAACTGTCTATCCAAAACTCTAAATTCGGATTCTGACTGGGGAGGTCTAGGACCATCAGAAACGAGCCCGACATCATCTCTAATGTGACTTATTCGTTTTATCGAACTTTTTCGATATTTTGAGGAATGTGTGTGATACTTACCCTTATGACTTCTGGGCATGCGTAGTGAGGAGAACCGCAGGAGGTTTCAAGCATTGAGCCATCCATCTGTAATGAAGCCATTCCAAAATCTGCTATCCGAATGTTATTCTTCTCGTCCAAAAGAAGATTCTCTGGTTTCAAATCCCGATGGCTGCAAATAATAATAACAAAACACTGGAAAACAAAGGTATCATTGCTATTTTTTATTATCACTTTCTGAAAAAAAGGGTTTATGAAGTTTTTGTTTGAACAAAAGTCGTTTGCTGTGAAAATTCCATCGTGTGCTGTGTATATGTTACAGTCAAAGTGTTTAACATTGTTATTTCATAAAGCAACTAGACAAGACAGTTAAAGTACAGCATACTCTAGATATCTCGAAAACCTTGATATGTTTAAAACATATTTTTTCCCCTTCATTATATTTTCTCTTAATGTTAATTTGAATTCCTATGTCGAAAAGTTTCTTCTCAAAATCTTGTTATGTCGAATTTTTTTCGAAATAAAAAATGACTTTTTTCGAAAAATTCAAAATGAAAATTTGTTGTAAACCAATTCTTTTCTATTTAATGCATAATTATTTACGTCTTACTTTTAAAAATAAAATTATCATTACTGTATTTAGACTTAGAGTCCACTATCAATACAAACATATTATTAGTAGTTATTCTCATGTATTATGACTTTTTTTTAGAGTAGTATTTTGGCAAGTATTTTTATACTTTTTAGAACATATTCAAATCTAAACTTGTTATCTCGAATACTCAATGTCTCGAAATTTTTTTAGCCTCCCTTCAAGTTTAGATATCGAGACTATACTGTATATAATAGATGAAAAATTTCAGACTTTACATAGTTGTTCGATGAAATAACTAATGATAGACAGTTAAAGTGAAAAATAAACAATTTCAAAGTTATTTTAAAAATCAATTGATCATAAATAGCTAAAATCTCTCGAAAAATATATTTTATCCCTATTGTGGATGATTAATTTATAAATAATAAGGAAAAGCAGATGATATAATATATTATAGCTCATATTGCTGATATTAATAATTGCGTATAAAAAGCAACGGAATTATACGCACACACACATGTCGTTGCAAAGCAGCTAAACTATTTAAAACTATCTAAAAGCAGCTAGAATAGGTTCAAAGAAATTTCAAGTGCCGTATTTTATACTTTAACGATAAAGTAATTGTTACTCAATAGAATACTTAGTTAAATCGTAGAATTTAATAATTTTATATACTTTAACTGATTTGTCTAGTTATTTTATGAAATACCTATTTATTCTATGAAATAATAGATTTCAAACTTTAACGGTAACATATATAATTCAAAAAAAAGTTTATATCAGAAAATATGCGAAATATTTTAAATAAATGTTTTATCTAAACATTTAACTGTTTTTTTACATATTCAAACTTGAAATAACATTGATTTTTTATTAAAATAAAAACACAAATTTTAAAAAAAATCGATTCTTTTATTCATTTATTTATTTTTAACACGGATGTGACATTTATTATCCTTGTTTTCTTAAATATTTTAAAGAATAGAAACTTTTGAGAATATCATTCAATTTTATAAAACATGGTGTAATGGTGATTTTATGGTTGTTTGATAGCAAGCTTTTTTTTAAAAGTTTTTTTCCATAACATTTTGTCAGATTTGCTTTATTTTAAATTTTTTATTGATTTAAATAATTATATCCGATTTTTCTGCGAAGTTGGTTTAAATGTTTTAAGTTTTGGGAATAGTTCTATATATAAATTGTTTTAATGGTCATTTGATTTCTCACATAAATTACTTAAAATGACTGACATTCAAAAATAACTGTAGAGCAATAGATATAATCCAGTGAACACATTTTGATTATCTGTTAATTACTCAAAATCTTTAATAAAAAGGACTGATATTTAAACGTTATTGTAGTATGGAAGTAGTTTAATAATTTTATTTGAAGGTCTGTAATTTAATGAAAAAAATATCTTAACACTTAAAAGTGACTGTAAAGCAACCAAATAACTCTCGGATTATGTTTGAATTAAGAAAATATCGTTTTCTTAAGGAAAAATTTAGAAAATAAATAATATAAATCTTTAAAGGCCAGAAGATTTAAAAAAAAGTTTAAAATCATAAAAAATATTTTTAAAGTTTATTTGTGTATTTTTAGATGAAAGGAAAAGGAGTTTATATACCAGATAGAATGGCTGTGGCAAAAGTCCAGAGCTGATATGATCTGTCGAAAAAACCTACGAGCTTCCTTCGGCGTCAATCGACCCTTCTTCACCAAATAATCGAATAGCTCACCTCCCGAAACATGCTCCAGTATCAGGTACCTGACATTACATAAGTGTTGATACAATACAGAAATGAATAGATTTAATACAATACAGCAAAACAGCTGTATTAATACAATACAGCAATGAATAGATAGATAAAAAAGTAGGTACAGTCACAAATTAAGAAAATACAAAGTGATAAAAATAAAAACAGGAACACCCAGAACAACTTTTGATCTAATGATCTGATTTTCAAGTACTAGGATTCAATATCAATGGTTTGAGGGATTCCCCCTAAATATACTATTTAATTAGTAGTAACTAATTAATAAAACTCTAAATACACTAACAATAATCACTCTAAATAAAGTAATTAATTTTAAGTAAAGCAATCATAAGTAAAACGTACCTTTTCTGAATAAATATATATTTTTTTCTATGGCTTTGGATTCCTGACCCTGAGTGGTCAGTCACAATTTGGAAAATAGGGCCTCAAAAGTTTGGTCAGGAGAGGGGTAGAAAGTTTAGACCCCTTAATGCTAGTTTTACTTTTTGTGTATTGCACAATATATCGAGAACTCTTAAAGAGAATCAAAAAGTTTTTGTACATAATTATAAAATTCATTTTTTAAAGATAATTTCAAATAGAAAATAAGTTGTTTATGATTATTCATTATTTTTTATTATCTTATTAAATGATTTATAAATTTTTACATAATTTTAAAGAATATAATTTTAAGTGGCAAAAAACAAAGTTTGAAATAAATCTGTCAAATAGTTCTTAAAAAATTGAATTTTTTAACACGAAGCGAATAAGCGAAGGCCATAAGGCCTGAGTGGTCAGTCACAATCTGGAAAATAGGGCCTCAAAAGTTTGGTCAGGAGAGGGGTAGAAAGTTTAGACCCCTTAATGCTAGTTTTACTTTTTGTGTATTGCACAATATATCGAGAACTCTTAAAGAGAATCAAAAAGTTTTTGTACATAATTATAAAATTCATTTTTTAAAGATAATTTCAAATAGAAAATAAGTTGTTTATGATTATTCATTATTTTTTATTATCTTATTAAATGATTTATAAATTTTTACATAATTTTAAAGAATATAATTTTAAGTGGCAAAAAACAAAGTTTGAAATAAATCTGTCAAATAGTTCTTAAAAAATTGAATTTTTTAACACGAAGCGAATAAGCGAAGGCCATAAGGCCTGAGTGGTCAGTCACAATCTGGAAAATAGGGCCTCAAAAGTTTGGTCAGGAGAGGGGTAGAAAGTTTAGACCCCTTAATGCTAGTTTTACTTTTTGTGTATTGCACAATATATCGAGAACTCTTAAAGAGAATCAAAAAGTTTTTGTACATAATTATAAAATTCATTTTTTAAAGATAATTTCAAATAGAAAATAAGTTGTTTATGATTATTCATTATTTTTTATTATCTTATTAAATGATTTATAAATTTTTACATAATTTTAAAGAATATAATTTTAAGTGGCAAAAAACAAAGTTTGAAATAAATCTGTCAAATAGTTCTTAAAAAATTGAATTTTTTAACACGAAGCGAATAAGCGAAGGCCATAAGGCCTGAGTGGTCAGTCACAATCTGGAAAATAGGGCCTCAAAAGTTTGGTCAGGAGAGGGGTAGAAAGTTTAGACCCCTTAATGCTAGTTTTACTTTTTGTGTATTGCACAATATATCGAGAACTCTTAAAGAGAATCAAAAAGTTTTTGTACATAATTATAAAATTCATTTTTTAAAGATAATTTCAAATAGAAAATAAGTTGTTTATGATTATTCATTATTTTTTATTATCTTATTAAATGATTTATAAATTTTTACATAATTTTAAAGAATATAATTTTAAGTGGCAAAAAACAAAGTTTGAAATAAATCTGTCAAATAGTTCTTAAAAAATTGAATTTTTTAACACGAAGCGAATAAGCGAAGGCCATAAGGCCTGAGTGGTCAGTCACAATCTGGAAAATAGGGCCTCAAAAGTTTGGTCAGGAGAGGGGTAGAAAGTTTAGACCCCTTAATGCTAGTTTTACTTTTTGTGTATTGCACAATATATCGAGAACTCTTAAAGAGAATCAAAAAGTTTTTGTACATAATTATAAAATTCATTTTTTAAAGATAATTTCAAATAGAAAATAAGTTGTTTATGATTATTCATTATTTTTTATTATCTTATTAAATGATTTATAAATTTTTACATAATTTTAAAGAATATAATTTTAAGTGGCAAAAAACAAAGTTTGAAATAAATCTGTCAAATAGTTCTTAAAAAATTGAATTTTTTAACACGAAGCGAATAAGCGAAGGCCATAAGGCCTGAGTGGTCAGTCACAATCTGGAAAATAGGGCCTCAAAAGTTTGGTCAGGAGAGGGGTAGAAAGTTTAGACCCCTTAATGCTAGTTTTACTTTTTGTGTATTGCACAATATATCGAGAACTCTTAAAGAGAATCAAAAAGTTTTTGTACATAATTATAAAATTCATTTTTTAAAGATAATTTCAAATAGAAAATAAGTTGTTTATGATTATTCATTATTTTTTATTATCTTATTAAATGATTTATAAATTTTTACATAATTTTAAAGAATATAATTTTAAGTGGCAAAAAACAAAGTTTGAAATAAATCTGTCAAATAGTTCTTAAAAAATTGAATTTTTTAACACGAAGCGAATAAGCGAAGGCCATAAGGCCTGAGTGGTCAGTCACAATCTGGAAAATAGGGCCTCAAAAGTTTGGTCAGGAGAGGGGTAGAAAGTTTAGACCCCTTAATGCTAGTTTTACTTTTTGTGTATTGCACAATATATCGAGAACTCTTAAAGAGAATCAAAAAGTTTTTGTACATAATTATAAAATTCATTTTTTAAAGATAATTTCAAATAGAAAATAAGTTGTTTATGATTATTCATTATTTTTTATTATCTTATTAAATGATTTATAAATTTTTACATAATTTTAAAGAATATAATTTTAAGTGGCAAAAAACAAAGTTTGAAATAAATCTGTCAAATAGTTCTTAAAAAATTGAATTTTTTAACACGAAGCGAATAAGCGAAGGCCATAAGGCCTGAGTGGTCAGTCACAATCTGGAAAATAGGGCCTCAAAAGTTTGGTCAGGAGAGGGGTAGAAAGTTTAGACCCCTTAATGCTAGTTTTACTTTTTGTGTATTGCACAATATATCGAGAACTCTTAAAGAGAATCAAAAAGTTTTTGTACATAATTATAAAATTCATTTTTTAAAGATAATTTCAAATAGAAAATAAGTTGTTTATGATTATTCATTATTTTTTATTATCTTATTAAATGATTTATAAATTTTTACATAATTTTAAAGAATATAATTTTAAGTGGCAAAAAACAAAGTTTGAAATAAATCTGTCAAATAGTTCTTAAAAAATTGAATTTTTTAACACGAAGCGAATAAGCGAAGGCCATAAGGCCTGAGTGGTCAGTCACAATCTGGAAAATAGGGCCTCAAAAGTTTGGTCAGGAGAGGGGTAGAAAGTTTAGACCCCTTAATGCTAGTTTTACTTTTTGTGTATTGCACAATATATCGAGAACTCTTAAAGAGAATCAAAAAGTTTTTGTACATAATTATAAAATTCATTTTTTAAAGATAATTTCAAATAGAAAATAAGTTGTTTATGATTATTCATTATTTTTTATTATCTTATTAAATGATTTATAAATTTTTACATAATTTTAAAGAATATAATTTTAAGTGGCAAAAAACAAAGTTTGAAATAAATCTGTCAAATAGTTCTTAAAAAATTGAATTTTTTAACACGAAGCGAATAAGCGAAGGCCATAAGGCCTGAGTGGTCAGTCACAATCTGGAAAATAGGGCCTCAAAAGTTTGGTCAGGAGAGGGGTAGAAAGTTTAGACCCCTTAATGCTAGTTTTACTTTTTGTGTATTGCACAATATATCGAGAACTCTTAAAGAGAATCAAAAAGTTTTTGTACATAATTATAAAATTCATTTTTTAAAGATAATTTCAAATAGAAAATAAGTTGTTTATGATTATTCATTATTTTTTATTATCTTATTAAATGATTTATAAATTTTTACATAATTTTAAAGAATATAATTTTAAGTGGCAAAAAACAAAGTTTGAAATAAATCTGTCAAATAGTTCTTAAAAAATTGAATTTTTTAACACGAAGCGAATAAGCGAAGGCCATAAGGCCTGAGTGGTCAGTCACAATCTGGAAAATAGGGCCTCAAAAGTTTGGTCAGGAGAGGGGTAGAAAGTTTAGACCCCTTAATGCTAGTTTTACTTTTTGTGTATTGCACAATATATCGAGAACTCTTAAAGAGAATCAAAAAGTTTTTGTACATAATTATAAAATTCATTTTTTAAAGATAATTTCAAATAGAAAATAAGTTGTTTATGATTATTCATTATTTTTTATTATCTTATTAAATGATTTATAAATTTTTACATAATTTTAAAGAATATAATTTTAAGTGGCAAAAAACAAAGTTTGAAATAAATCTGTCAAATAGTTCTTAAAAAATTGAATTTTTTAACACGAAGCGAATAAGCGAAGGCCATAAGGCCTGAGTGGTCAGTCACAATCTGGAAAATAGGGCCTCAAAAGTTTGGTCAGGAGAGGGGTAGAAAGTTTAGACCCCTTAATGCTAGTTTTACTTTTTGTGTATTGCACAATATATCGAGAACTCTTAAAGAGAATCAAAAAGTTTTTGTACATAATTATAAAATTCATTTTTTAAAGATAATTTCAAATAGAAAATAAGTTGTTTATGATTATTCATTATTTTTTATTATCTTATTAAATGATTTATAAATTTTTACATAATTTTAAAGAATATAATTTTAAGTGGCAAAAAACAAAGTTTGAAATAAATCTGTCAAATAGTTCTTAAAAAATTGAATTTTTTAACACGAAGCGAATAAGCGAAGGCCATAAGGCCTGAGTGGTCAGTCACAATCTGGAAAATAGGGCCTCAAAAGTTTGGTCAGGAGAGGGGTAGAAAGTTTAGACCCCTTAATGCTAGTTTTACTTTTTGTGTATTGCACAATATATCGAGAACTCTTAAAGAGAATCAAAAAGTTTTTGTACATAATTATAAAATTCATTTTTTAAAGATAATTTCAAATAGAAAATAAGTTGTTTATGATTATTCATTATTTTTTATTATCTTATTAAATGATTTATAAATTTTTACATAATTTTAAAGAATATAATTTTAAGTGGCAAAAAACAAAGTTTGAAATAAATCTGTCAAATAGTTCTTAAAAAATTGAATTTTTTAACACGAAGCGAATAAGCGAAGGCCATAAGGCCTGAGTGGTCAGTCACAATCTGGAAAATAGGGCCTCAAAAGTTTGGTCAGGAGAGGGGTAGAAAGTTTAGACCCCTTAATGCTAGTTTTACTTTTTGTGTATTGCACAATATATCGAGAACTCTTAAAGAGAATCAAAAAGTTTTTGTACATAATTATAAAATTCATTTTTTAAAGATAATTTCAAATAGAAAATAAGTTGTTTATGATTATTCATTATTTTTTATTATCTTATTAAATGATTTATAAATTTTTACATAATTTTAAAGAATATAATTTTAAGTGGCAAAAAACAAAGTTTGAAATAAATCTGTCAAATAGTTCTTAAAAAATTGAATTTTTTAACACGAAGCGAATAAGCGAAGGCCATAAGGCCTGAGTGGTCAGTCACAATCTGGAAAATAGGGCCTCAAAAGTTTGGTCAGGAGAGGGGTAGAAAGTTTAGACCCCTTAATGCTAGTTTTACTTTTTGTGTATTGCACAATATATCGAGAACTCTTAAAGAGAATCAAAAAGTTTTTGTACATAATTATAAAATTCATTTTTTAAAGATAATTTCAAATAGAAAATAAGTTGTTTATGATTATTCATTATTTTTTATTATCTTATTAAATGATTTATAAATTTTTACATAATTTTAAAGAATATAATTTTAAGTGGCAAAAAACAAAGTTTGAAATAAATCTGTCAAATAGTTCTTAAAAAATTGAATTTTTTAACACGAAGCGAATAAGCGAAGGCCATAAGGCCTGAGTGGTCAGTCACAATCTGGAAAATAGGGCCTCAAAAGTTTGGTCAGGAGAGGGGTAGAAAGTTTAGACCCCTTAATGCTAGTTTTACTTTTTGTGTATTGCACAATATATCGAGAACTCTTAAAGAGAATCAAAAAGTTTTTGTACATAATTATAAAATTCATTTTTTAAAGATAATTTCAAATAGAAAATAAGTTGTTTATGATTATTCATTATTTTTTATTATCTTATTAAATGATTTATAAATTTTTACATAATTTTAAAGAATATAATTTTAAGTGGCAAAAAACAAAGTTTGAAATAAATCTGTCAAATAGTTCTTAAAAAATTGAATTTTTTAACACGAAGCGAATAAGCGAAGGCCATAAGGCCTGAGTGGTCAGTCACAATCTGGAAAATAGGGCCTCAAAAGTTTGGTCAGGAGAGGGGTAGAAAGTTTAGACCCCTTAATGCTAGTTTTACTTTTTGTGTATTGCACAATATATCGAGAACTCTTAAAGAGAATCAAAAAGTTTTTGTACATAATTATAAAATTCATTTTTTAAAGATAATTTCAAATAGAAAATAAGTTGTTTATGATTATTCATTATTTTTTATTATCTTATTAAATGATTTATAAATTTTTACATAATTTTAAAGAATATAATTTTAAGTGGCAAAAAACAAAGTTTGAAATAAATCTGTCAAATAGTTCTTAAAAAATTGAATTTTTTAACACGAAGCGAATAAGCGAAGGCCATAAGGCCTGAGTGGTCAGTCACAATCTGGAAAATAGGGCCTCAAAAGTTTGGTCAGGAGAGGGGTAGAAAGTTTAGACCCCTTAATGCTAGTTTTACTTTTTGTGTATTGCACAATATATCGAGAACTCTTAAAGAGAATCAAAAAGTTTTTGTACATAATTATAAAATTCATTTTTTAAAGATAATTTCAAATAGAAAATAAGTTGTTTATGATTATTCATTATTTTTTATTATCTTATTAAATGATTTATAAATTTTTACATAATTTTAAAGAATATAATTTTAAGTGGCAAAAAACAAAGTTTGAAATAAATCTGTCAAATAGTTCTTAAAAAATTGAATTTTTTAACACGAAGCGAATAAGCGAAGGCCATAAGGCCTGAGTGGTCAGTCACAATCTGGAAAATAGGGCCTCAAAAGTTTGGTCAGGAGAGGGGTAGAAAGTTTAGACCCCTTAATGCTAGTTTTACTTTTTGTGTATTGCACAATATATCGAGAACTCTTAAAGAGAATCAAAAAGTTTTTGTACATAATTATAAAATTCATTTTTTAAAGATAATTTCAAATAGAAAATAAGTTGTTTATGATTATTCATTATTTTTTATTATCTTATTAAATGATTTATAAATTTTTACATAATTTTAAAGAATATAATTTTAAGTGGCAAAAAACAAAGTTTGAAATAAATCTGTCAAATAGTTCTTAAAAAATTGAATTTTTTAACACGAAGCGAATAAGCGAAGGCCATAAGGCCTGAGTGGTCAGTCACAATCTGGAAAATAGGGCCTCAAAAGTTTGGTCAGGAGAGGGGTAGAAAGTTTAGACCCCTTAATGCTAGTTTTACTTTTTGTGTATTGCACAATATATCGAGAACTCTTAAAGAGAATCAAAAAGTTTTTGTACATAATTATAAAATTCATTTTTTAAAGATAATTTCAAATAGAAAATAAGTTGTTTATGATTATTCATTATTTTTTATTATCTTATTAAATGATTTATAAATTTTTACATAATTTTAAAGAATATAATTTTAAGTGGCAAAAAACAAAGTTTGAAATAAATCTGTCAAATAGTTCTTAAAAAATTGAATTTTTTAACACGAAGCGAATAAGCGAAGGCCATAAGGCCTGAGTGGTCAGTCACAATCTGGAAAATAGGGCCTCAAAAGTTTGGTCAGGAGAGGGGTAGAAAGTTTAGACCCCTTAATGCTAGTTTTACTTTTTGTGTATTGCACAATATATCGAGAACTCTTAAAGAGAATCAAAAAGTTTTTGTACATAATTATAAAATTCATTTTTTAAAGATAATTTCAAATAGAAAATAAGTTGTTTATGATTATTCATTATTTTTTATTATCTTATTAAATGATTTATAAATTTTTACATAATTTTAAAGAATATAATTTTAAGTGGCAAAAAACAAAGTTTGAAATAAATCTGTCAAATAGTTCTTAAAAAATTGAATTTTTTAACACGAAGCGAATAAGCGAAGGCCATAAGGCCTGAGTGGTCAGTCACAATCTGGAAAATAGGGCCTCAAAAGTTTGGTCAGGAGAGGGGTAGAAAGTTTAGACCCCTTAATGCTAGTTTTACTTTTTGTGTATTGCACAATATATCGAGAACTCTTAAAGAGAATCAAAAAGTTTTTGTACATAATTATAAAATTCATTTTTTAAAGATAATTTCAAATAGAAAATAAGTTGTTTATGATTATTCATTATTTTTTATTATCTTATTAAATGATTTATAAATTTTTACATAATTTTAAAGAATATAATTTTAAGTGGCAAAAAACAAAGTTTGAAATAAATCTGTCAAATAGTTCTTAAAAAATTGAATTTTTTAACACGAAGCGAATAAGCGAAGGCCATAAGGCCTGAGTGGTCAGTCACAATCTGGAAAATAGGGCCTCAAAAGTTTGGTCAGGAGAGGGGTAGAAAGTTTAGACCCCTTAATGCTAGTTTTACTTTTTGTGTATTGCACAATATATCGAGAACTCTTAAAGAGAATCAAAAAGTTTTTGTACATAATTATAAAATTCATTTTTTAAAGATAATTTCAAATAGAAAATAAGTTGTTTATGATTATTCATTATTTTTTATTATCTTATTAAATGATTTATAAATTTTTACATAATTTTAAAGAATATAATTTTAAGTGGCAAAAAACAAAGTTTGAAATAAATCTGTCAAATAGTTCTTAAAAAATTGAATTTTTTAACACGAAGCGAATAAGCGAAGGCCATAAGGCCTGAGTGGTCAGTCACAATCTGGAAAATAGGGCCTCAAAAGTTTGGTCAGGAGAGGGGTAGAAAGTTTAGACCCCTTAATGCTAGTTTTACTTTTTGTGTATTGCACAATATATCGAGAACTCTTAAAGAGAATCAAAAAGTTTTTGTACATAATTATAAAATTCATTTTTTAAAGATAATTTCAAATAGAAAATAAGTTGTTTATGATTATTCATTATTTTTTATTATCTTATTAAATGATTTATAAATTTTTACATAATTTTAAAGAATATAATTTTAAGTGGCAAAAAACAAAGTTTGAAATAAATCTGTCAAATAGTTCTTAAAAAATTGAATTTTTTAACACGAAGCGAATAAGCGAAGGCCATAAGGCCTGAGTGGTCAGTCACAATCTGGAAAATAGGGCCTCAAAAGTTTGGTCAGGAGAGGGGTAGAAAGTTTAGACCCCTTAATGCTAGTTTTACTTTTTGTGTATTGCACAATATATCGAGAACTCTTAAAGAGAATCAAAAAGTTTTTGTACATAATTATAAAATTCATTTTTTAAAGATAATTTCAAATAGAAAATAAGTTGTTTATGATTATTCATTATTTTTTATTATCTTATTAAATGATTTATAAATTTTTACATAATTTTAAAGAATATAATTTTAAGTGGCAAAAAACAAAGTTTGAAATAAATCTGTCAAATAGTTCTTAAAAAATTGAATTTTTTAACACGAAGCGAATAAGCGAAGGCCATAAGGCCTGAGTGGTCAGTCACAATCTGGAAAATAGGGCCTCAAAAGTTTGGTCAGGAGAGGGGTAGAAAGTTTAGACCCCTTAATGCTAGTTTTACTTTTTGTGTATTGCACAATATATCGAGAACTCTTAAAGAGAATCAAAAAGTTTTTGTACATAATTATAAAATTCATTTTTTAAAGATAATTTCAAATAGAAAATAAGTTGTTTATGATTATTCATTATTTTTTATTATCTTATTAAATGATTTATAAATTTTTACATAATTTTAAAGAATATAATTTTAAGTGGCAAAAAACAAAGTTTGAAATAAATCTGTCAAATAGTTCTTAAAAAATTGAATTTTTTAACACGAAGCGAATAAGCGAAGGCCATAAGGCCTGAGTGGTCAGTCACAATCTGGAAAATAGGGCCTCAAAAGTTTGGTCAGGAGAGGGGTAGAAAGTTTAGACTCCTTAATGCTAGTTTTACTTTTTGTGTATTGCACAATATATCGAGAACTCTTAAAGAGAATCAAAAAGTTTTTGTACATAATTATAAAATTCATTTTTTAAAGATAATTTCAAATAGAAAATAAGTTGTTTATGATTATTCATTATTTTTTATTATCTTATTAAATGATTTATAAATTTTTACATAATTTTAAAGAATATAATTTTAAGTGGCAAAAAACAAAGTTTGAAATAAATCTGTCAAATAGTTCTTAAAAAATTGAATTTTTTAACACGAAGCGAATAAGCGAAGGCCATAAGGCCTGAGTGGTCAGTCACAATCTGGAAAATAGGGCCTCAAAAGTTTGGTCAGGAGAGGGGTAGAAAGTTTAGACCCCTTAATGCTAGTTTTACTTTTTGTGTATTGCACAATATATCGAGAACTCTTAAAGAGAATCAAAAAGTTTTTGTACATAATTATAAAATTCATTTTTTAAAGATAATTTCAAATAGAAAATAAGTTGTTTATGATTATTCATTATTTTTTATTATCTTATTAAATGATTTATAAATTTTTACATAATTTTAAAGAATATAATTTTAAGTGGCAAAAAGCAAAGTTTGAAATAAATCTGTCAAATAGTTCTTAAAAAATTGAATTTTTTAACACGAAGCGAATAAGCGAAGGCCATAAGGCCTGAGTGGTCAGTCACAATCTGGAAAATAGGGCCTCAAAAGTTTGGTCAGGAGAGGGGTAGAAAGTTTAGACCCCTTAATGCTAGTTTTACTTTTTGTGTATTGCACAATATATCGAGAACTCTTAAAGAGAATCAAAAAGTTTTTGTACATAATTATAAAATTCATTTTTTAAAGATAATTTCAAATAGAAAATAAGTTGTTTATGATTATTCATTATTTTTTATTATCTTATTAAATGATTTATAAATTTTTACATAATTTTAAAGAATATAATTTTAAGTGGCAAAAAGCAAAGTTTGAAATAAATCTGTCAAATAGTTCTTAAAAAATTGAATTTTTTAACACGAAGCGAATAAGCGAAGGCCATAAGGCCTGAGTGGTCAGTCACAATCTGGAAAATAGGGCCTCAAAAGTTTGGTCAGGAGAGGGGTAGAAAGTTTAGACCCCTTAATGCTAGTTTTACTTTTTGTGTATTGCACAATATATCGAGAACTCTTAAAGAGAATCAAAAAGTTTTTGTACATAATTATAAAATTCATTTTTTAAAGATAATTTCAAATAGAAAATAAGTTGTTTATGATTATTCATTATTTTTTATTATCTTATTAAATGATTTATAAATTTTTACATAATTTTAAAGAATATAATTTTAAGTGGCAAAAAACAAAGTTTGAAATAAATCTGTCAAATAGTTCTTAAAAAATTGAATTTTTTAACACGAAGCGAATAAGCGAAGGCCATAAGGCCTGAGTGGTCAGTCACAATCTGGAAAATAGGGCCTCAAAAGTTTGGTCAGGAGAGGGGTAGAAAGTTTAGACCCCTTAATGCTAGTTTTACTTTTTGTGTATTGCACAATATATCGAGAACTCTTAAAGAGAATCAAAAAGTTTTTGTACATAATTATAAAATTCATTTTTTAAAGATAATTTCAAATAGAAAATAAGTTGTTTATGATTATTCATTATTTTTTATTATCTTATTAAATGATTTATAAATTTTTACATAATTTTAAAGAATATAATTTTAAGTGGCAAAAAACAAAGTTTGAAATAAATCTGTCAAATAGTTCTTAAAAAATTGAATTTTTTAACACGAAGCGAATAAGCGAAGGCCATAAGGCCTGAGTGGTCAGTCACAATCTGGAAAATAGGGCCTCAAAAGTTTGGTCAGGAGAGGGGTAGAAAGTTTAGACCCCTTAATGCTAGTTTTACTTTTTGTGTATTGCACAATATATCGAGAACTCTTAAAGAGAATCAAAAAGTTTTTGTACATAATTATAAAATTCATTTTTTTAAAGATAATTTCAAACAGAAAATAAATTGTTTATGATTATTCATTATTTTTTATTATTTTATTAAATGATTTATAAATTTTTACATCATTTTAAAGAATATAATTTTAAGTGGCAAAAAACAAAGTTTGAAATAAATCTGTGAAATAGTTCTTAAAAAATTGAATTTCTTAACACGAAGCGAATAAGCGAAGGCCATAAGCGAATGTTTTAAAATTTGATAATGAAAACTTAATAATTGATTATTATATTAAAATTTATTCAGGGTGTTCCATGTTCTTTTTCATGCTTCTTTTTGGCGCACAGCACATGGGCAAAAATTATACTTATTTACAAGAAAATTTTATCCTTTCCTGTATTCTTATATTAGAGTTAGGCAGAGAATAATCAATCATGCAATCAATTACTTTTCAATAATTATTGCTTGTAATTATATTTACAATTGTAATTTAGATTGGAAAAAATCATAATTATAATTTTTTTAGAATCGTAGTTTAATATTAATTGCAATTACGATTAAAGTTTTAATCATAAATTACGATTGCTATGATAAATGACTGAAATTGAAATTGTTAATAATGAATGATTGTAATCATAGATATTTATTACTTACAATCGTAGTTCAAAGTTGTAATAAAGATTAAAATTATAATCGTAAATTATGAATGCTGGCAATCGAGATTAAAACTGCAATAATTAATTATGATAACTTGTAACCATGGACAATAATCACTTGCAAACTAAGTTCAGTATTATCTGTATGTATGATTATAAATGTAATTGTAATTAGGGTGCGGAAAATTCTTAGAGCTTAATATTACCCCAAGACGCTGCTTATTTTGGTATGAAATTTTCCTCAAACTCATATTACTTATTTTTAAAAAACATTTTTCAGTAAATTTTTAGAAAGAAAAGTTTGTATAATGCTAAAATTTTTCGATAATAAATTCTTAACAAAAAAAAATAATAATTTGATTTCGCAAAATTCTTAAATAAACTGGCATATCTGTTGAAAAAAAGAGAAATTAAAATACATCGAAATAGTAATAATTCATAAAACTGAATTTAAGTTCTCCCTCATAAACTTAAGGAATTTAAATAAATAAATTTAACTAAAAGTTATTTGTTTTATGTTTAACATAACAGAAAATATTCTTTTTAATTCTTATACAATAAGTAGATATGGCGTACATACGGAATATGCTAAAGTAAACTTTAAAAATTTATATTTTTAATATTTAATTGATAATTTACTTTTCCAATTTTCTGATTCCTTATTTGTTAATACTACATTTTTAATTTATCAACAAGATTTAACAATAGTCAAAAAGTCAATTAGTCTAAATGGCTTTCTTTCAAAAAAGAGAGCACAGAATCATTCTCAAGTAGTTTAAAGTAAATGCGTGTTTGTTGTTGTCGCAGGCTATTAAGGTAAGGGGTGCGAGTGTTTTTGTTTTCTAATGCCCTCTATGGCCAAGAACTCGACTTCTGACACACCCATACGTCATACCTGTTTATATGGTGAACCCATTCATACATCTATTTATTCATCCATAGATTGCAATTTTGACCTGAAACAGAGAATAACCAATCTCCAATCCAGTACCCCCAGAGGTATAATATTATTTAAAAAAAAAATAAATAAAAGGAAATGTAGAGGACTTTGTGACCCGACAGATTTAACGTGTACCAGTCTCAATTTACTACACGGGGAATCTTCGGCCTGCTGGATTCGAACTACCGTTCTCATGCCCTGTCAACCGGCCAAATGCGTGTTTATGGTCCATAAATGGCAACCTTCCTTTCTCCTTATGCATGACCTTAGAGGGTTTCTCGACTTTTAAAAGGGATGCTGATGAAGTCAGAAAAATTTATATTTTTCCTTTTAGAAATATGTAAGAACTCTTTAAGAAGGTGCTTTATGAATTCTCATGGAATAGTGCGTGAAACTGAACATTAAGATACAACTTTTGACACAAAAAATTATCTGAAAATATTTAGTAACATATGATGGTTTTGCTTACTTTTCCATAAGTAGCTTTTAGAATGCTAATTTTTTTCATACATATTTTTCGTACTGTTAAATTAAATGAAAAAATATTAAATATTAGACTATAACTCTTTGCTTACTAAAATAACATTCGTAAAAGTTAAAAAGAGAAAAAATAATTTTTGACTAATAAATTTTTTAATCCTCAACACGAATGCATGATTTCTTAGGACCCAGGATTTTAGAATTTCTGGATATTTTTCTTTTTTACTAAAAGTTGATCAGCTACAAATCTCTACTTTAAAGACATGCATAAAAAATAAATATTCTATGATCAGAAAAAAGTGCGATTATTAATTGATTCAGTAATCAAAAAATGAAAATGAAATTTCTAAATAAAGGAGAGGTGGCTATTGTGGACATGGAGCTAGAGTAAGCATCTTGGAGGACTTTTTTATTCAAATTTCTTTTGCGTAGATTGGCATCATTGATGTACATATTCATGTGCAGTTGCATAATCACACTGTGAATACGTCAGTAGAAATTGTGAAAGAAGATTTTTACGTTTCGCTTTACTCTTTCATTAACATATTTTATTTTAAGAATTTCAACAACAGGTCAAAACACGCTATAAGATACCTATTTTGATATAAACGTTTGATCTGTATAGTTTCAATTAACCAGCATTAGGGGGACATAAGCAAACATATGTCTTCGTAGGGCTAGTGTAGGCACATGGCGGTGGAGTGTAGACATACCATTGGAGGAAATAAGAATTGGTTACAAACGTTACACAACTCATCTTATTTATCTTCTAAGTAAAAATGATTTTATGGAATGATTTACACTTACAAATAATTGTTTTAACCTCAGGTAAAAAATTTAGTACGGAATCGTTATGTTAATCCACTTTTTTAAGGTTTCAAGAAAATTTAAAAGAGTTTTTTCTACCAAGTTTATAATCCATTATTAATGTAATCAAGTATTTATAATCCAATATAGATGTATTCATGAAGAGACTGATTTTTTTATGTATGTTTATACTTTTTGTCAGAAATTAAACAAAAACAGAACAACCCAAACGTTCCTGTCATCGCTTTTGCGATTTGTTAGCATTATTCAAATGAAGGAAATATCGTTAAACTATGCAGTCCGTGTATTGTGCAATTGGACCATTTCATCATCCATTTAAAACTAAGGTTATTAAAATTAATTCAACTTAAAATTGGTTCTATGCTTTCAAATAAATCAAATTGAATAATAATTTTCAAAGGTATTCATTTGCGTTCGCACTGTCTTTCTCAGGCTATAATGAAATGCTCTACCATAAATTAATACTTTGCTTAAAATATGTCAATATTTATCCTCTAATAAGACTTAGATTGAAATGAATTACATTTTGGTTTTAGATATACCTTTCTGAACCTTTCTGATTTGTATTAAACGAATACGCAATAAGTAATCAAGTTCGTTCAAATGTCCTATAGCTTGTCCACACTATTGCTGTACAACTTTTGTGCAACTTTGTGCAACAAACTAAGCAATTTTGTAATTCCAGATATAAATCAGAAGGCAGAAAAACGTCCAAATTATTGTTAAAAATACTTCATGAATTAAAATAAATATATTAAATATCTTATTTCGTCAAATTTTTAAAAAAATGTCCACCTCCTCTCCTTTGAAAAAAATCCTCTCCTCTAAATTTAGCTCAAAAATAATTTTCATTTTCTTTTTCTGTTATAAACACAGAAGAAAAAAAAATGAGCTCAATGTTGTGCATAAATCTTTTCCTGTGCTATTTTCTACTTTTTTCTCTCCATATTTTTCGTGATTGAGAATCCCGTGAGCCCCTTACGATTTTTGGCTCATTTGTATTTCCTTATGCAGAATTGCTGTCAACGGCTTATATATACAACTTATATATACATAAAGAGTCGTGGTGGATCAAGGGATAGAGCGTCCGCCTTCCAACCAGGTGAACCGGGTTCGAATCCCTGTGATGGCTGGTCGATAACAATTCCGCATCCGGCTCGCCCCGACCACAGTGCTGACGTAATATATCCTCAGTGGTAGAAAGATCATAAATTAGAGTCCCCTTGTCGCCATGCTAACCGTAGGAGGTATTGGTAGTTCATCTCTCCATGTAACTCAAATGCAAATTAGTTCCATAAAAACTCCTCCATGAAGACAAATTTCGCCCAATATCCTATCCAGTAGTTCGTAATAGAATACTCTAACCACCATTGTTGTACACCCCGGTAAAGGAAGAGTTAGAAAACTTTATATAGTGACAACCACAATGACACATCAGAGACTAAATTCCATTCACTTTGAAGATTTTAAGATTTAGCGAAATAAACAAAAAGACTAGGTTATAGGGAGATTTTCTGGCTAGGTTATAGGGAGATCATATTTCTTAAATTGCAACCCTTTGTACCATTGAAATTGGAAATTAGTATGCCAAGATGTATCATTGTGACTAACATTGAATAAAACTTCCCAACTCACCCTGGACTGAAGTGTACAACTATGGCGGTTAGAGCATCTTACTACGAATCCTGGAATCTTTGGTTCGTATCCTACCTATGGCTAACGAATATCTCTCCCACTCATTTCTCCGTTCACAAGCTTTTTTTCTTCTAAAAAAAAATGAGTATGTGCTGTTTCATTTTTAAATGCACAAGGTTTTCAAACCCTCTTATCATTTGCTTCGAAGTTGTTTTGACACATTTTTGCTCAATTTTAAGAAACCCTTTTATATGGTGTTTGTACTTAAGCCTATGACAATAACGATTATAATTATGGTTGTATTTCTAATCGTAAGTACAGTTGCTTATAATCTAACTTAAAATTGCAATCGTAAATTATGGCTATTTGCAATCCCGGTCAAAAATAATTGATTATTTGTAAATAATGATTTCAGCTTTAAACGTTAATTATAACTATTTGTAATCATGATCTGTAAAAATCAGGTCAATCGTAACAACAAAAAAAAAAAATAAATAACCCAGAAATTCAAAATACTAAGAATCGTCTTATAATTTAAAACTTAAAAAAATGTCTTGCTATTAGTGCAAAAAATTATTAAAACACTTTTAGAGCAGTCGTACTAAATCTATGCATAATTGACTTATTGATTAGAATCAATTTTTGTTGAATTAACATATGCAGAAAATTGAAGGAAAAAAAATCATATAAGAAGTTTCGATTTTAATATGGAATTATATTAAATATCTTCGACTTTTTTTTTTTTAACTTACTTTAATAACCAAAGAAATTATAACATCAGTTTCATAACTTCTTTTGGAAGGAAGAGAGAAAATAACGATCGTTTTCCTATCAGTCTCGAATCATAGGAAAAATCATAAGGGAAAATATCACAGGAATTCAAAGTTTTTGGAACTATCAAGTAATTTTAACTTTCAAAACTTTTATTATTGAATAAAAAAATATGAAAGCACTTTTGGAGTAATACATTATTTTAGAATAATATTTTGTAAATTGAGTAAACATTAAAAATTACTTTTAAGAAAATGTCATAAGAATTTTAATTAGATACATTAGTAGAAAATACTTTTAAAGTATTATCTTTTCGTAACAAATTCTCACTTTGTTTTATTAGCTGAAAATCTTTATAAAGAATATTAATTTATGCAGCAAACGGTCTCTTCGAAACAGAAATTAAGAGAACAAATCAGAGGGCACTTTTGGCGAACTTCCATCATCCCTTTCGCCTTTACATTTTTAATTTTCTTGAGGAAATAATTTTTGTGTGATCTAGAAGAACCTTAAGAATTGATTGGACTTCTCTTTTCATGTAATAAGAGAAACTGATGAAGGTCGAGAAAATTGAATCTTGTCATTTCACACACTGGTTCTGTCTTAACTGTAACTACGATCAATGAAATTATTCATTCAGTTGAAAGAAAGTTTATGGCATGACTAGCTGCGTTTGATGACCAGTTAGTTCACCTTTCAAAATTATCTTGCACAATATATAAACTTTAATGGTAACCAAGATGAATGCATAGCGCAACTGAATTTAAATATTCTAATATGAGAACAAAAATATATGTGAAATCAGCACTATTAAATATACTGCCATATGTTCTACTGATATTTTTAGAGATCTTTTTCTTTCTGAAATGGATTATTCAATGGTAACTGACTCACAAGACCTAACTCTGGAAAATTGAATATTTAGCTGGCTATGACAAAATGTTGGTATTGTCAAATTCAGAATTATCTTTTCAAGAATTTTTCTTTTGTTGATCGCCATAGAAATCTTGTTAATATCAAGCGTGTTAAAAATTACACGTTACACTCACAGTTCCACAGTGGAATTTCAATCACAGCTTTTGTAAATTGAGTAACTAAGTTTTAATTTCTGTAAGAATACAAAATTATTCTAAATAAATACTTAACACATAAGTAACTATTCAATAGCGTTCAAACTAACACTCGAGACAACCTAATAAAATTAATCTCAACAAATACTTAATGTATAATTAATTATTCAACACTACTTAATTTATTACTTAAGGCTACCAAACAAAATGGATTTAAATAAATACTAAACGTATAACACATTATTTAACAATGCTTAAATTATTACTTAAGACAACCTAACAAAAATGAATTATTATCGAGGAAGATAGCGTTTCCAATTTAGATAGAGAAATTTCGTCGTTCTCGGTGCTACATAAGGGAAGTAAATGCTGAGATAATTATGGAACTAGCTTTTTGATCAAAACTAGACATGGAAGGGGAAGCAAAAAATAATATTAAATAAATGTTTTTCCCCTCTAGCAATGATGTAGGAAATGTGAGAAACTATGTAAAGTGTTACAGTTCTTTTTAACTGCTGGTTGGTCAAAATGGAAGTGTTCAGTCGATGCTTATATATATATAAGCATCGACTGAACACTTCCATTTTGTTTATTAACTGTACGCTGAATAATTTCTTAATCAGTAAAACTTTCTCAATTTTTAACTAAAAAATTTTTTCCATTAACAAAAATACTTTTTGAGTGGATTTTGGGACAACCTTTATAAATGATCAGATTTTTTATACTGTAAGTGTTTGTAATATTACAAAGCTGTTTTTAAGCAATTTTATTAATATAAAAATTAAATAATAAAACGTAACTTTGGATATGATTGGAAAAATTATTTCGTAATAAGCATAAAATTTATAAGTTATTCAATTAACATCATTTACTCATTAATCGTTTGTAAATCAATGTGCTTTCGAAAAAAAGTCATATACTTACAAATATTTTTTGTTTTCATAAACGTCGTACAAGCCAAGGACATGAGGATGTTCTATGAGTTTCATTATGGCTATTTCTCGTTCAACCTGTAAGCAACAAAATAACAATTGTTTTATTCATTAACCCATAAGTAACAGACTATTTGAGACTTTGCTAAGATTAGGGAACTTCTCTATCCATTGTTGTGTAGTACTCAGTGCTTTGTTTTTTAAAAATTAATCATAATTGAATCAGTTTTCAAAATATAATTTCCAGACTTTTTTAAAGCATGGTTTTAATGTATTTTTCAAAAAATAACATTCCGTTTTTTTTAATTGGCCTTAAACTAATCATTATTCAAAATATGACAATATTTTTTTTAACAAGTCTTAAACGTATCATTTTTGAAAATATAGTAACTGTCTCTTTTAAAATAGTCTTAAGTCAATGGAACTTCATAGAAAAAAAAAATTTCTACACATATAAAAAAAATTCTATACATATAAAAGAGTTTGTCATGCTCAAATATTTAAAACTACAAAAGTTTCCCTAATGACTGAATCTTTTAATGTTTTAAAATTACATATTTTCATAAAAATAGTTTTTTTTTTATAAAAATTTTATGTCTAAAAAATCAAAGAATGTTTTTATGAGTTCATAGTTTTGTAAATTACTATATTTATAAAATAAGTTTGGAAAAAGGAAAATTGCATTTGAGTCAAAGAAATGAATGATTTGAAACAAAAATGAAACAAGAAATATGCTTGAAATTAGGAAATTTTTGTAGCTTCCATAGCTGAAAAAAAGAAAAGTTGACTGTATTTCGCGTGTGCGATCGCGGATCTCCTCATCTGGACGATACTGAGTTGAATATTGAGAACAGAGAACAGAAACAGGCTAAAAAGAGAGACATCGTTTAAAGAGAATTAACAGGAAAGGAGAATCAAGTGAAACCGATGGGAAGACTGTATGGCCCAGCTGGGAATGGATGGCATACCTTGCTTATGCAACTATTGTGAACAAACTAGGGGTGCTCTGAAATTTAGATTAAAAGAACATAACACATATGTCCATTACAAAGAGTTTGATAAATCATCAATAGTCGCACATTGTTACGACCTGGTGACTTATATTTATTTCAGCAAACCTCAGTTCATTTTTATGCCTTTGAAGATTGCTTCTTTCACATCAATGTCAATTCTCTAGAACTCCTTCGTACATTAGGCATGGAATTATCTTCTGTCTTGATTTACCACTTTTGGTCACAACCCTTCCTCTAGCTATAGCGGTTTCTTTTGTTTGTCGATAACTTAGCGTTATCTTGCTTTTGATTAGTTTTCCTTTTCATTACTTACGTGTTGTTTTTGTGACAAGGAGCGTCGTGAATGATCACTCGAAAAATGCGGACCTTTAATCTATTCTAACTGTGAAGCTAGTGAATTTTTTTATTTTTATTTTAAAGTAAATAAATCATGGGCTTAAAAGGCGATGTTTAATATTAAAAAAAATAGTTAAGTAAACACTCTCACCTTTTGTAAAACAGATTCACTTAGTTTTTCCCTGTTGATTATTTTAATGGCAACTTTCCTGCCTGTGATGCAGTGAACGCCCAACTTGACGAGACCTGCAAAATACACATTCATTTTATGTGTTTATCATATGAAACAAAAAAAAAAAAAAAAAAAATGCATTCACAAATGGACTTCATCACGTGATTTCAGTTGTTTCCGTACGCGTGGGAAAAAAAGGAGAATGAAAACCCAATAGGAAATGGTTAAACTCGGAAAAAACAGTTTGTTATTCACATTTTTTAAGAAGAAAAAAAAACGTCTTTGGATGCATTCTGATGTTAAGATTTAAAATGAATCTCACATGGACGGCGATTATGTTAAGAAAAATATTCGTACTATTATTTTCCTTATTAAATTTTCGAAATTAATTTTATGAGGTGTTGAATGCGTAAAAATATGAGTGGTATACTTGACTCTAGACATTCACTTCCTGCCTGAGGAAGCGAACTGCTCTGCTTCTTTTTCAGGTAGGGAATTCATATTTGTACTTTTTCCCCGACGCAAGTATAGCAGATAGAATTTTTCCATTTAAGAATTCGGAGTCTTTTCTAACAACGGAATGGATTCGAAAGCATTGCATCACATTTTCTTATCATCACATTGAATCACATTCTTTTTTATATTAAAATAGTCCTTTATTTTTTTTAAAAAAAAAGTAGAAATATTTTTTTCAAATTGTACGAATTTCACATTTAGGATAAAAGAGTAAATGTAGGCAATACCGGGCAACAGGCATTGACATTGAAAAACAACAGTATAAAAAACCAGGCAACTAACCTCATATCCCCACGGATTATTATTAATAATAACCAGTGATTATTAATATTTACAACGCTCTTTTTTAAATGTGTTAAAAAAATCATTAGTCATCATGCCCGGTACTCCCTATACTGATGTATAATAAATAGAAAACTTTTTTTACCTGTACGAACTTCACATTTAGGATAAAAGTATAAGTGCAGACAATACTAAACATTAGGCATTAATCTTTAAAATCAATGTCCTTTTTTAAATGGTTAAAAGAAAAGGCTTTTAAAAAAGGCTCATTGATTATCATATTTTTGTATTCCCTATACTGATGTGTTTTCTAAAGTTAAGGGCTATTACCCAGACTTTCCTACTATGACATTTTTTAAGGTTAAGGACTATTGCCCAGAATTCTCTGATTTTTTTTCCTTCACAATCAAGCACTATTGACAGAGTTCCCAACACTGAAATTTTTTCAAAGAATATTCTATTCCTATAGGAAGTCTACTGTTCGATCTAATTGTTCATATAAAAAAACGCATAAAAGTTACTATAGGCACTACAGATTTCTGCTATAACAGTCAATAAAAAGCAGTTCTGCTAAAGTAGCTTTACCCCCCAGTTGATGTTGCAAGTTGAGTATTTACCCACCACAATTTGGTTCGAGGTTCGATTCCCCTATCTAAAATCTGGAGGTTATATTGTGTTACACTTTCTTGTAAGTTCAAAATCAACCCTTATGTAATGTTCCTGTCTGCTTAAGAGCGGGTGAAATACACGCATTTTTGTGTATCGCTGTGCAAGGCGATTGTATCTGTTTTCATATTCTTTTTATAATCCTCAGTATTAATTAGTATATCAAAATTATGTCCTTCAAACTCTGAGCAACTTAGTATGAGAAAACCTAATTTTTAGATCAAGAGTCATTAAGAAAAATTATTTTTTTTTTTAAATTTTACATCACCAATTATTAAGTTTGTATTGGATCTTTTCATGAGTATAAATAAAATCAACTTTAATTCATTATCATAAAACTCTATAGAAAATATTGATTGTTTTCCAAATAAAAAAAAATAAAAAAATATTTTTCTTTAACCTTTCCTTTGTCAGGCAGATGTTACTCAAAATAGGTATGATAAATAAATAAATAAATCAAAGAAAGAGGATAAGTAATGAGGATGTGATGATTACCGCACAGTCACCTGAGAACGAGGATAAGAAAAATGGCGTAGGGCACAACCACCAGCGGTGACAAATGGCGACTGTTTTATGGCCCCAATGCTTTCAGTCTTATGAAAGTCTCGATATTAGTTTTTCTTTCGGAAATAAGGTCTCTTGCGTCATTGTCTCGAGCTATTTTTTCTTATTTCTCTTTGCGTAAGAATTAACAAACCATGAACTGACGTCACTGAAGCCTTACTTTTTTTAACCACTTTTCTGTAAAGAGTTCAAACTTTTAGCGCAATTATCCTCAATGGATGTTTGAAAATTGCGATAGATATGGAAGATCAAGTCGTGTTTGTAAATGAAAAAGGAATTAATTAGTTTTTGGAATGATAATTAGTCGAATGCCTACCATAGTCCTTCTCTTATCTGATGTAAACATTTTAATCAGGATTTAAATATTTTCACTGCTCACACAAGTATCTTTGATACAATGATTAGTTAAAAGAATCCCGATATTATAGAAAAAGCAAATCTCTTTTCTTTTACTTAAAAGTTTCCTGGTCACATTAAGTTACGCTACTATTTAAAGTTCCTTAAAGGATAATATTTAAGAAACAATATTTCGTGAAGCAATTTTGAAATATTTAAGGTTAATAAAAATGTTTGGAATATGAACCACTAGTTTCTTATACTCTAATAAAAGATAAATTTAATTCTTTCTTTCTTTAATTGTTTCATTTTGAGCAAAAAAGTGTAAAATTTCCACCAGTTCCTCCTTTCTTCTTCCGATTCCATTTTTGCCTAGGTTTGATTCCGAGTCATATAAAATATCCATATAAAAAAAAGATTATATGTTTGTCGAAAAGAATTTGATGGGTTCCACCCCTAATCGTTTTCAGTAACGGACGCAATTTACTCAATTCGTAGTACAGTTACTTATTCCTAACATATATTTCGGTCTTTTCTGAAATAAGTGTTAGGAATTCTGTTATTTAATTAATTGTCTATTTAGATATATAAATTTGATACACACCTTTTTTTTATTACTGTGGTAATATAATAATCGCCCTTAAATTTTTGAAATATATTATATTAAACAATTTTAGTTCAATAAATAACATTAATGCGGTTATTCCGGCACGTTTTCCGGATGGTTATTAAATTTCTAAAAATATTACTTTAATTTGAGAAAGGAAATCGAATATTGTTTTCAACCTTTTTTTCCTTCTCATTCTTAGGCAACTAGGTTATCAAATCATTGAGGGAACATTTTGTTGCAAGCACACTTCGTCTTGATGACAATTCGGTGTAAGTCCAATTTGTATCAGTGGCAATTCGTTGTGGTCCCAACTTGTAACGAGTACTATTCTTGGTGAGCATAATTTCCTGCGGTTTTGATGAAATACTTCTATTTACGAAGAGAAAAAACTCTTTCATTGCTAGCTAACTTTCATTAAAATCTAACTAAATATTTAATTTTTTGCCATTCAAATACAACAGAAGCACATAAGGTGGGAAGGGTTTGGGATTTCCTTATTGTTACTCACAAGACTGGGAGGACTTTGAGCAATGCTTGCGGAAGACACTAAAATCTAATCTATTTAAATTTTTTTCCAAATGTTTATTGCTGCTAACCTTTTGCACTCAGCATAATGTTTTCTGAAAAAAAATGTACATAATCCACGGAAGTCTCTGCACCAGAATATAAAATCTCAACGAAGGAAATTCTTGCTAAATATTGGTGGTGCATGGCATATCGGACAGCACCAGCCACAGCTCTCTGAGTACTTCGAGTAATATCTCCACTGGACATAATCATCTACAACCAAGCACAGATGATAAATATCATTGGGAACCAGAAGATAAAACCAGTTATGTAAAATTTATAGAACCGCTAATTGTTTATTACACACTATGCACTCAGCCCATTTCAAAATACTAACAGAATTTGAGGGAATAATAGAACATCTTGAAATATTTCCGCAGATGGTTCCAAACAAGATGGTGGAGTGGGAACCATAATGTTCAAGGATGAAGTTAAAGATGAAATTGGATTCAAGCTAAACAAAGACAGTAAAATCCTCCAAGAGTAAGCCCTGGTAATTAAAGAGGCCAACTAGAGATCAACATAATAATCTGGATTAATAGTTGATCCAGACTACAGACATTAAATGATTATTACGCAAAAAATCGAAATTATAATAGTCAACCAATGCCTCATCAATAATAAAGAAAATGTTTAACTAAAATAGATTAAAGCTCGCGCAGGATTCAATGGGAATGTACTTGCAGACCAAATGGTAAAACAGATAGAAACATTCAACAGCCCAATAAAGTCCCTCATATATATTCAAGATCCTACATTAAAAGCATCCTAAAGGAAGAAATCTTCATTCAATTGCAAATAGATCGGACGACAGAAAAAATATCAGGTTTTTAAAAAAAAAACCGAATCACTTAAAAAAAAATATTTTCACCCAGATAAATTATACAATATCTAATAGAACATGGTCCGCTTAGAACTTATGTTTTTGTATCCGATTTCGAACTTAAAATATCGCCTGAACTAATTAATTTGCATATTTGAGATCACCTTTTCGAACCGTTAAGATTGAGACCTAGAACGTGAAGATTAAATCATTAGATCAATATTTATTCAAGGTTGTTCATTTTTTTTATTTGCACATTGCACATCGTTTCAAGATATTATTATGCTGGGCGCAAAGGACTAGACACAATAATCATTTTGGAAAGAAATTCAAAAAAAGGAGAGTCTTACGCAAACACTGCTCATATCCCTTCGCCACCTTGTAAGTAGCAATTAGCAAATCGCGAAACCCTCCTAACTTGTGTGCTTTCGTAATATTTCAACAGTCCCTCATTAAATATTTAGTTACTTTTTTGAGACAAGGCAAGAGTTATGCCTTCGAATTTATGTATCAAAAACGCAAGAAATTGTGCCCACGACGAATTATCACTGCTACGAGTTGTGCCTGCCACGAACTATGCTCCTGACGAATTGTGCCCACTACAAATTACCGCTGCGATGAGTTGTGCTTGTGATGAATTGTGCCCACGATGAATTCTGCTTTCGAAGATTTGACACTGCGACGAATTGCGCTCACGAAAACTTTCTCTCCACAAATTGTTCATGACGAGTCGTGGTGGCTCAGGGGACAGAGCTTTCCAATGAACCGGGTTCAAATTCCAGCAATCGATACGAATTCCGCACCGCGCTGTCCACAGTGCTGACATAAAAACAACCTCAGTAGTAGATGGATTATGAGTCCCCTTTTCCTCAGGCTAACCGTGGGGGTTATCGTGGTTTTCCTCGTCATGTAACGCAAATGAGGGTTTGTTCCATCATCCACGAAGGCAAATTTCACCCAATATTTGATCCTGAAGTTCCCTTATCTTCTGCATTGGGTTCAAAATTTCAAGGCCATGGAATTGAACATTAGTATTCGTAAACCCAAAAATTGGGTCGGCTGTTCAATGACGGTTATAAAGTTGTTCGTGATGAATTGACTTAGGACCCAGTTTACCATCTTATGCTCAGTATAATACCAATTATAAGAGCATTTTTATTTTAAGATATATTCAAGATAAAACGGTTCTTTCCACAACGTTAACGAATCAATACACTTTTATTGTTAAAATAATAGTAAAACATAGGACTGTTTTTTCTGAAAATCTTTCGCACAGTATAATGTAACTACATAATTTGTTAAGGATGCTATTATGTAATTTTACAGTTGAAACTTTTTTCTCTTAATTATTTTTTATTTCATTTATTTATTTATTTACAAGCATCTAAAATATATATATAAAAAACAAAAAAACATTTTGTTTGATCTTACGTTGGCTTAGTTAACAATAATGAAATCTTCATTATTCACATTTACTTTTTGCAAATTTTGTCATATTTCAGGAATTATTTGATCAAATCAAAATTTTTTGCAAACTGGTAAAAAAATTTTAATCCGTAGTTTCCCACGGTAAAAAGTAATTTTTTTTATAATAAAAAACTTTTTAATTGCAAGTAGTGACACGAACTTTTGAATAATTTAAAGTTAGGGAATTCTAAACAAAAAAAAAAAAAAAAAAAAAAAAAAAAAAAAAAAAATGAAAAAGCCGAAATGAAAAGTCGAATAGCTCAAAATCATCAAACCATCATCGAATCATCAAGCCATCAAAACCATCGAATTTTTATTATTTTATTATTTTATAATTAATTTTATTATTTTTTTGAAATTTTGGCTGTTATAGTAATCGTAATTTAAAACATCTTTTTGCTCGTATTTCGCTATCCGTATCCAACTACAATCGAAGTTTGAAGACATTTTTTTTATTTATAGTTCTCAGTTTTTGTTACAATTAATTTTATTTATTTTGCAGAATCAGATCATTAATCATTGTTCAGACGTTCCTGTGGAGAATTAAAGGACGTTGCTAGGGTAACGTTCAATCAACTTGCTTCCGCATTTCATTATTTTCCCTTTTCTTATTTCTCCGTCTGCTTGTAAGTTCCACTGTTAGTTTAATAAACTAACTTATATACTTTATGTTGCAGCACGTTTGTTTAAGAGCTATAGTTTCATTAAGAATCAGGTTGGATCGGATACTAGGCAATTTTGATTTTGTCGAAATGTTTTTTACACGAAACAATTAGATACATGCTTTTTTTATTTTTTACTTTTTCATGTTTTGGGTACAAAATTAAGTCTTTTAAGAAAAACACATATGATTACACTAGGAATAACTTTTCGTGTCAAGTGGGAACCAAAATTTTTCCACTTACTTTATGTTGTACTGCATACACATTAACTAATAATACCTGTGATCGATTCTTGGCACAAAAAGTCAATCGTCATTCAAATTTCAATGACTTTTTATCTTAAATTTTTATTCTGCCAATAGTGAACCACCATTAAATTTATAAATTTCAGTTATACGTTAAGTTATGAAGTTGACAATGTTTAACATAATTTAGATTAATGTAGTTTTTAAAGAATAGTGTGAAAAAATGTATGTACGATGTGCCTGAATATTTTAAATTATAATGTGGAAGAGTTTTAACATAGTTTTACATTATGTAGTTTTTAAAGAATAGTGTGAAAAAAATGTACGATGGGTTTGATGGTAAAAAAACATTTTAAATTGTAAGGAAGGCAAGTTTTAACAGAGATTTAAATAGTTTAGTAGTTTTTAGCGTCCAACTCTAACATTTAAATGGTTAAATTAATCGGTCTCAAAGTTTTCTAGCAATCAATAATTTGGAATGCGACTTTCTTAAAATTTTATTACTAAGAAATTATTCATCCAATTTTCCTTAAAATTTACATGCTTCAAAACTGATTTAAAAACTTATGATTCAAAAATTTCTTTAACGTTGATAAATCGAAAAATAAAAACTAACAGATAATTTTCAAAAATTATATTTTTTGTAGAAAATTATGTTTGGTCAAATAAGTTTCACAATTTTGAGCAAAAATTTGATGTTTTTTTTTGATAGTGAAATACAACTCTGTAAAATAAGAAATGAACTTGAAAAGATTAAAAGTCTCTAACCATTATAAATCCATTTCCCAGAAGAAAGCTATCTCCTCCTACATTTTTAAAGTCATAATTCCAGGTCATGCAATCATCGTGCTTCAAAGAGTTGACTTTAAATAACTATATCTATTTCGCTCATGGGGTGACAAAGGAAGTCCTCATTTATTTTTTGATGAAACATCAAGAGTGTGAGCTGTAATATGCATGAATAAGTAAACGCACCTGTTTACAAATTTCTGATGAGAAATTCTTTTCTCACGTAGACAAAACAAATATGTTTGTTCAGGGAAAGTACATTTTTGCGTCTGATTTCTTAATGATAATTAAGAAATCAGACGGCAAGATAATCATTTTCACTTGCCAATTAGCATGCTTTAAGTATAACTCTTGATCCATTGAAATCACATCTTGACACGTGAAAATCTGGTTAATAAATCCAAAGCTACTGAGAATTTTTTTATAACTGTTAATTTTATTTTAGAATTTGAGTTTTCGTCTTAGATTCTATTAAAAATCATGATATGCAAGCGTAGTTTGACCTTTAGCTTAGCTAGAACAATTTTTAAAACATTTTTATGCATTGAAAATAGAAATAAACACAACAGTTCGCAAAAAATGGTGTAATTATTTACAACGTACACACCAACTGCAACATTAACTGTATCTCTGAATATTGTTTTAGAAAAATAGAAAACTAAAAGCTATCTCATTACTAAATTTGAAGGGGAAATCGTATTGTATACTTTTTGATTAGTAAATACTGTTATGTTCTGTCGATGTTTATCAAATGAAACTTTTTTTCTGTTTATTTAGAAACATGACTGAAGATCATGTGATTTGTCTTGCCCAATGAGAACATTTAGCAGTAAAAGAATGATCCATTGAATTTTATGAAGGTGGAAAAATTACATTCTCGGTCCAGGAAGCCATATTTTTAATTAAATAAATTATTTGACAATGTTTTTTAGTTATCTTCACTCAAGCACTATTTTTTATTGCATGCCAGTCAAACAAAAAAAAATCCAGCCATTTGTTTATCAAACAATAATATGTCTTAGTTCAATGAAAATATTTAGCCATAAGTCAAATTAGTTTTAGCCATTTTTTAAGAGAAAAATAATATGTTTATCTGGGGTTAATGTCAATCATGGCCTTTCGCCGTATCTTAATCAAACAATATTTTTTAGTCAGATAAATATTGTTTGATTAAAATAATCAATCAGTGAGTTTTATTCAGGAATCGATATTAATAAAAGACATTTAAAAATGTGAATCCAATTAAAAAATAAATCCTATTAAATAAAAAATAAATAATGTCTTAATCAATTTCTGACCTTTAAACGTAAATCCGTTGAAGAATTGGATACCTCCAAGCGACGTCACGCGGAGTTCAGCCAATTAGGTTTATCACACACGCGTGACGTCGCTTGCAGGTATCCATATAAATCTGATAAAATTGATTCAGCGTGGTCATAAGCCCAAGCCTTAAATCAGTTACACTTACACGCCATACATAACCATGTGATTAGAAACAACCATGCGATTAGTATCAAATGCCCGATTAAATTAATCAAAGAATCACTTAAATGCTTTCATTTCACCATTTGTAAACAAATAATTTGGTACTAATTCTTTTCGTCGGGATAAGTAAATTTAGCTATGCCATTTATTTGCTTTTATTCTCTAAAAAAGAAAAATAGAATTTACTTGAGCTTGGAGAATTTGCATTGGCGACTCTATCGACCTTGTCGATGAAATGGAAAAGTTCTAATAACTTCAGGTACGTGTGAATTTAGTAATAACGTTTAGTTATTTGTCATTCAAAAGATTAATTTTGGCCATGGTTCATTTAAACAATTAATTTCAGCTATTTTTATCAAACAATCAATTTTAACAACGTGTCAATAAAAAAACTATTTTAATACTAAAAACTATTATTATCAAAACTATTATTATACTAAAAACTATTATTTTCAATTAAACAACAAAGTTTAGCCATGTTTTAACCAAACAATTAATTTTAACTATGTGTCAATCGGACAATCAATTTCAGTAACGTAATTATCAAACAATCCACTTTAGTCATGTCATTAAATCAACAAGTTTCATCCACGTTGTTATTCAAAAAAAAAAAAAAAATTAATTATAGCCATGTATCAATCAAATAATTTCAATACTTATTAAAGTCGATTCGTAAATGGTTAAACAAAATATTGCGAAGCAACAGCTGGAAAACAGTGAACTGCTGCAAAAAGGGACAAATTGAATGCAGAGGTAATTCAATTCCGTTCATATAATGATTCTCAAAAAACAAAAAGTACTGTTTTTGTCATTTCGTAAAGAACTTCATATCTTATCCTTCAAATCTCTGTTCGTAAATGAAATCGCTTTCTTTTCGTTTTTTTCGGGAAGAGAGGAAAATCCTGGGAAGAAAACGAACTCGTTCCTGTTTTTTTTTTTTTTTTTTTTTTTTTTCTTCTTCTCTTTTCAAAAGAATTTCGCTTTATGATGCATTTTCTTCCATTTCTAGAGGACAAATGCAAAAATGAAAAAAAAAAAAAAAAAGAGGAATTCACTTTCTAACACTTCAACGACAAAAGCAGGGAAATTTTGGTGTCGTAGTATAGCTTTGATCTCTATTGATTTACGATTTTAACGATGACAATATTTACGCAGGAATTAAAAATAATATATGGGTGAAAAATAATAGATGGGGAAAAAATCAAATAGACGAGTGCTCTGTTATTCAACCTACGCATGATTGTTATGTCAAGGATAATTTTCTGTTTTTTATTTTTATTTTTCATGAATAGGTAGACAGAGTCGTGGTGACTCAGGGGTTAGAGCATTCACCTAACAATGAGGAGGACCGGATTCGAATCCCAGCGATGGCAGGCCGATACGAATTCTCCACCCGGCTCTTACCGACCACAATGCTGACGTAAGACATCCTCAGTGGTAGACGGATCATGGATTACAGTTCCCTTGCCGTCAGGTTTACCATGGGTGGTTTACATAGTTTTTCTCTCCATTCTACGCAAATGCGAAAAGTTCTTCATGAAGGCAGATTTTTTCCAATACTTGATCCAAGAGTTTCCTTGTCCTCTGAATTGGGTTCAAAATAAAAAGGCGACGGAGTAGAACATTAGTAGTTGTATACTTAAAAATTGGATCAGTAGTTCAACGACGGTTATAAAATAAAAGTAAGTATGCCGACTCTGTGAATTGTATTGACTCTGTGAATAAAGCACACGCCTCCCAATGAAGCGACCAGGGTTCAAATACCAGCGACGGCTAGTCTATACGAATTCCACACTGACCATGGTGCAGACGTAAAATGTGATTTAGTGACGGACGGATCACGGGTTAGACCTTTCCACCAGGCTAACCATGAGAGAAGTTTTCATGGTTCTCCTCTAAAAGTAACAAAAATGTTGGTTAGTTCCATCAAAAGTCCTCCACGAAGGCAAATTTCTCTTAATACTAAATCCAGGAGTACTGGTTTGGGTTCAAAATTACAATTCTATGGTGTTGAGCATTGGCAGCCGTAAGCTCAAAATTGGGTTGTCTGTTCAATGACAGTTATGAAATAAAATAATGAGACACCATCCTTAACATGCATTTTCATGAATCTTGACAAAAATAAAGTAAAAAACAACATACACTATCAAGGTTGCATGTATTTAAGAGAACATTTTAAACAGTTGATGAATCATTTCAAACGTAAATAATATAAGAATATATCAGGTACATATATCTTATATTAGATGGCAAATAAAATTACAACTCATTAGAAGGGGAAGATAGGTATATCAAAACCTGCTTCATTACCGCTGAAAACAAGGTGAAAGGTGACTATCAAAACTCTTTCAAGTTTCTCTGTCATTCAAACGGGTTTGATGTTTTAATACCGCTTTCCTCAGTAGTAATATTTCGATATTATTATTTTCGTTTCAAACTAATTTATAATTAAGTGCGGTAAATTATATGATTATTAATACTTTTTTCTTGTTTATGAAATTATTTATAGCATTTTTTCCTTACTTTATCATACCCGATGACTAACAAATAAATATTAACCTTGTCTTATTCCTTTATTATATAATTCTCAGCTATAAGAATCCTGAAAAGGACTTGTTACCGAAATTAGAATGGTTTACATTTTGACTTGTCGTCATTAACACGTTATTCTATCTTGGCTACAAATAAATTCGCCTTAGATTACAGCCAGTGACCAGCAAAAAGTATTCCAGTCACTGACCGTAAAAATAAATTTATACCCGTAAAGCTGTCTTGACCTTAAAAATGCTGGTCTGCCCTTAAGTTCTGCTTCGTAAAATAAATGGTTACTGACTGTAAATCAACGTTATGCTCGTAAATGATGTCCTTAATGTAGGCCTTGGTGTTGTATGAGAATCGAGTGATGTGTTTGTAGAAGTAAAGTGAACTTGAACCAATAGAATGAGGCGAAATTGTGTTGGGGTGAATATATCCAGAGATCCGAGAGTTACGTGTTTTTTCGGCAGAAGAGGGAGGGAGAGATTAGAACCACTTCGGAGCCGGTAAAGAATAGACTCTGGAACCATTGTGACTGTTGCCTGATGCTATAACAATTAAAAGAAGAAAAAAGTATACATTGAATTATACATTGTATACATTGCTTTATATAAAAAAACCATATAAATTAGTATTTAACTCAATTAATTTTGCTGAAAGTCACTACCAATAAAAACAATGAGCTGGCCGTATAAATTAACGGCGAACTCTCCAAATTTACAGAAATTTCTTAGAGGTAAGTCGCATTATGTACTAACACTAATGAATTAAATTTGACTTTGATTCGATTTGATTTCGGAGAAATATTTTGAAAATTGACAATATTCGAATGTCAGTGCTCAGCAATATTCTTATAGTAAGGAAATTATAGAAGGCAACTCGCGGGAAAAAAAATCAGCCATTACCTAGTGTTCTATTTGGTTGCATTTATTCAGTGTTCTTTTGTCAAAACCCTTTAAAACTCATTGTAAAATATTAATACAATGTGTTAGGGGTCGTATATTAATATGTATGTTAGAAAAACGTGGAAATATATAATCAAAATCTGACAAATCGTTAATGAATAAAACGATATTATAAAAGAAACAAACAGCCTAATTACATCAGAAAACTGAGAGGAGGTGAAAGGTTATAGTTATTAACACCTTTATGTTTCATTTGGCAATAAAATTGATTTTTGAAAGAGTGAAAAAATGAAACTAGAAGTACAAAAAAATTGAAATCATAATTTAATAGGATAGAATTTTTTTTTTAAAACTTCATTTTTGACATGGATTCTAAAAGTGCATCTTAAGTGTAACGATTATGGAATACTCTGAATAAATCACTTGGCATATATGTACTTAAAATTAATATATTCGCCTATTTAATGCATTTATATGAAATCATTTTAGCATTGCAAAATTGATAAAATCCAATTTCGAAAATATTTTTATGTAAAGTAAACATTTGCTTCTATGTTTAACATATATAATTTTTGATGAAACGAGTTTTTGTTAATATTAAACAATTCTTAAAGTATGTTATTATGTTTAACATTCTAGAAAAAATGCAAAATTCAGCATAAACTAAAGATTATACTGATTTCGAGTATTCAGCGTTAACGAAACGATATTTTAACGAACTTCGACTAGTCATTAGGACTACTATTTGAAATCTGTAAAAGTAACTTTTCCTACATTGGGTTCTTATTGCAGCAAAAACGCATTGGAAGGAGAGAAAAAAAAAAAATTATATATATATATATATATATATATATATACAGATTTTTAAAGGAATGAAAATTTTAATTTTAATCAAAAAGTGAAGAGAATAAAGAAAAAATATGAAGATAAAAGAAAGAATGGCTATTCAATGTCAAATTGTATATGATTTGCATTAAAAATCATTTTCCAAAAAAAAGTAAGCATCAAAATTTTGTAGCATATTTTTTGTCATTCCAAAGAAGTGAGACATTAAAGAAACCGTAAAGAAAGTAATTAGAAAAAAAAAAAAAAACAAATAAAATTATGTCAGAGAAGTATAGGAGTAACTTTTCCGTGCCCACAGTTCGATAGAGGGAGGTTTGGCCGAGATCGATAATTTCCTTCTCATCGATTACGGTTGCAGTTTTTCCTTTCCCGCTAACAGAAAGAGAAATGAAACGGGACAACCTATTAAAAGTCCTGAAGAATTTATGATATTCGACGTTAACTTCGTCACGTGTGACGCGTGGAAGTCAAACTCTTCCAACACTTGTTAAGATGTGCTTAAGTTGGGTAGCTATATTTTAATACGGTAATCTTTGCTGGACACGAAGAGTGAAGCACAGCGCTTTGAGAAGAATCATTTGTGAGGAGAAAATCGTAGAAGACTATCGTACTTTAAAGATGTTCTTTCTCAATGTTACAACAACGTAAATAAAAATTTAAATTATATCAGTATTTTAAATTCTTATTAAAAAATATTTAAAGGTGACAGAAAATTCGTGAACATGATCCCTTTATTTGAGGATATATTAACGTTCTTGAGCACCAGCTATTTTCGCATCCATATTATGACTAGACCGGGTTCGTTCGTAACACTTTCGGTCTAGTTTACGGGTAAAGAGATCTCCAGTCATAGCGCTTTTGTACTAAATTATGTGACTGGACAGACCTCATTCGTAACATTATCGGCTTAGTTTACGGATAAAGAGATCTCAATTCGAGACATTTTTGTACTAGATTATGTGCTCATAATCTGTGCTCACAGTGACGCTTTTGCACTAGATTATGTGACTGGACAGACCTCATTAGTAAAATTATCGGCTTAGTTTACGGATAAAGGATCTCAATTCGTGACACTTTTGTACTAGATTATGTGCTCATATACACTCAATTCGTAATACTTTCGCTCTAGTTTACAGATTGAGATATCTCAATTCGTGACACTTTTGTACTAGATTATGTGCTCATATACACTCAATTCGTAACACTTTCGCTCTAGTTTACAGATTGAGAGATCTCAATTCGTGACACTTTTCTACTAGACTATGTGCTCATATATACTCAATTCGTAATACTTTCGCTCTAGTTTACAGATTGAGAGATCTCAATTAGTGACACTTTTGTACTAGATTATGGGCTCATATACACTCAATTCGTAATACTTTCGCTCTAGTTTACAGATTGAGAGATCTCAATTCGTGACACTTTTGTACTAGATTATGTGCTCATATACATTCAATTCGTAATACTTTCGCTCTAGTTTACAGATTGAGAGATCTCAATTCGTGACACTATTGCACTAGATTATGTGCTCATAATCTGTGCTCACAGTGACACTTTTGCACAGGATTATGTGATTATATCATTAAGTGCAATATCAAGCTAAAATGCCATGAGTAAGATCTATTTATCTGTAAAGAGATCTCACAGAGAGTGCTCATACATGCTCAATTCGTAACGCTTTCGGTCTAGTTTATCGGCAAATGGAACTCAAGTCGTAGTACTTTTGAACTGGTCTTATGGACTGGACTGACTCTAATAGTAACGCTTTCTGTTTATTTTAAAGGTAAAGAGATCTACAGTTTTGGTGATTTTGCCTTGAATTATGCTACCTGTCACATTTTGTTTGTAACATTTTCGGTCTAGTTTACGAATGAAGAGATCTTCCACCGTGGCGCTTTTGGACAAGATTATGTGACCAGACATACTTTGTTCATAACGCTGTATCGGTTAAGCGACATTTATTTATTTATTTAATTTAAATTGACAAGTTACGCACCAACACAAAACTAATGTTTCACAAATATCAGTGAACTTTGAATGGTGGGAAAAAAACACATTTTCTCTATTTGTTTTTCTTTTTTAATATAATAAGCGAATTACAAGATTCAAACTTAAACCCTAAAAAATTACAACATTTCATAACTGTTTCCTCCAGAAATTCTTAGCCGTTCATAAATGGATTTTGAAGATTTTTTAAAAGAATGTAACCTTATGCGATGATGAGAAATTTCATAATTTATTTTGTATAAAATCAAAAAGACCCAATATTTTCTGTTAATAAGGGAATGTAACTAGTGATCAAATTAACAAGTCACCGTGAAAATTCAGATACAAATATTATATATTTATTACGACTAAATTACTAACCTTCCACTATAGCAAAAATAATTTTTTTTAATATATACATTTTGCTATTTAAATGAATTATATTATATGTAAAAGGGAAAAATGGAAATCATTTTTATTTATTTTATTATCACTTCTGAAAAGTGACAAATCAAAATCATTTCACCGTATTTCCTTCTTGTAATTTTAACTTTATATGTTTATAAATTATATAAGTGTGAGTAACCATAGGCTAAGTTATCTTCCTCCTTACAAAAAACAATTCTGTTATTTTCAAGAATCCTTCCGCATACTTTAATAGAATTCACCACTTGTTGACCTCATAGCAACCATACTTTTATTTCCCTTCCTGAAAGTTTACAATTGAAATCATCATTCAGTGTGATCAATAACTTCAAAAACTATTATTTCTTTATGTCTTGTATGTTGGAAGAACTTTTAATTTGGCGATTTGTTCATTCTAACTTGTTTGCGTTTTAATACTAATTGAAGTTTAGGGTGTGAGAGAGAGAGAACTCAGCACCATATATTTTTATTGCTATGTTTATATTTATTATGACACTTTGCTAATAGAGACCAGCTTCATTATAACGAAAATTGCTATTTTTAATTCAATATCTGTTAAATTCTATTTATAAGAAGTAAGCAAAATTTCAATAACATTGGTGTAGATGGCTTTCAAGCGATATAGGGTAACGAACGGACTATGTCCGGTCACATAATCTTGCACAAATGCTCCAAGACCGGAGATCTCTCTACCCGCAAATTAGACCGAAAGCGATACGGACGGAGTTCGTTCATAGAAGATAAGTGGTGCTAAAAGACATTTGCATCTTCTTTGAAAAAGGAAATAATTTTTATTCATTTTTTTTTCAAATAAATCAATTAAGAAGTCATCTTCAAAATTGGATAATGAAAAGACTCAATTCAGGCCCATTTTGGCCCGATTCAGAGGTTTTTAGAATTCTTTCAGAGTTTCATATTAGTTTTCAGAAACTCTTTAAAAAAATGAAACCTAGTGGCATACTTTATAAAACAGAAACTTCATAAAAATATGAAGATAGTAATTAAAATGGACACGTTTCGAGCAAGCAAAGGTAAGTGTGCATTCTCAAGAGTCGCCAGACGTGAATGAGTAAAACAAAGGAAATGTTTTAAAAAGAAAACAAAAGGTTATTAACGAATTAATAACCTAGAGTGAAACAGAAAACGAAATATGAGCAAAGGTGAAAAAAAAAAGAAGTAGAAAACCGTAGTGGCCGATAGAAGTAAATCGAAGCAAAATGTATTTCTACGTACTAGGGAGACAAGGTGAGGAACTCATGACGTTATAAAGGGAATAGGCATTGATATAAATGTGCAAAGATTCCAGAACATCATATAGGAGGAATCTTGCGGTGTGAAAGGTATGTGACAGCTTATTTATTTGAAAATAAAAAAATAAACAATATTTTTCCTTAGTGGCTTAATATAGCTCTTGAAAAGAAGAAAGTGAATTTTTCCAAAATGAATTTGAATTTTTGGTAGAGTTGTAATAAAAAGTATGATTTTCTGTAAAATGCAGGCTTTGCATTGCCTTGTAAATAAAGTTGTGTTCAAAGAAGAAAATTTTTTTTAGTCAATTCTTCTTACACGTGTGCAAAATTCAATGAGCTCGGTGCATTAGTTTTTTGAAAAATGGTGTGTACCGACTTCGTAAATAGGATATCGAGGAAACTATTTTATTCTATTTTCGCTCCTGGATCGTTGAGGAGATAAAAAGGAATATTCCAAACATCCTTTCCCCTCAAGTTTAACTCCATATGACTACAAACTTTAGAAAATATTCTTGACATTTTATATTAAATTTCAAAAGTCATGCAACATTTTAATTATGCTAACAAATACCTTGTATTTTTTTTTCGACAAAAAGTTTGAGATACTCGAACTTTTCAAAAGTGCAAAGTATATTTCTTTCGAAATACAAAATATAGAGAGAAATTGATCATTTGTGCTTCTTAATGTTATATTTAATTAGCTCAAAAATATTGAACATTGTCTCCTTAACCAAGGAATTCGACCACCAGTCTATGAAATTTATTTACTCAAAACAATTTTAATCCAAAAATATTTTAAAAAAATTATTTATCGTTTTTTTTATTGCTTATGTTTATAATTATCAAATAAAAATACTTGAATTGTAAAGTATACAACTTTATTGTAATTATTAATGGCTCAATCTAAAATTTGGGTGAAATAGATTGTGACTAATCACTACAAATAAATAAATAAATAATTAAATTATCTCCTTTTAGAATACTTATTTCTCAGGAACTATTCATCTGGCTCCGTTCACTTTTTCGATTTTTCCATTAAAAATTACTTATGTCCTGAGAAATGTAAAAATATGAATTTCAAGAAAGTCAATTTCTTTTATTTATAATTTGAAGTAAAATAATAATAAGTAATTATTAAATAAATGTTTATGAGGGAAATTTTCATTACCCAAACGAGATTCCCCTTTTTTCTTATATGTACAAATTTCCCCTTTTTCTTATATACAAAAATGTAATATTTAGCTAAAGTGAAACAAGTTTTATATTATAAAAATTTAATTTGAAATGTGCCGGAGCAAATAATTGGTAGAAAATAACTGGTTTTAACAGTTAGAGCCCTCGAAAAAATGAACTTTAAAAATGGATTTCGTTTATAAAGTTCATAAATAAATAAATAAATAAATAAATAAAAAATATAATAGTACATATATATATACATATACATGTATAGGACAAAATAATAGGAACACCTGTCATATTATCACTATCACAGGTGTTCCTATTATTTTGACCTATACCTGTATATATATATATATACGAGAGAGAGAGAGATAGGGAAAATTTCGAAACGTAACTAATGGAAACTAATAAATATCAAAAATATAAATCTTATATGTTTAAAAAAATTCTAATGAGGACAGCGGACAACACTAGATGTAGAAATTTTTTTTTTCTTCATGCAACTGATTTTAGTATATATGTTAAAATATTTTCTTCGATTTCGTATATTTATATAAGTAGAATTTCTAAAATTTATAACAATAGAGATATTACATGTAAATAGGAGAGTAGCTTTCCCGCAATCCCTTTCTATCTAATTACATAAACTTTATTCCTCCAGGTGGCGTTTTAATCGTTTGATTGACTTGTTAGGAAATTAACATTTTAAATAGACGTCTATGTAATGATTCAATACCTTTGTGAGAGCAATTGCGTGTTAGGCGTCAGTTTCCCCACTGTTACTTATCTAGCAAAGTGATTGTTTTCGGAGTTCAATCACGCAATTGTTAGAGAATTTTCGAAGTAGTTAAGCAGTTCCAAGCGGAAATGACAGTGGTTTCAGTCTGTTAATTGCTGTTGATAATAATTCATCTCCGAACATCAAATAAATTCTATTTTATTTTATATCCGTCGTTGAACAGCCGAGCCAATTTTTTTGGGTTAACGACTACTAATGCTCAAATCCGTAGACTTGTTATCTTGAACCCAATCCAGAAGACGAGAGAACTCCTGGATCAAGTATTGGGAGAAATTTGCCTTCGTAGATGATTATTTTGGTATATATAATCCCCGTTTGATTTACATGGAGAGGGAAACCACGAAAACCTCTCATGGTTAGCCAGGTGGCAAGGGGAGTCTAACCCATGATCCGTCTACCACGGAGGATATTTTATGTCAGCACTGTGGTCGGTGCGAATATCAACCAGCCTCCGTTGGGATTCGAACCCGATTCACCTCATTGGAAGGCAAACGCTCTATCCCCTGAGCCATCGCGACTCCAATAAAGAAATTTTTATATTTTTATAAACGTCATTGAACAGCCGACCCAATTTTTTGTGTTTACGACTACTAATTTTCAACTGTAATGCCCTCACGGCTCCCAATAAAGATCTTCGGAGCAGCACAATACTTTATCTCCCTGTATTTGATATTAGAAGAATCCGTCGCCAAACTGTTGTACCATTTTGAGTATGTGGTGTAACTAACTACCACTACAAATAATAAATACGAATTCAATAGTATATAATAGATGTTAACTTGATTCTAACCTGAGGTATATTTTGATAGATGAAGGTTGACATAGTCGTTAAATAATTTCCCACAAGTACTTGATGCCGAAAATCTAATTAATATTCTATCAAAATTTTTACCGAATCCCTGGAAAATGTTAATACTATTACTAAATAAATATTAATTTCAAATGATATTTTTCCATGTATGATTGGAAATAAAGGTGTTTAATTTAAAATTATCTTTTATATTACGACATAATAGTTGAATAATAAAAATATATATGTTAAATATATTGAAATTGGGAAAAACCATTATGAGAAAAGAGCTAGACGGGGAAAAAAATTCTGTTAAAAAAAAACAACAACCTTAATTCTGGTTAATAAAATTAACATATACTGCATTTAAATCATTCATTTGGTAATTTTTCCGTTTCTATTTATTCTGGTTTTCAAAATTATAGTTCATATTACCACGCATTTTGCAAAAAATACAAAAATGAAAAGCAATTTTAACAAAATAAATAACTCTAAGTTATCATAAAATAATAACAAAATTTTATCACGTATTGTAAAACCGTAATTTATTGTAAATTTTATCAAAGACATTACAAAAGCTTTTCGGTCAAAATTAACGAGCTTTTTGGTGTTCTCATAGTGCCAGAAACAAGGTAAATTTTTTCAATATTCTGGTAGTTTTGGTCATAGGCTTTCTCAGTGTAGATATCTCCTATACACATATATATCTGATGATGACAAGAAAATTCGTTAGAGAATATTTTAGAATTAGGAAATTGTTATAAATATGATACATAAAATTCACGTGAATATCGTTTCAATTAACTTTTCAACTGAGATAAATAATTTTGTTTTTGAAATTCATATACTTTTTCAAAAGTTCTGTCAAACATAAGCTAAACAGCGTTTAAAGTCATAAATTAATTGTAAAGTAAGTTATAATTTAAATCGTCACACTATTCATTTGTGGAATAGAAAAAAAATATCTTCGAACAGTTTTAGACGTCAACAGTTTTGATAACAGAAGAAAAACAAAAAGATTACTTAAAAATAAATATTCTACCTAAATTTTTATAAAATGAATGACAACGTAAATTTTGTTCGGTGTAATGTTATATCTTTTAATTTCAATTTACACAGTAAAAGTTAAGATAAAAACAGGACGCAAAGTGTTGCGACTTCCGTAAATAAACATTTTATTTTATTTCATTTTATAACTCTTGCTGAACCCAATTTTGAGTTTTCGATTACCAATATTCAACTCCGTAACCTTGTAATTTTGAACCCAATCCAAAAGACAAGGGATCTCCTGGATCAAGTATTGGGAGGAACTCGCCTTCGCAGAGGACTTTTGATAGAGCTAACCAGCATTTGCGTTAGATGGAGAAGAAAACCACGAAAACCAATCAGGGTTAGCCCCATGACAACTCGAACCAATGATTCGTCTACCACTGAGGATATTTTTGTCAGCACTTTGTTCGGTGTGAGCCGGATGTGAAATTTAAATCGACCAGCCATAGCTGAGATTCGAACCCGATTCATCTCCTCGGGAGGCGAGCGCTCTATCTCCTGAGCCAACACCACTTTCGTAAGCATTGGAAGGGGTTTGGGATTTGATTCTTTTTTCTGACAAGTAGTGAACTGTTTAAAATTCCCTAATGCATATACAATATTTGAATCACCCATTATCTGTAACCACGTGTTATTTTTTTTTCTCTTTAAGTATTTCTATAAAGTAGAATAATTTAACACCAACTATTATTGTAATTAAAAAAATAAGTAATGCACTAAAAAGAAAAGTTAGTGGATAATAAGTATGGATTCGTTTACGGGAACCATAAAAAATGACACCATTGATGTTTAGTTAATTTTGTAATAAGTACTACTGGTATTATGGTAATTGGTACACAGTTTTTAATAGATATCAATTATAATATTATTGTTACGATTGTAGGTACTCTGCATTAGGTTCATTATGGTCCGCTGAAAGGGAAAAGTATCAGAATGTTTGATTGGGGTAAATTTTGATTATGAAAACCAGTTAATAAGTTGCTGGCTCATTTTATATTATTGTGATTTGAAAAACGTCCGTTTTTAATCTGCTTTCTTAAAAACTTTTATAAGAAATTCTTGCAATTCATTTCAAAGTGAACTTTATATAAAATGAAAATAATATCTAAAAAATTAATAGAGACTATATAAACTCTAAGTTGCCGAATATTTTATTTCTTACCCTTTTGTGTAGAATCATAGAAAAGTTGCTTCAAAAAATTGAGATTATTTCATTAGAATCAGATTTTTGCTCATTTTTCGTTTTTGAGATGGTTTTTTGTTATTGTTAAAATAACCGTTTTATTGAAAAGAAAACGCTTATTTTTATTAAAAAAAGAAATAAACTTAAATCTAATGCTGAGGAAGGAAATTTGTTTAAAAATATCAGAATATGATAAAAATTTTTTGTGCTTCTGGCTCTAAGAGAACACCAAAAATCACTTCGTCAATTTTTACCAAAGCGCTTTTTTGATGATTTTGGTATAATTAACAATAAAATGAGGTTTTATAAGATGTGATAAAAATTGGTGAATGTGGTAAAATTTAGTAAATTTTATCTGGACATCTTAGAGCAGGGCATAAAAGCCATTTATTAGGTTAAACTTACTCTACAGTTTTGCATTTTTCAATAAATGTGTGGTAATAAGAACCGTAATTTTAAAAACCAGAGTTTCCGTTACCGTTTGAATGAAACAAAATACCCAATGAATGGCTGAAATACCACACATTTTGGTTTCATGAACCAGATTTAGGGTGTTTTTTACCAGAAATGTCATTGCAATACAGTACGGTGATTATTTTTCTCTATGAAGAATTAAATGAAATTAAGAAATTAGGAAGTAAATAAAATTAAATAGTCGTGACGAATAACTAATAAATCATGTAAAATTTATGTCACTAAATTAGTTTGTGACATTTTCATGCATTTTCAGATTCTTTTCTAAAAACTAGACTACAGACAATACATAAGTAATAAAGTGTTCGGGAAAGTTTACACCAGAAGAAAAAAAGATGAGCACTGTAGATAGCTTTTGATCTAATGATCAGATTTTCACTTACTAAAACTTAATCTCAGTGATACCTCAATCTCAGTTGATACTCAGCAATAATACTGACGATATTGTTACTAACGAAATAAAACACAAAAAACTTTATTTCTTCGAATGAAGATACCTTTTTTTAAAAAAGGATTCTGATTTTTATTTCGTAATACCAGGAGTCATTCATGATTTAAAATATACAGGGTAACAGCAATCTGGAAAATATGGTTTCACTAATTCGGTCAGAAGAGCGGATAAAATGTATGAACCTCTTAATGTTACCCCTTTATTTCACTTTTTGCCTATTTTGCTAACTCTCGGAAAATTTGTAAACGAATCGAAATTGTTTTTGCACACAGTGCATAAATTAGTTCATCTAACGTTTTTTAATAATTATTCATTACTATTTTATTTCATAATCTTATAATTAGTAATAAATTAGTTTATCTAAAGATAATTCAACGCAAAAATATTTTTTGATAATTATTCATTACTATTTTATTTAATTACCTTTTAATTAGTTAGTAATAAACTAGTTTATCTAACTGCAATTCCACGTAAAAAATATTCTTTGATAATTATTTGTTACTATTTTATTTAATAACGGTAGAAAAACTATTAGAGTTTAAGATGTACAAATTTTTACATTAGTTCAAAGCACAAAATTTAAAACAACATTTGGACAAAATCGGTCAAATACTTTTCCCTGTCCTAACTCGCTAAACCACTTTGTACGTGTTAGTTTCTATTCTTTTCTACTGATATTTGGTGTTTTAGACACTTCTCTTCTTTTTTATAAGTGCTTTCTTTATAGAACCGAATTTATAGTATGTCCATTTCTGTACTTTTATTTGCACTTTTATTTTTTATTTTTCACGTCACATATTTAAAATCTGATTTCTCGACGGATTTCGTTCAAATATTTTATCATTTAAAATTAAATAATGATCAGGAGTAATTCAAGGTGTTTTTTTTTTTTTATATTTTCGATTCGGTTCGTATTCATAATTCTACTCTAATTTTCTAACATATTATCTAAGAAATATTGATCCTCGAAAGAAAAAAAATATTGGAAAGCCCTTTTGAAAAGGAATGTTTTATTAAAAGAGAAAAAATACTCTTAAGGAACACCTTTCACTTCCTACATTTTGTTTTACTTTTTCATTTTACTTTTTCTGTCTTGTCATTTCATTAACGCACTTATCTTACGAAACAAAGACATAAAAATAAATCCGTTTGTTTAGTTTAGTTTAACTCTAGCGATATTAAATTATGAAAGAAAAACGCTTCCATTATGTTTCAACCCAATAAACGAAAAACACGAAAAGTTGAATGAAATAAACACACCGTTCTTAATGTTCCCCACTCTCCTTATCCCGTGTTATGCCGTGATCACGATATTGAGAAAGGAAAGTAATTTCACCCTCGGCCACGGTTACATCTTTTTGGGGCGGGAAAATGGTAAATGGATTTTGACTCCAAAGAGAATTATTTTAAGTGAATTTTCCAGCCTGTCAAAGAGTTTTAAAAATAAAAAAAAAATGATTTTTTGAAAGTAAAATACGTTGTTTGGTTTTAATTCTCTGGCAATCAAATCTGCGGTATATCATTTAACGAAACAATAAAGCAAAATAAAGTTCATGTTTAAAAAAAGTAGCTTCAATGATTTTATTTATTAGGAATAATTTTATTTCGAAGTAAGGTGATTTAGACTGCTCAAAAGTTTTGTCGTCTTCCGATTTTTCTCCAAATTTTAAAATGTAAGGAAAATACGAGTCTATATTTTCTACATAAAAATATATTTAAATTAGATTTTAATATAAAACTATGGCTTTATAATTTTGTTCAAAAAGTGAATTGAAAATATTTATATAATATTTATATAATATAACCAATTAATTACCAAAAATAAAGCAAAATAAAATTAGAGCTCCAAAAGAATTGCGTCAATAATTGTATATATTATGATAGATTTTGATTAAAAGCAACCAGTTTTAGAATGTTTTTAGTTTAAGCATTGTGTTATAATTTTTTTATACGCAAAAATATATTTTAATGTGCAAAAAACTAAAATTTTTTATTTTTTTATTAAAAAAAAAAAAAGAAAGAAAAAAAAAAGAAAAGAGAGACAAAAAAAAAAAAAATGATGTCTGAAACTAACTTTTAAATTTTTATCGAAGCGTAATTTCTGTTTTATAGTTTAGTAAGATTATTTTAAACATATTAATTAAGCGTTATTTCAAATAGTACTTTAAAAAAAAAAGAACTTTTTTTAGCAAACAATTCTTTAAAAAATAAATTTTCGAAAAAAACGTGAACCCACTGTTTTTTCTTTTCACATTTTAACATGGCGAAATAAAAGCTTTTAATCGTCACTAAAAATATATCTGTTTATATGTGTTTATCTGCTTTAATATATATATCTGTATAATATAAAAATATATCTGTATATCACATTTGCTCATTGTTGATAAATTGGTACTCATGAGGCCAACCCAAATAATCCAGGTTCGAATCTATTATTTGGAATCATTATAACGCTTGCATGAAAATTATACTTGATCGTAAAGAGTATAGTGGGTTACAGTTTTATTACCGTTGATTTAACAAAGAGGAATTTTTTCTTTTACTTTTTTCTTTTCACATTTTAACATGGCGAAATAAAAGCTTTTAATCGTCACTAAAAATATATCTGTTTATATGTATTTATCTGCTTTAATATATATATCTGTATAATATAAAAATATATCTGTATATCACATTTGCTCATTGTTGATAAATTGGTACTCATGAGGCCAACCCAAATAATCCAGGTTCGAATCTATTATTTGGAATCATTATAACGCTTGCATGAAAATTATACGTAAAGAGTATAGTGGGTTACAGTTTTATTACCGTTGATTTAACAAAGAGGAATTTTTTCTTTTACTTTTTTCTTTTCACATTTTAACATGGCGAAATAAAAGCTTTTAATCGTCACTAAAAATATATCTGTTTATATGTATTTATCTGCTTTAATATATATATCTGTATAATATAAAAATATATCTGTATATCACATTTGCTCATTGTTGATAAATTGGTACTCATGAGGCCAACCCAAATAATCGAATCTATTATTTGGAATCATTATAACGCTTGCATGAAAATTATACGTAAAGAGTATAGTGGGTTACAGTTTTATTACCGTTGATTTAACAAAGAGGAATTTTTTCAGAGGTTTCATTTTCAGGAAACGCAGATGCGAGGTGCGTCGCATTAAAATTATTCAAATGAGCTGCTGATGGATCGTTTGGGATTCGTCATTAACGATGATCCGAAAATAATACTGAAATATACACACACTATATTACTCGAATGGTGAATGGTAGTAATAAACACCCGGGTTCAGTACCGTGCTCCTTAACCACCTAACAGCCTTTTAGGAAAACTTGGCATAGGTTTGTCATAAAAAATACCATAGGATATTCCTATGGGGTTTTGCCTGTAGTAAAGTTTTGCCATAAGAAGTATGGCAAATTTTTGCCATAAGCATTGGTATATCCTATGTTATTTTTTTATCTAGCAAATTTCTGCCATAAAATTATGGTGTGCTGTAGCCTTTGATTAAATTTTTTATAGGCTACAGAAACAATTCACGGCTCTATGGAAGTTTATCATACAACTATACGTCTGGAAATTTATGCATAGATAATAATAAACAAAAGTCATTAAATTACAGGAAGTCCTCGGGGCTTTTCACAATGATTATGCTACAAAAATAATTATAATAAGAGAAATTAAGGTGAGAGATTAAGTTATTTAATGTATGAGAAAAGATGATAATTATGAGTAAGAAAGCAAAGAACTCTTACCGGACAATACCCGAATAATTTAAATCCTTACGACAAAAATTAATTAGAAAGCCATAAAGCCAATAGCAGTAATAAAAATAAAATAAAATGGACTTAAGATTTGTTGGTTCTCTTCTGTTCATTAATTCGAAATCAATTCCTATATCAAAGATTGAACACAGTATCTTAGAAATGCATAAAATCTAACATTAAATATTAGTGAAATTCACACAACATTATTGTAGTCGCAAGAACTAATTAGGTTCGAAATTATTAAGTTGTTCATAAAATAGACTAAGTTCACAAACCTAGGAAGATGTCGAAACTATTAGGATATTTGATTAATTTCAAGAAGCTTAAAAATAAATTTAGTCTGATATTCGAAAAAAAAACCTTAAAGTGACCAAGTGCAAAAATTAAATACAATAAAAAAAATGTATGAATATATATTAAATATAATAACTTTCACACAGCCGGGGATTACAATGAATTTAGTACCACTGAAACACGATTATGCGCCGTGCAAAATCCAAAAACCCTGCAAACTAGGTGAAATTAGGCAGCAATATATTTAAGTAAAAATCATGTATATAATGGAAAGTTTGTCTCAATTTTAAATCGAAACAAACTTTTTATTATCTGCTATATTTATCTACTATTTTTTCCTCGAAACCCAAAAATTGAAGCGACACTTCCATTACACTGTTAAAAATATTATTTCAAAATTTCGTAGCAACATTACTATAGTGTCAAGTTAAGCTATATTTTTAGTCAACTTCTTTTCTGAAATATATTGTTTAGTAATATGGATTAACATATTATGAATAAAATGTCAAGATTGGGAGGAATACAAGGCTTAATTTAAACATTTTAGTGAAAATTCAACAATTTTAAACAATACTATGGTTAAAAGTGTCAATATGATCTTTACAATAAGAACAAAACAATAAATTGACTTTCAAACAGTGTACGTGGATAGGGTGATCTGAGAAGTTTTTATTTTTTTATCTCATAACCAGGGCGATGAACAGCAGGCCCAATTTTGAATTTATGACTATCAATGTTCGACTCCGCAGCCTTGCAATTTTGAACCTTACTCAAAAGATAAGGGGACTCCTGGAACAGGTATTGGGACAAACTAGCCTTCGTGATGAACTTTTTATAGAAATTAACCGAATTTACGTTACATAGAGAGGAAGACCACGAAACCCTTTCACAGTTAGTCCTATTGCTAGAGAGTTCTAACCCATAATCCGTCTACCACTGAGGATATTAACGTCAGTGCTGTGGTCTGCACGAAATGGGAACATAATTCGTATCGGCCAGCCATCAGCGGGATTCGAACCTGGGACATTATTATTACTTATTTGGAGCCACAATGGCATAGAGGATAGGATCAGGGAGGATTCAGAGAATCATTGAAATTAATTATAAAAGAAACGAAAACTAGAGGCTTGTTTGAAACCTCAATTGTTTAGTTGACTTTTGACCATGAAATGAAAGTGACCGCTGATAGAATAAAAATATCTTTTGGCTTTAGAACTTTTTTTTCGATTAGAAATTATTGAAGAAAGGCTCTGCTTTGAGTGATTGATCTCCTGAGTAAAATAACACTGTGGGTTGCTTTAGATAGTATTTTTTTTCCACATTTTCTGTAAGAAGTATCCTCTGCAGCCCGGTTATTTTTATTTCTCGATGGGGGATTCGGGAACTTTTTCTTTTCACATCCAGTGCCTCGTAAATCAACCGGCCGTGAACTTTTCCTGAATTATTAACTTCTTTTTCTTGAAAAAGAACAAAATGAAGAACACTTTTAATCCCTGACGACTTTTACTCGAGAAGTCACAAGTTGTTCTACTCTCTCGTTTTATATTCTATACAGGGAATTCCAGGTGCAGTTAAAATAGATGTTTCATTTATTACAGATAAATTTTTAAAAAAATTAATAGGAGTTATAAATTCTTTAAATGCTCAAAAAAAAATGAAATGATCATTAGGTGGGGCAAATATTTAACAATGGAGGTTATAGTACATTTATCCTGACAAGTAAAGGATATAAATGTTCAACATTTGGGATTATAGACTATTTTTACTACGAAAAAAAAAAAAAAAAACTCTATAAATGATTTTAAATTAAAGTTATAGTCAATTGTTTATTACAAATAAACAAAGGGCATTTAAATTATGTGATAGTCTAATTTTTATTCAAACAAAAAGAGCAATATAGTTAATCTAAAGTTAAATTTATAGTATAATTTTAAATGCAAATAAAAGTAGGAGATACAAATATTCAACAACTGAATTTATTGTCCATTTTTTCCCTGCAAATGGAAAATACTCAGTATAAATGTTCAAGATTTAAGGTTATATTCCATTTTGACGAAGCAAACGAAGGAGATAAAAAGTATCCACGTTGCGAAAGTTTATTTTTCATTGCAATTAAAATAAATAAAAGAACTGTTCAACGATTGAGGTCAAGGTCTATTTTTAGTTGCAAACAAAAGAAGGCTATATAAATATTATTAAGTCACATATTAAATATTCATTAAGTTCAAGAAGTTAAAGACATTTTTTCACGACTAATGACATGAGACGAAAATAAAAATTCAACAACTGAAGTTAGTGTCAATTTTATATAACAAAAGAAATGTAGCTATCTAAAATTTTAGCAACTGAAGTCATAGTCCATTTTCCATTTTAAACAAAAGTACACTATATAAAGAATTTACGAATACCGTTAGGTCTATTTTTCGAAGAAAACTAAGTGGGAAAATGTAAATTTTCAACATTTAATGTGAAAGTTTATTTTTTAATTAAAGAAGAAAAAAAAACAGACAGTTCAACAATTAAGTTTCTAGCCTATTTTTCATTGCAAAAAATAATAGGTGATAAAAATATTCAATAATTGAAGCTATAATAGTTTTTAATAGTTTTTATTACAAAAAAAATGTGGCGGTATAAATGGTCAACCATTAAAAAATAGTTAATTTTTTCTTTAAAACAAGACAAAGTAATGTAAGTGTATTACAGTAAAGGTAATTGTCAATTTTTTTTTCATTATAAGCAAAGCAAGATATCATAATTGTTCAACAATTGAAATTCTATTTCAGTTTTCATTACAAAAAAATGCAGCGGTATAAATGTTTAACAATCGACGCTATAGTCTATTATTTATTAAAAATTAAAGCACGGAGATATTAATATTCAACAATTGAGGCTATTGTTTATTTCTATTGATAGCAAAACGAGGCAGTACAAATGCTTAATAGAGTTAGGTGAACAGGCAATAAAACAATCAAGCCACAGTAAATCATAAATATTATTTATTTTTCATTAAAAAGTAAGGAGTTATGAATGTTCAACTAAACAATTTGATCAGTAGTTTGCACCGTTTACACTGTACTTGATGGTTATGGCTTTTTTTTCATTACACTGTTAGAAATTCCTCTTTAAAAATGGTTAAATAGCAATTATCTAATTGTTATTTTATCATATTTCTCCGAAATAGACAAAAAGCCATAAAAAGATGGTATTCAAAGTGATAAGTTTAAGAAAAAACTTTATTGATTGTTTTTTACGGTTTAACAATTAGAATCGTATCCGTGTCAACTAGGCCCACCTTATGAAGACATTTTGCTCAGTGTACATACCGCAGCTGAGAGGGTTAATTAGTCAATTTCATGATCGGTTGAACAGGGGTTCGAATCTAATCGTGACACCATAATATTTTCTCTTTTCCATCAATAAATGGAAAGTTTCCAGTGTCCTGCACTCATCAGTCGGTGGCCCTATCATTGGAATAGGAAACTATCATTCATACATAAATGACGCAGCACCCACAGAGCTCCAATGCCATTTTAAGTTTTTTTTTATAGCATAGAAACTTCGAAACTATGCTAGTTGTAAATGGTTACACAACCGTGTAGTTCTATATTCACGGATTTTTTACTACAGCAATTGCAGAGCCTGTGCTAAGAATTTCAAATTATTAGCCAAAAAGAAAAGATGGTAGTGATAAGTTTAAGCCAAGGATTAGCCAAACATCAAAAGTATACGATAATTTTTGAAAGTCTTCGCCAAATGCAAATTTTAAAAAATTTTTATGATAAATTTTCCCCCCATAGAAAACTATTTTACGGTAGCTTGTTTCAGGCTTATATAATTTGGATATAAGCCATCCTGGATTTGGTTCAGGCTTATATAAATGATTTTTTTAAGAAAAATTAATTTAATTTCTTTCCAGTGGAAAAAATCATTCGCCAATGCTTTTGCCAAAACACAATTTTATTCGCCAAATTTACGATTTTATCAAAAAATGTTTGCAACCATAAACTTTATGGTTAATCGGAAAGACAAACGGCTGCCAGTTATTCTACCGTAATTTCAGAATGAAAATTCTAACAGTTTCAAACAGCATAAGTTAAAACTAATATCTTTACAACGATAAAGGTTCTATAAAGAAAATTGTTAAAAAAAATTAAATTTCGGTGCTGTATTTATGATTTGTTAATAACAATAGATTCTCTTAGACGAATATCTTTAAATTTTTAATGCATGTTTAAAAGTAAATTATTGTAGTAATTTATTATTTTAGTATCAATACGAAAAACGATAAGAAGGAAAAATCCAAAATATTGGGGATTATTCTTTTCCTAGCGATAAGATTTTCCTACATTTTTCCCATTTCTCTTTCCTTACTTACCCTCAGGTGAGAAGGATATTTGCAATAATAGTCGTAACCGTGAAATAGTGTCAAAGGAAGACATTCAATTTTGATCACAACCGGCAGCCAGTGGGCTTGTTGGATGTTCTAAGATTGCTCTTTATCGTTCTTAATTACTGTTCGAAAACGGAACTTCTCCCTTTACTTCGCGTTCGTAATTTCTAAAATACGATAGAGTTTGTTTTTTTTTATTTAAAAAAGTTTGTGTTAAATGTAGTTCATATTTAAGTTAAATTTCTTAACTCTTTTATTTACAGGGAATTTTGAAAAAAATTTCAATATTTTTAATGAAACCTTTTTAATCAGTAAGTAGGATCTAATATTTTAATAATGTTCTTTTTAGTTATATTTTAATTGACTTTTTGAGAAAACAATTGTTAGTGCCATTTTAAAGTAATCAATCAGAAACTTTGCACAAAAATTTGGCGAGAGGCTCAAAATATTATAATTTTATACTTACATTTTTCAACAGTATATACGGTGCGCGAAATAAGTAAATGAAAAATTTTAAAAAGCGGACAATATGAATAAATTTTGATTTAAAATGATTGGATTTTCCTGTACTAAAACTCAATCTGAATGACTCGGGTTAAAATGGTTAATTCAATTTTTCAGGTTAATTCGATCTCTCATTCAACCTATTATGCTCAAAACTTTTTTTTTGCCGTGTAAAATTATAAACTTTAAAATGATGTAAGAAATTGTATTCCTTAAAATTCAAAATGTTTCAAATGTTTCCAAATGACTATTAAAGAAAATAATTATACTTAATAAATACTAAATCTTAACAAAACTTTATTTTTTGCATGGAATTTTCTTTGGATAAACGAATTTTATATTTGTAAACAAATTTTTTTTTCAATTTGCTTAAAAAGTAATTGAGATATAGCGAAATACGCAAAAAATAGAATTAATATAATGAGGTCCAAAATTTGGACCGCTCTTCTGACCAAACTATCGGGACCCTATTTCCCAGATTGGGGATACTCCCTATATTTTGGGGTTCAAAAATTCGCATCTGTCAAAAAAAAAAAGGTAGTTTTTTCAGAGAAAGTGCGCTTTTGTGACTGATCTCGTAACTTAAAATATTTTAAGCAATTATTATTTAGAATACTTGAGACCACGCTCTCGAGCCATTAAGATTGAGTCCTAGAACATGAAGATCAGATAATTAGATCAAAAGTCATTCAGGGTACGATTTAAATGTACTTTTGTGACCTCAAAACACTCTCAAAAAAGTTTTTGAAACAATTTCGAAGACTTTACTGCCAATTTATTTGTATCTATTTGAAGTAAATAATTTTACTCAGAAATATTTTAAATTCGGAATCAACAGTACGCTTAAGTGTTTCCCCTTTCAATTTATTATTATTATATTTTAACAATAAAACACATGCTACCGTTATAATTTCAATTACGAAAGTGAATATTGCTGCAATAAAATATTTTAAGATATCAAGGTATTTTATAAGTAGAGTCCTGATTTTGATGACCTATAAAATCTCAATTAATGCCCTTAAAAAGTGCAAAAAATGCCCTTTAAAAGTGCAAAAAATGCCCTTAAAAATGCAAAAAATGTCCTTAAAATGCGAAAATTGCGCTAAAAACGCCTTATGACATGACTTAAATAAAGTAAAGATATTGAACTAAAACAATTTTTTACTCTTTAAAACTATTATGAGTCATTTCAAAAAATATAAAGCAATGCAATACTTGTTCTACGTTCATTAAAGTTTGAACAATATGTTTTATATCCTAAAATAACAAAAAAAAAAAAGGAAAATATATTGACTCCAAAACATTTTCATTTTGTATAGAAACTTTAATGAATATAACAACTTCCATCTCATAATATTACTAAATATCAGAATTACATTGAATTATTAATTTTTTTTTAATATTTTGAAATGTAAACGAGCTTTTCTTGTCTGAAAGTTAATTTTTATACCTGAAAAAGCTTCTTTCAACGTCTACTGATGTTATTGGTGCGTACTTGAAAAAGACGGTCTCACTTACTGACAATTCTTCTTCAATTTGAAAAGATGTTGCTTCACCTGTTAATATCCTAGAGATTTTCTTCATTGTTTGGAAGCCAGTGTAATAATGAAAAATGATAAAAAATAATAAAAATTGGAAAAAATTAACAAAAAATTTAAAAAATGCTTGAAAATGCAAAATATGCCCCAAAATTTAAAGAAAAATGCCCTTTAAATCTAAAAAAATTGCTCTAAAGGACAAAAAATGTCCAAAAATGCAAAAAATGCAAAAAAATGCAAATGTCATCAAAATCCGGGCCTTACTTATAAGTAAGTTGATGTTGTAAAATCTGTAAAAAGAAAACACTTTTTACGTATCCATATTTACAAAATGAGCTTATAAATAATTTTTCATATCGCCTATTCAGACTTTTTTGAAAAAAGTGTATTATAAATTATGCTTAAAATATCAGGGAAAACAATCAAATTATTTAGAATTTTATAGAAAAAAATTATAAATAAGAGAAATCTCTACGACATTCTAATGGTAGAACATCAAAAATATTTTGCTACTTAGAAACAGAAACATCACTGCAAATTACTTTGCTAGATAAGGTAATTATTCGCTTTGTACAATATCTTTTAAGATAAAATTCAAATTTTCTGCTGTTTTCAAAATATTTAATAGTGAAAAGAAAAACTGTTAAATAATTTCTCAAATTAAAAAGAAAATCTAATTAAGATTTGTTTTAATTTCTCAAAGTTAATGACTTTATAGTTAACTAAAAATTAAATGACTCCAAAAACGACCTAACAAAATTACGTTATAAAAAGCTTTGGATTAAATATCAGATTTTGAAGCAGTAAGATGTAATATGTATGGCCCTATTTAAAAAATTCCGTGTAATTAGTGATAATTACAAATTATGTTAAGAAATACGACGCATGAGTTTTTTTCTGATTAAAGCTCTAGAGAATTTGGTTTCAAATAACTCAAATCGATGTCGTAAGTTATAAAAGAAAATACTAATTAGTCAGAAAATAAACTGGATCACTTGTATTTTTAAAAAATTTTGAATTTAAGGCAATTCCACCATTGCGGACATGACATTTGTAGACTTTGAATCCGTATAACTTAATTAAAAATATTTTAATTTTAATAATAATTTAATTAATTAAAATAATTTAATTTTAATATTTTTGTATAGATAACTCTTGGAGTCCTTTGCACTTGTTCTGAAACTTTTTAATTACCTTGAATTCTAAGTTTTTATTGATAAAAGCTGACTGTTACGGACGTATCTCCCACAAATGTCAAAATCGCAAAATGGGCGATCAGGTTACAGGATATAACAAATAACATCAATTTTTTTCTTAAAATAGTTTGTTAATATGTATTCAGGAGATTATAAAGTTTTCGAAAACATTAAGTTTTAAAGATTGTGACTTTTTAATAATTATGAAAACGCAAATTTATTTGTTATAGACATAACGCTCTGTGGTTTTAAATTACGTATTATCTTTTACAGAATGGTAAATAAATAAAAGAATACAAACGTAAATTAATAAAGGAATGCAAGAGAAAAGTAAGAGAATAAATAGTCTTAATAATTTTATCAACATATTTGATAAGCAAGAAAAACTATTATTAACAAACATTTGTGTAAAACAAATACTTTCTGTACACTTCTTTTATAAAAGAAATGATTACATAAAGATTTATTAAGTAAGTTTTTTTTTTGATCATGTTTGCGATTAAATACAAAATTAATTGTTTCGTTAGAAATTTTCAACATCGTAAGAATTTTTATTATTGGGAAAAATCAGAAAAATAGTTTTCCTTTCCTTTGGATCTGTGATACGCTCAACTAGTTCTATATTCATATTTTATGATCATTGTCTAAAATGCTATGTGTTGTCATCAGAAAAAATGTCGACTTAGTGCAGATCAGGAAGTTTTTTTTCATGCCCATAAATAAACTGTCATATGGCAAATGATTTAAAATCATTGTATGGGAGTAGATTTATAGTACAGTGTATGAGATTGCTGTCTACAGTGCGCAAAGCAACTAAAAAAAACGACCACCCTAAATAACTAAATCAATAACTAATAATAATTAATAATTAAAAATGTCGTATATTTAAAAGTTGATTTCTCGGGAACTATTCAACAGATTTTGCCATGAGATTGTATTTTGCCATGCAAAATTAGATACTTTAAAATTTCGTCAAAATTTATATACCTTACTATTCAAATGTTTTACGACTGTTATTAATTAAAATAATAAAAAATAGTAAATATTTATGAAAAGTTATTTTTTGCGTGGAATTATCTTTAAGTAAAAAAATTTTATAATTGTGTACAAAGATTTTTCAATTCGCTTTAAAAGTTCTCGAAATATGGCGAAATGCGCAAAAAGTAAATTTAGCATTAAGGGGTCCAAACTTTGTTGCGCTCTCCTGACCAAACTATGGGGACCATATTTCTCGGATTGCGACTACGCCCTATATTTAGGGAGTCAGAAATTCAAATCCACCGAAAAAAAGGTATGTTTATTCAGAGAAAGAACGTTTGTGTGTCTGATTTCGTAACTAATCGTAAAATATCGTCTGCACTTATTAATTGACATATTTGAGTTCACCCCCTCGAATCATTAAGATTGAATCCTTGAACGTGAAGATCCGATTATTAAATCAAAAGTTATTCAGGGTAGTCCGTTTCTTTGTCGCATTTTACATATTAGATTAGTTATTTGTCCAGTGTGTATTTTGTACTTTGTTTTGCTTTTGCAGAATCGTGAAGTTCTCACTAAAATATCACTGTATTTGATTCGATAACTAAAAATGACACGTCTTATGTTGACACGTTGTTAACAAATCAAATGCAAGATAAAGAATTTTTACTTTTGTTTCACCGCAGAAGAAAATCCTCTGCAAAAAATAATATTTATTATTCTTTCATTAGTTTCTTTAAACGCGAGCAGAAAAACGTATATTTGTTACAATTTTTAGGTATCATTTTTATTACTTATTAATTATTTATTATTGTTAATAAGTGTTATTATTAATAATAAGGAGGCTCTACAACGTCCTTTCAAGAGTTGGCGATATTGATATAGTTCGCGCTGGGAGTTTGGCATCCATTTGGCATGCACTTAGATTCAAACAGGCTCTCGCCTCAGAGATAATGATATTACAATTAATAATGGATTAACTTGAAACAGAGTATAGTCGGAACACATTTTCACTGGTTCATATACCCAACTTTCTTAGATTTTTAAATTAATAAAGTGAATTTATGTGAAAGATTATAATGCAGAGTTTGTGTAATGTCTCAACTATGATGAAACTTAATACTTATTTTGTATAGATATAAGAACACCGACTTAAACATGAAACCGGAAAACCAAAATCCGAAACATCATACTATTCTTTTACATTGATTGCTGGACTATATGACTATTGCTAATTATTTTATAGTTATTATGAGTCACATTTTAGTGGTCTTGGACCAACGGATTACCGATAATTTAGAGCACGGACATCAAATGATATAGCAATAACTAAAATGCAATTCCTTTTCAAAATATTATAAACTTTTTAGTGTAACATTTCTTTTGAAAGTATTTACTTTATAAATATAATACATTCCAAATGATATAGAATTGAATTTTAGGACAATTAAAAAGAGCTAAAATTTAGAAATGTTATCGTTTGTTGTCTCTCAAATATATTTATAACTATACCGAATGTGACTTACAGTATTAATTGATTTCAGTTCAAGTTTTTTTTGTTTATTTCGTATGTTACAATGCAGATATGTTACGTCCGTAGCCCAAAATGTTTTATTTATAACACAATTTCGTAAAAAGTTGCATTCTTCGAAAAGAATTTATTGAAGGCATTAACTTGTTACAAACAATGATAAAAACATCAGAAAAGATTTTTAAAAGTATTGTTTAATTTTGATAAATATAAACTTTTTTTTTTAATTTTTGTGGTGGTCTTAACAAAACTTATGCCAATTGAAAATTAAAAATTATCGAAATTTCTTTTTTCACAGAATTTTTATTTTGTGCGCAATTGTAGTACAATTTTACCAAAAATAATCCAAACAGGCTAAGTACTGAAAATAATTTATTAAATATTAAAATAGAGTATTTAAATAAGGCCTTAATTTCACATATTTCTTTAAAAAAATGAAAACTGAGTTAAAAAATGAAGGTATTTACTAATTGCTATATTCCGTTGCAAGTTGAGGAAAGACCATTGAGGAATAGAATTTATGTAATCATCAGCTACTACATATAGTTCCGTTTTATTTCGTTACATCAAATTATGCAAACATGTTTAAAAAACAATTTAAAGGCTTTAAAGAATTAAACTCGCCGGACAGAAAATTTAATTTGTTCTATCTCTTATGATATACATCATAGATTTTAAGCAATAGATTTGCTTTTAATTCAAAATTTAATTTCTTTTTAGCACTCAAAAATTAACCAAAAAAAAAAAAAAAAAACAGATAAAATGTTTTTTTAAAAATAAATCTTTTTTAATTTAAGCGTTTATTTGAAAGAAAAAAAACACCCATAATATTTAAGCATTAGTAAACTTATTTAAATGCTGCAAAAAAATGTTAAAATGCAATTTCTTATGAAGGAAGTTGTATTTATTTTTGCCTTATACAATTGCTTTTTATTATTATTTTTTAATATTAGAGACCTCTTCTGAAGAAATATATCCATAATTTATTCTGACACCCTTAATTGTATATTTATTCCCTCTGTGATCATTTGTTATGACTAATGTCACTCTCTAAGATTTCAATTCCCATTCTGTGGCACTTTTCTTTTCTTCCTTTTCCATACCATTAGGTACTTCTTCAACGAGGGTATTATTAAGTTACTTTTTTTTTCTTTTTTCAATGTGACAGAACAATTTTTTACGACTAAGTCTTCATGAAAGATATTCCCAAGAAGTTCTCAAAGAATTCATTTTTTAAAACATTCACCTGTTACTATACCTTTAGTAACCAGTTTTATTATTGACAATTATTTTTACTGATTTGTAAAAAGACACTAAAATTTTTCTCCGGTAATATTGATTCCTAGTATGATAATTACGACCCTATTTTTCTAATAAAAATAATGTAGTTAATAATTATTATTGGTTTGTGAAACAATAACTACATCATTATAAGAAGATTAGTTTAAAAGTTTGCATAGATCGATATAATAATGAATATCACCTTTACCGAAATCTACAAGTGCTTAATATTTTTTATAGACAATTTTTTTCATTATTTTGTAAAAAATCTTTATAGTTTTTCTATAATAATATTGACACTAAATTTTAGGTGTATTACCATATTTTGTTAAATAATTTTATTTTTTGCTATATAATTATAATTGGTTAACAAAATAATCACGGTGTCACTTTTAAGTTTGAAATTAGCATCATTTTATGTAACAATAAAATCATTTATCAATGAATAATAAAAAAAAAGTCTTGACCGAACTTGTTAAGTACTCAAAATAATTGATCATTTGAACCCTTCTTAAAACTAAAATAACTTTTGTACTATTCACATTTAAACTATTTATTTTAATGTGCAAAATGTTAAACATAATACTGGTATTCGGAATTATCTAGTCACCTTTCCATTTAAGACCTATGCCAATTTAATAAAATTTACTTAAAAGATTAATTAAATGTTTTAAAAGTCAAATCTAATTAATGTATACACATATGAATTTTTTTTTAAAACATGTATGTTGCAGGCAAAAAAATAATTAACAGAATGTCTTAAATTACCTATCAATAATTTAAGTAAACAGCAAGAATTAAATACTTGGATTTTGTTAGATTATGGGGTAATTAAAAGCTAAAATAAATTTGTTTCAAGCACTAAGGAGGAATTTTTTTTTACTTAATTTTTTTAGAAACGGGTAGTTTTTTATAAATTTGTAATTTAGATATTTAGTAAAATTAAAAACCAATTTTGATATTTGTCTTTTTCATTTATTTTAAGTGACAGGCCAATAAGTTTGACTGTTTTGGCCAATAAGTTTGGATAAAAGAAGACGATTTGTTTTAGAGTTTCATTGATAATAACAGTATAAGAGTTTCCTTGAATAGACTATTTAATAGATTAATTTAAATTTTAAAAAAATGGTTTAAAAATGAAACATAACATATTAAACATAACTGTTTGTTAAAGAATGTTTAAAAATTCTAATGAAGTATGTAAATCAAGTCACAGAATAAAGAAATCAATGACAGTTTTTGAATATTCACGAGAAATCTAAAACAATTAATTTTTTAAAGAGTCTTTCATTAATGTTCTCCTCTGGACTCCGCACTTTTGGTTTGACCTTGGGGCAAACAATGGTCAGTTTTACAGCGACTTCATCCCCTTATCAATAATATAATTCATTGCAACATTAAAAATAATAGAATCAATTGAAAATGATGTTTAAAATTACTATTAATACAATTTATTAATTAAAACTAACATTTTTATTTTTTACTGTCAATTTATTATTGTTACTTTTGAACTGCATATTTATCTCAATTCGTGTGCCGTAACATCGGCTGAATTATATTATCTGTGTCATTCTTACGGATGAAGGTGTGTGGTGTGTAATTAAACGTGAAGATGCGTACAGTGCGCAAAATAATTAACGGACAACTCTGAATAATTTTTGATCTAATGATCGGATCTTCCCTTGCTATGACTCAAACTTAATGAGTGCAGACGACATTTTAAGTTGAGAAATCAAACTCAGAAACATACTTTTTCTGAAAAAACATAAATTTCTTTCGGCAGATTCAAATTTTCGACACCCAAATTATCAGCTGCAATCAGAGCCCCCATACTTCGGTCAGGAGAACGGTTCAAAGTTTGGACAAAGTTTGGATGTAAATTTTATTTTTTCGCTTATTTCGCCATATCTTGAAAACTTTGTAATTTTATAATTGTCAAAATTTTATAATTGTTTGCAAAATTTTATAACCGATTGATTGTATGCAAAATTTTATCTCGAAAATTTTATAATTGTGCGCAAAAAGCTTTCAATTCGCTTAAATACGAAAAAAAAATATATAATTAACTTTAAGGGGTTTAAAATTTGAACCGCTCTCCTGATCAAACTATGAGCATCATATTTCCCAGATTGGGGATCAGAAATCTGAATCCGTCGAAAATGAAGTATGTTTTTTATTGAGGGAAAACGTTTTTGTGTCTAATTTCGTAACTTAAAATATCGTATGTGCTAATTAATTAGCATAATTCAGGTAACTTCATCGAATCATTAAGATTGAGTCTTAGAACGTAAAAATCCAATATATCAGAATGGTCCATTTTTTATTTTGCGCACTGCATACCAAAACACGTTTAATTTTTAATAAATTTTAGTATTTTTAAGCATCGCTTTTAGTCAATCTGAATTTTATCACAACGATTACTCTAGTTATTTTAACTATCAATAATAGTCCCAAAGTTAAGTCCCAGGTAGTTTAATTTACAGCATCTAATTAAGTTCGGAATTTGATTTTGGTCAATACGTGAGGTGAAAGTGAATAACATGTATCATGATTTTTGTTGAAAGGAAAACGAAAAGGAACTGTTACAAACACTGAGAATTGGGTACTTGCAACTAATCGCATGATTGTGTCTAATAACATGGTTGTGCATGGAATGCTAGCGATGCAGCTTGAAGGTTGGGGTTTAGTATCACGCTGAATCCATTTTTGGACATTCACGCTGAATCCATTTCAGATTTAATTGCATGCCTGCAAGTGATGTCACGCGTGTGAGTCAAACTTGATTGACTGATCCACGCGTGACGTCGCTTCCAATTATCAAGGACATATGCTTCTTTATTGTTGAATTTAGTAATTTTATCGTCAATTAGAAGATTGGTGGAAAATACTTATGCACTTTTTTTACTAATGCATATATTCTTTAATAATATACATTCAATATATTGATATAAAAAAAAAAAATTTCAAACTTAGTTCTTCGTTTTGTTTCGCATTAATAATTTCATGAAAACTACCAAAATAAATTATGTATTGTCAATTGGATATAAATCTAATTATAGATTTCAAAGATTCTAAGTAGTTAAAAAAATCCCAACTCTTGGAACCCCTGGGATCCTTTATCGAAACTTTAAGTTCAACAAAACACCTTTCGGGAACCGCTGTCTTAGGTGAATGCAATAATTGACGAAGAAATATCTTGTTTTCTAAACCTTCTCGATATTCTCTGAGGCTTCTTTTACGTTATGAACTAAACAAGAAGTCATGCATATCACCTTTTCTTCAAAAGAAAATTTTGAAGCAAGGTTAAGGAGTGAAAAAAAAAACATTCGTTGATTTTTTTAAAAAACAATTTCAGTAGAAAATGTTATATCGATTTACAAAATTGCTCAGAAAATTATATGATTACTAACTTAAAATGATATTTTCCTTTGGACATAATAACTTATCGTATTATCTAATAAATATATATTTAATAAAATTTGTTTAAGTACATACGTTTACATATTTTGCATATGTTTTAACTTGGAGAGAAAGCTTTTTACGACCACATCATAATCTGACGAAGAAAAAATTCCTTACAATATGATAATGACATTCTGGTAAAAGGAACTATAATTTTGGTTTATGAAACCAAAATATACGGTATTTGAACTATTCATTTAATAATTTTTCTATTCATATGGTAACGGTTTTTACAGAAATTAAAGTTATCAAGATTCTAGTTTTTATTACCGCTCATTTAGTTAAAAATGCAGAACTACAAGTAAATTTAACCAAATAAATAGTTTTTATGTCATGCTTTAAGTTATCATGATAAAATTACTTCATTTTACCACATTTATCAAATTTTGTCACATAATATAAAATCATGTTAGATTATTGATTTTCTCAAAATCATTACCAAAGCACTTCATTAAGTTACTGGTCTTCACATAGAGCCAGAAACAAAGTAAATTTTCACCTTATTCTTTATGTTTTGACCCTATTATTTCTCAGAGTAGGTAGGTTACTTTTGAATAAAATTAAAAAGGAAATAAAATTTATTTTAATTTTATATATTTATTAGGAAGTATATTTTTAAAAAATGATTCAAGGTAGTTATTTAAGTTTCTATAAATTTTTTGTTTCATGCTAAACAATCAATATAGAATCAATATAGAATTTATTTGAGTAGGGCAAGACTTTAATTCTACCTTATTTTGGTATATTAAATTTTCTTCAAAGATAAAATTTTACGAAACATTGAAAAAGCCATCTGTTTATTGATTTTAACAAGTTTTTGTTATGTAATATCGTATAATTAACTAATGCTGTAATTCATTTCAAAACTTTTACTTACTATTTTTAAAACTATTTATTCATTTTGCTATCGATATAAATCTTAGTTGAAGTAATTTATTTTTAATTTAAAAAGGGGATAAAGTAGTTATAAAAGATAAACAATAGTTAAGAAAACGACTGAAAGGACCATATTATATAGTCACGTAAACTGGTGAACCACATCTGATATTTTATGAAGCTTGTGTACGTGGTAACGATGTAATAAACATTATCGTCTCACAAAATCAAAATATTATAAAATGTCTTGTTTGATTCGCGAAAATATTTCACGTTACTTTTTAAATCGAAATATCACGGAAGATAAGCTAGACTGGCATGAATAAATTATCAATATACTAGGAGAGTCCACCCGCTTCTAGCATCGTTTACCAAACCTCATGATTACTTCTTAATTACTTTTGTTTCTTGATTATAAACGGGTTGTTAAGTCAAATATTAATCAATTTAAATATATCTCAATATTTTTATTTCATCAACCCAGATTTAATTACTGGTTCTACTTAGATAATGCTTAATTATTTCGTTGGGTGACCATCGTAACTTCAACCTCAAATTCTTATTTACGAGTATTTTAGATTACCATAGAAACTTAATGTCGTCTAAGAGATTATCGGGAAATATTGCGAAAAGTTAAATTTTAATATTGTTTTACAAATTTAAACATTTATTTAGAATTCACAATTTTAATTGCATAGGTTGATTAGATACAGTTTTACAAAAAATTTATTAAGAATACAAATACAATTTATATAAAAAGTAGATGCTATTTATTTACCGTTTTAATGTTTAGTATTTTAATAAAATGTGTTTCGCTTGAAATGTTTTACTATATGGCAATATACTATTACTTCGTAGCATGATAAGGGAACACCATTTTTAGTAGTAAACTTTTAATTTTAAATAAAAACAAAATTCGAAAAGTAATATTAAGATGTTAACTTTACAGTTGAATACCGTTAAATAAGGGATACATGAATAAATTACAGGTTTATACCGTTAAAATTTTTTACTAATTTTATGCTAATGAAATATTCAAAAATGTATAAATCTTTATCCCTCATTTAATATTTATATCACGTGATTTCACACTCTTATGTGAATTGCTGAGAACAATCAGAAACAGTTTATTTTTTAACGTTATGCCAAAAAATGCAAAGTATAATTCATAATTTTTTTTTCTCCTTGAACGTAAAAATAGGTTACATCTTATTATATCTAATATTCTTTGATCCAATAATCAGATTTATCACGATATGATGCCAAACTAAAAATACTAACTAATTAGTACAGAAGATAATTTAAGTGATGAAAGCATACACGTACTTTAATCAACGTAAACAACTTTAAAGCAGTCTTATATCTCTCGCCTTTTAATAATTTTGAGTGTCTGAAAAATTTCTTAAAATTATTATTTTGCTTATCAGTACAATTAATTGCGCAAAGTAAAATATTTTTGTAAACAGTCATAAGAACCCGTTTGTGCAAAAGATAATTTGAAATACTGATTCATTATTTTTTTTAACGTGTAATTAAGTATTAATCAAAAACAATACTTAAAGTATGAGGACAATAACTTTAACTTTATATTCAGTTAAGAATTTTTACGTTGTAAAGTTTGAAAAAATTAGGTTGAATATTTCTTAAAAAAATATAATAATGATAATAAATTTCTAAAATTTTATATAATTTTTTAGTTATTCCTAGCTTTTTATTTAATAGTCTGACTTAAACTTTAAGATTTTAAGTATACGTAGCTTAGTAATAGGTAAAATATTTATACTTTAGAATAAAAGAAAATAGGTATTAAATTAAATAATAAGTAATTTTTAAACACATATTTCATAAAATTATCACTAGACAGAGCTTTATAATTACGAGAAAAAAATTTCAATTAAACTCATAAAGGTTAGCATTTACGAAATAATTATTGTGAAAGAAATCAGAATGTAAAAAAAAGGTCATAATGTTTTAGATAAGTTAAAAGTTGAAATCAATGTAACATCGACTATAAAAGGGGATAAATTTACTGAAAGTTGATTATTGTTTTCTCTGCAAGAAGAGTATTGCGCAGGAAAAACAATTTTTACAGATTTCTTAGTAAACTATAGTTTACGCGTGAAATAGTTACGCGTACTGTTTTTATAAATATACTTTAACTTAATCCATAAAAAGAAGTCCATTAATATTTAATAGAATCTAAAATCAGTTCGGTTTTAATGCAATTAAAGTTCTTATGATAATTTATTTAAATTTATACTAATCTAACTCTGCATAATAATAAATCCAAACTTTTAATCAAATTTTACTTGCACGAAATTCTATCTAAAAATGATTTAGCAAAAACTGATTAAAACTACTTAATGCGCGGATTGTATACTAAAAAATATCAAGTCAATTAAAATAGAATTTTTTTTAAGAAAAAGGGATATTTGAATCAAAATAATTTTTGCTTTAAAAAGAACTATGCTAATTTACTTTTAATGCCACATTCTTGACCAAGAAATTTAATTAAAGATTATGCATCTTATGAACCACATATTAAATTATAATTGTTAAGAGATCGTAAATTGAAGCAAATACATTTTTTTTGAAGCAGAAAAACAAAAGAAACCATAATTTTTTTCATATAAAAATTAGAGTATCCATTTTTTACAATTTGTAATAAAAATTAAAGTAAATCTTAAAAATACTTTTAAAAAAACAGATATAAATACGACGTGTGTTTTAGGGGTCTAAGTATTAGCTACGTAAGCAGTAGTTACTTGATATAATTTTAAGTTTCAGACTGAATCTAAAATTAATGTATTTTAATTAAAAATTTCGTTGCTAAATACTTGTTAAATAACATGTTTGAATTCAATACTAATAATTAGCATTCGTTAAAATATTTCGTGTAGTTTAAAATTGTCAGGGCAGTTTGGAGTTCTGGTCATTAGTGTGAAATAGTAACTAAATAGTTTGTAAACTCATGATTAACTGGCTTAAATGAGACATTACGTGTAGGTGAAAAGTGATTTGATACAAAATATTTAATAAAAATATTTATTAAAAAACTTTATAAAATATTATATAAAAATATTTAATTTTTGATGCTTACTAAATTTATTTGAGTAAAATGTAGGAATATGTGCAATTATTTAGTTGTTGCATAATAAATTTTAATTAAAACAACTTTGCATACCCGAACCCAAAACAAAAACAAAGTTAAGGAAAAGCAATGTTATTGGTTTTAGATATTCGTAAAGTAATTTGAGTACATGTTTATAAAACGTGAAAAATATATGGCCGTATTTCTCTTAAATGTGATTTTAAAAAATTTCTGCATTTACACCGATAGAATGTTTTGAAAACACACTTCACTAAGCCTAAAATTCGAATGAGGGAAATATCGCCAGGAGTTCCGCAGTGAAGCACCCAAAACCTCACTCGCCTTTCATAAAAGTCCTGATTCGTTAACTGTTACGATCGATTTTTTCCCCTCCTCCCCAATTTGTATGTTCGAGAATGATGAAGCATGATAATGAATGTTTTCATGATGCATGAAAGTGATTGAAAAAGCAAACGATAATTATGGAATTGCGTTAGGCTTACCAGTTTGTCCCTTGCCCAGGGTCTTCTCTAGCCTGTAAGGACCGACGTATTGATAGTGATGTGAATCCGAGGACGACCTGTGCGAAGTCATGTCGATCCTACGGTTTAAAGATTAATAATCCAAGGAAATCCACGGTCGCTAAGTTCCGAAGAAATCCACTTTTCGAGTATCCATGTTTAATCCGCTGAATACAGGGATTTTATGCACCACCGCTATGTCATATTCGAAAGTCCTGGCACTTCGCCGCGCTTAGACAGAAAATGTGGAGAGTAGGGTTACAGGAGATTTGACCCTAAAGATACCTTCCTTTCTTGGCGAGTGATTCTCCGGGAAAAGTAGTATTAAGGACATCGCCAAATCTAATTTATATTCTTCTCATCATATATAGAAAGCTAATTATAACACGATAAAAATTACTTCAATAATAGAGTATGAATTATAAATTTTTTTCTTTTGAGTATTTGTGAAAATTTTTCCGAAGTTATCTAATGTGCTCTAAATAATTATTTTGAATACTTATTAATTCCATAGAGTGTGGTAAATTTCGCTATTAAATCTTCCTTTTGCTTTGAAGAATTTATTATTATTAACTCACTCAGTTAATGCAGTTTTTCTGTTAATTGTATTTTTACTGTATCTTTTAAATCATTTGTTATTAAACAAATATTTTCCCCTTCGTTTCAGAGATAGTTGATTAGAGGTTTAAATAAGAAATAAAACTTGTTTTAGTTAATTGTTTAATAATTGTTTTTTTTTATGAACAAGAAATGAGAAAATTGTAAAAAACTGCTTCTATAATAATTATAAAAAAAGTGCTTCTATAATAATAAAATGAATAATTTGTCTGTATCACTTATAACTGCAGAACCATTTGAGCTTTAGACCTGAAATTCGAGCAGTGGATGAAATAAACAATTTTAGTCTGTCATCCTAAAAATAGTTTAAAATTTTCAATTTGTTTGTTTGGGAGAAATTTTAGAAAAATAAATTTTCTAACTGGCTTAGAATTAGCCATTTATAAAAATTAAAACTCTAGAAAATCACGTTTTTTTCCCCAAATACATTATTGATGTCTACTAGCTGATAACTCTTATTAATAAAAAAATATGTCACCAAATTAGTATTTTTAAAATTATCCTAAACGACGTGTTTATTTTATTATTATGCTTTTAAACCGTGTTTCTGTAAAACTAATTTATTTAAAATTAATTGCAGTATTAAATAAAGAAAACAAGTTATGTTCCGATAATCAAAATTAATGGATAAACGTGAAAAATTGTCTTACTATTATCGTCGCCAAAGATGCCTGATTAATTTTGGAAAGTAATACTACTAAATGAAATAAAATAAACTACGTACTAAAAAGCAAAATTAATGAGAAATGATACTAATTTATTTAGGAGATTTTTGACATATATTTTTGAACCACCTTGTTTCCATATATGGATTTGTATATATAACACGAGAAAATAGTTCGTTATAATACTAAATTTTCTTTTCGATTTGAAAATGTTTGTTGTTTACTTATATAACTAACAGAGTAAAGCAGCTTTTTTGAAAACTACGCTTTTTATTGTGTTTCTCGAACTCATTTTTCAATGAGGAAATATTTGTATTTTTTATTGAGAAACTATTAGCTAGATTAGCTAATTTAAATTTTAAAAAAAATTTTACTGGGTGTTTTTGTTTCTTGTTTATTTATTTACTTATTTAAAAAAAATTGAAAACGGGAAATAGTCATATAGAAATTGTGCCTTTATAGAGAAAACATGAAAAAATTGTGCCGAGGAATTTTTTTATTTATGTGAAATATGGTAAAATGTTTCTATGGATTTTTTATTTGACATTTGACTGGTCATTTATTAAAAAAGTGAGAAAATGGCTCGAAGAATTTCGTTTATTATTGAAAAAGCATAAGAAAATGCAAACGTGTATCTTGTTTAAAGTAAGTAAATGTGGGAAAACGATTTGATAAAATTTTTTTGCTTATTAAAATGAAAAAAAAAAAAAGGCTCTGTTGAATTTGTTTATTTAGGAAAAAATTTACTAGAATAATAGGAAGGGGAAAAAACGAAAATTTGAATGTAAAACAGAGAATATAGAATGCAATAAAATATTAAATTAAAGACAAATAAATGAATTTTTTTTAACTATCATTACTTGTTTAAAAAATAATACATTTTAAGACTAATAAAGCTTATCAATTTAAGCAAATTAAATAATAATTTAGAACTTTTTATAGAAAAGATTTGATTTAAGCTGTTTACATAATAATTTACAATTATATTTCAATTTTAGTGATGCTCAACTTTCATATAGTTTTAAAACATATAAAAAAAAAATTTTTTTCCTTAAATTATTACATTAAGTTCAATAATAATTTATAACTACATTCTAGTTTTCATGATACTTCATATTTACCGCGGGCGGGGTGAGATGACTGAGAAATAGATTAACGAAGATCAGATACTGATGCCCTCTTTTTATTTACATTTTTCAATTCATTTTAATAGTTTATGTTAGAATAGAGCTGTTATGAATTTATGTAGGATCAAAGTTGCTCCTCCCCCTGTCCGCTGATGCTCTCCAACCCCTGATGATTGTTGTGTAATCTTATATGGTTTGCTTCGCGAACTATGCTTGCTACTAAGATAAACCCATTTGAAATTTTTTGTGGGGTAAAACCTTAAGAATTAAAATCAATTATTAAAATGCTTTAAAAAATTCCTCTTTAAAAAATTGAAATTTTTCAGTCAATATTAAGTTATCGAAATAAAAGTTTGTTTTTTTTAAAATTGAAATAAATGAAATGCAATAGAATAATTTCCATTGCATGACAATATTTAGTATACTACCCAGGAGAAATATTTTCTTTTGCTCTGAAGTGAGCAGCAAATAAACTACATTTTTCAGTAATGGAAAAATTAAACTCTTCTAAATATAAACCGATTCTCAAGATAAACAAGATATAATATTCTTGTTCTTCAATAGATGAATTTCATGTTCTTTTGATTTCAGTTAAATCATGTATGATGGCACGTTTTCTACACGTTCTTTTAATTTACTTCTGTCATCAACACTTTCTTCTGCTCTTTGAATACGCATTGTTTTATTAGACTTCATAATAGTACAATTTTCAATAAATAACAATGAGTAAAATTATCACTATTGAACCTGCAAGAAAATAATTAAAACATAATATAAAACACTTTGATATGAAGTATTCGCTTTTTACCTTTCAATTCTTTCCAACTTATAGCTCAATTTGTTTCGGCGTTTCGTAGTCACGCGAGACAAGAATTCTCAGATAGTAATGTAATGTTGATTTCCACTCGGTAAAAATCTTTTCCCGTAAAAAAAGCTTTTTTTTTTTTATACGCTTTAAGCGCAAACCTTCTAAACTTAAAGCTATTAAGGTTAGAAGGTTTACAAGGTCTGGGACAATCTGCTCTATTCTACGCACATCACCTAATCTAAGAATTTGAGAAACAACCTTCGATATAACAAACTCAAAACAATGTTGTCTTATTGTTTTCAAGTTTGGAGCTATCCTTGAATAAAACTTATTTAAAGATTAAATGAAATATTTAAAGCAACCGCAACGCAAAGGATCCCTAAAATAAAATTTATAAAAAAATTATTAAAGATTCAATTTAAAAACAAATGTTTTAAATTAAGTTATCCGAATCAAAAATTTTTAAAAGCGAACGAACACTCGTTTTTTTTTCTTTTTTTTTTTTTCGTCTCTACATTTTCTTTCTTCGCGTGTATTTTCGTAAGACGCTCGCTTACTTGTTTTATTATTTGTTATCATTTTTTAAGACAGAGTTCATATTTTCCTTATTTTGTTTTCTTAGAAAAAGATTAACAACACAAAATAAAAAAAACCGTGTTTAGATTTGCTTATTTCTTATTCTCAGAAACACTATTTTTGTTAAGAAAGATTTACAAATCATTTATTAATCCTTTTAAGATGAATGGTTTGAAATTACAATTCTTTTCCTTTATTAAAAAAAAGCTTTTTACCGCAAACCTTTTTGTGATAATAAATAGAAAATACAGACGCAAGATTGTCGTAAGGTTACATGCTATCTGGGTATTGAATCAGAATTTTGAAATTATGCGCTTTTACGCTTTCATGTTTATGACAGCTCACTTACTTGATGGTTCAATTCTTTGCTGCCACCACGAAAAAGAACTGAGGACTTTCTTTGTCATCGTGTAAGAGAAATATATAGATAAACTTAGTTAATTATTTAGAATCAGATGCTGCGTCCCATTGTCCAAAAGAGTAGCGAAGGAGTACTGTTATTTGGATGAATAGTACCATTGAGTTTCAACCCTCTGAAACCCGTGTTTTAAAAAATTGCAGAAAATGTCATAATTCTTTGAAATATGTTGCTTAGAAAGAAGACTAAGTTAAAAAATGCAATAAAATATTTCAGAAAAAAATTTAACTAATTAAATTTAATTAATTTCTTCAAACAATTTTGAATATTACATACATTTTAATCTTCCTTTTTTGCATATTAAAGAATTTTTTTTTCTGTGTATTTCTTCACATTTCTGTCATAAATCAAAATCCCCTAGACTCAAATACTAAGGTATTTCTTACTATATATAAAAATCTAATGATGGTGTTGCTGTTTTTCATTGTTGTCAATACATTTTTTATTGGCTGGAAAATCACATGGTGGGATCCAATTTTTCCACTTTAATTTTGATATTGGTTATGTTGTCATAAGTGTAAAATTGATATAAGTCATAAAATTATTGTTTTCCTATAAATATTTTTGTTTCCCTAATTTAAAAGTTAAAATTACCTGTACTGTTATTTTTACGTTTTTGATTTTGTTTAATTTCTAAATTAAGAGTTTAAGAGGATTGCTTTTTTTAATATTATAATTAGAATAACGTAATTCGACTATACATTTTAAGACAAAATGTTTTAAATAGGTATTTGATCTTATTAACCTGTTTAACTATTATTATTTTTGGCGTAAATTACATTAATATACTATTATGAATTATGGTTAAGGAAATTTGTTAAATGATTTAGAACTTAACTTTCAGCTTCATGCACAAAGTGATGAATGCAAAAATTGTATTTTAAATACATCCGTCCTTTTGGTAAGCAAAAATAATAAATTACAGTTGTGAATTCACCAAATTTGATCTTAAATGTTATTTCAAAAAATTGATTAGAAATCTAACTTTATTATCATTATTTTAAAATTAATTTTGTTATATATGTAACGGTTAAAGTTATGAATCTAGAAATTATTTATAATACTTATCAGTTATTATTATTAACTGGCTAACACTAATAGCAGTCACCTATTATTATGAATAATAAACAGTGATTATTACACAGTGTTATTATATACAAAGAAACTCCATGTTACAAAATCTCTCAACTGCTTAACCAAATGATCAACTAACTAAGTGGTTAAGTTCAGCACTTAATATTATTTTATGAATTCTTAGAAATTCTTATTCGTAGAAAAATAGCATAGAAAATTTGTTTAAAAATTTTTATTTTCTGGTAAACTTATTAAGGTATTAAAATGACATTAAACTACACTCCTAGACAAATTAGACTAATTTTAATGGTCAACATACAAGACAGACAGGTGGTAAGGTTACAAAGGTTATGATTTTATTAATTTTTTTTATATTATTCAAGAAAAATCATGACCACAGGCCAGAAGAAGCTTTAGCCTCCTATGTTTCTTCTGAGATTCAACAATTGACAATTTCTCAGTAAATATGTTTTTTTGTAATTAAACTTACACTTAAAAAGTAGATAATTTTGTTAGTAGAAATCTAAAAAAAATGTCTCAATTTCAAGGGAGTTTTAACATATCCTTGGTGGGAACTGCTACATATCTTACTCATAATCAGCAGAGGTGGTATATCCCAATGTTGACCTGTGTCTTTTCCTCATATCTTTATTGCTTTAGGACAAGTGTTGTCGCACTTCTTTCTGAGCTTCCAATTTATTATTAATAATTAAAATAATTTATAATTAAAATACTTTATAATTAAAATAATTCATACTTAAAATAATTTATAGTTAAAATAATTTATAATTAAAAAAATTTATAGTAATAATTTATACTTTAATTTTTTACTCTATACAGTCCCTGGCCAAATTATTAGACGCACTATAAGATTTTATATAAAATCTTAATTATAAGGTGCTACTACACAGCTTTACTGTTTTTACGTGACTGAAACCGGTTTGCACTTGTATACGTTTGTGTATCAATCGGACTGTAGTTTTAGTAGTGTTAGACGCACTGTAGTTTTTTAATAATGACATGTTTTGCACGAGTTTATGTGCAATATTTTTATATTGAAACACACATGTAATGGGCTTTTATTCAGGAGATTTTTTAACGTATTGCATTACAATGTTAACCAATTGATACATAAGCGTAAGCAAGTGCAGACCAATTTCACCAGCGTAAAAACAATAAAGCTGTATAGTATCCCCTGATAATTAAAATTTTACATAGAATCTTATAGTGCGTTCAATAATTTGGCTAGGGACTGTATTATACATTTATTGTAGCACATGGATTAGAAAAATATACTCTAATTTCTATAGGGAAAATTTTCAAATAAAAGGTCCCTCTTTTGCTAATCCAAAATTTCATAAGTCCCCAACTAAATATAGGTTTATTGCTAGTGGCGTAAATAGTAAAGGGAAATAAATCGGCCTTTATCTTGAAAATATTCTTAAAAAAGTAAACACTAAAATTAATAAGCATACTAAAGATAATAATCACCTCAATTGGAATATTCAAAATAGTATACAGGTTATAAAAACTTTAAATAATATTGATTTTTTATGCTGTTTTGATTTCGAAAACTTCCTTTCGAATGCTTCTTTTCCTTTCCAACTAATAAAATTCTTGATGTCCTTCTTCAAATTCATAGCCTATTCAATCTTGATTACAATATTGATAAAGAACTGGAAATTTTTTCTGCATATTAACCCAAACAACAATTATATTCAATTTAATAACTGTCTTTTTCAACAAATTAATAGTATCCCCATGGAAAATAATTTTAGTACTCATATGTTAGCAATATTTTTCTTTTTCTCCAAGAATATACCTTCTTCGCCAGATTTATTGATGATCTTTTGGTAATTAATTTTGGCGATTTTGATATTTTAACTAAACAAATTTATCCAAGTGAATTAATTCTTAACAGAACTAATATTTGAAATTTTTCTGCAAATTTTCCAGATTTAATTTTTAAAACTAATGAAGATAGGAAAACTACATTTAAACTTTTTGACAAAAGAAATTATTTTTACTTTCCAATTAAAAGAGGTATTGATTTTAAATTTAACTCAGCCAATTAAGTTTTTTTCAATATTATTACCAAACAGATTCCTAGATTTTACAGGAATAATTCCAGTTATAAAGAGTTTTTAAAAGAGACTGATAAATTTAAAACAGATTAAATAAATAACTATTTTCCTTATTCATTCCTTCAATTTAATTTTAAAAAAAATTTAAACCACTTAGAACACAATTTTTTTTTCTGATTATAGAATTAGCCCTGATTTAATTTTTAAGGTAGTAACTAATAAGGATAAGCTATTCCTAAAGCTACTGGACGGAATACTTTGGACGTATGACCTTTTATACTGGATCAATTAATTTATTAAGTAAACTTTTAAATAAATTGTACCCTTTATAAAATAATTTTAATTGCAATGTATATAAATTCTATATAAAGTTATTCAGTATGTTAAAATCATAAATAAATTTACTAAAAAGTTCCTTGTTAACTAAATTTATATTTTTAACCAGGTGCAAATCAAATTCGGGCAATTACGTGGTTAAAAACTTTCTAATATTTAATGAATAATTTTTTCAATAATAGTTAATAATCATTCTAAAAATCATCAAAATTAAAATTTTCCAATTAAAATTTATTAATTATAATCATGATTATATTAATTGAATTATTCTGTATATTATTACGTTGCGCACATCCACTTTTGGGCCAATTCAAAGCAACTAACAAATTAAATGCGCTTTTATTCTTCAGTATGAACGTGAAATAAAATACATCCCACTATCCTTTATTTAAATATTTTGTAAAAAAACAAACAAAAATAAACATCTGACCACCCTGAATAACGTTTGATTGAATGATCGGATTTTCACGTTCTAGGACTCAATCTTAATAGCTCAAGGGGGTGACCGCAAATATGCTAATTAATAAAAGCAAACGATATTTTAAGTTACAAATTCAGACACAAAAACGTACTTTTATCTGAATAATCATGCTTTTTTTTCTCTCGATGGATTTGGATTTCTGACCCCCAAAATATAGGGGGGTAGTCTCAATCTGAAAAATATGGTCCCAATAGTGTGGTCAGGAGAGAGCTCCAAAGATTGGATACTTTAATGTTAATTTTACTTTTTCATATTTAATTTTGCTTTGCATATTTCACTATATATCGAGAATTTTTTAAGCGAATCAAAAAATTTTAACTCTGAATTATAAAATTCGTTTATTCAAAGATAATTCAACACAAAAAATAATATTTAATAAATATCTATTTTTGTTATTATTTTAACAAAGAATGGTCGAAAATGTTTTCAATTTTAAGGCATAAAATTTTTTACATAATTTTAACGAATGTAATTTTACAAGGCAAAATGCAGAATTTGGTCAAATAGTTCCTCAGAAATTGAATTTCAAAAAAGTTAGATACATAAAATTCGATTTCTAAGGAATTATTCGACCGATTTCGCTCAAATTTTATCCCAGTTAAAGAAAAAGTGGTATTCGGTGAGTGCTAGATCTGGTGAATATGAAGGATGACGAAGTTCCAAGTATAAGGTAGTGCAGTTTAGCGTAGATAGGACTCGATCTGTTGACCATTCTAGGCTATTTTTCTTAAACTCTTTGCATAACTTTGTCTAAATGGTTGTTGTATATTAGCCGGGATGCCGAAAAATATAATCGATCACACCTGCGCTAGACCACCAAACAATCTTCACCATCTTCTTTCGGTGAATATTACGATATTTTTTTTTTTTTTTTTTGGCGATTGATCCTTGTTTAATCTACACTACGCTCGGTTGCAAGTTAAGAGAAAATCATTAAGTACAAGATTTAAGTAATCAGCTGCAATTGCATATAGTTCGTTAACAAATTATACAAATATGGTTTCAAAACATTATCCCGTCAGCCAGAAATTTAATTCGTGCCATTCTTTCCGATACATATCATATAATTATAAAAGAAAGGTTAAATTTAATTATTAAAATAAGGTAATAGTTTCGTAGTCTTACTGGAATCTTAGACTTGGTGGCATATTTCGATAAATAGAAGACTGTTCGCTTTGAAAAAGAAACAACTGTATGACGTTGCAAGAGCATTGGATTTGATTGGACCACTATAGATGACGCGTCTTATGCTGACATACTCTTAACAAATCAAATGCGAGATAAAGAATTTTTAATTTTCTTTTACTGTAGAACAAAATCGTCTGTTAGAAACAATATTTATTATTCTTTCATTAGTTTCTTTAAATGAGTGTTGGCGATGTTGTTTTACTTGCAGCTTGGCATTTATTTGGCGTGCACTTAGATGGAAACAGGTTCTCTCCGTAGGGATAATGGTTTTTTCTTAACTTGCAACAGGGTATAGACTAGGGGTGGCCAACCTGTGGCTCGCGAGCCAAATGCGGCTATTTGAAGGAATATTTGTGGCTCTCGATAAATGCACCCAAGTTCCCTTTTCATTTTTGTGCTATTATATTTTTTAAAAAATTATTATCGTTCCTTGTCGAATCGACAGATATCACAGATCTTCTGCAATTGGTAGTTTTCATACGTTTTGTTTCACTTTGTTGTTAAAAAAGAATTATTAGATTTAGTAGCACTTCAAGAGTCAACCAGCGGTGTCCATATTAAAAATGCATTAGATTCCATAATGAAAACTTTTGATGTGCTTCTTAATAAACTTGTAAGCATAGCAACTGATGGAGCTCCGGCAATGCTGGGTAAAAAAAATCGTTCTTATTCGGATTTTAAGAGATGATTCTCAAATTCCACAATTCATTGCATAATTCACCGAGAACGTCTCGTTACAAAATATTTAAAATATCCTGATGTTATGAAAACAGTGTTACTCATTGCAAATTACATTCGCACCAATGCAAAAAATCATCGATAATTCAAAAATTTCCTTAATGAACAATACTTCAACGAAGAACTTCCAAATGACATTAATTTCTTATGCATTGTTAGATGGTTATCTAGCTACAGCGTATTAAATTGTTTTGTAGATTTGTTTGATCCGATAACTGCATTCCTAAAAGAAAAGGAAATAGCTTATTTAGAATTAGGCGATGACGAGTGGTTACAAGACTTAATGTTTTTAACTGATGTCATGGAACATTTGCAAACACTGAATTTACAATTGCAGGGGAAAGATGAAATAATGTCTGACCTCTCACAGTGTATATTTAGTTTTCAAACTAAATTACAACTTTTTCAAAAGGATATTAAACATAAAACATTTAGTCATTTTCCTCGAACTAAAAAAAATTGTTCCAATATTAAACAAGAAAAACTTAGAGTATATAAAGAGCTAAAAGGAATATTGACGGAATTCCAAAATAGATTTCAAGACTTGAAATATTTTAAATCGTCTTAATTTTTTTTTTTTTTTTGAATCTATTTGAAATTAACATAATTCAAGACGAGTTTTCCATTTCCAATATAATTATGACTAAAAAACATCTGGAGAATTAGAATTAATAGAGATGTAAGAAGATCAAGCTCTATTTGTACCAGAATCGAAGTATCTTGAATTAAAAAAGGCTTTTGCCGAATTATGTCAATATTCAGAACAATGTACTTATGTGAATCATTTTATCCTACTTTAAAATTCGTGAAATCTAAATACCGATCAGTATTAACTAACCTGCATCTCAAAGAATTACTGAGAAGTGCTGTCACCAATTATTCACCAAATTTTAAAGAATTATCAAGAGAAGTAAAATAAATGTGTTTAATTTTTAGTATTTAAATTCAAAACACATATTTTTTACTTTTATTTATATGTTTTCAATAAATATAATTTCCGTAAAAAATTTTTTTTGCCTACCTTTAAATACGTATTTAATTGCGGCTCGCGAAAAATTTCAAATTTTGAAAAATGGCTCGACTATCAAGGAGCTTGGCCACCCCTGGTATATACAATAACATTATTAATGTTTTGAGGCGTTACTGAGTGTTTGAAATGAAATGTTCTGCACAATCTGCGATGCCGTTTTTCCATGTAAGACCTCATACTTCATATAGAGAAACAAGTTTAAAAATGTAGAACACTAAGCCAAGTTCAAATGAAAAGCTATTGAAATCCAACCTACCAATTTCATCCGTGGACATAACCTAGTGTAGAAAATCTTAAATAAGATGATCCAAGAAAATGTAACTGAGTAGGTTAATTTTTTTAATAAGTTCACAGTGGTGGTTAATTATGACAACAGCTTTTATTTTTAAGTCATGGAGTGCACAAACAATGATTCTGATTGTTCACAATTATACACAAAAATGAAAAATGATTCATTACTAATAATTTTATCAAAAATAACTGTATTTATTACAAATGAATTAATGATTTTGCAACAAATTGAGAAAGGCATTTCAGAATTGAATAAAATATTAATTTATAAGCACTAAAAGCATGCATCCAAAGTATTAATTTGAAATGCATAAAATTAAATAATAAATGATAGAAGTCTCCTCATTACTACCTCAACCAATGCATTTACAATGAAACAACGTAAGTAAAATAAGTAATAATAAAATTAATCTAATTGTTAAGTAATGTTAATTACACCTCCTTTTAATAATACATAATGTACAATACAAGATAGTTTTCATTTCTAATTATTTTGAGAGAACATCAAAATTCGATTATTATAATACCTTTTTACAAATTATACATGACGTGACATAGTATAGAATTTTCAATGCTTGTTTTAAAAAATTCAATTTCTCGTAATTATTTTAATATGAAAAATTGGAGTGATTTTTTGGTGAATCATCTCATTTTTTTCTGGATATTAGATTTTTCTGGTTAGTTCTAATTAATTGGAGTGATTTTTTGGGAGAGTCATCTATTTTTTAGACATCAGATTTTTCCGGTAAGTCTTACCTAATCTGGATAAAATAAGAGTGAAGTTTTTAAAGAAAAGAAAATTGGATTAATTTTTTGCTGGACCATCATATTCTTCTGACAGGTCCTAACTAATTTGGATAATTTGAGAGTTTTGGATTATCTGAGATGAATCAAGTTCTAACTATTAAATATAAATGAATCAAATATTTTGTAAATCATCTTATTTTTCTGTATTTGCACTTTTTCTGGCTGGTCCTGGATAATTGAATTAAACTTTTTGATTATCATCCTGTTACTTGAATACTCAAGACCAGGTCCATATCTAGACCTGGACTAGAATATCTAGACTAGGCTTATTCTATACTAATCGAGATGATACTTTACATGAAAATTTAAGCATAAATGTCTCGAAGCATTTTTTAAAATTGTGTTGAAATTATATATCTTATACACAATTATCCCTAAATAAATTGTAATTTAATGAAAACGCCAAGACTGGTAATACATTAAAAATAAAATCATATTTTAAAATTAACGAATAAAACATATCAGGCACATTAAGAATATTTACAATAATTGACTGCTTTCTATATACATTATATTACAGTTCCTTAAAAAAAAAAAAAAAAAAAGATAAAAAGAATTTTTTTTTTTTTTATAACCGGGGAAAAAAGTTTTCTTGTGCATATCTTGATAAACCTAAACAGTACAGCAATCCTAATGTGATGAATATAAAATTGTAATTTAAAATTAAAAAATTAGATCTTAAACGCTTTTCATTAAAAAAAATGTACTTTTTTCATCAATATATTTAGAGTTTATTTCATATTCAGCATTGAGGATGCTAAAAGACTAAGCTTCACAAAACAATACTTATAAATAACTGTTACGAACTCTCAATTATAAAAATTGAGGCTGCAAATTTTCTTGAAACTGAATAGTATGAAAAAGATTAATGGAATGAACTGGGTCCCATTTGTTAGAAGAAATTTGATCTTATGAACAAATATTTGTAACTAGATGAAGAGATATGAACATAATGTCAAATTGTAACTTGTTACAAACTTAATTCATTCCATACAAACATTTTTGATTTCATGTTTTATTAACTATTAAAAATTTGACAAACTATTTTTTGATTCAGAAGTTCCAAGAACAAATTTGTTTAAAGGTGAAAATTCAATGAAATAGAAGTGCAAATGAATTTTATGTATCATTTACAATAGTTTTTTAGTTCATGAACAGTCACTATAAAATCTTCTTGTCATACAATGTTTATATATGTGCGAGGAATCAAAATCTTTTCTTATTGCACAATTTCAATATTTTGTACAAATACATTTTGCACAAATATATTTCTTAATTGATGCTAAATGAAATACAATTTAACTAAATAATCATTTTAAACTAATCTCATATTTAAAAAAAAAGGAAATATGTATTTTGAAATTAACACTCACTAACAAATAATATAAGACACCTCCTGACTGAATGGTAGCGCTTCCTGTTCACGTGCCACAGGTCTCTGGATCTATTCTTGGGCGGGGCAAAATTGACTCAGCTCTTCTGTGGGTTGATAAAATGAGTACCAAGCATGCTTTGGTTAAAAACGTTGTAGGTTCCGCAATCGACTGACCACCTAAACGGAACATCTGCTTCTGCACCTCAGAGCACAAGTTCATGGGTTGTCATAAAACTGAATTTGGTTTAACTAATAATACTAATAGTTTTCTAGAATTTGGTGGAAATTTAAAGAGTAGAAGTCAGAGTCGAACTCTCAGGAAAGTTTGGAATTTCAACTACTAATGCTACAGCTCAGTTAAAAATAGCATATTATTTGCTAAAAATGTCTTATTTAACATGACGGAAAAGCCTTAAAAAAAAAAACAGCTTTTATGAAAGAATGAAGAATATTACAATACACTTTTCTTACATGCTTAAAGCATACATAATGTTGCGCATGGAAGATAACAAAAAACAACATAAAATAATGAATTCTGATATAAGTATATTTTCAAATTCATACATAGTTTACAAATGTACAGTTAGCAAAAATAAAACAAACAATAACAAAAAATACAAAATAAAATCTAAATGAATGAGCAAACAGTTTATACTTTAGAGATATAATTATAGAGGATTTTACTAATTTATAGTCAAAATGAACAATTAACATTAAAAAAAGTACTTGGCAATATTGTTTGATTTAACTTATGGTCAGAGTAACATAGTCCATAATGTTAAATACATTAAGTCCCAAACAAAACACAACTTCGGAAAAAAAAGGTGAGAGTATACCTTCAGAGGAAGAGCATTTGCTTGTGCAATATTTATATGCTCAGATGCTGATGGTTTCACCAGGACAGAACCACTGCTCATACACCTGAGTCAATCATGTCTTTCCCTAAAGAGGCTTCTAGGGACAGCTTGTGAGTTCCCCAGATTGCTTGACATTTAACGCCTAACTTAAAAACGAAAATTGAACAAGAGATCAAAAATTTTTGCCCATAAATGTTGATACATGTTTAATCTTGTTATGTATGCTTAATTTGCAGGTCACAAGAATGTAAAATTTATTGTAATTTTTGCTCAATAAAAACTCCTTCTTTCCTTTGCTCATGTTTTGCTTTTCTCCGTTGAAATTTATTTGGGACATACTTTATAAGATACTTAAAGTATCGGAATTAATGTAATACACATTGAAAAAACTTCTAAGTTCTGACGCAATAAAATGAGATTCAAGTTTATTTTGTTCTGTTAAGCCACAGAGGTTAAGGTACTGAACTAACTATCACTGTAAAGAGCTACAGCTATCACTGAAGATTCTAACAATTAAGCTAACACAAAAAGATTCTGTCCCTAGTGGTGACTAGAAGCCCTGTCAGCTGTAATCATGAGGTTAGTCCCAAAATTATGGAATAACTTCCACAGCCATCTTGACCATCAACAGGCTGTTGGGAGTTTACTTTGAAAGATATATATTACAAAAAAAAACTATTAATATTTATGACATTTGATAAGATATTGAAAAAGTATAGGTTGAATAACCTGTTAGACAATTGTTTCTCAATTACCGGTCAGTGAAGTGATATCTGTATAATTATTACAAACTTTTTTTTATATTTAAATAGATTTAGGTTCATAATATTTATTATTGTAGATAATATGCAATAATCAGAAATAAACTGGGTAAAAAATTGATAAGGTGTCACAATTTTGTATTTGTAAAAATGATGTCAACAATCTAAATTACTAATCTTATTGGATCGCTATAAAGCACAGAGATGTTTGACCAATCCTTTGAGTAAATTGGGGTAATTCAGAACGCAGATCTTTTCTGACTATGTTCAGTATGACATACAGAGTAAGTCAAAGCAAGAATATAAGACACTGATTGAGATTTTTTATAACATTTAATGTTGTCACCAATAAAAACATGCAAGAAAAAAAAAGTTTTATTTAACTATGTCCTAGTACAAATAAAAAGATAGCAATTAAAACAAAGAATTTTCTCTCACATTAGCACTATCATATAATAAATAATAAAATAATAATAAAAACGTTCCTAAAAATTTAAGTAAGTCTAAACCTTGAAACTGCATTAAACAATAAGTGTGGTAAAATAATAGATAAAAACTGTAAAAATATTCAGCTAAAATAAATTATTTTTCCACTGTTTAATCTATTTTAGCATAACAAATGATCTGATTGTGAAAATTTTATGAAATTAAGAAAGGAAGAAACAAATAATGATAGTGAATTGTTAGCTAATAAATTTGGTCTTATTGGTACAAGAGAAAACATTACTGACTTATTATAAATTGTACTATAAAGTTGAAATAAAATGCTGCAGCAACAAAAATTAAACTAGTTTTAACCTTGAAGAATAAAAATAATGACAAATAAAATTAAATATTTAAGAATACTTGGAAGGAAAAAAACAAACCAAGAAACATTTCATTTAAATATTCACACAAAATTATGCTGAAATTGCACTTAAATTCAACAATAGTTAATATCATTAAACAGTTAATCATTTTGTCCTAGTATTAAGAATATTTGATGAATCAATTCTGCTATAGTTTTTTTTTTTTTTAAATGACAAAAAATTTAAGTAATTACTATTTTAAACTTTTAATAATATCATGTGTAAATCATAACACACCACATTCAGCTATAACGAACATTATTTGTTTTTTAAACAATATTTAAAAAAAATTATGTGATTAATTATTTACTTAATTAGAATGTTATGCTTGCTAATTTATTAAAACTCTGATTTAGTTATTTAGAACAATAGATTTAATTTTATGTTAGTGTGTCATTTATGCAGGATTTAAAACTCAACTCAAAATAATACCCATACAAAGGATAGAACTAAAAAAATGTTAAAATAAATTACTAGATAAAATCAGATAACTTTGAAAAATCAATATGTTTTTAAAGTTAAATGTTTAGTTTCACTGCCAAACAGTTGGCAATAAAATTTTTTATTGTAATCAGATATGTGACCCACTCATAATGAAAAATACTGAAATGGCACAGAGATGACAATTTATCAGCATATTTGGAGATATTAATGCACAATTACACAAAAAGATACTGAAAACATTGCTCAAAAAATACTCAATTAATTCAGTAAAAATACTAAAAAATCACATGTTGGTATATTACAATATTTATTTTTAAATGTATTGCTGACGTTTAAGGAATTTAGGATAGCTATATAATGCAAATACAGTAAAACCTTCATTATGCAATTATTATTTATCTGAAAACTTTTCTTAACATACCTCGATTTCCATTTTATAATTTTTAAGCTAAGTTTATTTGCCATAGATTAATTATTCATTATAAAACAAAACTAATAATTTGTAACATGTCAATTAGTCTCAAAAATTTGACTTTGGGGGGGGGGGGGACAAATGAAGGAACCTTCCAAACATTAAACTAAATTAATTTTTTAAAATGTTTCATGAATTTTAAGTTATGGTTCATAAAAAGGAATTTAACATAAAAATGAAAAACATTTAAATATATGTTAGATAAACAGAGAAAAAAACTTAATTTTTAAATGGTTGATAAATTTAATTACAATAACAAACTTGAGTTATTTAAAAAATTTTAATATCGAGATTATGACCCGAGTACTTTGCTTATCAAAATTCTGCTACATTATTTAAAAAAATAATTGAAAGTTTGCTTTAAAATTAGGCAATTTAAGTTTAAGAATTACAATATAAGGAATACATACATGAAAGAAAACATTTATATCTATTTAGTGAGAAAATTCAATTTTTTTTCATGTAACAAACTATTGCAGTATAATTTTATAAATAATTAGGTTTCATGCCAGTATGGCGGAAATTATCGATAACGTTCTTCAAATGTCGTTAAAATCATGTTTAGAATTTACAAAATTGTAACAATAAACTGGTTTTGGCATCAATTTCCATGCATTTAGGAAGAAAAAAAAATGCTGTACTAATTTTATTGTTTTACGCATGGCATAGAACTCAAACGCGTGGTCTTCAAGTGCAGTAACTGAAAATGTCTGATACAAAATTTTTTATAATTAAATGTTAAAATTTCAAATTTGCATGTTGTGCTGTGCTTTGTATTCATGCACTGACCATATATTTGTTAATTAACAAAATAATGTTTCACTCTTTTAGAATTGATTTTATAATTTTACATTTGAATTTTAAAAATTCTTTATAATTAATTTTTAATATATTTTGTTAGTTCTTAGTTTCCCTGTTTTTTCCATTTATTAATTAATTTGTCTCAGCATTTTAGTCTCTATTAAGAATTTATTTACTAATATTATTATAGCTCTTTTTTCACTTAGTTATAAAAAATACTAACCTTCGATCAATATGAGAAATAAACCTAATGAATTATTATGGTTATATAGATGGAAATTAAAATTTTCTGATGTGTACTGTAACATGAATTATGCAATTGCAAATTTAAATTTTTTTTCTCAAGTTTGCCAACCGTATTACTAAATGTATATCTAGGTGGACCAATAAATTTTTACACCAGTAATAAAAATTACTGGTGTGAACCCTGTAAATAATACTTCATAAGATACATTTGAGAACTTTTAATCCATTAATCACTTGCAAACAATCTCTATAACTCACATATTCTGACAGCACTGATAAGAAACTTAGTTGCAATATAACTACAAATAAACATTTAAAACTAATCTTCATCTAATAATTTTCTTTTTCAATAAAATTCATTATTATAAATAAAAAATACAGCACATTTATTAATATTATTTTTGAAAGATTGTAACTAAACTTTATCATAATGCAGTTGTGATTGATCCTTTTTCAAACTAAAATAAGTAGAAGACAAACATACATCAAAACCAGTTATAATTAAAGTACTTTTTAATTTACACATAAAAAATAATTTAGACAAAAAAAAATAATCTTGGACTTCAGTTTAATTTGAAAACTGTCTGGTTTAGAGATAATGAATGATGTTAGTTTCAAAAGCCTAATTAATAAAACAAAATTTAATATTTCAAATTTATCCTAAAGTATTAAGTAACTCTTTACTTCCTCAGTCAAATTTTAGTTTTTAATAAATAGTATAAAAATTTTGTAAATTTAATGCATTTACTTACATAAATGTAAATAACCAATTTAAAAAAAGAAAAGAGAATACATAAATTAAAGATACTGATTGTTTAATGAAAAAAAGTATTCAGAAATTTTTTTTATATATTTCATGAAGAGCATCTTATCATATGTTAGGATTAAAGCACAGAAAAAATTATTGTAAGAATAACACAATTCTGCGATATTCTAGACATAATGTTAGAAATAATACATATAAAGTTTAGCATGTTTAAAAATGTTTTGCATATTTGATGAAGAAGATATCATTATATTTACAAGTGTACAATAATAAGCTAAAATATAAAAAAAATTGAAGATGGGAAAAAGAGAAATTTAGCCTTTATGTTGTTAAAAATGCAGTAGATAACAATGCATTACTAATATCCATAGGGACTTAAGAAATTCAACAATATGCAAAAACATAGTAAGGGAAAAACAATTTTTTATAATAAAATTATATAAAAATTAATAAATACTTGATTATGTAACATTAAAACAAACTAATAAAAAAATTTTGTTTTTTAAAAGGTATATTATACTTTTAATGGATAAAACCATGAATACTAAAATTATGATATACATTAGAATTTACATTAAATTTGATTAAATTGATAGATAAGTCGAGCAAAATTAAACTTAACCTTTAGAAAAAATATCAGCGAAAGGAGTATCAGACAGAGGAACAATGGATAATTTGTTTTCCGCATACAGACACCGTCATACTGCAATGACTTATGTTAGTTACAAGTCTCCAGCATTTTCTAATCATTTTAACACTAAGCTGACTGCAGTGAACTTACATACCTTCAGATTAATTAGAAAATATGTAATTCACAGTTCAGTTATCTTGATTTATTTCCACCTGTTGCAATAAGTAGCGAAGGCTTATTTTTAAATAGTCTTATAAAAGGCTAATTTTAATAGGCCTAAGCAAAATCAATCACGCAGTTAGTCTAAAAGACACATGGGCTGATAGTAATGAGCCTAGAGAATACCTGGTAGATCAGAAAATACTGAAGACTTTTCCAATTAGCTCAAAGCATCGAAAAATTCATTCGGCATTTGCAAAGAGCTACATTATTCTATCAGTCTATGACTTAACCATTGTGAACAAAATATTTTTCATGTTTATAATATCTGTCTAACACATTTTAGAGATGTAACTAGGGAAGCATATGCACTGCTTGATTTAAATCTATTTGCAATATTACTGGTCCATTTTTTTTATTTATGTTTTTGTCCACATACCTTTATGCTCGATTTAACGAAGATAGTACTAGCGATTATAAATCTAAAGGACACTGACTGATTTAAGTGCACTGAATAGACATAAAAAAATACAGTTACACAGATGAGATGAGAAGAAGACGAGAAACATTATGTTATTTTACAACCTCCTGAGTTATAATAAACTTGCGAATGAGTTGAATGCAGGCAGTGTTATTTCACCTGCACTGCTGAAGTGCTTTGATGTTGTTGCAAGCGCTGTCACTGCAACACTTTACAGACAGCAGAGAAAAATTATCAAATAAATGAATCATTACACACAATGAAACAAATGAGTTCTTGCATAGGATGATCCATAGTTTTGTGACTTGACTTAGCGAGAGATGTGTACAAAATATCAACCTTAAATGTTACCATTACAGTTGCTAATTTGGTTGATGCTACTTATTCCTGCTATTCTGTCAACAAAGCCAACCTAAAGAAATCATTCCAGACAAAGTAATGGAATTTTATGAGGGTGAGATTTTAGCAAGCTAGGGGTTATGAATGTGATCTTGACAATGGAGAAAAAAAATCGGAATGTACACACAGCGCAGTGCACTTAAAGTATGCTGTGGCTGAAAGTTCTTTCATTCGTTGTTGTGTCGAAGTTTGGAGAGAAGTATACCAGCTCACATAAACTTTTCTGCAAACATATACCACATTTATTTACTTGCTATAGAAGTTTTGTAAAATTTTGATACATAGCCGCTTGTTAGTTTTAAAAAAACATTATCTAAATTTACAGAAATTGTGTAATTTTTAATAATATAAAATTTTAAATAACTATAATAAAAAAATGAAGATCAGCATTTTTTTTAAAACAACTAATAAGCTTAAATCTCAAGTTAGTAAAGTTTTTAAGTTTTGTAAAGTAAAAACAGGCACATTGCTTTAACCCTCCAAGCATTCTGGGTAAGTTTTTTGATGGAATTTTTCTCTCTTTTTGCTACTTTATTTTTCAACAATAAATGAGAAAAAACCAGGAAAGCAACCAAGTCAGATAGCGAACAATTATTTGCTAAACACTTAGCATAAACGCTGTACATTTATAAAGCTTTTCTACTTTAATCATTTTGCTGATTTTGTGACAATTTTAAGAAGTAATAGCACCAACCAAAAAGGCCATTCTAGAAGTCAGCACTTAATTCTTGAAAGAGTATCAAATCCATACAACGTGAAACATTTATTTGTATTACCTCTAGTTGTCCAGTATATTTTACACACATCCAATGTTTATCACAATTTGCAGAAAATACAATATACAAAATACATGAGAAAACAATATACAAGTGAAGAGTTCAGTAGTAGCAAGCAAAATATACAATCTATGAATACAAAAAGTCCCTTTTTAATAAATAAGGCCTATGCAATGTTTTGAAGAAACAATGAGGACGAAACAATCCAGAAAAAGCACCGACAAGAGAGAAAGAGCCATTGTACCAGGCGAATGGTGCGAAAGAGCAGCTCTTTTCCAGTCTTGTACAGTCCTACCATCATATAGACTTGACTAATGGATATTTCCATACAATAAATCCTCGTAAGTTAATATAATATATACATTGACTATCTTCTTATATGTAATGGTGCTCAGGTCGTATCAGAATGGCACTTTCACCTTCATCGTCAGAGTCATATATTTGTTTCCAGTCCCTATTATCCATCTGGTAAAGTCCACAGCATCGCCATTCGAAAAAGTCTAGAAAGTTTCGAATGGCACTACGACTGAAAAATGATAAAAAGTTCAGTCAGATACATGCATTAGTGGAATCCAAAGTATTTATAAAATATACAAATTTTATTCTTAGGAAAAGTCTTTCTTTTGAATATATAGATTTAGAATGGTGCAAAAAGAAATCATGAAGAATCATAAAGAAATTGAATTTTAAACATTAAATGCTTATAAGATTAAATAAATGTGGACCAACAGCATAAACTTAAATACCATGATTAGAGCCCAGATTTTTTCATGATTCAAAAATATCCTTAAAAATTTGAAAAATGCCCTTAATAATGCAAAATTGCACTGAATAATTTTAGTTGAAGAAATTATGATCTAAATCAAATGATCAAAAATGATCTAAATGGGTATTATTAAAATATTCACACGATTTAGAAACCATGATTTTGATTTGTGCTTTCAAGCGAATTAAAAGTTGTACATTGGAATTAGCATTCACACAATTTTAAAATGAAACATAAAGATTCGTATTAACGCAATTTTAAAATCAAATATCAAGATTCGTATTTACATGATTTTAAAATCAAATGCCAAGATTTGTATTCAAGCAATTTTAAAATCAAACATCAAGACTTGTATCCACATAATTTTAAAATAAAATGTCAAGATTCATATTGTAACAGATAGATAATTCGTAGCAACAGATGGCTCTACCTTTCTATCCGCAAAAACAATAGTCTCCGTTCGGACTCTTACCAAGTGAGATGACACACTTCCCTGGTTCCCGTTTTACTCCAATCAGTTTGGGTTAAACTTAAAGTTACTTTCTATTTTAGTCAATGTTATGTTGTTAGTCATTATTGTAAAATTGATGTGTGAAAGTGTTGCTAAAATACTGAGCTCTTCTTGATGATGTTTCCTTCCATCTTTTCGTGTTCCTTACAGCATGATTTAAAAAAATAAATAAAATCTTGTATCAATATTTTTATAACACTGTTGACAAATGCTTCCTATGTATACTTTTCTTGATCATATTTCAGGTATTTTTTCAATTATTTAAAAAGTGTTTTTCAATGCATCAATGCATTTTGCTTGACAATGATGAAACAAAGAGTTAGATTAGTATTTTAGGATGTTAGACAAGAAGAAATAAACACAAAATATAAAAGAAATTAGTTAACATTTATTCCATGATGCAATAACTTAGTATGAGTTTTTTTTTTTTTTTTTGCACCCTGTACATATATACACAAATATAAATATATTAGGCATATTTGTCAGTAATTAGTAAAAGAAACTGTACAAGTAAAATAAAATATATAAAAATATATGGGCAATTAGTAAAAGAAACTGCAGAATTAAAATTAAATAAAAAAATTTTATAAAGAAAATATCTTTATTGTATTCACTTAGCTGTCCTGACTGTAAAAATATTAAAAACATATGATTAAAGTGATTCTTGACCATCGTTCTCCAGCTGAAAGCACATTATCCATGATCTCTTGTGTGCTGCAGACCATGTATTGTATTTTGGACAAATCCGTTAAAATGCTAATTTAAATACTTTTCAAATTACGAAAATTTGCTTTTGCCTAATTTGAATAAAAATATTGAAAATATCTTGAATGCTGACATTTATTTTAAAATGAATATTAATGAAAAATATTGAAAACAAACTAAATACTAATACAGTGAAATCTCCAGGAAAGATCTCCATTTGCGACCACTTTGGGGAGGCACATAATTTTTTACATAGACATTGCGTTAAAGAAAATCTTTAGGAGAAAGCATGAAAACTTCCCCTTCATCAACCAGACAAATCTATGCACCAAATGTAGAAAAGATCAAATAAGGAAACACGGAAAAATATCAAAACAAAAAACTTATAAAAATATCGGCAAGAGATTCTCATTTAGAGAGTTCTTTTTGATGATCTCTGAAAGAGATTTACAACCTCGTGTTGCAGTTAGAGCGCACGAAAGACGACGCTATCAATGATTAATTTTTAGAGTTGAAAGTTATATTAATAAAAAATTATTTTAGAAAAAACTAAGCATCTCAAACAAACAAATCTCTTCTCATTTTTTAAAGCAAACTATTTTTTATGATATATAATTAAATGCGAACTTAAACAAAAAACATAATTATTTATTTATTTAACACATTCACGCCGGCGTGACCCACCGGTGGGCCACGCTTGACTGTTCCGTGGGGCGGCGTGCATCACAGGTGAGTCACTTGTTTTCAGAAAAGAAGTCGTTAAAGAATAAGTCTATTTTATTTTTTCTCAACATTATTTATAAAAATTGAGTATTATAAACATTAACATTCAATATGTTAAATTGATAACAATTATTTATACCTATGCAACTTTTTAAAACATTCCAAACATAATGCGGGCTGGCCCTCACAATGCTTACAATATGTCGTTACTTTTTTTCGCGGCATATAATCTACCTTGTATTTTTGACAATTGTTTGTAGCATTCTTTACATCGTTTTCTTGTGATTCTGGTAGCCCCTTTGAATGGTTGTAGAAAATGTTTACGTTTTCTTGACGGATTCCTCTTTTCAATATCAGTTTCTTCGATTTCTCTGTTATGATCTTTGATCAAAAGATGATCGATAATTTGTTCTCGAAATTTTAAAATTGGGAATTTTTTAGTTCCCTATTTTTTGTGGATATACCATGCAAGTTCCGCATATTATTTCTATTATAATTTTTCTGTAACATTTTACCGTCCTTCGAAGACTACTGTAGTAAGATGACATTTGATCAGATAGATCGACACCCTTTTTCGCATTATTATAAAAAATAAAAAAAAACAGTATCTGGTTTGGATTTATTATTTGGCCCCTGAATAATTGCACATTTATGATTCTGAGAAGTTGTTGGCATACATACGGGCCTTTTGTAGGTCCATTTCATAAATTTGACTCCACTGCTATTGTCAAAATTTATAATGCTACCCTGCACTTGCTTTTGCTTTGATTATGGTGGTAGAAATTTTTTGTTCTTTTTTATTGTTCCACAAATAAATGTTTTTTTTTTTAATATTTTTTTTTGCTTTAGTTCCTCTGCCAAAGGAATACTAGTATAAAAACTATCTGTAAATAGTATGCGGCCCTCAAATAATAAATATCTTATCAATTTAATGACTACGTCATGAGAATGTGACTTGGCAATTGGTTGTGCATTTTTCCCTGCCTAAATCTCGATATTATAGGTATAACCTTCAGGAAGACACAGTTTGTATGCCTTTATGCCATACTTGTGACGCTGGCCTGGAATGTATTGGCTAAAACTAAGACGTCCTCTCCACGGAATCATACTTTCTTCAATAACAATGTTTTTTCCAGGTTTAATAGTGCTTTTAAATGTGTGCACAACTGCTTCAACTACATTTTTTATTTTATGTAACCGATCTTCTGCTGTCGCCGTGGTATTGTTGGAGAAGTGTAAATATTTGAGAATAGATATAAATCGGTCACATTTCATTGCATTTTTAATACGAGCGTTGGCATATATGTCATTTTGTGACCAGTATAATCTAATTTCTGGTACCTGTAATATACCCATAATTAGCAAGATGCCGAAAAAAGTATTTATTTCATCTTTTGTAACAGGCTTCCAGGCCAGTTGGTGACTTGTGCTGCTACATGCAGAATCATTTATGCATTGGGTAGCGTATCTATTTGTTTCTTCCACGATTATTTCAAGTATGTGATCCGTGACGAATAATTTATATAACGAAACAGGATCGTCGCAGTCTATGTTGTGAATTAAAAATTCCTCTTCTTCCGTATACTCATTCATTTGTAGCTGTCTTCCTGTTATTTTCTTCCATTCATCATCACTATCGTTGCTTGTCTCATCTGAAGAGCTTGAAACTATTCTAAATCTTCGCATATTTTTTCTGACTCCAATAATAGATTCTTTAGACGAAACACTTTCTTCCATATCCATTTGATCTATTATTTATATGGGCAAAAATTCAAAAAAAAATGCAAACCGCTTCTGTAGGAAAGATAATTTCACACACATTTACACTTGATGCAAGAAATGTGTGGTAAAAAAAAACACTATGTCAGAACAGTTGCAATCTCGCATTTAGCGCGTTCGAAGCCTCGAACTTTTATGATCTCGCATTCAGGGCTGAAATCCCATATATATAAAGACGGAAAAGAGTAAAAACAGGTAACAAATAAATTTCATTTTTTAATTTTTTTCGGAAATAATAAAAATCTGTAACTACCAATTGGTTTTAACGGATAAAATTTTTATATTGAATTGCTTCTTCGCCGAGAAAAAATTAATTTCAGTGAATTGTTTACTGCTAAGAATAGATTAACTCTTCCCGAATATTATCTAATATTGAAATAGTTCTCCTACCAGTTTTTTCTCTTTTCCGTCTCGCTTTCAGGCCTGCTCGCATTAAGCACTTTCGAACTCGCAAAGTGTTTCATCGCCTCGCGAAGCGTAAGGATACAAGACATTCCCGCTGCACGCGGAAAAACGTAAATATTTGTCCCGCCGTGAACGTGTTAAAATAGTTTAGCATTTATACATTTGCTTTTACGTATAGTTATAACAGCAAAGGTCATTTTTATTAACGCTAAATGTTATTCATTGATCAGTTTTCATGACGTCGACACAAGTGGCATTTCCACACCAAGAAAACGACACGGACAGAAATTAAAATTGCTTGCAAAAAAAAATAAATAAATAAAAAAAAAATAATCAAGCACCTTCACTATGATTTTGAAATCAATGAAGGTAACCCCTAAAAATGACCAACCTCCATTAACGACCATTTTATTGGGGAACAGAGTGGTTGCTTTCGAGAGGTTTCACCGTATTTATTTTAAAATAAATATTAATGAACCCTGCCAAAGCCATCCATCACAGTAAAAAGTATTAAATGAATACTTACTAAAAAGGACTTCTTATTATGCCTTTTTTATCTCGCTTGAAATGGCGATACCGTGAACAGTTCATTCGTTCATTTGTTGTCATTGCAAGCCATATAACCTGTAAAAATAAATACTGTCAGAAACGCAAGAAAACATTTTTATATTTTTTGGTCTATTATACTTTGACAAACAATAGAATAGAAATTGGCCATATCTTTAGTCATCACATTAGGGCATATAATATCAATTTGAGAATAAATTTTTTAAAAAAATTATTCAAAAACATTTTGGTCTATTTTGTTCAAAATTTCTAATTTTGTTGTTTAAAATGATACACATTAAAATGATGTAATAATTTGATATACCTAACTATTTAAATTTTTTTACAATAAATCAATAATAAACAATTCTTTGTTTATATTTGTTTACATAGAATCAGCTTCAGATTAACAAACAATATAATTGAGTGAAATTTTTTTTAATTATTTGCTTTATAGGCTTCCCCGAGATGGAACGGAATACACACACAAAAAAAAGTAAAAAAAGAAGAAAGAAAAAAAAGGAAATTAACATCAATGGGGTCCAAATTTTGGACCCCCTTAATGTAATATTAATAATGCTCTCCTTACTTAAACTATTTAGTTCCCATTTTATCTTTTTTATTCATATAACAATTTCAGTATTAATAAAATTAATATTTAAATTTTAATGTAATAATGCTCAGGTTTTGAACATGAATTTTAAATTATTTAACATGTTATTTACCTGATACAGCTGACATAAAAGTAGGCAACCGACCCAAAAGCCATGCAAACAGGCATTTGCTGCAATCCAGCTGACCCAACCACTCACATGCAGTGCTTTATAAATGAAGAGTGAGAAATGCATCTCTTCATTTCCAAGGTTTCCATGCCAATCTAGATATGAAGAAATTCAAATGAAACATTTCTAAATTCAATATCGAATAGCATACTTTCTAAAGGGAAAAAAAAATCATTACATTATATGAAACAATATAAGTTTTACATTAACTATTTCATAAAATATCTCTCTCCTACAAAGTTATTTTAATAATTTTTTGCGATTAATTTTCATTTCAGGTTTACATCCTTTGTGCAAAAAGGAAAGGGCAATCATTATCGAAAACAACAAACAAATATTTAATATAACAAAACAAGGAGTTCCATATTATTAGGGTGGAACCCTTCAGATTATATAAAGTGTTACATTAGAAGACAATTAATTCAAGCCAATGCTTACTGCTTGGTGGTTCAATGTAGACTGACTGTCAGCCCTCTAGTGGGGAATTTCGAATTAATCAAATTTACATCTACTTTTCTCAACACTCCCCACCTGATAATTTTAAATTAAAGAAATTATCATAAAACAATAGCAAGTTTCTACATTTCACATTTTTTCAAGCACATTACATATTAAAACTAAAATATAAAAATAAACACTAATCAATTATTTTTAAGACAGTAAATATAATTTGAAGCATCAAAATTAAAGGAATATCAAATTATTAAAATATCATCAGAGTGTTAATTATCAGTTTTTAGTTCAGCTCTAAGGGATAGAGCAGTTGAACTGGTCTCCTATACACTCCAGTTTTAGTTTTTATAAGACAGGATCTAACTAGTCCGTCACGACCCTTATAGGCTTCAAGGACACGGCCTAAGTTCCATAAAAATTTGGATTTACCTTTGACTTGAACAAGCACTACATCACCTGTTTTTATGTTTTCCTCACAGTTAGGTTTGTTGGAAAAGTGATGTTGCCTCAAAGTCAACAAGTATTCATTTTTCCAACGCAACCACACCTGCTTCAGAAGACAAGTTTGATATTGCCTTCTTTTTATCAGACTTTCTCGCGTTGCAGTCACATTGATAAGCTCAGAGAAATTATATGGATATTCGTTGACCAGTCCAGAAAACAAAAAAATGAGCAGGTGTCAGGGGCTGTAGTTCTGACTTATCATCACTCACATATGTGAGTGGTCGACGATTAAGGACGTTTTCAATTTCAACTAAGATAGTCATGACTTCTTCGAAGGAAAGTTGAGCTTTTCCAAGTATCTTTTTGAGAGGTTCTTTAATGCTTCTCATCAACCTTTCATAAAACCCTCCCCACCATGGGGCAAGCTCAACAATAAACTTCCACACAATGCCTTCAGAGGAAATGAAATTTTGAAATTCTTCTCCTCTAATAATAGAAAAGAAGTACGTTATATCTCTTGAAGCAGCCTTAAAAGTTGCTGCGTTATCAGAATAAATAGTTTTACAGTTATTTCTTCTTGACATGAAACGTCGTAAAGCTAAGATAAATTTATTCGTAGACAAATCGGAAATTAGTTCTAAATGTACAGCACGTGTGACTGCACAAGTAAACACAGTAATATAAGATTTCAAAAGTTCATCTTTATGTTTTACGTAAATAGGCCCAGTAAAATCAATTCCAACCACTGAGAAAGGCGGAGATTCTGAAATTCTATCTTTAGGCAGCTCTCCAGTACGCTGATTTGCTGGTTTCGCAAAGTGTTTTTTGCAAACCACGCATCTTCCAATAATTCTTTTCACAAGTTGTCTGGCTTGTGGAATCCAATAACTTTTCCTAATCTGCGAAAGAGTGACATTAACTCCGCTATGAAGCAACTTTTTATGTTTTTCAGTGATCAAAAGCTCGGAAAATTTCGAATTCTTGGGTAGCAGTATAGGATTAATTGCTTCAGGATCCACTTCAGATTGAAACAGTCTACTGCAAATTCTTAATATCTGTTTTTCATCTAGGTATGGACGAAGACAAAATATGCTGGAGTTATTTTTTATATCTTCCTTCTTCATCAAATTTTTAATTTCTTCTTGATAATAGTCATTTTGCGCCTCCTTTATTAAAATAATTTCAGCTTCTTTTAATTCTTCAGTAGTTAATGGACCTTTCAGTTTGTCGTAACTTCGACAGTTTTGGATAAACCGTTTTGACCAAGCCACAATTCTTTTCACCTTTAATAAAGAACTGTAATTTTCTAAAATCAGTAAAGTCTCTTTAGAATTTGCGAGGCAACTGTGTTGAGAAATAACGCTGTTTCTAAGTTCTAAATCAACTGAATGTTGCTGATTATTAATTTCAGTATTTTCTTGAGGCAACTTACTTTCATCCTCCATGAGCCAAGATGGTCCGAATTTCCATAAGTTATCATCAACAAGGCTTTTTAGTGACTCTCCTCGAGTTAATTTATCGGCAGGATTTGAACTTCCAGGACAATGTTGCCAAAGTTTAGGATCTGTCAGAGTTTGAATTTCAGACACTCTGTTTTGCACGAAAGGTTTCAAAGAGTTGTTATTCTTTATCCAAAAATATGTAATTTGTGAATCTGTCCACAAATAAAATTGTTGGCAAATGTCACTAAACAATTTGTGTAAATAATCATAGATTCTAGCACCAATTACCGCTGACATAAGCTCTAAGCGGGGCAATGTTAAAGTCTTTATTGGTGTTACCCTACTTTTGGACATAATGAATGAGGTCTTAATTTCGTTCGAAATATTTGCATATCTGAAATACGCTACAGCACCATAGGCCTTTGTGCTAGCATCAGTGAAAATATGAATGGCAATTTCTTTCTTATAATCACAGTTATCAAAATATTTCCGTTCTGTAAAAAAGTTACTTAAATAGGAAACTTCAGAAATCCAATTGTTAAAGTCTGTTTCAATATCTAAAGGCAGAGGGTCATCCCAATCGAGTCCAGCCTTCCAAATTTTTTGCAGCAAAATTTTCATTTTAATAACAAAGGGAGAAATTAAACCAATAGGATCATAGATTTGAGCTGCAAACTTTAAAACAGTACGCTTTGTGCACTGACTTGACCTAGATGACGACTGCTCTAAATTTTTATATTCAATCAATAGTACATCACTTTCTGTATCCCATCGAAGACCTAATACCTTTGCATGTGCAATTGATTCATTAATGGCAATACCATTTTGAATCCATAATTTCTTTAATTCGTTTGAATTAGAATTAAATTTCCTTAAATTCATACTCGCGGATTGTAAAATATTTACAGCATCAGATGACAGTCGATATGCATCATTAACTGTATCAGTTCCCCAGTACAGATCGTCCACGTATAACGAAGAACTTAACATTTTAACACAATCGGGTTTGTCATTAGCATATTTTTTAACGTGGTACTTAATTAGTGCCTTCAAAATGAAAGGGGAAGTGGTAACTCCGAACGGTAACCTTTTCATATTCATAATTTTAAAACCTTCGCAATTATCATAATCAATCCAAAGAAATTTTAAATATTTGCGCTCATTTTCATCTATCTCTATCATTAGAAACGCCTTCTCAATATCACCAGAAAATGCTATTTCATGCCTTCGAAAATTAAGTATGACATCCAAAATATTCGGGTTCAAATTTGGACCTGACAATAACATATCATTAAGGGATTTTAAACCAATATCCTTCGAACTAGCATCGAAAACGATCCGAACACGAGATGTTTCTTTATCGGGTCTTAAAACAGCTGTATGCGGCATGAAATAACCAGAATTAATGGATTTATCCTTACATTCCTCAACGATTCCATCTTTTATCTGACCCTCAATAATTTTTGCATACATGTCAAAAATATTTTCATTTTTACTTAATCTTATCATTAAATTATCAAAGCGCTTTTTGGCAGTAGGGAAATTACTATCGAGATCATCGGGGTTTGAATTCCAAAGTAATCCGGTTTTGTAACGATTGTTTTCATATTTTAAATTGTTTTCAAAATTATCAATTGTTTCTTTATCTTTTAGAGATAAAATTTCACACTCCTTGGTGATACCTAAGGAATCGAGTGACCAGAATTTTCTTAAATCAAACATATCACCTGATTCAATTACACTTTTCATAACCGCTATGTTTTGCGACAATGTATGCTCCCGTTTATAACTACTTCCACTAATTACCCATCCAAGAACAGTTTTTATAGCACACAGGCGATTATTTATAGTTATCTTTTCATATAAAAGAAATTCCCAGAATAAATCTGAACCAATTAAGAGTTCTATACTCAGCAAATTATCATTATCTTCCAAATAAGAATCAGCCATATCAATTTTATTTTTATTCATAAATTCAATTACTTTGGGGTCGGGAGGTTCCACTTTAACTCCAGTAATGCATGGTATGACAACAGTTCTAATTTTAGTTCTAAAGTTCGTATTTCTTTTGAAAATTTCGAATTCAACAACAGGGTAAGCCTTTTCTGTTGCTCTTTGCATTCCAAATGAATAAACTGATAAAACTTCGTAAGCAACCGGTTTTAAATTTAAATTATTTGCAACTCGTTCAGACAAAAACGAACGCTGGCTGCCATTATCTAAAAGAATTCTTGTCAATTGAGACGAAGAATCTGATTTAACTTCAGCAGTACAAGTCTGCAAATAAACCCTTTTAGAACATTCAACTTTTTTATTATTACATTGGGAAACAGAACTAATAACTTCTTCATTGGAAATAATCGATGGTGGAGTTTCATTAGAAATTGCAACCAAATCAGAAGATTCATTTAACTTTTCCTCAGCGTTTTGAATTTTACTAATTTTAGCATTATTTATCCCCTTATTACCTCCTAAACAAATAGACCCATGATGACTTAATCCCTTACACTTATAACAAGGTAATTTATTTACACGACAATTCTTGCTTACATGAAACAATTTTAAACACTTGAAACAACGATTAGAATTTTTCAATAATTTTACCTTGTTTTGGGAAGACATATTACATTTGAAACTGTCATGGGGTTCAGAGCAAAAAATGCATATTGACTGAGTCATCTGTGCATTAAGCGCAGTAGCTGAGGGTGTGCCTTTATTAAAATTTCTGTTTATATACCTATTTTGCTCGTTACGCAAATTATAGCTACCTCGATGGTTATAGTTAGTCTTTTTATCATTTAAAAACGCAACCGATTCACGACATTCTATCTCATTCTTTAAAAACAGCAATAATTCATTAACATCAGTTTCATCTTTAGATTTCCGTTTTCGTTGAAAATCTAAAACCAAATCTTCAGGCAATAATTGTAAAATTATTGGTATCAAAAGTATACCATAAGATTCAGACTGAACTTTCATTGAATCTAAATTTCTAACTGCGATATCTAAATCATCGTACAATTTGCGTAATGCTGTAATATTAGAAGTATGTTTAACACTCGGAAAACTAAGTATTTTATTAACAAATGAATTCAAAATTAAATCTCTACGACCATATTTCTCATGTAATAATTTAATACAATTATCATAATTATCATTCGTTAAATCAAAACCTGATACAACATTACCTGCCTGGCCAGTAAGATAAGATTTCAAATAAATGAATTTTTCAATTTTAGAAAGTGATTCATTTTTATGGATTGTATTTCCAAAAGAATCCCAAAAGGAATTAAAATATTTCGGATCTCCCGAAAAGGGAACAATTTGAATTTTCGGTAATTTAATACTGGAATTGTTATTAACAACTCTTTTCTGCTCAGTTATAACCGAATCATTTTTTACAGTTTCAACTGTTTGTTCATTAACCGAAACCTTTATTCCTTTACATTTTATCAATTGCTTTAATTTAGCTACATACGTCAAATATTTATCCTGATATTCTTCACTAGAAGCTAAATCTTCATCCAACAAATTAATATCAATTATATTTTCAATTTCCTTATTCAAAGCTATTAAATTTTGATTCCTTTCAATTAACACAGTAAGATTCTCATCTAATACATTTATTTCAACATTCTGCTCAGTTAATAATTTATCAATTTTATTTATTAATTTAGTAAAACTACTTCGTTCACTAGACCTTTTTCTTTTAATTCTCTCTAAATAATCTTTTTCAGCCATAATGAACGTTTAATACAAAGTCACACCCTTAGCAAAATAAAAACAATAAATTTTCAATAATCAAAACCTCAAAACGAATTCTGTAACAAAGAATGGTATAAAAACGCTTACTTTGCACATACAAAGAATTAGACTAGCTGTCTCCTTGAAGTGATCATGTATCTTTCACTGTCATTTTCGATTTTGCCCTTGAACTTAAAAATAACACTTTATTTTCTCTTGCTTTAAATTCTAGTTCGTAAAATACTTCGTGGCCAAATGCACCATGTGCAAAAAGGAAAGGGCAATCATTATTGAAAACAACAAATATTTAATATAACAAAACAAGGAGTTCCATATTATTAGGGTGGAACCCTTCAGATTATATAAAGTGTTACATTAGAAGACAATTAATTCAAGCCAATGCTTACTGCTTGGTGGTTCAATGTAGACTGACTGTCAGCCCTCTAGTGGGGAATTTCGAATTAATCAAATTTACATCTACTTTTCTCAACATCCTTAACTTAACTATACTTTTTTTAATATTTCAACCATTTAGAGGTAGGTACTTTATTTAACTTACACGAGAGCTGCACAATGGGCCATTGGGGCGACAGCCTGGGAAACATCTCTGAGATGAAGACAGGTCATCGCAATTTTGATCTTCTGCAGAGGGGATGACTCTCCTGCTTTAGTTGCCTGACTACCTGGGGACGACCAGCACTTTTCGGCGGAACAGTTTAACGAGGACCGATACTGTGTAACCTCAGTCCCTACGCAGGATGATAAAAGTGGTCACCCACCCGCTTACTGACTGCAGCCAGTGATGCTTGACTTTGCTCTACTGGGAACTGCGTCTTTACGATAAGTCCACTGCAGGGCTCAACCATTTAGAAAAAGAAAAAAAATTTCTTTTTCAACCATTTAGAGAGAAAAATCAATACCCATAGATATATTTTCAGCGACATTACCATTCACAATTTTAAAGAATATTCTAAAATAAAACTAGACTTTTTATTAAACCAGTTTTTGACGTGACAAGTGTTAAAAGACTTTTGAAAACCACTTTACAATCACTTCTTCATATTATTAACATATTCTCCAACACTTGCAGTTTACAGAAAATATTTTTCCTGCGGTAATGTAATAAATCAGAAATTATTAAACAAATAGAGTTTTTAAGCACTTCAATCAGAGCTATTGGACATAAAAACTTCCATATATCTAATTATTCATAAGTAGTGATGAATGAAAGTTTAAGGTTAATTTTTCTTTTTGTGTATTTTAGCATATCTCGAAACTTTTTAAGTGAATGGAATTTTTTTTTTACGCATAACACTTGTGTTTATCTAAGGATAATTCCAAGCAAAATATAACTTTCAGAAAATATTTATTATTTTTTTATTATTTTATTTAATTAAAGTTTAAATTGTAAAGAATTTTGAATTGTAAGGCACATAATTTTTTACGTCATTCTAAAGAATAGAAATTTTTAATGCGAAATACAAAATTTGAGGAAAATCGTTTAACCAGTTTCTGAAAAATTGAATTTTGAAAAAGTAATACTTTTAAAATTAGACTTTTAGGAAACTATTTGACCGATTTCTCTCAAACTCTGTATTTGGTTAACCAGTTTTTGAGAAATCGAATTTTGAAAAAGTAATATTTTTAAAATTAGATTTTTAGGAAACTATGAGACCGATTTCTCTCAAACTCTGTATTTTTCCAAGTAAAATTAAAGTCTTCAAAATGATGTAAAAAAATGTATATCTTACAATTCAAACATTTTTTGACTATTATTAAATAACATGATAAAACATAAGAAATATTTATTAAGTTATATCTTGCACAAAATTATCTTTCAATAAACATTTTTAAAACTGTGTGCAAAAAATATTTCAATTCACTTCAAAAGTTTTCAAGATATGGTGAAATATGCAAAGAGTAAAGGGATCCAAACTTTGGACTGCTCTCCTGACCAAACTATTGGGAGTATATTTTCCAGATTGTGGCTAGCCCCTATATTTTGGGGTTCATAAATCAAAATCCGTCAACAAAAAAAAAGGGGTACATTTATTCTGCAAGAGGATATTTTTGTGTCTGATTTCGTAAACTTAAATTGTTGGTTGTAATGATTAATTAACATATATAAGGCCACCTGCTCGGACCATTAATCATTATCTTGATCAAATCATTAGATTGCAAAGATCAAATCATTAGATCAAAAGCTATTTAGGGTGGTCTGTTTATTTTTTTGTGCACTGTACATATCAAAATATCCTAAAAGAAATTTCCCTTTATTTTGCATGTCAGTCAATGCCAACATTTTTAGAATGTTAAAAGTAAAAGCAATGTTAAAACATATTAAAAGAAAGCTTAACATGTAAAAAAAAGATGTTATACTTACACCTTAAGCAGCCATGTATACACCACATTATCATAATAAGAAGCCAAAAAAGATACATCACAAAATACTTATGATTTCCTAAACCTATAAATAAAAGAAATACATAAAAAAAACTTTTTTTTAAATTTTTGATTAATGAAATTCAAATTATTTTAAATAAACTGAACAAAGATATTAATTTGAATTTTTGGAACTATTAATCTCAAGATTTGGTTTCATCTTTGAAAAATTGTAAATAAGTATATGACCCTACAATATCCTTCATGCTATTTCATAAGAAGAAATTTTATTCAATAAAGTTTTTTTTTTTTTTTATATCATTCAAGAATCCTGCAAATTCTGAAAAAATAATCATCAGCAAATGCATCTAGTTCCATTTTATTTCGTTATCAAATTATACAAATATTTTTCAAACAAATGCAAAAACTTTCAAAAGTCAAACTTGTCAGACAGAAATTTAGTGCGTGCTATATCTTTTACGATACATGTCATAGAATTATTAAACAAATAAGTCATAGTTTCAAAGTCTTACTGGAATACTAGACTTGGCAACAAATTTTGATAAATAAAGAGATAATTCACTCCTGAAAACGAAACAACTGCACGACATTGCAAGAGCATTTGATTTGATTGGACCACTAAAAACAATGCCTCCTATGCTGAAATACCCTAAAGAAATCAAATGCAAGATAAAGAATTTTTACTTTTGTATAGCTGTAGAAATTTGCCTCCAAAAAACACAATATTTATTATTCCATCAACAGTTTTTTTATTTTAAATGCTGACAGAGATATATTTGTTAAAATTTTGTGATATTTTTATTAATTATCATTACTTGTTAATTGATTATTCAATAAGTTTTGTTTTCCTAATTTCAACAATTTAAGAAAGAAAAAAGATGGCTGTTCAGCATTGTTTCAAGATTTGGCGATGTTGATATTCATTTGCGCTGGAAGCTTGGCATCCGTTTGGCGTGTACTTACATGTAAACAGAATCTCTCCATAAGGATAATGTTTTTTTCTTAACTTTCAGCAGAGTATCGCCATAGTAGTTAAGACATTGGATGTTCATTTTTAAAAGCTGGGTTCTATTACTAGTGGCTGCTTAAAATTCATCTAGCCTCAGATCTATGAGTACCAGCTTACCTGATCAATAAAAGTAGTCGATGAGGAATACTGACCGCAATTTCACCAATATGCTGGTGGGTCTCGAAATTGGGGTGCCTACATTCACGACCACCTCGAACAACAAGTAACTGCAGTGAAAGCGCTATAATTTTAATGTCTCTAAAGATAATTTTCGAACTGAACATTAAGCCTTTTGCATAAATTGTAAGGAAAGGTTGTAATTATTATGGAAAATCTTATGTTTCGTTATATAATTTATCAACAAACTTCATATAACAACGATTATAACATTTTAGTTAATGCTGTCAAAATGAAAGTGACAATTGAAATTAATCTTCTATTTAGAGTTAACAGAAGAACATTTTTGGTAGCCATTTTTTAAAATTTCAATCAAGGTCAGCAGAGAAGGTAGATACTCACCTACACAATTACCAACCCACGGGCAATGATGATCGAATCTAGCTATACACTGATTGCATACAGAACAATGTTTTGATCTTAGAGGTCGTCTCACAAGACAAGAACTGCAAAACACAGTTGGATGGAAGCCATCTTTTTCCGCAAGCTCAATTATGGTCTGCAAAAAACAAATCACGGTTCAGAGCTAATTTTATACAGAGTATAAATAAATGAAGAGATTTTTTTAAATTGTTTCCTGTTAGGAAAAATTTAATAAAAGTTAGTAATTTATTCATTTATTTTTAGACAATGAAAGAATATTTATTTAAAGATAGTTTGAAATGAAAGCATTAGCCTATGATATATTTTTTCTGTTAAAAAAATTAGTAACATAGTATTTGTTTAACAAAATGTCTTACTCCGGAAAGTTCTATATAAAAAATATTGCAACTATTTCGATCAAAACTGTTGCCTAGAAAACTATTATACTTAATTTTGTTCCCCCCTCCCCTTCTAAACTGGAGGTTCTCCCATCAGCAGCATCATTTAGACTTGAAAATTTAAATTTTCAGTGAGTGGCCAGTAGACCCTAACTTAGTAGCCACTTTTCCCTCAAACCTAATACCCATATAGCACTCATCTTCCGAAACCATTCCCTAGGACCTCCCAAATGCGTCCCTTTCTTCCGAGGGAAGACGCGGATAAATAGCGGAACGCCGAGGGAAATTCCATTCTAACATTCCTACGGATAACGATACGTAGGAAGTCCTTCGGAAACATTGCCTACGGATATTCCTCCACCGGTCATCCGTTAGAAATTTATCCAATGGATTTTCCTCCATGGTTATTCCATAGGAGCATCATATTTAGTCTCATTTTTGTGCATGCGCTCTCGTACACTCACTCCGCACTTACGATTACTGGATGCTACGCCAAAGAATATAAACAACGTTCAACATTGCTGGATTTTCATTAGCAAGTAAGTAAATATCAATTCTTATGTTTTTAATATGATGAGATAAATCTTTAAATTTTTTGTAAAAACAGCAACAACGTCTTTTAGTTAAAAATATTGAGAAATTGCTGTTTATACGCGTTACTGAAAATACACGAACACATTTCATTGCTCAATCACTAAGCCTACTAACTGTGATTCTGAAGTAATAATTTTGATCGACTTAATTAATCCTTTAAATGAATTAATATGAAACATACTCCAAAACTTATGAAAACTAAGCTTGCTATTTATAGATTGAATCCAAATAAGTTAAATGTATTCAACTGTTTTTAATATAAATTTCAGAAATATATAAACATTTTGTTTCTTTATATCTGAACCTACCATTATTCTTCCCAAAATAATAAATTCCTATCTATTGAGAGATGGTTTAAAATTTATATTATACTGATACAAATTCTTTCTTGGATATGCATATTATGTTCTTTCAAACATAAATCGAAATTTTATTTTTGTGATTATAACCCTTATTTGGAGAAATTTTATCTTGTGTAAGATATGTGTATAATTAGTAGAATTATTATACTAGTTGAACTTTAACTGTTCTATAATTTTTATAAGTTTGAAATTATAAGCAAAATTTAAAAAATTTAAAAAAAATGTTATTTTATTAATTATTAATTTTTTTCCCGTCCTCTATTAAAATTAAGTGACTGACCATTTCACTTGCTATGCAACATCCTGTTGCTACTACAGAATCTAGATTTTTGATTATTTTACTTAAATAGATATATTTTCCAGAGTAATTATTTCTATTCTTTTGTTTTTAGAATTGAAAAATGTTTTTAAAGAAGTGCAAACTTTACACTTTGTCTAAAAGACCACATTGTAGATTAGTGAGGCAAAATGCTATCCTAAGTAATAGATCTGACAATGAAGAAGTTGATCAAGGAGGGATATTCTGAAGGAAAGGTATTACTTTATTGTGAATTCTTGTACCCAGATTTTTTTTAATCTTGTTTTATATTTATGTGCAATTGCCAAGTATCTTTATCTCAATAATCAGAAAAATAATAATTTTTTTTTAAAATTTCTCTGAGAGAGGGAAATTTTTTCAAAACAATTATTAGGGAAATTTTAAAAATTATCAGGGGAATTCAAAAAGAAAAATTATCAGGGAAATTTGGTACTGAAAATCAGTAGCCACCCTGATTCTATGTACAAAATAGTGCAGTTTTGTTTCATTTATTGAATGGCTTGATGTTATTCCGTAGATGATAAATAGTGTTAATAATTTTTCCTTTTAAAATGTTTTCTTTTCCTTTTAATCGTGTATTATCTGAATTATTTGGTATGTTTCGAAGAAAGTTTGAAAAGCTTTGAAGAAAAGAATTTTTTTTTCTTCAAAAACTTAACAAAATTATGTAGTTACTTATAATAAGATATACTTCTCATATACTGTAAAATCCTGAAAGTAAGCCCCTTCATTTTGAAAAGCAAAACAGGTTTATTTTAGATGGAGGGGTTATAATAGAGTTTAAAAAATAATATAATTAGTTTTCACTTTCAACAATATTTAAAGGGGGGGGGGATTATATTCAACAGAGGGGTTACTTTCCGGATTTTATGGTAGTTGAAATAAATTATAAATTGCTAAAGGTTTTTGTTTTTTTTTATTTTTTTATTTTATTTTTAACTTTAGAAAAAAATCGAGTTTTCTGCTATTTTAAATTAGTTGAATGATCCCAATGCTTATTCTCCACGCTTTACTTTTATGGTCGTTTAAAGTGTTGAATTCTTTTTCTCTTATTGCTGACATTTTTATATATTATGTAGTGTTGCATATGTTGAAAAACCTTTACTCAGATTTCAATTTAAAGACGGGGAGCTTTAATTAATTTATTATGGTGATTGAGTATGAGTATTAATATACCATTAAAATAATGTTAACTTCTATTATTGATAAATATCTGGTATTGTACTTTTAAAATATGTGTTTACTTAGTAACATGTGGACGATGTGAAAAAGAAGTAATTTTCAAAATTGATATTGTATTAGCTGGGTTTTTTTTTAAAATCAAGTTTATATTAAAATTTCATTAGGTTTTTAATATTCATTAAGCATTAAGTCATTATAAAATAGAATTACGATTTATAATTCTTTTAGCGAAAGTTATTAGTATTGCCTTAAAAATGTTGTTAAATAGCCTTAAAAAGGTCTTATTTCTATTGGAAAGTAAAGAGTGGGAACCCTGTCCATTAACTAATAAAATCAGTTGTGCTATGCATTATTTTTTATGAAATATATTGGTAGTGTTTCGTATATTAATGAATTAAATTATGAATTGTAATATAAAGGTTTGCAACTATTCAATAGGAAAACATGGCTTTGAACAAAGTTAATACTAGGGTTTTTGTATTTTCCTCCAATTTAGGGTCATTTACAATAATTTATCCTATTATAGGAGCTACCAATTCTCCAAACTTTTACTAAAACAGTACTTATTTACTTAAATTAACATTACATTTTTCTATGATTTTAAGAATGACTTCTCAATCATGTTTTTAAATAATTGGAAAGTATCCTTAAAACCATAGAAAGGAGTAAGGAATAAACTGTTGTAAAGTATTTGCTAACTTTAAATAAATTCGGTAGAATCTATCTGTGGCCTAGGAACAAAACTCTTATTTTATTTGACATGCAAATAAATTCATGTGAGCAGTTATTATTCATAATGTATGTTTGATTGGTGATGAAAAATTCTAAAAAGTAATTTTGTTACCAAGCAGTGTTTGAAAATAATGTAACAATTTGTAAAGTTTTTACTATGGTAGTTTCTAGTACAGTAAATAATGGTGCTTAATGTATTGAGAATATTATTCTATTTTAGTGAAAATAATCACAAATGTTTAATAATATTTTAGCAACCTAATATTCTTTTTTAATTTTCATATTTGTTGCATCTAAAGCAATTATTTTTGTAGTCTTCCCCATTGTCAGGCCAGTAATGGATGTATGTGGGTGCATGTATAAAGGTTTAATTATTTATGCCTAACCATTTTTTAAAAATAGTATAGTTTGAAATATGCTTGTGAAAGGCCCTTTTTAACTTTGATGACTATAGTGCAGATAAAAAGACAAAAACTAAAAGTACACGAATGAATTGCCAGAAACGCTTCAGAATTGCTTTTTTGGTGTATATTCTCTGATAAAAAGAAGGGATTTATTTTGTTCTTCATGAATATATTTTAAAATATCCATATGAATATAGTCATTAAATACAATTAAAGTACATTTTTTATGAATTTTTGCAATAAATATTGAATTTATACAAAACTAAAAATTAAGCTTGAATTTGTTAGTTTCTATGGATGATTTTTCAGGATTAAAGCCTCAGTACATAAAATTTCAAAATATAATAAAAACAATGTGAAAAAAAGTTTTTTGAAAAAGCATTAAATGCAAAAATTTCAAATGAAATTCAGCGCTTAATTTGCAGCTTAAATACCATTAGAAATTAATAAAAAAAATACATATAAATTTTTTCAGTGCATAAAAAACATACATAAAGTTTTTATTCTACCCCTCAGTTGTGTATTTCTTTTTTCCTTTCAATTGTAATTAAAATATAAAATTTCTGTTTTTATATTTTAGATGTTGTACGAATTCATCATAGCGATGTTACAAATGCAAATATAAAGGAACCCATCCAGAGTTGGCTGCGCCATTGTAAAGAAAAATGTAGTAAATTGTAAAATTTAAAAAAAACTATTTCTTATTTGTAATAAATTTAAAAAATATTTCTTATTAACATTTGTTTTGTGTTTTTTTTTTCAATTTAAGCTTTTTTTATTTTTATCCTAGAGTAAAAGTTAATGCAATGTTTACTGTGATATCTAAGATGTTAAGTTTATCTTTAAAAAGTAACATATTGGTGAAATAATGTTTCATATACTAAAAAATTATCAATTATAAATGCTTTCAATTGGAAAACAGGACTTTGTAGTGATTACTGGTATGATTTTATTTCTCTTTAAACTTTTTTATATTTTTAATCCTAGAGTAAATTTAAAAACATTTTAGATATTGCAGTAAACATTACGTTAAGTTTAATTTTTGAAAAGTGACAATTAGTTAAAATGAATAACATATGTCATAAGTGACAATAAATGTCACTTTTGTATATTAAACAATTTTTTAAGCAACATGTGCGCAAATTTTTCTTTTAACTGTCAGCAGCTCTATATTAAACACAGTATTCTTCATTTGAAATTTCCGTTGACTAATAAAATAAGTTGCAATGCACATTGTTTTTATTAAATATGTTACAGGCAGTGTTTTTTATGCTAATGAATTAAGTTTTCAATTGAGAAACATTGCTTTTAGTAGAAGTTTACGGCTACAATTTTTGTAGCAGTAATTTACATTTTTTTTTTCAATTTAAAAATCTATTTTCAAATAAAATATTTAAAGACAATAAAACTGAGGAGGTATGTAATAAAAATAATCAAAAGTTCTATATTATTTCATATAAGCATCAGTGTTACGTATGGGCTATAATTTGAAACACTGATAAATGATCCAAAGAGTAATTCATAATTGATTTATCTTATTGAAAGCAGAAATTATATAAATTTATCAAAAGAAATATAACTAAAAAGCTATATTAACTTGTATAGCCGGGGTACGGATTTACTACAAATTTTGCCCTGTAACATAGGGCTTAATTTTTACGAAATCCGTTTTAAGGCCTAAGGGAAAGCCATAAGATTTAAATCTACCTCAGCACTTCTAAAGAGAGAACCCGAGGAAAGTTCCTCAGTACTTCCTTAGGAGTCTGCCTGGGGAAAGCCATCGGAAAGTATGTGACCTTGAAACTTCCTCACCGTTCTTCCTCGGCTCCTCCTATGGAGTGACTTTCGGGAAGCCCGCCGGAGGGACTGAGGAATTGAAAGGTGCGGACATTTTGCATTACTGGGGAGCTCCGCAGGAGGAATTCGGGAAAAGTCGGGAGCTCCTGGGGAGGTTGAGCGATTCCTCCGTGGGAGCTACTACGGAAGAATTTTTGCTATATGGGTAAGTCTGCGATCGATATCGATAGGTCTTTTTTTTTTTTTTTTTTTTTTTTTCTTTTTATTTAACGGACACTTTTTGAGAACTTTTTTTTAATCTTGATTGAATTATATTACACACAAAAAAAAAAAAAAAAAAAAAAAAAAAAAAAAAAATTAGAAATATTTTATGACTACAAAAAGTTAATTTAACAATAAAATTAGTATAAACATGTGACGTAATTTAGTTAAACACACTGAATACAAAGAACTTAATTTAAAAAAATTTGAGGAGGCAAAATACATTTAATGTGAACATTACAACTTTGGAATATGTGAATTGTTAAAAAACTCTTCTTCCACACGAATCTTTACATCATAAATTGATGGATTCTGAAGGATCAAAATTTTGAATGGAGACATTAGACATCTTACTGAAAATTCTGTTTTCCAGAGTCTCTCTGCATTGATGTACTTTTATCATTAAATAACAATTAAATAAAAAACAATGGGATAAAGTGACAGTTGCTTATTTGATTCTACAATTTTTTTGTAGACTTGCCATATAGGAAGGGGATATTTTCAGGTCTAACAACATTTATTCAGGTGGTTCACTTGACTACTTTGTTTGCCTCTCTATGCATGTCTGGTGAACTTCTAAATTACTTCTACTTTTTCATACTTTAGAATATCATTACTCATTCAATTACTTTTTAACTACTTCATGAGATGATCCCAGTGAAATATGAGATTTTTTTTAAAAAAACATACCTTATACCTCTGCTCTGGAGTACTTTGTATAATGCCTGGGTCAGATTTCCAAGCTTTTATAAAAGAATAAAACAGGAACATTGTACACAGCATAAAGCCTAATGTCCTCCATATGTCACCAACATCTTGAGATAAACAGTTAAAGAAATAAAACAAACAATATGGAAGATATTTCTAAATATTTCTGGTAATTCAAAGGATATTTAATAATATCCTTCATAAATTTAAAGAAAATTAACTTTTTTATCGTTCTTTGTATGGTCTCTTAAAGTTATATATTTTGAATGACAACTATTTTCAGAAACACACATGTAATCAGTAGCTATTTTGGAAGTTTTTAATTTTAAAATTACAATTATATACAACATACAAATATACAACTCAAAAACACACATGTAATCAGTAGCTAATTTTGGATAAGTTTTTAAAGTAAGAATTACAACTATTTTCAGAAACACACATTTTACATTCAAATAAATCAGTAGCTTATTTTGGATAAGTTTTTAATGTAAGATTCAATACATAAAAAAACTATTATTATTATTAACGATTTCTAAATATATTCCTATATATTAGCTAGCTTTTATTCATATATATTATTCATTTATATTATTTATTCATTTATATTATTTATTCATATATATTATTTATTCATTTATTTAATGCACAAAAGAAAACAGAGAAATTAGTATAAGCATTCTAACTTTTAAATTAAACAAAACCTTAGGATAGGTTCATAAAAAATTCCATAATGAAGTAAAATCTAACTTTACAAAAGAAATCACTTTCCATGAAATTAACTTCATATTTATTTGTTATATTCATGTACACAATTTCTACTACCCATAACTAGTTTCATCCTTTAGTCACCATTTTCTTTTAGCGAAATATGTATGACAATCATGGATTTTTAAATTTTTTTTTTTTAATTATTATAGAATTTTATATTGATTTATACCACAAGAATGAGTTTGGTAAAAAGCTGAAAATAGAAATCTAAAAACATCATGTGCTGAAACACTCTTTAAATAATTGATAAAATACTTGGAATTTGAGCAAGAAAATAATAAATAAAGAAAACATTTATCCACAGAATGTTATCTGCGTTTTAATAAAAATATCGATAAAATATTTAGTAGATCTCGCAAATACGGATCTCGATATTTAGGTTTAAAATCACTTGAATATGAATCGCAATGTTTTATTTTAAAATCGCTTGAATATGAATCAGTATGTTTGTTTTTAAAATCGCATGAATGCAAATTCTGATGTATAATTTATAAGTTTCTAAAACATGACACTTAATAATGGCTACTAAATTGAGTGAATACAAAATGTTATATTTGATATCAGGGCTTAATCCAGGTTTTCAATCCTAGTACCTATTTTTATGAAAAAAATTATTTTTGTGAAATTTTTTTTTATTTTTGTGAAAATTAAGTATTGCTAAAAAAAAACTACATATGTATACAAAAAGTACAATACTATAAAAAACATATTGTGCAAGGAATTGCTTATAAGACAGCTTGCAGATTAATTCTGATGTGTATAATTTTAAAGTCACCTGAATGGGAATCATAATAGTGGCTTTTAAATTACGTGAATACAAAGTGTGACATTTGATATAAAATCGTGATAATACAAAAGACAATGTATGATCGTAAATAGGAATCCCTAAGCACGATTTTAAATCATCTGAATGTAATTTAAACTCGCATTTGCAATGGCAGGAAAAGTGTAAAAACTAATCTTTTTCCGACAAATTTTCTGCTAACTGCATTTGTGTAAATTATACAGATCTGAATAATGCTACTAAGTTTGGTATTTCTCTAACATTATTTTGACAATTTTGAAAGAAAAAAGAAAAGAACAATAATTGTTAGTGTTAATTTGAATGTCTTCATATTTGAATAATTATTTTCGATTCTAGATCTAAATTTTGAATAACTCAAAAGTAATTCTGTTTTCTGATAAACCTTTAAATTAAATTTCTAATAAAAGGATACAGGGATGGAACCACATAAACCAAGTGATGTACATCCAGAATTTTGTAGACAAATACACAGAAATTGGGAGTACATTTAATATTCTATCATCAAACAACAATCTGAAAACAATGTAAAATCAATTTTAAAAAAAAATCTTGTATTTCTCAAAAAATTGCAACAAAATTATAGACCAGAATTTTTTTTATCACAACAAAAACATATGATTTTATTTGATATGTATCAAATGCAATTTTTATAAAGGAAATGTAAGTTTATTATAAGATTTTATAAAAATCATGAAAAAAATGAGTTGAGTTCTTTATAAAAGTATTTATTAACAGTGTCCCAAATAAACTCCTCTAAATACACATCATAAATTAATATTTAAATGATAAAGCAACTCCAAACTATGGCCTAACTAAGATACAAGTAGGGAAAATCGAAGGGAATTAATCAAAAATAATTTTGTTTGTCTAACGGGCTGAAATTTTCATTGGGAATCACTTTTAACAACATATCTTCAAATAAACTTCAGTTAGATTATTTTTTAATCCCATCTTTATGTTAACTAACCTCAATAGGTAACAGTTTGTTAATGTTTTTGATTTTTCTGAATTCATTGAAAGGAAAAATCAATAAATAGAAATTAATATTTATTATAAACAACACCCTGTGTTTATGCAGAAAACCATAAAAAGTTATACTTTTCATTAAAATTATAAAATATTGGTTTAGCTTTCAAAAATATAGTGGATTTTAAGTATCTCAATGTATTTCAAAGCAGATTAGTTAATTAGTAAAGTCCTATTTGTGATATAACTATCAAATAACCTACTGGCATGAAATAAATAAATTACAAGTCTAGAATAAATTGCCTAACTGCAAATAAAGACAAAAAAAATTAATTAAATGAAAAACTAGTTTAAAAATTTGTTTATGTTGATCTGAAGTTTAATCAAGCTTCACGGAGGCATTTTTAGTCATTACAAAAAGAACAGGTAACATTATTAAAAAACGGGTAACTCAACAATTTTGTGTGCTAAATATCGCCATAACAAATTTCTATTACATTAAAACAATCTCAGTAATAGTAGTAGTACTAGAGCTGTACAATGGCTACAATGTATGGGCAGCAATCTGGGAAATAATACTAAGGATAATCCGAAGACACAGTTTTATTCCTCTGCAGAAGGGAATGGCTTTCCTGCTTTGGTAGCCTGACAACCTGCTTGTGAGGATCCTTACCACACACAATTTTTTTTTATTCACAGGCTGATTCAAGTGGTCACAGACCTGCTCCCTGACTGCAACTTAGTAATGCTTAACTTCAGTAATGGACTGGGAACCATGTCTTAAAATCAATCTATTGTGGGACCAATTTTCTCCGTAATCACAGAGAAGTATATTAGAGAAGAAATTATTAATTTTATGAACAGATTATTATTTTTTACCTACAGCCTAAAAAACTTGCATAAATTTTCTAGACTGTTAAAACGGCAAAAGAGTTAATAAGTTGGTTTCAAAAATGTTTGTTTTTATACTAACCTTAACCCTTCTTAGTTATATCTTGATAAACATGGATTTCTTTTTAATTCTCAGGTTTTTCACTTTCTAATGTTTTGATTTCACAAAAAAAAGGAGCTGTGCTTTGGTTAGGTCTTTAACCATTTCAGTGGCATATTTTTTTTTTCTTTTTTCAATTTAAAATTATTTTTAATTTGTAATGTTTCATTCATTAAAAAACATATTAGCAATATTTAAAAATAGAAAAAAAAAAAGGTTTAAATATTTTTTTGTATTATATATTTAATGCCCTGAAGTTCCACATCACCAACAATGTTTATTTAAAAAAAAAAGAACTAAAATTTTAAAAGGAATAAAATATTGGAGTTTTAAGGTTCTAATTCATATCCAACAAATTTTTATGAGTTATTTTATTGAATAATAAGATTGTTAATTTTTTCTCTGAACTTTTATTCATTTATTTACTGTATATTTCCTAAAATTTTACGAAAATAAGGGAAAATCAATTTATGAAAACTCCAAAATTTTAATTATTCACTGCCAAAAGTTGGACATGTGTTCATCTTGAAAATATCGAAGGAGAAAATATATATATATATATATATATATATATATATATATATATAGATCTGTATCAATTTACCCCTTCCAAAAACTAGCTTTTATATGTTATTAACAATCAATTTTGCATTTCTTTTCATCATATTTTCTTTATATGTAAAGCTCCATTTTAAAAACAATACTTTAAATTACGCTCAGAAAAAAAAAATTAACAATCAGAAAAGTTGTGACAATTTATTCAAGATTATTTTAAAAAGTATAATACAATGAAAATTTTTAAACAATTTTATAAAGATACAATTTGAAAACATCTGTGTTGGATAACGTTAGCAGTGTTATCATTTGGATCCATCTCTTTCTGAAATGGATTCTAATTTATCCTCATCGGCTGAGTCCAAAAAAAAAAACAACAAAAAAAAATTCTTATCCCCCGTCCATTTTAAGATTTCAAAATTCTACACTTATATTATTTATTATTATATTTATAATAGCATTTAGATCAACATTTAGCACATAGCGTCTATAAGAGCAATGCGGATATTTTTTGTTTTTTTAATAGTTTTTTTCTTACCATCAATCAATAATTCGAAGATGATTGAATGTAAATTTGAAGAGTTTTTTACTTTTAGAAATTTTCATATTAGATTTTTATCAGCACTCGACATTTACACCTAACATACCAGAAATTAGCAATCTTGTAAACAAAAATAGAATGTCAACTTATACACCAATATCAGTATTTATTTAACCATAATCAAATTCTCCAACACTTTTAATTTCCATGAGAGCCTGCTTGATTTTGCCTGATCAAAACAAATTTATTAAAAAAAACTTTAGATACAAAAATAAAGGATAAAGGCTTGTGGCACAGTCAAATTTTCTAATTTGTTTATAAATTAACAAACAAATAAACAAAAATTGATAGTATATTCACCTTCCTGCTATAGTAACAGCAACACCAAGGAACAGTAATAGGCCAACTTTAATTAGATATGATTCACGACTTTCAAATATAGCTCCAATAACATAAAACAATATGAAAGGAGATCCAACCATGCAGCTGTACCTTAATTTCTGAGAAACAATGAGAGGAAAATATGTTACTAAAATTATAGGGGTGGATCATACTTTGCTATAAAAAAAAAAGAGAAAATAATAATATAAAACATTCAAATATTAAAATTTAAGATAATGAGAAAGGAAAAAAAAAAAAAAAAAAAAAAAAAAAAAAAAAAAAAAAACCTTTTATCTCACTGCTATAAACATTTCTGTAATATGCAGAAGCTGAGAGTTTAGTAAAGAAAAAAGTTATTTTGAGGATTTAAACATTAACCGTGCAATACAAAAACCTATTTTTAAAACATGCTGTTTTAAATAATTCTAAAAATAATGTTGATGAAGGTTAGGGAGTACAAAAAATAACAATAAATAGTTACAAGGCAAACATAGTTATTTAGAAACTAAAATCTCCAGAGTTGTGAAAGCTTATAAGCACTCAATCAGAATTATTGAGGTACCATATTAAATCTTAATTTTTATTTATTTTTCAAAACAAACTTTCAGATTCCCAAGAGTAGCAACTAATTTTTACTGTTTCATTTATAATTTATTTTTAAAATAACCAAAATTACAGGGATTTTGAAAAAATATGGTTTTCCTTTATTCATTGTAATTTATATATCCTGTGGTAACAGAAACCTTCTAGCATGGTAACATGGGAGAAATAACTAAAAAATTGTGGAGAAAAAGTAAGAAAAAAGAATTTTTTCTATTCTCCTTGAAAGATAAAAAACTATCTTTTCCTCTATGATTTTTTTTTTTTTTTTTTTTAAATCTGAAACAAAAAAATTTAATTGCCATAAGATGTTAATTGCATCAATTTTCTGTGTATAAGCAAATATTTTTTGAAACTAATAATCTGAATATAATTGAATAATTTCAGATTATAAAATGAATTATAATTCATTTTAAATTCGGAAGTAAAAAAAAAATCTGTAGATATTTAGTTATAGATTATTGATTTTCAATAACTTCAAAATCATGTTCTTTAATTAACACAAATTTAATAAAAGAAAAATAAAAAAACTTAAAAATACATATATTTTTACTTGATTTCACTCTTTACTGGAATTTACTCTAATCTTCAAAGTATTATTGTACAAAATTCAGCAATATAAATTTTTGAACAACAAACTTTCTTATATAAGCAAATTTTGCATCATACAAGTTAGGTTAAGTTCAATCGTCACAATAAGAGTCTTTGAGTGACTACACTGGAAGACAAATTTATGAGGATTAGGTTGCTTATTGGTACAAATCATCCACTATTATTTTAACAATTGACAAACGTTTAGAGCAAAATTTTCAGAGATGTTATTTTCCAACACAAAGGAGGAATTTTCTTCTCTAATATACAAGTAGAATTTTAGTTTTTAATAACTTCATTTCAATTTTGATGAATTTATAATGACAATAGCAGTTTTTCAGTTAGCTAACATTTACGTTGTTCATGCTAATACAGAAAATATATTATAGACTTAATAAATACCATTATGCCTGCCAATTTGTATAAACCAGAGGTTGGAAAAATAAAATTTTTTTGTAGTTACATACAGTTGCTTTATTACGCACGCAGTTAACTACAACAACTTTTTTTAAAAATTAAATGTAGTGACTATAAACTACATTCGAAATGTTGTCACTACTTTGCTACTTCTGAAGAACTTATTTTACACCCAAGTTCAAAATGGTTTTAAATAAGAAATTTGCTTATTAAACACGAGGAATCATTGAGAAATATTTATTCATGTTTACATGAGCCAGTTTGTTAGTCCGCATCATCTTTAATGAATTTATTCTTTTAACCTTTAATTTTTTATGCCTTTCTTCTTGAATACTTAATTTAAGAAATGCTAGGTAACTCTAAAATATTTGCGATTTTGTTCAGCGTTAATGCTCTTTTATTCCCTTGCAGAAATAAAGTACATCTAAAATTACAGAGAAAATATGTTCCCTTCCATTAAAATAACATCAATGTTTCACGTGCGTAAATTACCATTTAAAGGTGTGGAGATATTGATAAATTAGCTATTATTCATAATAGTTAGTTTACATATTAATAATATGAAATCCTTATTAATGTTCGGCCACAGGGATTTTTCACTGCCTCCATTGACAGATTCACAAAGGTTCATAAAAATTAGATTTTCCAGGAATTGCTATTAACTACTTTTTTTTTATCACACTACTCACTACATTACTTATTTTGAATAAAATTTTTTAACTTTATGTAATTTCACTTTATTGAATCCCATTAAATACCTAAACTCAAAATGATATTAAAAAAAAACTGCAGAAATACTATTTCATTTCTAATGCAAAGTAGATATTTCGTAGTGAAATATACCGTTAACTAGAATAAAAACTTTTATTTACAGATATGCCATCATATTAAATGTCATGCACTGTATTGCAAAAACTGAAAAAATGTATTTATATTTAATGAAAGTTTTCATATTTTTGATAGATAATGAAATTTTTGCAAATGATGATGGTTAAAAGTTAACAAGAAACAGCAAGTATTGTAAGATACACCAAAGTAAACAATCACCTTATCTCTGTATATAGAAAGACATCTGGTTTTCCTATCCCTTTCCTTTTTTACTTCTTCAAAACGTTTTACAAGATATGTTTGATTCAATCGTTTTGCCATGTCAATTGGAGAGTCTTTCTAAAACAAAACATTATTCAGTTTTAATATAATTAAAAATATTAATTAGTAAATAATATACATGTCATATTAACCTATAACACTAGAAATATCAGTCTAGCCCTTCCCAGATTATTTATGTGTATATTAATTAGACATTCAAAATCTTAAAATATAAACATAATTAACTTAATAAGAAATACATTAGAGACTTGGACATCAAAATTCTATGGTATTTTATTCAATTCAATTGCTGAAAATATTTGATTAAACAGAACACTAATGTTTCAATTATACTTATACATTAGTTTCTTTAAAGATAATTAAGTTTCCTTTTTTCAGTAAATAATAATTGATTTTCAGTAAATAATAACTGAAGATATGATGAAATACTCTTGTTTTCTAATGAATCTAGGGTATCATATACTTACTAAAGAGAGCTTATACCCAAACCAAGGGGTTATGGGGTACATTCCAAAATATCTTAGGGGCTTACTCTGGACCCTCTCGTCATTTTAGGTATAAGTTTATATATATATATATATATATATATGTGTGTGTGTGTGTGTGTTCCTATAAGACTAACACATGAATGATTAAATAGACCGTTAAATTTGATCAAATTATATAAAGTCAGAAATTTGAGTTACAATAAGAAACAAGAGGGGACAAAATGGGCCTAGCTGTCTTTCTGGTGTAGATGGTTTGGAAGTATTTCAATACTTATTACCAGATATAATTATAATATAAATTATAATAATAACTGTAATTAAATAATTAATAACAAAAAAAATAATAGCCAAAATGGAAACAATAAATGTGATAAAAATATTAAAATGACTTTTTTCACCACATGCACAGCATTGGACTCAGTAAGTTAAAAAGCTATGCCGCTTATATGATGACAGCGACATGTTAAGAGTAAAAGCAAGACAATAAAAAGCTTAAAACTTTTTTCACCATAACAGTTTAGGCATTAATCCCCAGTTTATCTGGCATTTTAAACCTGTAGTTTTCCTATATCAAAAAACTGATTTTGCCTTTGTAATTCAGTGGATGAGTTATGCATAGCAGATGGATGAGTTATAAATAGCAGAGAGATTGCAGTATGATTTTGCTAAGAGGTTCAACACTTGGAACATAAAATATAACAAATTGATTTTCAAAATACTTTCACAGAGTCACATAACCTACCTACCCATATATATGCCACATAAAAAGCTTCAACTAATCTTTTTACGTGATTCCTTTTCAGTAAATCTTTTTCTTAAATTATTATTCAAAACGAAACGCTCTTTCTCACACTTTAAAATTCGCACCCTGTCTTTTAATCTTTTTTTTAGTTCAAGTATGCATTAATTAGGTACCATTTTGGAGATTATCCCTTTAACTATTTCGTGGTAAAGACTTTTTCCCTGGACCTATATATAAATGACACCAGCAACATGAAGTTTATATAAAATTATATGAAGAGTAACATCTTGATGATAGATTCAGAAATATTATATTTATTTTTTACAATAATAAATTATTTATATAATAGATTAAAACTTCTTTTGGGATATCTTTAGGTGTTGTAGATAATGTAAAAAAATATGGTGCTATATGATTATAAATTATGGGCTGTTTGGATGAAAAGTTTTATTGCCCACAAGACAAACAATAAATTATAAAAAATGAAATTATATGCCATTTAAATAATTGCATAAAAGCCAATTTCTACCTTTTTCTATACCATAGACAATTTAGGTGAAATTAACTATAATTAAAAATGTAAAACAAAAAGTATCTATTTTGTTCTTTATCTATTTAGCATTAATAGTGTAGTTGGAAAAAAAAAAACTTAAAAGAAAAAAATTGTGAAAAAACTTTTTCTAACTTTATAAATTGTTATTACTATCCAAATGCACAAAAATGCATTTCAATGAAACAAACAAGTTTTTTGTTTAAAAATAATATGTGTTTTCTTACTAAATGTGGTCTTAATTAAGGTAATATACAAGTGGTATAAATGATTTTGGTACAAATGAGTGGTTTTCTAATGAAAAAGTAAATTTTTAGTTAAACAATTTAATATGCCTTCAAAATTCAAAATAAAAACTATTTTTATATAAAAAAAAGAACTTTTCAATAAAATATTATTAAAAATAATTTCATATGTTTACTTATTAATTATTGATTCATAGAAAAAAAATAGTATCTTTCAATTTTAGATGAATTGACAATAATTTTATTTTCCCATGTAATTATAATTAAAACTGTTAATAGTAAATTTTTATTTGTAATTTTTTTTTCATTACTGATCATTGATTTGCATACTTAAATCTTAATGTAATCAACATTAAGTTAATTATTAGATAAGCTATTCCTAATTGCCCCAGGCAAAATTTTACCTGTAGCCAAAATCACCCACGGATCTTCCTCTTAATCTAACCGACTCATGTGAACAGACTAGTGAAAATATGTAACAGACTAGTGAAATCTTTTAGTTACAGGTCCCTTGGATCAGTGACTAAATTTTCTGACAGTTTATCCCCGTGAGAGATTTCAGATTTCCTTTTTATGATATATTGAAACCAAGAAAATTAAAGTTTTTCTTCTTACCATCAGTAAATTCAGAAAACTTATTAAGAGAAAGACAATGATAAAATATTCAGAAACTGTTATTTGTAACAGAAATACATTTCATACTATAACAGTTTCTAAAAAACAGCAGCTGAGATCCTAATAATGCACATTATAATGAAAAAATTACCACACATTATTGTACAATATTGAAAAAAAAAAAAAAAAAATGCACCATAAAATCCTTACTTCATTATTTGCTTCATCCACACTGGCCCCTGCTTTAAGTAGTAGATTTGCTGCATTTGTATTCCTTGCAAACACTGCCCAGTGTAGGGGTGTATTTTTGTGATGAAGATCAATCATAGTCAGACTAGCACCAAGAGTCATCAGTAATCTTGTAGGATCATTCCTTTAAATAGAGAAAGGGATTTTTTCAACATATTTACAACAAAATTTAAATAATATATTTTTGGGGGATTTTAAAAAGCACAACAGATAAAAAAAAGAATGTTTTAGTGCATTTTTTCACTTTGAGACTTTTTTTTTTTCAACTTTTAGATTTCAATTTAAAAACAATGACATATAACTTGGCCTTATAATTTGTAATAATAAATTATATTCTTATGCCTTGAGCTTACAACAGTCTAAACCAGCGTCACATAAAATAACATTACAGACATCAAATCTGCTTGATTGTATAGAACATTAAACAGTTTTTACATAATAAAAAAAATGTTTTAGTAGCTCAGTTACAAGAATCTTTCAAATTTTTCACTGGACACATTATATTATAATTTTTAAATTTCAATTTTAAAATAATCAAATATAATTTAGCCTTATAATAATCAATAAATAAAAGCCTTATCTCATATTACAAGTTGAATATTAAGTCATGAACATACAACAGTGTTAATTAGAATTACTTAATATGACATTACATATATCAAGTCAGTTGTTTTGCACAAAATATTTCACATTAAATAGTTTTTTCATTGTAAAAGAAATTTTTTTTTGAAGAGCTTCGTTGTACGAATGTCATCTCTCTAATTTTAGTTTCATACATAAGTTTTTTAGATATTTGCCCTTACCTCTAGAATTTTCAAAACTTCAACATAATTATAAAAGAAAAAAAATAATAAATAAGTAAAATCCATTAAAAAAAAAAAAAGGAAAACTTCTTGTACCTTAATTGCTAAAACTTTTCCATCGCAACAAACAATTCTTCAGCAGTTTATTTTCTTACTATTTAAATTTTTTAACAATGATTTTTCTAGAAAATTCTGTGATTGATAGGGTATATATTGAATTCAGAACACATTTATTATTATTTAATTGGATTGGCAAAGAAGAAAATAAATAAAAATGATAAATTTTTATTAAAAAACTCTAGATAACAGAAACATTAATATAGTATAGGTTAAAAATATATAATTAGGTTAAGGTAAAGAGGCTTAGAGGTTTAAATATAATTCACTAAATAAATTTTGAATATTAATAAATGCTCATACAGTCGAACTCGTTTATAACGAGCTCGGATTTAATGAGAACTCGGATTTACAGAGGGAAACGAGAATATTTGGTTGGATCAATGTTAAATCTATGGAACAGAAGTCGCTTTTAACGAGCAAGACCAGGTTTTAGCGAGCAATATTTTTCTGTCTTGCAATCTTTTTTCTCATCTTTCTAGTCTTTCTGTCCCATATTTTTTTCAAAATGATAAGAAATGCACGTGAAATAAAAAAAAAAAAAAACGCGAACTGAAACTTAATTGCCCTTATCGCTCGAATCTAAAGCATAAGAAAAGTCACGTGAGAGTAGGCGGTGACGTATCGATTTTGCGCCTTATCGGATGGTTTGGGGGGGGGGGGGGGTTAGTTGTCATAATAATTAAGAAAAGTATTTATTTAAATTAATTAATGTAATTAAAGTAAGTAAGTACTAATTAAATTTTAAGTAAACTCAATCAATTGACCTCCCAAGTCCCCCACCAAGCTCTTCTGGTTGCACGCCTGCCTTAAGGACCCGTTTATTACGAGCACTTGGATTTAACAAGTACATGTTACGGTCCCTTTGTGCTAGTCATAAACGAGTTCGACTGTAATTTGGAGTATAGTGATAGGCCACATTTTTCTAAAAGTAACACTTTTTCAGTTTACTGTTCTACATAATATTGTATTGTTTCCACATAGGTATTTTGAGGAAGAAAACATGCTTAGAAAAAGTTTAATGCCTACATGGATATTGTGGTGTCTTTATAAAAACTCTGAATGAATACATATTTAATCGAAATGGAATGGAAATTCAGAGATGGAATACATCTTTATACAATTCTTGTATTAGTACTAAACAACACAGAATAAGTACTTACGTTGATATTCGATAACATGACCACATGAGAGGGGTCATTCCATTTCTGTCAGTAGCATTTACATTTTGTCCTTTTGCAACTAAATAAGCAACTATAGCAGTATGTCCAAATTGAGCAGCCAGATGAATACACTGGCAACCTTTCAGGGGAAAAAATAGAATTGTTAATTATTAGCTTTTCAAAAAAATATAAACCAACATGTAACTACTATATGGAGAAAAATAAAATATTTTTTTAATTAAAATAGTTAGTAACAATTAAATATAAGTAAGAACACAAAAATTGTCACCACCACTTGTTACCCTAAAAAAGACAGGCTGAATCCTAAATACAATACATGACTACTTAACAACTAATACAAATTGAGTCATGAGATTATTAACATATGCATGAAACTTTAAACTAAGCAGGCAGAAATGGTGAATAACATCAACAGACAGAAGAAGTAACAATTAATCAGATAAATTAAAAACAGAACTTATTCAAGGGATAAAATTATTAATTAAAAGTGAAATTGATACCAAAACATACAATTAAAATTTCAAAATATGTAACTTGACTGCTGTATATGAAAACTGTCAAACAACATTTATGATATAACATTAACCATTACAGGACATATCCCACAGATTAAATCTCTTATCATTGTACACAAAACACGCAATTTTAAACTTCTGTATGACGTAGCAAGATTGTGTGAATTATAAATTAAAAGAATTTGTCAAAATAATTTTTCCCAAAAATTCTTCAATACAAGTAGCTTTGTATATTAATAAAGCAGAAATGCAAGTAAAATTAAAAATTTTATAACCAGTATACGTAAAAACTCACACTCTTGATTAAGCAAATAATATCAAAATTCTACCAAGTTGACTAAAACTTAGAGCCATGTGCAGAATGTTTTTTTTTATTTTTTAGTATAACTATTTTACAAAATTAAAACAACAAAAGAAATCAGGTTCAAGCTGACCAATTAAACTTGATGAAGAGAGAATAGACCTTTAGTTTCTGAAAATAATGGATTACATATTAAAGAATTTTTATTATAAAATTTTCCTTCTGAAGTAGTGCTTTAGTTTTTTCTAACAGAGTTATTTAAAAATAAAAATTATCACAAAATAAAGTATTCTGGTCATTATTCATTACCATTCAATTTAAATGTTTAAGAAATTCGGAATATGTTCCTCTGATTCCGGTTTTCAGAATGTATCTTAAGCATAACAATAGAGATATGATGGCTCAGGGGATAGATCGTTCAACTTCCAATGTGGTAAACTGGGTTCAAATCCCAGAGAATAAGAAACGAATTTTGTTTCCGGCTTGCAGCGACCACAGTGCTGACAAAAAATATCCTCAGTGGCAGACGGATCATAGATTAGATTTACCCTCAAGTCAGGCTAACCGAGGGTGGTTTTCCTGTCCACGAAGGTAATTTTCTCCCAATACTTGATCCAAGAGTTCCCTTGTCTTCTGAATCAGGTTCAAAATTGCAAGGCTATGGAGTTGAGCATTAATAGTTGTAAATCCAAAGTATTGGGTCGGCTGTTCAACGACGGTTAAACAACAAAATATAAAGCAATAGACAGATAGAATAGAATTTTTATTACCTTCTCCATCAGTAATAGATGGATCAGCTCCATGATGAATTAACAGGACAACCATTGCTAAATGTCCTTGTCTGAAAGATTTCATTCTACATAAGTACAATATATTGTTACAGAAATTCATTAGTACAAGATATATATGTCAAATATCCAAACTAGCTAGTCATAATCAGAAGTAAAATAATAAATATAATGTTAACAAAATTTAAATCAGCACAATTTCAAGTTGTTTTTACTATTGAATTCTATACAGGTGTATTACTACTATTAATAATATTATATTATGCATGAATTCACGATTAAATAAAAAAATAATAATTAAGAGTTATCTTTTTCTCAAACACTAGCTGTGAACATAGTTATTTTATAACTCTTGGTAGTTAAGGGGGGCAAAAAAACTTATTTTTTTCAGATTATTATGACAATTCTTATAAACTGTAATTTTTAATATTCAACCGTAAGATTGCTAATTACGAATTCATAATAAGGATTTTATTACTACATTTTACATAGCAAAGGTGCTTGTTGAAAAATATCAAATATGTTTTACGCCTTTTTCTACAATAAATAAAAATTAAGTTCAATTCATTTTCAATGGGTGGATAATCATATAACGCTAAGAAATCATAATAGTGATTTTATTATTAATTTTAAGGTTCTTATTAAAAAATATCAAATAGGGTGACCTGGGGTAATTCCTGATCAAAAAATGCAAACATCTATTTTGTGAAAAAACTATTCAAGATAGAATTTTAATATTTACTGGAAGTTTGAGGCTATATGAGATGGGTCCGGTGCTACCTTCTTTTGTTTGAAAATCTTATTAGAATTTAAAAGATTTTAAATTTTTAGTGATCAGGAATTACCCCTTCTCTTGATTATTTCTGGGGTAATTACTGATAACCAGTTTTTATAGTAAAGGGGCTATTTAAAAATAATTATACAATGGGAATTAACAAATAAGACATCAAGATCCAAAAAATATGTTTAAGCAGCTAATAAAACGATTTATTTAAAAGCAGGAATAAATATTAACACTTTAAATATTCCAAAAATCTTTGCATCGTGCCATACATTTTAGGTAAGAAGCCAATTCATTCTTATGTTCTGCTGGAATATAAGAAAAAGTTCCCACATGGGTTAGTTTTGCTGGATTTTTTAACTTCATTAAGTGAGAGTGTAAAGTTAAGTAAGGTATGTCAACAGCTTTGGCAGCAGCTCTCACACTGAAATTTTCATTTTCAATCATTAAAAGAAATTCACTAATTTTGCTTTCTAGAAGCTTAGTATCCTTTTTAGGCTTATAATTTCTCACCATATTTATTAGGATAATTTATAAACTTAAAAATTATTCTAACAATGTACACACATAAAATTAGGAAAGAAACAAGGTAAGACAAATTAGAAATGGTGCAAATCAAAACACATTTGTCTTGTATACCGTTAAAAACAAATTTTGTGATTACAGTTAAAATATATTTTATAGTTGTTACACTTAATAGATATGAACTCTTATTTAAGAAAAGACAATTAGCTATCTTTTGTACTACTTATAAGAAGAAATGACAATGATCAGGAATTACCCCAGTGATCAATTATTACCCCATCTGTAGGAGGCAACGTTTGATATAGTTTCCTGTAATCAATTATAATGTTTACAGTAGATGGGGAAGAATTAAACAGAAGCTTACACTATTTTTATATCAAAGAAAAAGAAAGTAACTCAAAATATTTATTATTAAGAGAAGGAGGGGGATCTTTGCAGAAATGTACACATTTTGAAACCCATCTTTGAAATGGAAAATACAGAAAGCAGTTTAAAAGTTACTTATTTTGTTAGATTAAACAAAACACTCTTATTAAGTAAATGTAGTTATACTTTAGTGAAGTGTAGGTACAAACATTCTTGTCCATGTCTCAAATTTAAAAAAAAAAATTATTTTTTTAAAAATAAAACTTAGGTGATCATTATTTACCCCAGAAACAGAGTGATCGTGAATTGCCCCGGGTCACCCTGAGTTTCATGAGCTTTTCTTCAATAAATAAAAATTACGTTCAATTCATTTGCAATAGATTAATAATCATGTAAAGCTCGTATAATCGTATAATATAAATATATGGTTATTATTTCAGATTTTTTTTTAAAAACAGAGCTCCCACACACAGACAGGGATGATTGTGAGCCCAAGTTAAAATTCCGGAAAATTTCTTTAGCTAAAAGAAAAGAAAAAAAAAGTTTAAATTGAAATATTAGAAAAAAATTTAAACAAGGTTTTTTTCTTTTTCTCAATATTTCTTAGTTTGATTAAAATATATTTAAAATTTTACACATACCTATACCATTTACACATACCTATGATGACCTGGAGAAGTAATTAAAATTTACAAATATGTCTGTCTTTCTTGAGTTTATAATTATAACAACTATTTACTGACAAAAAATGAATATTAATCATGAATATAAGCATATAAAGTATCTTTTTGGCTCTCCCTTACAAACAAATAAAATAAACTGTGTTTTTAAGTTCCACCTTCGAAAATTTGATTTCTGGAAACTTCTGTGATCAATGATTTTTTTTAAACGCCTGGACCTTCGATCTCCTGAAACTTCCAGATCAATGTTAGAGTAAATTCCGGAAATCCGGATTTTTTCTGGAGCACAATCAGCCCTGCACAGAACAAAATAGTTTTAAATTTTAAGAGCCATGCTACTGTTTCAGTTTAATTTATGGTTCTTGACCTGATAATGTCATGTCTAAAACTAAAAATATCAGATAAATAAAATATTAGACCTGAGTTCAACCTTCGTTTTGAAAACACAACTACTAGAAGTTAGGATTTTTTAATGAGGAATTACTACAGGAAAATAACCCCACACTCCCCGATACCAAACTTCATAATATTTTTAAAACATTTATGATGAAATTTAATAAAGACAATAATTCGTTTCCAGCAAATTTTTAGAAAAAAAATTCAATAATATTTCATAGAATAATTAGTTACAAAAATTTTAACTTTTTGTATGCTGCCAAGTTCAAAAACTTTTAGAAAGAGTAAACATTTCTATCAATTAATTTATTTTCATATAATTTATGCTGAAATATATAAAATATAATAGTTTAATTTAAATATATTTTTAATCCTCAATTTTACTAAAATTTAATCTCAAAATTTTTAATGCACAAAAATTACAGTACAGAATGGTTAAAATGAACAAAATCATAATCTATAAATGAATCATTAGAAACATTGTTTTTAAAATTTAGCAGTGTTCGTTAATGCAAAATTCTACAATTAACTCCCATCTAGAAAGTAAAATAATACAGTATACTCTCAATGTCTTAAATTTAAAGGGACGCTAAAATAATTTTGAATGATAACAAGTTCAGAATTAAATATGTTCTAAAAAGTAGAGTCATGAAACATAAGAATAAATTAAACTCAGTGGCACGACAGCCCATAGAGGGCCAAGGCCTACTGTGCCTACCTCAGTTTTCTTGACCTTGGGCTCTGGGGTGCAGGAGCAGATGTTCTGGTCAGGTGGTCAGCAGAATGAAACACAAGAATAACTTCTAATAAATATGTGTGTAGTGATCATTGATTATAAGTCTAAATACAACAATGATTATTTTCTTTTTCTTTATGTTAGATAAAAATAAGTCTGAAATAAATAAAAAAGAATAGATTTACAATGAACTTACATTGTGATTTTAGTGAAAGAATTCAGTTTCTATTTTTAAAAAAATTCGACATAAGAATTTAAGCTAACATTAGGTGGATGTATAGTGCCCAGGAGAAAATATTTTTTTAACATGATGAGGTTATCGAGATATCTAAATTCAAGATATCGAGAGTACATTGTATTTTCCAAAATACTAACTTAAAATAAAAAAGTTTTGTGCAGAAATCGTAAGGAAAGAACCAAAAATCAGATACCTGGTGGCCCAGTGTAAGGGTGTGGAATGCAGCTCTCCTCCTATAGTGTCCACATGGGCACCTTTAGAGAGGTAATACTTTACAATTTCTTGTCTGTTATTGATAGCTGCCCAATGCAACAATGTCACATTTTCTGAATCGGGTCTGTTCACGTCGTACCCAGACTCAACAATTTCCCTACATCTTTCAAACACACCAAACTGAGTTGCTTTAACAATATCAAAGGTACTGTGATCTTCGGCAGGAGCGGGTGGAGGACATGTTGTGGTGTCTAACATAGGTTCACTGTGATGTCTTGTCCTCTGAAATAAAATAGGATCATTTTTTAGTTTCTAGTCGGCCACTGCCTGGAAAATGCTAAGACTTGGCGATTATTCTGCTACAGATCATGATATAGAAATCTCTCCATAGTATTCAGAAAATGAAATCTATATATTTTAGTAAATATTTTTTTAAAGAGTTATTCGTCTTCATTTCTTTCTTATTTATTTTTATTGAAAGCAGGAAAAGTTTAGTATAAAAGAAAGTAACTTATGCAGAGCTGAAGTCTGTCATAACTTACACATGAATGTGAAAAATGAAAATTTTTACGCCAACGATTGTTATCAGGCACAATTGCACCTCTACGATATGGGATCTAAACGAAAAATCTCAGACAGATAAGAAAATAAGCAAAAAACAATCTTATCATTTAACAAATTCGTGCAACTTAAAATATCTTATTATTTATTCTCCAAATAAAAAGTGATTTTGTTGATGTTTACACTCGTTAACAATGTAGTATGGAATACATCAAAATAAACGTAAATTGGAGAGTGTACTCTAATAAGGTGCACATTTTATGTTATTTCACTTTTACTGCACGAATTTTTATTAAATTTGAATGATTAAATGTCTAAAAAACAAATAGAGAGATTTGACTAGACACCCATAATAAGAATAACGTGCGCAAAGTAGATTAGAGCGTCTCAATAGAATGTTTGCAATGGGGATCTACTAGCACAATGATATACCAATTTACATAATGAAAATTTCATAAATATACCTCCGTTTCACCAACATAGTAAACCGGTGTACAAGTTGGATCTTTCTCGTCCGCCATTCTTGTTGGTTGATAAGCGAAACAAGAAGCAAACAGCGGAGTCATTGCCAGATAAAAATAAGTATATTTTTAACAGTAATATTGAAATGAATAAAAATTTAGAGCACTTTAGTTTACTCAAAAGTATAAAATACTTATCAATAAGATAGAATTTTTTCGACCTTTTTTGAAATGTGATTAATTTATTAAAAAATTTAGACATGATCATCTCATTTAACTATGACCATGAAAGCAGAAACTTTTGTTATTTATGTTTTTTAGTTTTGAAATCTGTTATCGTTGTCCGTTGTTGGTGTTTGAAGAGCAGGTGATACTTATAAATCTTGTAAGTTAAGTCATATTCTTGTCTTTTGTATAATTATAATTATTGCCATCGAACTATTTCACGAATTTTTATATTATATGTACTAATTTGTTTTTTCCTCCCATATTTGTTTATAAAAGTATTTTTAAACAAATCCTTGATAATCAGATAAATGTGAGGCCGGTGCTTGAAATTTGTTCATGTAAATTTCCTAAATTTAAAAAATTTAATCTTTCCTCTTAATTAGCTATGTGTGAGTCATGTTTTTGTTTCAAAGCAAGAGCGTAGCTTCCTGTATTAGGCACCTTATCTTACTGACATAGTGGTCGCTTTAATTGTTGCTAATGTTCAATAAAATTTAAATATAATTTTCCATATTTATGTCTTCAATTTTTTAAACTGTAATTTTTCTGTGACTAGTGAGTTTCTCCCCTGTAATCCTGTTTATTAATTTAAATGATAGTAATATAACTATAGTATTTAGAAAATGAAATGTTTAAAAATGAAATCTACATTTCAGTAAATAATTTTTTAATGTGGCATTCTTCTTCATTTCTTTTTTTTTATATTATTTTTTTTATTCGAAGCAGGAAAAGTTTAGTATAAAAGAAAGTAACTGCAGAAAAAATATTGCTGAAGTCACATGAATGAGAAAAATGAAAATGATTATTCTGTATTCAGTATTTAAAAAAACTGCACAATGTAAAAATGTCAAGAAAATAAGATATCCAAATTTGATCAAAATTTAACTGAAAAACATTATAAATAATGTTAATTATTAATGATACACTATTGTATTATCCATACATTATTAATAATATACTTATTAAATATATTTAAATAAAAAAAAAAAAGGAATGAAATATGACTAGCATTTTGTCCGGTAGAAACCTATCTCTTTCAGGACACTGGAAGAAACTAAAAAAGACCAGTTTAAAAGGATTATAAGAAAACAACAAGTTAAAAATTTCTCACATCTATTAAAAGAACTATTTTTATACAGAATTTTTAAAATATATGTAAGTATATCATATTAATTAAAAGTTGGCTCAAGTATTCATACTTAGATTATAAATATTAGTATGCTATTTGTAATTGCTATTTGTTATAATGTGAATTCAATCTGTGTTTTTTAGTAATGTATATATTTAGTATGTAATTTGTTAATTTAGCAGTGTTAACAAAATTTTATCAAGTTATTTTAACAGTTTTTTGTGTGATTATAAATTTAAATTTAACTAGGTTTTATAAGATCTTGTAAAATTGCAGTTAACAGCCTTGGAAATTCATTAATTTCCACCCCCCACATTGATTTTCAGTTTTCACGCTAATTTAAAAGTAATGTATTACTTGCTTAAAAATAATATTATTATTAATATTAAATCAATTATAAAATGTTTGAAAAAAACTTTTTCGATATTTCTTTTTGAAAATTAATTTCCATTTGTGTTGAAAGAAACATATTTCTACAGGGACTGGTTTTTCCACAGTGGAACAATAAAATTCAAAATTAATGATTAAATGTTTATTAACTTCCTGTTAATAATAAATCAAGAGTAAACAATCAAAGATGTCTCTGCCTTCTTATTTTTGATAATAAATGTATCTATTTTAATTGGTTTCTTCTTCTTGGCTGTTAAAGAGTTAGACCTGAAAATAACCACTCTTCAATTGGTGAGACAACAAAAAGGACTGGTGTCTTAAATTATATATACAACCAAACCAGTCTCTTTTTTCTATCGTTTTTTTCCCCCTTTTCTCTTTTCTCTCTCTTTTTTATTTTTTTTTAAAAATTATTTGACAATAAAAGTACAACAATACAGAAAAATCTTTGGGAAACTGTATTTTTACTATAATGCTCGATGACAATGCCTCCATTCAAAATTTTTATACTTCAGAATCCATCATTTCATGATGGAAAGATGCATGGGGAATGAGTGTTCCTTAACAATTAACATAATTCAAAGTTGTTATTAAATTTATTTTGTCACCCTAAATATTTTTAAATAAAGTTCTTCAAAGTCAGCAGCATGTTTTTCTAAATTTTGCCACATATTTATATTGATATATTTGTCGAATTAACTTTTTTGAACAGTAGAATACTTCTCGAATATGGATTTTTAAATTTCTAATATGAAGGGAAAAAAAAATTGCAAAATGTGGCTATTAAATGAAAAGGACTTATCAACATCGGTCACTGACTCATTATGTTTGAGGAAAAAGTGGCTACTAAGTAATTAGAGTCTACCAGCTACTGGCTATATTAGGAAAATTGAAATTTTCAGTTCCTTAAAGAGTCACCCTTAAACAGAAATCATTCCTCCATAATAGTAAATGCTGTTTGTAATGTAGCAGCATACGAATAGTATTTGATGTAGATCAGAGTTCTCCCTAGTAATAAAAAAGGATACAGTGCTTTCTCTGAGAAAAGGGCACTTTGAATTTTGAAAGGACACTCACTCAAACACTGTAAAAATTTATCAAACTGTGTAATACGAGGGTTGCTATTTATATTTCTGACCTTGGCAACAGTAAGTGTTGCTAGGCGACCGCAGACAATTTTAATCGAAAGTTTGATATTTTTGAACATAAGTTCAGCAGACGATTTACCATTATAGCTTCATTTGTGTTGTTGACAGTAAATTGAAAAGTTCTTCTCTTTCAAAAAATGGAATTGAATCGTGAACATTTTCGTGCCATTATTTTTCATAACTTTCGACGTGGATTGTCAAGACAAGAGTGCTTCGATGAGCTTAATTCTTTATTCAGCGATAAAGCGCCATCCTAGAGCACTGTAAAATATTTGTATAACGAATTTAATCGTGGTCGATGTTCGATCCAGGACGAATCCCGTGCAGGTCGTCCAAAATCCATTGTTGTGCCAGAAAAGATCGATGCTGTGCGTTAACTGATAAAGCAAGATCGTCATGTGACATACCATGAGATAGAGGCGTCTTTGGACATTAGTATGACTAGCATCAATAAAATATTGCATGAACATTTGAGCGTAAAAAAAATTTGTTCGCGTTGGATCCCGCATAATCTGACAAATGCTAAAAAAAAAGGCTCGTGTCGATTAGTGCATGGAAATGTTGGAAAAATACGTTCAAGGTACATCAAAGGCTGTGTATAACATCTACACAGGTGACGAATCATGGATCTATGCATATGAGCCGGAAACAAAACAGCAATCAACTGTATGGGTCTTCCAAGACGAGGCAAAACCAACAAAAGTTGCTCGAGGAAGAAGCACATCGAAACAAATGATTGTCTGTTTCTTCGGCATTAACGGTCATGTGGCAACAGTGGCGTTAGAGCAACGCAGGGCGGTCAATTCTGAATGGTACACGACCATTTGTTTGCCAGAAGTCATCGGAGAAATTCGAAAAAAGCAGAAGAACAGGCGAATCATTCTTCATCATGACAATGCGAGCTCTCACACATCGACTCAAGCAAAGGCATTTCTGACGGAGCGAAAGATCGAACTGATGGGTCATCCGCCGTACAGCCCTGATTTGGCACCCAATGACTTCTTCTTATTCCCACACATCAAAAATAAATTACGTGGACAACGATTTTCGACCCCCGAAGAAGCGGTTGATGCATTCAAAACGCATGTTTTGAAGTTACCTCAATCGGACTGGAAAAAGTGCTTTGAAAATTGGTTCAAACGCATGCAAAAGTGTATTGATCATCATGGAGAATATTTTGAAAAACAATAAAACCAATTTCGATCCTACATATTTGTTTTTTCATTATTAGGCCAGAAATATAAATAGCATCCCTCGCATCATATATGTGTAATATTATATTTTCTCCTCGACAATTTTTAAATTGCCTTCTAATACTACTTTATATGTATGTTTAAAAGTTATTCTCTCTCATTATCTAAATATGAGAAAAAATTTTAGTTTATAAAAATAATTAAAGGCACGCTAAAAGACAATATTTATGCATATTTTTTTTTTTTTTAAATAAGTTAACTAAGAAAAAAAGATGAATTGATAAACAACTTGAAAGCTTCTCTCTATAATTTGAACTGAAAATTATGAGAAAATTAACATGGGTGGATTTTTTTTTAAAAAAAGGTTTTTATTTAAAAAAGAATTTTTAAATTCAATATCACTTAAAAATTTATTAAGACCCACCCCCCAAGAAGGAGAGATACTCGTAAACAATTAACCAGTTGAGAATAATCCTAACAAAGTATAAGAATTTATAATAGTATTCATAATTTTACCTGGGTGTAATTATTTAAACAGTGAATCAATATTTTTTAAAATGGAACATGAATAAAAATGCAGTGTTTTTAAGGGATGGCGGCTTATTTTTACAAAAAGGGCCAAGAGGGCGCATTTATTGGGATCAAAGGTCAAGCAGGGTGGGCCGCCGTTCTAAAAATGCTTTGGGAAAACACTAATGTAGCTATTTAAAAAAAATGATCGACAAAGTGTTTGATCTTTCTTGCTCCGCTGCATGCATATATTTTCTGTCACAAAATTGCGTGTGAAAAATCATTCTCGTCTCAAGGAAGAAAGATTATTATTGCTTATCTTTAAAATCTCTGAACTGTTTTAGAACATGGTGACGGCTCTTTTTCATCAGCTTCATGTCTTAACATTTCCCTTTGAAATCTTGATAATCGACAAGAAGTGCCTGAGAAGCGTAAAAGAGGAGCGATTTTTATCTTCAATTTGTTTTACGATATACTTTCAATTAGTTTCAACTAGTTGGAAGATAGAGATAAACCATGCCTCATTAATTTTATTCCATTAAAAAAAAAAAAATGCTTTTATTTAAAATAAGTTTTTATCTTAAAATCTTTTAGCGGTTTTTCCTATATTTTTATACGGTATTTGTTTAATGAAGGGAGACTCTCTTAAAGTTTTGTGTCGACTATACGTAATTAATGTCAACAATCTGGGTCTCATTTATTTTTGTAAAAAAAAAAAAATTATTGATAGGTTTCTTTTTGTCTCATTTATTTCTTAATTTAAAAATAATAAAAATTTTACTGTTTATTATTTTATTAACTCAAGAAGATTCTTCTATCTCATACGTTTGAAAATCATGTAATTGCTGGAAGCTCCCAGGGGCATCCATGCGTATCTCAAGACCATTGATACGCGGACTTCCGCGAATCAAAAATCGAATGAAATTTTCACCGCAGTCTAAAATTTAAAGTAAGAATTAAGTTTTAAAATTTAAATTTTAAAACCTTCGCTAAATAGCGTTAACGAAACGTTTTCATACACGTGACTCTCTTCCGCAATTTTGATTTTTAAATTTTTTTTTTTTTTTGGTTTGTTGGATTTTTATCGTTTTTAATATTTGAAACTTAGCCGGAATCAGCTTAATATTGTAATTCATATTCACGATTTAATATCAAACAATTTTTTATTTTATTTACCTAATTTAAAAGTTACTCATTGTGAATCGTTTTCACGTGATTTAAAAATCCTATATCGCAATTTGTATTGACTCGTTTTTGAAATTAATATCGTGATTCGTATTCACGGGATCTAAAAATCATGCATCGAGATTCGTGTTTACATGATTCAAAAATTCAATATCGCGATTCATATTCTCGCTATTTTAAAATCCAATATCGCGATTCTTATAAGTACTAAAATTTTTCTTAAATGAGTTACTATAAAAGTGTGATATTCATTATTGGTAGGTAATTTAATTACAAATCTTTGTTCAAAAAGTTATAGTAAATATGAACAGTATATAAATTGATATCTTGTTATTATCGCGTTTTTTTACATAAAATTTTCAGGGTTTGTCACTTTGTGTCACAATCACCCTTGTTAAAATATTAACCCTTTCAAGATTGATAGATTGAGAAAGAAGCGCTTCCACACGACCGCCTACTTTGCGAGTATACGTACTAATATGAGAGCACTGCATTGAGATCTCGTCCGTGTGAGCTTGGGTCGCTAGAATCAGAAAGGCTGGTTTTATCCAGGGCTATAGAGAATAGAAGGGCTAGTTCATTCCTCTTTTAGAACTGATTTCTCTTCTCATGACGTCACGCTGCACACACATCTCGGAGATTGCAAGCAAAGATATTATGAAAACTTAGCATCATTCTCTCTGTAAAAATAAGTTCGACTTTTTCTTGATATTAGATTTCAAACTTTATACAATTAACACATTATTTCCTTTAAAAAACATAGTTTAAAAAAATTTTCTTGGCCAAAACATTAAATTAAATACCATTTCAATCTAATAAAAATATTTTACTAGTTGTCGTAAATGACGCTATTAATACTTTATTTTAAACCTTTATTTTTATAAATTTTTATTTTTATTTTACTATAAAAAAAGTTTAATGCATACAAGTTTAAAAGGAATGTTCCATTATTAGTTACAGCTAGTTATACCGAACGCTTCGTTCTTGAAGTAAAAGTTCAAGCTTTGCGCCACCGTGACGTCACAGGCGAAAGTTGGAGGTTTGGCGCGGCGAGAGTTTCTTCAAACAAGTGAACTAGCCCTTCGATTCTCTTTAGCCCTGGGTTTTATCTATGAGACCGTGGGCCGATAGGGGTTAAATTAATATTTAGAAAATATAGTAAAGAAACGATAAATAAAATTGTAGCAAAATATAATTCCAGAAAATATTATTCATCACAGCAATGCACAGTTTATGTTTTCTATGTTTCAATGGTTTTAAAACAACTCATTCGGAAATCTATTGTGAATGTGTTGTGTCTTGCAATTGATTAGAAATTTTAAGTTAATATTATTTCCATTTAATTTCTCAGGAATGAGAGAATCTATAACCAATAGTAGAATTACAATGTCTAAACATTGTAATTCCACTATTACTTATAGTATTACGTGTATTGCTTATAGTATTACGGTATGCGTGTATAGAATTACAAGTATTGCGTAATAGCAACAAACTTTCGGCGTTAAAAATCGAGTCCAGGATTCTAGACCCGAAACATTTTCGATGCACCGCACTCCGCACCAACTACAGTTCCGCGGCTCATGCAATTTTACTATATATTTCTGCGCGCTTTTCAGTTATAGATTTTAAATCTTTTATCTATATAAATAGAAACATCCAAAAAAAATTCTATAATCATCTGCAAGACCTGAAAATAACCATTTGCCTCGTGGCTGGTGAAAAAGAAGTAACTACTTAAATTAAATAAACTTTTCCCTCATCGTTTTTTTTTTTTTTTTTTAAATTGTTTAATGATAAAAGTACAGCAATGCAGAAAGACTACGAAATTTTCATTAAAATGTCTCCATTCAAAATTTTGATTCTTCAGAATCCATCAATTTGTGATGGAAAGATTGATTCAGTAGAAGAAAAGTTCTTTTTCAATTCACATATTTCAAAGTTGTTATGTATACATGTGTTTTGGATTACCCAAATATTTTTAAATAAAGTTCTTTAAAGTCAGCATGTTTAACTAAATTTTGTCACTTATTTATATTATTTTTATTGTTGAATTAACTTTTTATTGCTAGCTGTAGATTATTTCTAATATGATTTTTTTTAAGAAGAAATATAATATAATCCAAATAAAAAACTTGCAAAATGTGGCTATTAAATGGGAAGGACCTAACGATATTGGTCACCGACTCATTAGATTTGAGGAAAAAGTGGCTACTAACAAGGGAGACTCGCCAAATTTGAAATAAACTAGTGGGATGTATGCTTTATGAGGAATAATTTTAGGGGGCAACATTCGTTTCGGCCCATAGAAGGTCCTATGAGAGATAAAAAATAATTCAATATATAGAAAAATCGGTATTTTATTACTTCATTGCTGTTGTTGTTGTAGTTCATTTACGTCGCACTAGAGCTGCACAATGGGCTATTGGCGACGGTCTGGGAAACGCAGAGGGGATGGCTCCCCTGCTTTGGTAGCCCGACGATCTGCGCGCGAAGTCGAGCACTTTACGGTAGAACAGTTTAACGAGGATCAATACCGCACACCCTCGGTCCCTACGCAGACTGATCCAAGTGGTCACCCACCCGCACACTGACCGCAGCCAGTGATGCTTGACTTCGGTGATCTGGTGGGAACCGTGTCTTAACGATCAGTCCACCGCGGGACTATTACTTCATTGCAGGCTATTAGTTATTGTAATTATCTCATACTCCAATTAATTTAGTGGTACTTTCACGTACTATATAATGCATATTTATTGTCAAAATTTTTTTCGAAAATTTTATATATCTGTAGTTTTTCAGAAAAACCTGTTAGGTTAATTTTAAAAAAAATTGACATTAAATTTATTAAAAAAATTTTTTTTCAAAAAATTTTTCAATATAAAAACAAGTGAACAGTAATAAATTTCATTTATATGAGAGTCGAAATATAAAAAAACGTTTTTGAATTAATTGGAGTATGAGATAATTACAATAACTAATAGTCTGCATTGAGGTAATAAAATACCGATTTTTCTATATATTGAATAATTTTTTATCTCTCATAGGACCTTCTATGGGCCGAAACGAATGTTGCCCCCTAAAATTATTCCTCATAAAGCATACATCCCACTAGTTTATTTCAAAATTGGCGAGTCACACTTCCCTAGTCTCCCTTGTAAGTTATTCGAATCAACTGACCAGTGGCTACTAACTGAAAATTGAATTTGCCGTTCTATCATCTGCTGATACAGACAATTTAATACAAATTTAATCCATAGATTAGTTATTTGTTCATTTTTAAAAATATGAAGATGATATAAAAAAAAACATGTGTTGCACGTGAAAACTTTTTGTAAGCCTTTTTAAAGACTGCATGTGTAGAAAAATAATTAAGGATTTTTAAGTACTTAAAAACTCCTGCTGATTTTTAAGCACCCGATGAAAGAAAGCTTGTTCTTTTCGAAATGCGCATTCGTAGTTTTTCTATATATGTAGTATCTTGAGGAATCTTCGTAAATATTTCTGTAAATTATTTCAATTTAAAGCAGTATCGCGATATTATTTGAATGTTCTATTTTTGGCACCACCCATAGTTCAATCTTTATCTTGAATGTTCTGTTTAAGGATTTGTGAGTATTCATTGTCAAGGTCCTTGTTTGCAACCTGTTCTTCGCCCTGTGAAAGAAAATAAAAATAAAGACATGAAAACAAAATTAAAATCTTTTCGAACGATTAAGGTAGGCGGAGCTGTTTGGTCTAAGAAAGTAGGCCGCCGAAGGGGAAAATAAGATCGACAAAGGCCTCAGGTTTGAATCATTCGAAAATGCATCACGGTTGTTGGATAAAGTAAATTTTCTTTTCTCTCCTTAAAAAACACGTGAAAATCTTTTATCTTTGGATTGACATTGAGGTAAGTTATGCAATATTGCTATATAACAAAAACTTAGTCAGCTAATTCATATTTTATATTACTGAATTTAATTAGTGCAATGCTTAATTAATTGCTGCATGTATCTTATTTGTTACAAATAAGTCGATTGTGGCTGGAATATATATATGTTTTAGTGAGAATATTAGTGATTTTTCCCGTTATTATAACATGCAACAAATGACGCAAAATGTGCATATCCCTATACTGTTTTTGAAAAATTGAGAAAAATTAAAATAAATAAATGTATAAAATTAATTTATGTAATTGATGAAATGAATCATAATAAGATTTTGTTCAAATCATTTCATTTTTCGTAATAAGTTTCATTCTTAAAAAAAATTAATTTCTTTAATTAGTTTTTAATTTTATCTTCGTATTGTTCGTGATAAAATCGGATCGTGAAAAACGGATCATCCTAATTTGCTTTTGTTCTAATCATTTAATTTCTTAAAATGCGTTAAAAATTAATGTTCTAATCATTAAAATGCGCATCAATTTTTTTTTCAAAAAAATTATCACTCTCAAATCTAATTAGTTATAATTTTAATAATTAGCTCTTGATCTAATTGTCTAATTTGTCATTCTAAATTTGAATCTTTGTTGTTAAAAAAATGATCCCCCCTAAGATATTCTAGAAAATTAGTTGCTTATTATGATTTAAGTTTCAAAGTTAGTTAAAAACTTTCGCCAAAAAAATATAGCTTTTTGTTGTCTAAATGTATCACCTTTAAAATAGAGGGAGAAGAGGGGGATACAGCCATCTTAGAAGAAATGCATATGTTTGGGCATAAATCCTTTTTTTCTTTTCTTTTTAAATAGTTTTTTCTCTTAAAAAGGTATTGGTATTAATCTGATTAAATATACTAAAACAAATAGAGAAGAAGAATTTAATAGGCACGTTGTTTTTTTCTCTCTATTTCAAGGGCCAAGAGTCGAAGAAATTTATATTGTAAAATTAAAAAATTCCTATAATTTCATTCTTCGTATTTTGTATGAAGCGATTGCGATTTCTTAGTTTAGTGTGATGCAAACGACGTCACGCGTAGGTCAGCCAATCAGATTCGACCCACACGCATGATGTCATTCGCAAATATCCAATATCTGATCCGAAATTCTAATTTAAATCTGATCCGAATACTGACTGAAGCAACATGATGATAAACCCATGGCTAAAAAGATGTAACGTAACACACCATGCACAACCACGTGATTAGTTGCAAGAAACCAATTAAAGAATTCATTAAAAGTTGAATGTTATAAGTTATTATTATGTTTATACAAATTGTGACATCTTATGCTTAAACATTAACATGAAACAAAATTTGGGAACCTAAACTTGCAATTTCTTTACTTTTTTTTTTTTTTTTTTGATGGAAAAAGAGAGAACGCAGAATTTGCTATAAATGAACTTTTTTAAAACTTATAAAGATTTAGAAAAAAAATCTGATCCGAGTTGAGTTGAGTGTTTAATTGTTTGTAAACTAAGAACAAAATGGCAATCAAATTCAGAGTTATTGTAAGTTATTCGTAGGTGCTTCATGCGTTACCCGAAACTCCTCCAAAAGTTCGAAATTAGTAAAAAAGTTTTAACATTTATCTAATATAAACTTTCATGAAATTTTGAAAGGAATTTTAGAAAAATGTTGTAAATTTCGAACTCCTTATTTCTTTATTTTTAGTGCGCGTATAACTTTATATCAGTGTTGCCATTTTGCCCGGTAAAAAACAATTTCTTCCAAGATACGGGGACAATGACACCAGGAAAATGACGGTTACTGTTGCTTAGCAATAAGTATTAAAATATCTCAAATTCAAATAAATTAATTTTAATATAGTAACAGAAACTTTTAAAATTTTCTTTTTTTAATAAACAATTTTTTAAACAAAATTTTAAAATCTGTATATATTTTAAAAGTCGGTTTAATTATTCATACTTAAAAGCATTTGATTATAAAAATTAGTAAGCTATTTGTAATTGTGAATTGAATCTGAGTTTTATAGATGTTTAGTATATTATTTGCTAATTTAGTAGTATTAATAAAATTTGATTGTTATTTTAAGAGTTCTTCATATAATTTTAAAATGATTAGGTCTCGCTGTACTCAATTACATAAAATTTTGAAAAACGATTGTTATTTTAATTTTTAAAGAAATTCATTAAATTAATAATTTTCAGTTTTGCGTTTCAGTTTCTCTTACTTAAAAATGATATATTAAATATCTCGAAAATTAATGCTGTTATTTAAACTAGATTACCATTAAGAAATATTAGTTATCCCTTTGAAAAAGAGTTTCTTTCACCGAGTTGGAAGAAATCTATTTCTTTCCGGGGTAATTTTCTACTGTGGTATTTTCCATTATGAAAAAAAAAAAAAATAAAATGCAATTTTTTTCTCCTTCGATTTGCGATCAATCGTGTTTTTTTTTCCTTCATGTCATTAGAATTGTGTTTGTTTACAGTTCATTTGCGGCGATCGTTAATAATATGACGAAGACAGCGCGTACCGAAGGTGAATAACTATTTCATAAGTATGACATGGAATCGTGTCTGGCATATAGAAAGAAGTGACATAGCATTAACAGGAAGTGAAAAGACGATGTGATTTTGCGGTCGCGCTTGTTTTTTTTTATTAATCAAAATGTTATGCAAATGCTCACTCTCTCATAACATTCCCAGGTTTATGCGAAAAGCCTTTATCAGCTGATTTTTGTCACGCAATCGACAGCTTATTTTATCGAATTTCTGCGATTATTATGCCACTGTCTGATTTTTCAGCTTTAAGCCATTATCGCCTTGAGGTGCGAAGTGACTATAGGTCAGCGGCAACAAATGTATGTTTTAAATAAAAAAATTACTTTATTGACTGCGTTTTCGTTTGTTTGCTATTGTGCCTGCTTCAGTGGAATCTAGATAGTGGAAATTTCAATCGCTTTCCCGACTAGCTTAAAGCACTCAAATCTCTATTGGAGGTCTGCCTGATGAGAATGGTCATTCAACCACCATAAGCAGACCTTCACCACTCCTGACCTTTTCCCCTATAAGCAGAATTTATCTTTGTTTCTTATCGTCACTGAGTCGTTGATCGACAGTCGCGAAATTTATACCATTTTTTGACTGATTAGAGTTCTCAAATTTTCACTAGCTCTGTATCTGACGAGATTTAATTGTTTCTTGGCTGCTACAATCCTAATCTATCACTCGTTCTAGGAAATTAATGATTGAATAAAATTCTTACCACTTTCCGTTAGCCATTGGGCTTCTGTTGTTCCGTGAAAAGGCAAAGTTTTTAATCATTTCTACAATGAGATTTTGTATGGTTTTTTTTTTTTTTTTAGCAGACAGAGAATTTTTAAGTATCGAAATTAGTACTATTTTTCGACACATTAGAGTTTTCAAATCTTCATTAGACCCTTGTGTTTGGTTCTAATTTAACGTTTTATGATCGTTACAAACAGAATGTGTTATCGTTTCAGGGTATCGATCGTTATTTAACATTTTAACTGCTTTTTCACTAGTTAAACTGGGAATCTGTATCACAGTACAAGAGATCAATCATTTCCTAAACGTTACAAAAGCAAAATTTAAAGCGCCGTTTTATCGTCAATTAAAATTTCTTCTACTCACCTTTAGATGATAGAATGCTAAATTTTAAACTGGGACACAATTTTGAATATTTTCTTATAACAAAGAAATGATAAACAGGAACGAAGAAAATAATAAAATAAAAATTCAAAAATTACGTTTTTCAAATAACTTTTAAAAAAATTAGTTTATTTTTGGTCAGGTGTAAGACGATAAGCGTAAGACCAGAGGTCGGAAAAACTACATTATTTTTGTAGTTTACTGTAACTACAACTACTTTGTTGAAAATGTAGTTATCTACAAACTTGCTACTTTGGTATTGTAATAACTACTTCATTACTTTAAGGAGACGAACATTGCTGGTGAACTTAATTTACACCACCTATGCTCAAAATGGTTTTGAATAAAAATTGGCTTACGTTAAAAATAAGGGAATAATTTAGAAATATTTATTCATGTTTACGAGAGCCAGTTTGTTATTTCAAAATATTTTTTTTCAAATTTGTTCATTTAACCTTCAATTTTTTTTTTTTTTTTTTTTGGCCATTTTCGACAACAAATATTTAATTTAAGAAATGCGAAATTATCAAATACTTAAAACTTTTCAATTTGATGAATGCTCTTTTATTTCCTCTAAGAGACTAAGAACATCGAAAATATGTTCCTTTTTGTTGAAATAACATCAATGCTCTACGAGTGTGTATTCGCGTGTGAAAGTGTGACCCCAAGCGATTCATTATCTATTTATATTACTGGCTAGTTTAAATATTAGTTATATGTGACATCATATAGTTTCTGTTAACGCTCAGCTGCAACCACAGGGTCATTTTCATTGCATCCTTTGACACACCCGCGAAGCTTTGTACCCATCCAATTCGAAAAATTAGTTGCGTTGGAACCGAGTTTCTAAACTAACGTTAAAAGTAATTTCCATGAACCGCTACAAACTACTATTTTTTTTTCCGTATCGCACTACCTACACTACACTACTTTTTTTTTTTTTTTAAAGTAGCACACTACACTACAAACTACGAAAAAAAGTTGCGACTTCAGTAGTTTTACTACTTGAGGTGAGCTAATTCCGACCACTGCGTAATACGCACCATTATTAAACAATCAAAACTGAAAATATTAACCCCTCCCCCAGTATAGTCAGAAGCATGTTTTTTTTTTATTTTTAAATAAGAATATCTCCCCCCTTTGGGTTCTCTAACTTGGGGGATAATCGCAATCTGAAAATATACTTTGCATATATGCAAGGTCGCAGCTGTCTAAAGTTCAAGCCCTTGATGATCTTACTTTTTACCACCCATTAGCTTTTTGTTTGTTTATTCCTATCACCCGAAATTGATATTTTTTGTTTTTGAAATTCTATTTACTTGCTGTTTACGACTTGCTGTTGCCATACCGTGACATTATTTCACCTTAAATGCCCGATTGTATTCATATTCATCGTCATATTACTAAATTTCCAAGCAGCGACGTTGATAAAGACATCAACGTTTACAACCATTTCTTTTTATTTTTTTAAACTGAATCGCCTCGTGACTTCTCGTTTTTGAAAGTTAAAACAAAAACTTACATCTTTGTTATTTGCTATTAAAATTCATGCGATATCATGCTTCCTTTGTTTTCAGAAGGTTACACTTTTGTTTCTATATAACAACAACAACAAAGAAAAAAAAAATGCGCCATGGTTGGCGAGATACGCATGACTTTAGGTTCCGATTCTTGTATTATGATATTGCTATTGTTCTGGCTTTTATTGGCACTTTCGCAATTAAGACAAGTGTTTTTTGTTTGTTGTATAATACTTGCGCCGTTATCATTGCTGAATTTTAATAAGCGTCGTATCTATTGTGCCATACTAATTATCACAAATATTCGATATAGCGCTAATAAAGATTGATCTGTAAGGTGACTTGATGAGTGAATGAATGACCACCGGTTCCGTGTTTTCGCTGTTCTGGTCCAAGAAATGCGTTTGTTGTGCGCGAGATATGAACTTAGAATCCTCTTAACCTATTTTTGAATTTAATGTATCTCTCTGTTATGTGGCTATTCATTGTATCTTTACACATTTAGGTCGTTACGCCTAACCATTTTCGACCGTACGACATTTTGAATTCTACTGCATTTTTTTTTTTTTTAAATCTTTTAAAGTAATTATCAGATTTCTTTGTAATAGAAGATACAAAGGAAGTGTTCAGTTTCTAAAGGAGAAATGAAAGCATTTTATTTCTTCGTTTTTATTATGAATGATCGAAGAAGAGATGTGAATGTGTCAATTGATATTTCTTATGCTTTTTTCGTCTCATGCTTTTTTTAATTTTTATTATGAACATTCTTCGCTTTCAGGTGGACTGTTTCCATTTTATAATGGAACCAATCCGTTTGTAATTGAAAAGTATCAATTTTATTATAAAAACTTTTCGTTTTTAAGTGAACTTTATCCATTTTATACTGAAAACTCTCCGTCTTTAATTGGGAAAGAATTCATTCTATTAAGAACATTCTTCGCTTTCGAGTGGACTGTTATCATTTTATAATGTAATCTCTCCGTTTGTAATTGATTTTTAGTGAACTTTATTCATTTTATACTGAAAACTCTCCGTCTTTAATTGGGAAAGAATTCATTTTATTAAGAACATTCTTCGCTTTCAAGTGGACTGTTTTCATTTTATAAGGGAATCTCTTCGTTTGTAATTGATTTTAAGTGAACTTTATCCATTTTATACTGAAAACTCTCCGTCTTTAATTGGGAAAGAATTCATCCTATTAAGAACATTCTTCGCTTTCAAGTGGACTGTTTTCATTTTATAATGAAATCTCTGCGTTTGTAATTGATTAAGTGAACTCTATCCATTTTATACTGAAAACTCTCTGTTTGTTACTTGGAAATATAAATTTATAATGAAACAAAAAAATTTTTTCATCAAAATGTATTTATTTTATTATGAAAACTTTCCATTGTGGAAAGCTAGGAATAAATTTATTTCTTGTGCACCATATTTGTTCATTGCTGAAAAATGTATTTTTATTTTGAATAATTTTAACTATAACGGAATAATTTCTTTTTTTCTTTCACATACTTGTAAGTTGAAACTATTTCAATAAGTGAACATGATTCAAATTGAAGTGAACCTTTCTTTTCATTTTATGAACATGTTATAGTTTCTAAAAGTACAACCGTTAAGTTAAATAACGCCTATCTCCAGATTCAATTTGTTTCAGATGATTATCACGCCAGCGACTGGAGAGCTTAGAACATTAAGTGGCTTTGAATTGGATAATTGGCTGATTAGTTTGAAGGAAATGGTGAGCAATTCGTTATGTTTTTGTACTGGTCCACTGCTGTGCGACCTTCCTATCTACATGAATTCAGAACGTTTTAACAACCTTCTACGGGTCATTCATCTTTAGAATGTTCATTGTTAATTATATCATCAATATTCTTTGTTTAAAGGCTTAACTGTGATACAATTTGCTGTCTCTAATAGGATCTGGAATTTTTCTTAAAGTGTATAGTTTCCAGCTTTCTTATTTCTCATAAAGAGTGGTAAAATATTGGTTTAAAAATGTGATGATGTGGTCTTTAGTAACATGGGAAAATGATCAATCATATGTTGAAAAGGTCTATTTTAATTTTATCCAGAAAGATATAAAAAACCTTTTTTGAGGTCGAATGTCTTCTGAATCTAGCAACCATCAAATAAAGTTCTTCATCATCTGTGTATTTGTCTCTCTGTAACCACTATATATATATATATATATATATATATATATATATATATATATATATATATATATATATACACAACATGACGGAACAAGAGAGCAAACATTCTAGAGGAGGTAGGGCACATTAGAGGAGTAAGAATTGCATGAGAACTCGTGACTAGAAATGTCATCGTACGCCGCTAAGGGCGCTTCCCTATTATGCATTCATTTTTTTTGTTGGTGTGTTTATGAATAGTAACTTTTATTTATCAAATTATCTTAATTTCATGTTTTATAATAATTATTAAATTTTCGTGGTGCACTCCGGGCAACGCTCTGCGGCTAAATGATCTACAGCCTTCGGCAATCACTTGCTATGAAACTAGCGGCCATACAATCAATTAGCTCACATGAACGTCCCTTGACACCTGAGATTTCCCGATGTCAAGACCTCTTGAGATCTTTATTTTTGAGGGGAAAACGAATAGTCCTCCAGTGGGTGCCAGCCCATTGTGGTGTTTGGGGCAATGAGCAGGCAGATTTACTTGCTAAGAGAGGTGCCAATTTGTTACAACAACCAATTACGGCAACATCCTTCTGGAAAATGAAACTGTTCCTTAAAAATTTATGTAAAACCAACTCATTGCGAGACCTTCAGACTCGCACAGCTTTCAAAAGTTGGAGAAATGTAAGCTCTTCTTTAATTCCCGACAAACCAAGACGTGATGCAATTGCGGCTTTCCGCTTATATACAGGCCACGATTGTCTTTCTGCTCACTTATACCGCATAGGCCTTTCTACCACGCCTTTTTGTCCACTTTGTAAATCTGGAGAGAAATTGGGCAGGGACCACCTGCTTCTATGTAGGGCCCTTCATGGACACACTGAGTCCTCAAGATATTGGGAAGCAGGAGAACTTTTAAGGCAATGACTTTGGTCTTTTTTCTTTGTTATCCTATGTACATTTGCATTCGTTATTTATTTCATCTTTCTATTTGTTATGGTTTAGAAATGCTTCCTTCAACTCACCTACATTATGTTTTTATTTATTTATTTTTACATTTACAAAAGCTCAGGTTTCTGATTCAATCAATAGAGCGCGATAATCCTAATATTTCGATTATCCAATGTATGTTAGATCTCTTTGACCTCAGATAATCAAGGTACTATTGTATAAGTTGTAGCTATTTATTTTGAGGACTGATCTAATAACTCCTGAAAATATTATGATCTTCCACCAGATGTAATGCACTTCCGTTTTCCTCTGTGAAAATTTTACAAACATCATTTAAAGTTCTGCTTCGGAATGTACTTCAATTCTGACATTCTAAAATAGCTTCTATATTTTTAAATCTTGAAATTTTACTTTTATTACTGAAACAAAGTTTCCACAAGAGATTTTTTCAAAATAACAAAAATATGTGAATAATTATTCTCCACAGCATCCAAATTCATTGTTGGAACAAGGTGTAAGAAAGTTGAAATCAATAAGGAATCTCCAACGTCAAAATTAAAGAGCATTTCGAACGAGAACTTTAAATGTTTGTGATTTTTTTACACCCGAGTACAGAAATGGATTACCTCATGTGCTTACTGTAAAACAATTTAATTAGTTATATAATTCACAAAATATTTTCCGGAGTTTAGATCAGTCTAGCAAATTTATAGCCACTCTTTGTATTAACCCATACTATTAGTATATATTAGCAAAACAAGTATAATATTAAACATTTTTAATCTTTTTTTAAAATTTCATTAGTATAGTATATTACAGGGGTGGCCAAGCTCCTTGATAATAGAGCCATTTTTCAAAATTTGAAATTTTTCGCGAGCCGCAATTAAATACGCATTTAAAAGGTATGCAAAAAAGGTATTAATTTTTTTTTTTTTTTTACAGAAATTTTATTTATTGAAAACATATAAATAAAATTACAAAATATGTGTATTGAATTTAAATATGAAAATTGGATGGATTCAGAAAATGGGATGGATTCAGAAAAAAAATGAAAAATGGATTCAGAAAAATAATAAAATATAATAGCAGAAAAATGAAAAGGGCACTCTGGTTATTTTTATCAAGAGCCACAAATAATCCTTCAAAGAGCCGCATGTGGCTCGCGAGCCGCAGGTTGGCCATCCCTGATATATTATTTTATTTAAGTATAAATTTCCTCTAGTTATATTAATTTCATTTAGTTCATGGGGATTAAAATAACAGGATTGCTTGTTTGTTTAGAAGAATAACCTAATTCTGATCGGTTGTCTTACTCCTATTAAAGTGTGAGTTTAAATACCCCTTATTTATATCTGTACACAAAATAAATATACCAAAAAAGATTAAACTAAGCATGAAAACTCTTAGACTCTGTAAACTATTCTAATGCTATTTTGAAGTATACAAAACACGAGGAATGGCATATTTTCCCACATATTCAAGTTTTTGATATTTTCTTATATTTAAAATACTCTTTTTCAAGTATTTTTATTTACGATAATTATGTTTTCTCATTGAAAAAGTTTCTGAGAACAATAATTTGGCCGACGCCAATAAAAAGAATAATGACGGTTTCCATCATGGACCAATAGCTGACACACGCATTCAGATCTTCAACCCGCTTTCTACTCAGTGTCTCCATCAGGCGATGGTGCGTTTGGTAGGCTATAATGGCATTAAGAGATTCGTGTACGTTGATTGACGAGTTTTCCAACTGAAATGAGAAACAAGTTATTGCCAGAACAACAGTCTGTTACCAAGGCCCGATTAAGAGAAGCTGAAGCCATATAATTTTCCTGGGAGAATACTATAAAATTTGTATCACTTTCATTCAAATAAAAATTTACAAATTACACAAATCTACACTAGACTACACAGTAAATTTTGTGCTGTGCGCATCATACTTCTTATTGCTGCAATAATCATATCGTAAATTTATCTGATAAGCCTCCAAAGATTGAAAATCTGACTGGTGCATTACGTACTACGTACAGATGATGCAAACAGTACAACCCGTACTTTACACACTGGCGTGAGTGTTGTGATATATTTTTTGCTTGAACGATTACAATGTAGGTATTTTTTCCATCTCTTCATTAATTTGATGGGTACTTTTTGATAAAAACTGAACTATTGTTAAAATTTAATGTATCAGTAGCGTACAAACTTGAATAAGGAATGAAATTAAAATTCTAATCTTGGCAAAAGGGGCTCTCGGCAAAGTGCCCCATGTGAAATTTAAACTATGCATATAATAAAATAAAAAGTCTATGCCCAAAACGATATGAGCAAACAGCAAAGGTCACAGATACAAAGTTTTACATGAGGCGTGTACCCGTTATGATGCACATCAAAGCCTATTTTATTTGGTCTAAGAAAATACGATGTATGATATAGCTATAAGAGGTATGAAGTTATCAGTGCAGGATTTTGTACACGAACTGACCTCTCGATTACATGCTATAATTTTTCAATGGGATTCATTTCGGATGATCTATGTGGCATAATTATCGAGTTGTCCAAAATGTTCTTCAAACCACTCGCGAACAATTAAGGCTGAGTGACATGGTGCGTTGTTATAGATAAAAATTCCATCGTTGTTTGGGTACTTGAATTCCATTGATGGTTGCAAGTAGCTGAATATAACGATTTCCATCAATGATCGATGCAATCGGACCATAGGACCGAGTCCATGCCATGAAGAAGCAGCCCATTCTTTTACAAAGCCTCCACCACATTGCGCAGTGCCTTGTTGACTACTTGGGTCCATGGCTTTCTAGGATCTGCGCCACACTCGAACTTTTCCTACAGCTCTGTTCAGCTAAATTACTAGTAATCTTCTTCGTAAACCTTCCAATCCTTTACGACAGGCTTGTTTCACGCTTTAAGGCTAAAACTAATTATTCTGGTCTATGATGAATTGCAGCGCCATTTTTACCAAATTTTAAACTAACTATATAAAATATTTTTAGCTTTCCACAATAAACATACCGTTTGTTTCATTCCTCTATTTTATTTTATAACCGTCGTTGAACAGCTGACCAAATTTTCGGGGTTTACGACTACCGATCAAAGCTTAACCCCGTCCCGCACCCGTCAGGAGGCATTTACGACTACAGATGTACAACTCCGTAGCCTTGTAATTTTGAACCCAATCCAGAAGACAAGGAAACTCTTGTAGCAAGCATTGGGTGAAACTTGCATTCGCCGGGGACTTTTTGATGGAACTTACCCACCTTTTCGTTACATGGAGAGAAAAACCATAAAAACCTTCCACGGTTGACCTGGCGGCAAGAGGACTCCCGTGATCCGTCTACCAATGAGATATTTTACGTCAGCATTGCGGTCGGTGCAAGCCAGATTTTCTTATCGTATCCAAGGATTCGAACCCGGTTCACCTCATTGGAAGACGAACGCTCGATTCCCCGAACCATCGCGGCTCTCATTCCTCTATTGACCTTTGTTTCCGTGAATTTTAATTTTGAATTCAGGTCACTTCTTTGGAGGGCACGCGGTGGATATTTATTGTGAAATACACGAGGCATTTTATCTCACAAAGATCGAGTTTTTTGTTAACTTACAAAACTTTTTTAAACTTAAAAAATGTAATTTTTAAAAATCTACTTTCAATTAAATTAAGACTCACCTTGTCTGTTAATTCAGTTACTTGTTCTAAATGATGATCAATGTGAGGGAGAGGTTTCTCATCTTCTCCCACAATGAAATCAAAATAAACAACTTTGTGAGTTAATGTAGAAAACTCATTGCTGAAACAGAGTTTGTGCTCCCCCGTTAGATCAGCAGTCCAATAGTAAGTGTCGTACTGCCTTCTTAATCCACGATAGAGTACATCTCCTGTATGTGACTCCAGGAGGACATCAATATCATAGTTGCCACCGCTCAAAACCTTGAAAATAAGGACATTTGTGAGAAAAATATTAGCGTATAGATAATCTTTCTTTGAGCGTTCTTTGGATTAATCGTATAAGCAAATGATGTTTGATGAATTTTATATAATCAGAAAATGTAAACAACCAAACATCAAAGTTATTAAATCCAATAGAATTAGATAACCATATTTATCTAAAGATCTAGCTGGTCCTTTAGGTTAATAAACTTTGCTTTGGTAACTTTCTTCTTTCAAGGTACTGCAACCTGTTGTAGGCCAGAGTTGTCCCAAACAGTTTGATTAAATTTACTGCCCTTAAAAAAGGGAAGACCTATGAGATTGACTCCTTTACCATCAACTTCATTCATCGTGGATTCCTCTTAAAATCATCAGCATCAATAGATGCAGAAATCTTGCGTGTGACAGAACCAACTGGAGACGATTTATTGAAACGAATTTTAGCGTGCACTAAACTGTCATACAACGAAACATATATTAATTTTAGAGTTGCGAACAGCGCCTAAATTAAAAACAGTGGTGATGAAATGTTATCTTTCTATTTCTATGTCTAGTAAAATTCGCACAGGCCTTAAGACACTTTCATACTGGAAGTTAAATGGTGGAAAAGAAATAAACTCTTTTTTTTAAAAAAAATCTATTACTTAAACGATAAAAAATTTGGATATAGTATATATATGTATGTTGTTGATGCGGGGTAACGAAAGGGGGGTAATTTATCCATGAATCTTCACTACTAATTAACGGACTGTATTATCGCTGGTAAGACCTAAGAATAGTAATTTTTCTAAATCTGGTAAATGCTAGCATTGGAATACAACAAGAGAGAGAGCACCACCACAACCTTATGATAGCTTATTTATTGCTACTCTGACTGTTACAAAAACGTTACTGTAGATGGCACTGGAGTAAAGATACAACATACTCCCCGTGTTGAAATACAGTACTGTATTTCAAATATATCAGCAATGAAATAATATCAAATATAAGTAATATGCAAAAATAAACAATTGGGAAATGACATCACTTTTTTTTAAAAAAATAGAAAGCAAAAAAATATATATAATTGACACACAATGAAATGACTTAATCAAACTTCAACTGGTACTGGTAAAATGGCTAGCTTAGTGATAGGACGTTTGAAAATACCACGTTTGGTTTTCACACTGCAAACTCTAACACATTTGTCCTTTCCTGGAAACAATTCGACAACAACTCCCATGAGTCATTGATTAATGGGCAAATTATCGTCTTTTACTATAACTACAGTGCCAATAGAAATGTTATCCTTTTCAAAGAGCCACTTCGATCGCTGTTGTAAATGGCACAAATAATTATTTGACCATTTTTTCCAAGTTGCTTGGGTAATTTTTGAAGTCAATTGCCACCTACTTAACCTATTATCTGAAAGATCAATTAATTCTGGTTCAGGAATGCTTTTTATAGATCTTCCTATTAAAAAATGAGCTGGTGTTAAAACATCCAGATTACCAGCATCACTGGAAAGTGGCATTAAAGGCCTTGAATTTCAAATACCTTCGATTTGATTAATAATAGTAAGAAATTCTTCGTATGTTAATGTTAAAGTACCCTTTGTTCGTTCCAAGTGAAATTTAAATGATTTTACACCACTTTCCCATATTCCACCAAAATTTGGACTTCTAGGAGGAATAAACTTCCAATTAATTCTTTTAGAAACAAGAAATTTTGATTAGAGTTTCATCTGGTTTACTAACTAGGTTATACAAACGTTTAATTTCTCTGTTTGCTCCTAAGTAGGTTTTGGCATTGTCACTATATAATATGGAACATTTGCCTTTACGGGCAATGAATCTTTTTAGGGTTGCTATAAAAGAGTCAGATGTTAGATTAGAAACAATTTCAATGTGAATAGCTTTAGTTACAAGACATACAAAAATAGCAATAAATATTTTTTGAAACGGACCTTTACGTTGATTTTTGTTTTTTACGAAAAAAGTTATGTCGTTTCCCAACTGTTTATTTTTGCATATTACTTATATTTGATATTATTTCATTGCTGATATATTTGAAATACAGTACTGTATTTCAACGCGGGGAGTATGTTGTATCTTTACTCCAGCGCCATCTACAGTAAAGTAATAGTCAGAGTAGCAATAAATAAGCTATCATAAGGTTGTGGTGGTGCTGGAGTAAAGATACAACAATGTATGTAGTAGTAATCATGAAGTATGGATAAAGAATTTTTGAATATAGTATTTTTATTATACGAAAAAAGTAATCTAAAATGAAAAAAAAAAAAAATGACGTGAATTTCTCTACCATTATACGCATATCTGCTTCGAGAGGCTGTGAAAAAAACAGATACAGTACCAATTGCCAGTAATTATATTTCACAATCAATTAAGAAAACCTGGCGTCAGTAATAGTTTGGCGATTTTTTTTTTGTAAGTTCCCTATTTGTTGTTGGCAACAGCCGGGCTGTTGTACGTATGACGCTAAAAAAAGGAAAAGAAAGAAAAAAAAAAAACTTTCGATTTAATCATGATAAAGACAAGATAAGAGAAATTAAAGATACCCAATCTTTAAATTTCTCATCTACTTTGGCGAAAAAAACTTTATTTAAAAAAGTTATTTTTCAAAGTTAAATAACGCTCAAGTTAACGCAAGTAACGCAAAGTTAACTTCTCATTAATACAGTTCAGAAAAGAAACTGTAATGAAAAATTGAGAAATTTTGCTATGGTCCAGTTCCGACTGCAGCATTTTTACGAGTGCGGCTATTTTTTTTAAACGTGCGGTCCTTTTCTTTTCAAAAAGTGAATCTTTTAAAAGATTTTAAAAACTGTTGACATTGATGATGTAAGGTAGACCTGAAAATTTGAATTTTCAGTTGGGGCTGTGGCCCAGTTGACTCTAATAACTTAGTAGCCACTTTTTTCTCAAACCAAATGAGTTGGTGACCAATATCGATAGGTTCTTTTTTAATAGCCACTTTTTTCGAAATTTTTTTGTTGTTGCTTGGATTAAATTCTATTTTTTAAAATAAAATCACATTTCAAGTACTCAACGATTATAAGAAGTTAGTTTAGCAATAAAATAATATAAACGTGTGACAAAATTCAGTTAAACCTACTGAATTCAGTTGAACAAACTGAAATATTTAAAAATATTTTTTTGAGACAAAATACATTTTAAGTACTATATTATAATATATTTTATATTCATTACAACTTTGAAATATGTGAATTAAGAACTCTCCTTTCACATGAATTTTACCGTCAGAAATTGATTATGTTTTTCAGTCTTTCTGCATTGATGTACATTTATCATTTAACGATTTTCAGAAAAAGAAAAAAAAAAGTCAATAGTTGCTTATTTAATTGAAGTGGTCACGGCGAGTGGTTATTTTCAGGTTTAATGTAAGGTGTCTCTTTTGAAGCATTTGTGTAAATTTGGTATGTACTATTAGGTTTATTTCTAAAATGAAGAAAAGTTTAAGGAAACACAAGTGAAATAAAGTATTTTGCAGAACATTATATAAAATATTCATAATAGTTGAATATTTGTTAAAAAAAATTATAATAAAATGCACATGGGGTGCAATTTTGACGAACAAAGTGGTGATTTGGCAGATATTTTTTTATCACCATTTGCTTAGACCTGAAAATTCACATTTTCAGTTAGTAGCCAATGACTAGTAGCGAGCCTTATTGGCTCAGGGCCTTCCAATGAGGTCGTTATGAATTCGCACCCGACTCGCAACGACGACTATAAAATAACCTCATTCGTAGACGGATCACGGGTTAGAGTCCCCTTGCCGTTAGGATAACCGTGGGAGGTTTTCGTGGTTTTCCTCTCTTTGTAACGCAAATGCGGGCTAGTTCCATTAAAAAGTCCTCCACGAAGACAAATTTTTCCCTTTACTTGATACAGGAGTTCCCTTGCCTTCCGGATTGGGTTCAAAATTACGGCGTTGAACATTAATAGTCTTAAATCCAAAAAATTGGGTCGGCTGTTCAACGACGGTTATAAAAGAAAAGAAAATAACTTAGTAGCCACTTTTTCCTTAAACCTAGTGAGTCTGTAACCGATATCGATAGGTCCTTTTTATTTAATTGCTATTTAATACCCACAATTTTTTTGTTTAAAAAAAAATCCCATTAGAAATAATCTACTGCAACTTTAAAAAGTTAATTCAACACTAAAAATAATATAAATATATGACAAAATTTAGTTAAACGTACTGAAATACTTGAAAATATTCGGGGAGGTTAAATTCATTTAATGTATATATTACAACTTTGAAATATGTGAACTCTCCTGTGGCATGAATCTTATCATTATGAATTAATTGATGAATTCTGATGGATCAAAATTTTGAATGTCGGGGCATTTTCTATAGTCTTTCTGCATTGATGTACTTTTATCATTTAATGGTTTTTAAAGAAAAAAATGAAAAAGCTGATTTTTTTTATTTAATTGAAATCGCCAATTTTTATTTATTTTTTGACTCGACAGATGGCTAGTGGCGAACAGTTGTTTTCAGGTCTACATTAGTTATGTTGCCTTGTGACCGTAGTTTAATCTACTTCTGTTTTTACTTGTTAGTATTTTAATTAAAAACAAGGACTAATTAGTTTTATTAATTAATAGTTTTAGACGTTGAAAAAAAAATATTTTGGCGTTACTTGAAATTCAATAGTAGATTTTACTCCTTGTTGAATGTCTTCGTAATAACATTGTTTTTCATTATCCGGTAACTCGAATGTCAATTCTACAGTAGAAACTGTATGAATGTAAAAAGTCACTGAGATCGTCAAAATGATGAGAAATATATCCGGCATATTTACCTAAAAATCCAGCAATTTATATGCAAATGATTTTCTAAGCAATATATATATATATTTAAAATTTTAACTTGTTGAGTCAAACAGCTCACCAATAAACCAGCATAAAACAAGCATATTGCTGATGTCAACGATAGTGAAAATTTGTAAGAAGAAATTTTGACAAGATAAGTGGAGCTACGAATATCTCATCGCATGTATAAACTGAGAGTTAAGCGTACCAGTAGAGTTTATTTCAGCTATTCAGGGGGGAAGAAAGCAGAATCGAGAAAACATGAATATAGACACTTCCCTGCCTAGCAGCAAAATAACTTGGGCTCTCCTGATATTTATTCATGATATTCACCCATATTTACGAATCTTGGCTCAATAAAGGGTTCAAAGGGCCGTTATTTTCCGATATTGGCCCTATATAGAATTGTCCGATTCGCCCGATATTTTACTGCCACTTTATAACCAATAACGACCCTATGTAGAGTTTATTTTATTTTTTTATAACTGTCGTTGAACAGCCGACCCAATTTTATGGGTTTGTGACTACTCATGGTCAAGTCCGTAGCGTTGTAATTTTGAACCCAATCCAGTAGACAAGGGAACTCCTGGACCGAGTATTGGGAGAATTTTGTCTTCTTGGAGGACTTTTTGATCGAGCTAACCTGCATTTGCGTTACATGGTGAGGAAGACCACGAGAACCTCTCACGATTAGCCTGACGGCAAGGAGGCTCTAACCCATGATCCGTCTACCACTGAGGATATTTCAAATCAGCACTGTGGTCGGTACAATCCGGATGCGGAATTCGTATCGACTGGGATTTGAACCCGATGCGGTATTGGAAGGCGAACGCTTTATCCCCCGAGCCATCGCGGATCTTCATATGTAGAGTTGTCAGATTCACCAGAGATTTAATATTCATTATTCTACCAATATTTAATATCCATTATTCAGCCAATATTTAATATCCATTATTCAGCCACTGTTTAATATCCATTATTCAGCCAATATTTAATATCCATTATTCAGCCACTATTTAATATCCATTATTCAGCCACTATTTAATATCCATTATTCAGCCACTATTTAATATCCATTATTCAGCCACTATTTAGTATCCATTATTCAGCCAATTCTATATAGCCCGATTTTGGACTTATATAGGACTAATATTAAAAATATTTGCATCCCAAATTGGTTCCTCGATGCGTGTTCATATAGGACACATATTGAGCCAATTTTGAGTCCAACTTGGACCGAGGTAAAAATATTGCTCGAGTTTATTTGGCTCTCATATTTTACGCGTTTTAATTTTCCCAACCTATGAAATGAACTCTTCTGTTAAGTTTTCCCGCCAACTTGTATCCGGTTGAATAATAGTATTATTATTATTATTTAGTTAACCTGTTTGTTTTTGTCATGTCGTAAAATAATTGCAAAAGCTTACTCTTTGTAAATTGCTATGCTTCTACAAAGTTCAATGTAATTAGTGTAGCAGTAAAGCAGAAAATGTAACAGAGCTACATTTTCCAATTAACTTACGACACATTTTGAATTTATAAAGTCAGCAAATTATTAGTTTATAATTATAGTTAAACGCAAATTATAGTTTTTAACGAATATTATTAATCTCAGTATTTGTTCAAAAGTCTTTCCGGTTTCGGCCGTTTTTGGCATTTTAACTTTTAGTTTAAAATCAATCATGTTGTTTTTTCTAATGCCACTTGCCAAGATCAGCAAGCCTGCTTGTTGAAGCCGAACGAATTTAAGGCAGAGGGTGCGTTTCTTGTTTTTCAGTGACGCAATCTATAGCCAAGAATATGACATCAGCCGCACACTCGTCGTTCTTAATCGAAATGTGAAGAAATTCGCTAAAAAATAACCTACAAAATAGGAAAATTGCTAAGAATTAAAATTTCTATTTTTTTTAATGTTAAATGTTTTTTATCGTATTCTTATGTTCTTTCTGCTGAGCAACATATAATTAAGTATCGCATTTTACTTCCATTATTTAAAATTAAAGTTTCTGGGGAGATATTGATAAATTATTGTTTTCAAGCCAGAAACCTAACGGCCTCTGCAAACTCTAATGTTCCATACATGATGGAGTTATCGGCTGTTTCCGGAATCAGTTTGTCTTTCTCGTATTCATCATTTTATGTGAATAAGTGGGTAATACTTCATTTAAACTCCGTCCTCGAAAAGTTTTTAACTGCGTTGTCACTTGAGTGATTCGATGCCATTTGTTCAAACAAATTCTCCTTTTTCCTGTTTTCTCAGTTTTCTGCGTTATTTAATCAGCTGTCTCTCTCACTCTTAACTCATTCTAAAGGCTTTCATTGTTCTAAATGGAAAACAGCACTGGAGAGAAGATTTGAAGAAAAAAAAAAAACGTGGAAAAATATTTTCTGACCTTCGTCGAACAGCCGACCCAATTTTGAGTTCAATTTTGAGACCAATGTTCAACTCCGTAGCCTTTGTAATTTTGAACCCAATCCAGAAGACAGGGGAACTCCTAGATCAAATATTGGAAAAAAATTTCCTCCGTGGAGTACTTTTTGAGGGAACTCACCGCATTTGCATTACGTGGAGAGGAAAACCATGAAAACCTCCCGCGGTTAGTTTGACCACAAGGAGATTCTTACTCATGATCCGTCTACCAATGAGGATATTTTACGTAAGCTCTGTGGTGGGTGCGAGCCGGTTGCGTTTCGACTAGCCATCGTTGCGAATCGAACCCGGGCACCTCATTGGGAGGCGAGAGCTCTATCCTCTGAGCCACCACGACTGAGAAAATAATTTATCCGATCATTAGGAACTATTATTTTAATCATGCTTGATTCCCCGAAATCGGAGTACCTAAACCGAGGCCTAGAAGCTACGCTGAGCAGAGATGATTGTGCTCTGGAAAAAATCTGGATTTCCGGATTTTTCGCTGACCGTGATCCGGAAGTTTCGGAAATCCAAGGTCCAGTGATTTCTAGAAATCATAGATCTCATTTATGTATAAAAATTCTTGTATATTTTATTGAAAAATATTAGAACTAGAATTTATACTTGACATCTCTTTCATTTGTAAATATTTTTTTGGTAGAATAATAAATATCACTTAAGATATAAATTAACTCGTGCATAATTTTTCATTTAAATTGTGCTGCATATAATTTATTTAGAACTTCATGTTTTGAAAATATCAATTATTTAAATTTATAAAGACATTCATTTTTTAAAATGGGTTTTTAATGATTTTACTCTAGAAATTTTCAGGATTTTTGAATTGGGTTCACAATCACCCCTGGCTGAGCACTTAAAGTGCGGACCCCTGCCATTAAACCAAAAATTTATTCGAAAGCACAAACTAGCGGAAGAAATTTTATAGCTGTTTTTCCCCAGAAATTTCAATAAACTTTGAAAAAAAAAAAAGCCATTGTAATAAAATTCAAAATATCATAAGATATAAATCTTTCAACCTTTTTTAAAAAAAAGATTTTCGACCAAAACGTGTTCAAAACAAATATGGCTCAAGGATATATTTGAAGAACAATAAAATATTAAATAAACAGCTGAAGGAGATATGAGATTTGCTTGTTTTGTTTTTACCTGAGAATAGGGTCCCTGAAAGTCTAATAAAATTTTTTTTCCTATAATAAAAAATTATAACCGAATAATTAAGATAAAAATTACATTTGGAAATACATTTTAAATTAGAAATTAAGAAAGGAGAATGGAGGAAGTGCGTATGGAAAAAGTTTGAAAGAATTCTTAAGATCAAGATGTTGGACCATTGGAGAAAAACACGAAAGACTTTTAAAAAAATATTCCAATTAATTTTGTAAAATGAATTGAAACGTAAATTCTGTTTCATGCAAAGAATATTATTATTTATTTGAATTTAATGTAATTATTTAAGTTTAATGTTTTATTTGAATTTAAATTACTAAAGTAAAAGTTAAAGCAAAAACCAAAATGGGGTTATTGTGCAGTTGTTATGTATGTTCGGGAGAGGATTTTATGATTTGCTGTTTTGCTGACAAGATGGAGGGGGGTGACCAGGATGAAAAATTATGTTTACGTAATATTTGAGCAGCCTTTTAGCAGTACAAAATTTTTCCGCAGATAAATAGTTATAAGGTAAAGTTTGTGAAACTTAAAATGCTTCTTTTAAATTCTAAAATAATATACATATGCTTTGTCTTTAAATTTTCTAGACAAGACTGCTGTTATTACATTAAGAAATAGTTCCCGAAATCCAGATACCTTTTCTACAGTCCTTCTCCTAGAAAAAATGATTGCGTATTTCTAGTTCAAATGAGTTCTTTATGCCAAATTTTAGATTGTTTAACAAATCAGAAGACTTCACCCTCTAGGTCGGGATAGCCTGCGTGGTACGGCTCTGAACTCACGTTTGTGAGAACGGGAGCTCGAATCTAGCTGGCCGAAGACCTGTGTAGTAAATGGTGATTGGTGCACGTTAAATCTGTGGGGTCACCAAATCATCTATGTTTTCATTAAAAATTATACTTCTGGGGGTATTGGATTGGAGAATGATGGATGTGTGAATACTTTCGATATGATTAAGTTTTTATATTTTTAAACATTTCAATATAAATGTTAACCTTCATTTTTGGAGACATCTAATGTCTGTCTCGATTTTTTAGCTTCTTTCAAAAATCAAGTGTGAGCTTATGAAATAAAGATCTCGAAAGAGATAGATAAAGTTTCTTACAACAATGAACAGGTAATCATTATTTAAAGTAAAAAATGTGAGAAAAAATAGGCTGAAAAAGCACTTAAAATTGCAATAATTTTCAAACAATTCAGGATTTTCAGAAAGAAAAAAAAACTAGTGTTAAAATAAATAAGAATGGTGTTTTCAACACGCCACATCGGGCTACTGAACGGCCCTCGTGGTATTTTTCACTACTAATTTAAAGTTAATAAAATTCTCTAACTTTCAAATGATTTTTGATTTCTTTTAATAATTTTTTACTTACCTAAAATTGGTTGAATATCCAAAACTTTAACTGCAGCATCACTCTCGATTTTATAATAATTAAAATAATAATACGTACGGGATAATACGTAAAAAATTAACGATAACTTAAATATTATTAAGCCTCTTAACAGATACTGATAATTTATTGTGTACTAATATATATATATATATATATATATATATATATATATATATATATATATATATATATATATATATATATATATACATACAATATTTAGTATACTTATATATATATTTAAGTATACTAAATATTGGTTAATAAAAGGAAATCTCGAATTTTCTAAATTTTATTTTGAAGTATTGAAAAATAAAATGGTGGAAATTATTGAATATTGATGAAATATTCCTATGAAAATTTCTATAATTCGAATTGCTAAAAATAAATTTCTATCTTTATAGCATTAAAAAGCACAAAGTTTTTCTTTTTAAGTAAACTCAATCTACTGTCGGTTATCACAAGAGGAACATTATCAAAATACGGCAGTGATTTTGATAATTTTCCTCTTTGTGGAACGATGCCGTCAAATCGATTTTTAAAAGAGTTTAAATAACTTTTAAAATATTTTAGTTTTTATTCCGTTCTAAAGCCCAGATAATTATTTGCCGCAAGATGACAAATACAATTTGTGACACATACAATTGTGACACATGAAGTGTAAGACACTGTGGCTTTTTTACTTTCCTTGGCGAAAAAACTTTTACTTTTTAAGAAATAAAAGCAACTTTACATCATTACGGTATCGATATATTTAACACATTTCTTACAAAAACTGAAAATCCTACATATTCGTTATATCCTGGAACAAATTTGTTTTTATGAATCTTCATTTTTTCCCCCTGTCTAAACTCAAGTATACATTTTGCTAACACTTGAAACCCCCTCATTCGATGCCATGCTGGTAGCCAGCTGTTTAATGCCACTTTTGACCTTCATGCCTGCCTCACGCACTATGAAGAGAATGAAAATGTTATTTCGGATTCGAGGAACTCAATATGATAATTTTTGTATACAAGTTGTTGTTTTTTCTAAAAAATGAAGAAAGAAAAAAATAAATGTTTTATATTTTTCCTCACTTCTATCACTACACGATCTATTTGATCGCTACAAAGTGAACTTGAGTGGTTTAGCATCGATAAGGAAGAAGTAAATTTGTAAACAAGTAAGGAAATAACACCATTTATGTCGTATCTCATAAATTACGAGTACCCGTTCCTTTTCGAACAATTTTATTTTTTCACGTCAATGTGATGTGAATTTACAATTTAGCGAAAAATGATATATAAAGGTGTGCCAAATGCTTTATAAAGTTGTGCTAAAAGTTACTAATAATTTTTGCAAGAATTAATCATTAACGTTATTTTTCGAAGCTCTGCCGCCTAGGAAAATAAAAAAGCCATAGTTTAAGTGACTTACTTACACTTGAAGCAATGCGATGATTTTCAGCTTTATATATAATCTTGCCTTGAAGAATTATCTGGTCTTTAGAAGAGATAAAAAATTTAAATATTTTAAAAGTTAGTAAACTTTTTTTTAAAAATCGCCAATTTGGGGATATTTTTACAACTAGATGAAAATTATCAAAATCACTGTCTTATTCTCGGTTTTTTAAAATTTTTATGAGCTTAGGTAATGCAGCATTGAAGTAAGTTTTAAATGCTAAAAATTTAGATCACAAACTCTTTTCATTTTAACAAAACTGTGGCTTTTCTCCACATTGACTTTTTCCACCATTTTCCAAATAAGCATAGACAGTGCCTGCTTTATATAGGCTAAACTTGACCTAACAGCCATGAGTAACAGTTGTAAACTCACAGCAGTTATAAAAATAGCATATTATTTGCAAAAAAGTATAATTTAATATTACGACGGATCCTTCGAAAAACAGCCTTAAAAAATACTTATTTAACATAAGTGAATGACATTAAAAAACCTCTAAGATTAAAAGTAATTTTGACTGAAATTATTATATACAATCAAATTTAAATCAAAAAATTCTCGATTTTGTGAGTTTTTTAGTTGAAGTAAAAATTTACATTATTCACTATTTGTCGTGTTAATAATTTAAAAATCAAAAATTTATTAGAAACGACCAAGTGGAATTTTCTATTGTGAAAATAACCTTTAATCAATGACCTGTCGTATTGAGTGTATCGCACAAAGTGATGCCCAAAATTACCCATTTAAAAAATAAACTCAATTTAAACAATCAATTAGTGAAATAAATAGAAAAAATTAATAAAATCCACAACCCGTTTATTCTGTAGAAATCATCTCCTTTGAGCTGAGCTGTCCGTTGTCCGTTGTGTTATTAAGTCCGTTGCTAAAAAAATGAAGATAGTGTTGTAAAATTAGTTTTTATTTTTCAAAGAAAAGCACCATTGCTCCACTTTTTTACATCGGACACTCAGAGAGATCTGTTACATCAACCTCATCAATGATTTGGTTTTAATGAATTGATAACATGAAATTTATTATGGAACACTGGCAGCAGGACATATTACAACTCTTATCAATTACTCTGCATCTCGGAAGAAAAAAAACTTCTTCTTGCATTGCATCAGCAATACAAAACTGAGCGGGATAGGCAAAATTATATCTCAGCATGGTGAATTCCAGCCATCGGCGAATCAAAGAAAATACACTGCGGGATTTAATACCGCATTTAAAATTAAAAAAAAAAAAAAATTTGCATACTTATATTGTAGGTTTCTGCACCTTTACGGAAATTAAAAGACACGTCGACATGAACGCATACGGATGAGATAAAAAATTTCTTAATCTTTATTTGACACTCAGCATTTGATGATGCCGATCTTTTCAGCGTCATTCATTTTTGCCAAAGCATGTGTCTGTCCACTTGCTAAAAAAATTAATAAATAAAATATAAAAAAATTTCTGCAATTGACGTTCTATTCCATTATTCAAAAAATATTCCTTCAATATATAATCTAGTCTTTAACAAGATTGCGTAGTTTGAAATGGATTACTCTGGGGGAAAAAAATCAAGGCAAATGAGTGGATTAATATTCGTCCAACGTGCACAAATTCCAATAATAAAAAATCAAGCAACAGCATTTTTCTTCTATTTCCGAGCAAAATAGGATGAATAATCTGCTTTTTACAAGCTTAAAAGATGTATTTGTAACCATTTTTGCAATATACCATAAAAACGGCCAATCACTCGAGTACGATTTGTGAAATAGTCTAAAAATTATCCTAAATGCTCTTACTAATGTATCCTTGTATTATCATAATCTAAGTGATGTAAGTCACTTCGATTGGGAAGCGGACTTTTTTGCAACTCTTCCGAAAGATGTGAATTTATTTCAAAGTGCATATTTATGCAAAAAGCTACGTGTTATATATAACATTTAAACAGAACAATTTATAAAATCATATTAGAGTTGTATATCTAACGAGAATTTATGCTAAATCTTCTTAATTTTCAATGATAGAAATATAGAAACGCAACCCAAAATTCCAATTTTTCTGAATGTTTAACTTTTTTTTAGCTTATTCTTACTTTTATACAATAATTACAAAATAAAAATTTATATGCTTAAATTTTTTGACAATTTGCCTCAAAAAATGATTCATTCTCTCAGTGCAACATTGGTAACGAACTTTCAACCTTCTTTGTCTTTCTTTTATTTATTTTAATAATTAAATTTTAATTATTATTATTATTGTATAATAATTGTATAGAGAGAACAGATAAAATACAGAGATATTTTCAATATCTTTATTTTTCAAAACAGATATGCTTGTAATTCTTCAGTTAAATATCTTCTGATACAAAGAAATGCGCACAACATCGAGTCATCTTTTATCCATCTAATAAATCCCTAAAGCTTCACTTCTTTATCTCTTTTTTTTTCCAGTAGCTCTTGAATTTTTCTTTCTTTTTCGACTTTTTATCAACTCAAAGATATACGGCGTTGTCTTTTTCATACTTAGTCTAGTGTTACTCAAATGTTTTTGTATTTTTTTTTTTTTCAGTTTGATTTATTTAGTTGTTTTTTTAAAGGTCGATTCGAGTGTTCATCATTTTCGGACACTTTTAATTGACGGCTTCCGCTTTTATCCACTCTCAATTGAAGTACCCTAACACTACAGCTACAATTTAAGGTTTCCAATGTCCCCTTTGTTGTAAATTACTATCACGGTTTTAAATCAGTCTTTTTAAATGAAACCAAATGTTTTATTCAAAACTAAAAAAAGAGGAAGAAAACAATTTATTTTTTCTGCACAAATATTTCAACAGTATATACTATGAAGGGGGGAGCGAATGATTTAATAATTAGATTTTTACGTCGTAATTTTTAGTTAGATTGAAAGTTATATTTAGTTTAGTTATATTTTAGTTATATATAGTTATATAGCATTCAAACGATATATTTGGATTTTGTCTCACGAAATGATTATATAATATATATAGAGTTTGAAAGATAGAGAAGACATTAAAAATATTAAAGATTAATGAAACGAGAAGAATAAGAATAAAAAATTATTGATATATATTTTTTTTGTGCGTGTGTGCTTGCGAGCGTGTGAGTGTATGTGAGTGATATAAAAATCTTAAACTAATATTTTTATATTATTCCTTTATCCAAGTCTTTTTCCTAATTTATTATTCTAAACAAAACGCTCTTTCTCACGCTTTAATATTCACATCTTGTCTTTTATTCTAATTTTTGCTTTAAGTTAAGCATTAATTAACATTTTTGTATTTTCCCTTTAATTGAACCGTGGGAAGGACCTTTTCCTTTGTCGTATTTAATAGACCAATTTTATTTTATTTTATAACCGTCGTTGAACAGCCGACCCAATTTTATGGGTTTACGATAACTTATGTTCAACTCCTTAGCCTTGTAATTTTGAACCCAATCTAGAAGACATCCTGGATCGAATATTGGGAGAAATTTCCCTTCGTGGAGGACTTTTTGATGGAGCTAACCCGCATTTGCGTTAAATGGAGAGGAAGGCCACGAGAACCTTCCATGGTCAGCCTGACGGCAAGGGGACTCTAACCCATGATCCGTCTATCACTGAGGATATTTCACGTCAGCACTGTGGTCGGTGTAAGCCGGATGCGGAATTCGTATCGACAGGGATTCGAACCCGGTTCTTATCAATTTTCAAATAAACTTATTCCGATTTATTTTCAAATTGAATCTGTATGCGAAGTTTAGTTTAGGAAATTCAAATTTTCCGAAGATAATTCAGATCCAAAGTCAGAAAATTCATTTCAGAATTCTCACTGTATCTATCTACGCGAAGCCACACCGCTTTTTAAATTCATTTGTGATCAATTTGTACAAAATCATTATTTGTACATTGTTCATTTTTAAAATATAAATTTTTTATTTGAAATCACTGAGTATTGTACATGTACTTTTTTGCTCTTTTTTATCCTTTAAGTTAGCAGACAGTTAAAAAAATATACCGCTTAAAACGAAATTTTTAATGCAGTGGATTGGAATAGATTTTTTAGCTCTTCGTTTTCCCTTCTTAAAAATTGTCCAGTGGTCGGGATAGCCTGGTTGGCAGGTTTGGCCTGGTTGGAGCTGCTGGACTCATATTCGTGAGAATTGGAGTTCGAATCCAGCCGGCCGACGACTCCCCGAGTAGTAAATGGTGACTGGTTCACGTTAAATTTGTCGAGTCACAAAATCTCCCATGTTCCCATAACAAATTAGACCTCTGGGGGTACTAAATTGGAGATTAGTCGTTCTCTGGTTCAGGTCAAAATTACGATCTGTGAATGAAGGAATGAATGTGTGATTGAGTCCGCCCTATAAAACGGGTGTGACGTATAGGTGTAGCAGAAGTCAAATTCTTGACCATAGATGGCGCCACTGGATACTAAGAACAATCGTATCCCCTCAATCTTAATGGCTGACGACAACAACAACAACAAAAATGTCCTGATTATTATTATTTTTTTGTTTGTAAAATGTTACATTGATTTTTGTTTTGAGAAACACTATGAAACCTGTTGTACTAGAAGTAATAAAATAATATCTACCAACTTTTATTTGGATTACAGCTAAATTGCGCACCTAAATTGCCTATTAAATGAATAATGAAACAGAGAACGTGCATGTCTATGTTTTTTTTTCCTAAACTAATGATTGTTTTCTTTTTCATTGCAGGTTCTATAATTAAATATATATTTATTGCATCATGCCAGGATCCTGTGCACGATGCAGCACCGTTGTTTATTTCAATGAAGAGAAGATTGCCATCGGAAAGTCATGGCACAAGAGTTGTTTCAGCTGCGGTAAAAACAAATTTCAATTTTTCTCAAAATTATGCATTTAATGATCGAAATTTAATTGGAGGTGTTTAGTTTAAAAACAAAGCCTGATCATTTTTTTAATTGCTAATTGGTTTGTATTGTTTACCGTGTAATTGCTAGAACACCATATTTTTTTAATATTTTTAAAATTGTATTTCTGTGCTTATAATTGAATCGCATGTCACATTTAGTTCTTTCATTCTAAAGCATGCATATATATATATATATATATATATATATATATATATATATATATATATATATATATATATATATATATATATATATATATATATATATAGATAGATAGATAGATAGATAGATAGATAGATAGATAGATAGATAGATAGATACATAGACAGACAGACAGACAGACAGACAGACAGACAGACAGACAGACAGACAGACAGACAAAATAATGTAGAAACACGTTTTTTTTAATATTTATATTATAATTTTTTTTTTGTATTTCTCAACAATCATTTTTTAAATTTAGAAGTGTTAAGGTTGTGTAGAGGTGTTTAATTTGTCTTTGTGGAGGACTGTTTTGATTAAACGAACCCGCATTTCCGTTACATGGAGAGGAAAACCACCAAAACCTACCACGGTTGACCTGACGGCAAGGGGACTCTAACTCATGATCCGTTGACCACTGAGGAAATTTTACGTCAGCATTGTGGTCGGTGAAAGCTGGATGCAGAATTCGAAACAATCAGTCATCGCTGAGATCCGAACCCGGTACACCTCATTGGAAGGCCAACGCTCTATCCCTTAAGCAACCACGGCTCATCAGTTTATTTGTCAAAATTAAATGAAATGGATTAAAGACATATTTTAAATTTTACTCGACAGTTGAGTTCGGTAAACAGGCCTCTTAACGAAGTAACCGTTGTTATTGTAAAATAAATAGAAAAATTAAATGTCCTTTCAATCTAGGACAGTGTTTCCCAAACTTATGACTTTTGTGTACCTTCTCTAAATTTTTCGTAACGTTGTGTACCACTAATAATAATAAAAAAATGAATATATTTTTTACTATAAAAAAATTGAACAAAAGTTAAAAATCACAACTGGCTGTTGACACCACTAATTATTAACTGTTAACTCTGCCAAAAATTGCCAATAAAAAATACGTAATCGTACATTTTCATGGGTAGCTTTGTTTTTAAATAAAAACTTTTGAAATTTTCATTTGTTGCAAGATATTTCGCATAAGAACGCGTACTGCCGCTCAATTGTTCCCGTAACCCTGGAGGTACGCGTACTACACTTTGGGAAACACTGATCTAGGGGAAAAACTTTTTTTTTTTATGTTTTACATGAGATCTTCCATAAAAAATAAATTTTGTTCTTTTTTGTTTATTATTTAATGAGATGATTGTCTATTGTTACAGCTAATAAACAGTGCAATCGTCGACTTGACAGCAACAACTTAACGGAACATGAAGGAGACATTTATTGCAAATCATGTTATGGGAAACTTTTTGGCCCCAAAGGGTATGGATATGGAGTGGGGGCAGGCGTTTTATCCATGGACACAGCCGATGCTTACCGCAATGGACCTCCCACCTGGTAACTAACATTTCAAGTTGAACAATGCATTCTGTTTTAATCATTATCTCAGTTATAAATCATGTCACAGAGTAAATGCGTTTATAATTTAGTAAAAGAATCTACTCTTTAAACCAAAATGATCAAATGTCGACAATTATCGTTGAATATCGTCATACTAATATAATCTCTTTCAGAGTTCTCTAAATTCACATTTTTTAAAATAAAATAAGTTTTTTTTAATTTTATTTAAAAAAGATTTTTTTAATTACTTAAATCAGTTTTTTTAATACATTAATTAAGACTCAGATAAAATATATTTATAATGCTTATTACTATTCAAAAACAACATTATAACTAAAGTACTTAATGTTAACTAAAATGATTAAAATAGTTATTTAATTATTATAAACTAATCATGGAAAAAGTCATAGTTGTTTTTATTCAACCTCAATTTTGAGAATTTGTAAAGACATTGAATCAATATTGTAGTTAGATATCAAATAAAAGAATAAATTAGTTTAGATTAAAAAATATTTTTTTAAAAAAATAAAATAGATTATTCCAGCTTTTTCTCAGCAAAGCAAATCTTCCTTCATTATTTATGTTCTCAAACTTCATGTTGATACTTTAAAAGTATTTATACACTACTTTGTACCCATGAGCTACTTTGGTGCCAATTAGTGTAAAAAATAAATTCTTTATGTTTCACTATACTAGGAACTATCGTCGATTCTTGTTGTAATAAAACTCCAAGAACCAAAAGTTTTTTGTGGTGTTTCACTACACAACTTTGGTGTAAAGTAGTTGCAACCTTTTTTGGTTTGAAGAAACACTAAAAATTTTTACAGTTTACTCTATGATGTTGCAAGATTCTCGACCTTGATGAACTTTAATTTTACAATATGTTTTAGGCAGAATTTTTTAAAATTTTGTTAGTGCCTAAAAGTTCTGCTTACAATTGTGAAAACAATTACTTTTACTACCATTAGAAAAAACGTCAATTGTTGTTGCTGCCTGCCATTAAGGCAGAGGGTGTGCGATTGTTCTTGTTTTAGTGGCACCATCTATGGCCAAGAATTCGACTTCTGCCACACCCATACATCATACCCGTTTATAGGGTGGACCCAGTCATACATTCATTCATTCCTCCTCAGATCGTAATTTTGACCTGAACCAGCGAACGATCCATCTCCAGTTCAGTACCCCCTGAGGTATAATATGTTATGGGAACGTGGATGACTTTGTGACCCGACCTATTTAACGTGCACCAGTCATCATTTACTACACGGAGATTCCTCGGCCAGATGGATTCAGGCTCCCGTTCTCACGAACGAGAGTCCAGTGCAAAAAACGTCGATTGAAAAGTGCAAATGTTGGTAGATGCATAGTCTGTTAAATAAACTTGCAAATTCTAATGCGGAGAAAATTCGCCCTTTTTTTGGAAGTTTTACAAGATTGTTTAAAATGGCGAATTATAAGTTAACTATCTGGAGAAGGTTCACAAGACTTGATATTTGCATTTTTATTTTTCATTTCAGTTTTAATAGATTTTATAGATTCTGTTATTGATACTGTTGATCTAGTTCCTCCGCTTGATGCAACAACTCTTTGGGGCTCAATAAATATTCTGTTTAAACCATCATATAATTCTTTTACTCAGCTAAACCTACATAAAAACAACATGTAATTCCCAAAGGCATTTCCGGTGATATATTGATATAAAGAGTGTCTGGTACTCTTTATATCAATATCATTTTTAAAAGTGTCGTAATTGTGAACAGGCTATCGCTGTGTTAAATTTTACCATTTGTTAACTCTGACTTTGGTCTCTTTAATTAATGTCTTATTGTTCTCGTTTCAATCTAAATTTGATATTTGTTGTTCCCCTAAATGTCCTTTATTGCCCGACACCCTGTTTTTTTAATTTTCTTCCATCCCTTAATTTTTTATTGATTTTCAAAGAGACTTCACATTTCAGTGTTCAGTGTTCTATTCTCCATAGCAATTTATAAACAAACTCCATGATTTCAGATACAGTTAAGTGCTTCGAATCATGCCCCATCCAAGTCCTCTTATTAATTTTCTGTAAAATAGACCTTATGCTCCTTTATAGCTTTTCCAATTCCATGTTGTTTTCAGTTAATATTAAAGTCAGTGTTTACAATTCATTAATATTTTTTTTCCTTATTGTACATACGTTATTCCAATGCATTTTTATATCATTTTACACATGTTAGGGCCATTCTTATTTTCTAACGGTTATTCAATCACATGCATTATTAAATTTCTTTTAATATTGTCTTGCATGTACTTTTTATTATGACCTAAGTCCTTCATGTATTCCTTTACATAGCTCATGGACAATAAGTATTTTATTTTCCCATCAAATGATTGAAATATAGACTCTCAACGATGTACAGCTTCAGGCCAACCATTCAAGACTGGTACTAATTAATAAATCGCCATACCTACTCTCACCACTTTTATCAATATCATTAAGTTTGATTATGTTTCATTAGCACAGCGATGACCTATCCCCTTAAAGTTATTTTTCCCCCATTGCTGTAACATTCCATGGCCCATTGCAATTCCTCTTTATCTTTTCTTCTACTTACCTATCTTCAATATAGTTATTGCTCTGTCTTTTATGTTATTTTTACTGATACATATTTAGGTTTTCATTAATTCTCATGTTTTGTGTGCTGTTGCCAGTGGCTCAATATTAGTTACCATAGTATGTATCAATCAACTAGGATTGTCTAGCAATGTCTAGCTCCGCCTTCGACTATATTAGTATTTTGTTTAGTGTATTTCTAATAATGCTTAAGTTCTTGCAATTATCATAATAATTAACATTGATTAAAGTAATGATCTTAAAATTTTTGTCTCTGCCTAGCGCCGCCAAAAACGTTTTTCTCTATTTATCGCGTTTACAGTTCCATTGATGTAAATTTCTTGGTCAATTATAATTTTACAATTTACGATGGTAGCATTCTTAAGCTTGACTGATAGGTTTTTTAGCCTAGGCAATATATCTTTATTCACATAAGCAATACTTTAATGTTTTCTCTCATGTTTTCATTCAGTCTAGCACTGCCATTAAGCCTAACTAGCATTAAGCTAGTAAGCTCTGTCCTGCCTAACTAGCATTAAGCGAGTATACCCCACGATTTCCTCATAACTTTTTTTTATACATCTAATGTAGTGTTACCATAATTTTCGACTGTTTCACTAAACATTGAATCACTGGCGTCGGCGCACACTAGCATCAATGGAGCATCACATCAAACCAAATCAAATTGTAATTTAAATTTTTACATCTTTCTTGGATTGATTCTTTCTGGGTAACTGGTTGGGACTCATCCTCGCCATTTTAAAGAAAAAAGGGAGAAAGAAAAAAAAAAAAAAAAAAAAAAAAGGAAAGGAAAAGGAAAAAAGGGGAGAAAAAAAAAACTTGGTAACCAATATTCTGGTTTCTCAAAACGTCAATTTCTTCTGACATTTTGACTTTACACATTGACTGACAAAAATCTCAGCTTTCATATTGACTACCTTCTTTCATGGCTAATTTACAAGTTACAGACAATTTTCAAACTCCTGCAAGATCAACAAGATCCCAACGCAGAGTTACTCAAAACTTTCAAAGAGTTGACTATAATATCTCACTCACAGAAACTCATTCCAGATCAAAAATTCTCATCGAAAAGATAATAAAGCCATACAAAGTCCTGATGCTAATACATCACTTTCTGTCATCGTTGATCTTACTTCTGTCTATGAACATACTTCTCCGGTAACCAACGACTGCATCATCAATGATACTCCAACTTCTACCAACAAAAATACCTCCATCATGTCACAGACTAAAACGGATATCGAACGCCTTCTACAAATAATAGAGAAAAACATCAACTACAGCAATCATAAGAAAATATTTCTTCCGCAAGAACCACGATCTACTTGTATCAACGCAATTCAACAAATAAGGAAGATAACTTCGGAACAAGAAACTTATGACTTGATAAACTCTAGAAACTTCCAAACATCTTTGGACAAGAAAATTGACGACATACGAATAAAACTTGATGACTTTTCATTAAATGTTCACTCCTCAAACCCACAAAATCAAATTGAAGAGAATCTAAAGACCATCAACGCAAGACTCGAAAAATTAGAAAATACCACCTCTATCAATGTTGATGTTCCACGAGTAATAATACCACCAAAACCAATAATAGTAAAACCACAAGTAGACTGCTCCACAACTGATATCGTGCAAAGGCTGATTCAAGGAAGAACCTAAACTGCCCGTGAAAAAAGTCTATAGAAACAGCAAGATGCTAGAACTAAAGTTTCATAACAATCAACATAAAGAAACGGTCCTTTCAACCTTACAAAAGACAGGCATCCAATATCACGACAAAGACGTAAAGTTGTTCTCTCTATTTCTTCTTAACACGCCTATCACATTCACAGAAACTGAGATTATTGACTTGATAAATATCAATGTCGATTTCGACCCTGCCTACGATATCATCAAAATGACCAAAGAAATCCCACATAAAAAAGATAATTCTAAGAGACACATCATCATAAGAGTCAACAGAAAACTCTCCATCAAGCTTTTGAATCTTAATTATTTCTATGCTGGTCTACAACGTTGCACAATTAAAAAAAGACTGGTTTTATTAAGGTGCAGAAAATGCCAGACAATAGGCCATCACCAAAACACATGTACTGAGTCACACTGCTATTGTGAGAAATGCGGATACAAAGGTCATGGTATCGAAAATTGCACAGAAAAAGAAAAATTCTGTATAAACTGTCACTCATCCAACCAAGACTCCAATTTAAATCTGGACTGTAATCACAGAGCCTCCTCACCTTCCTGCCTAACTTACCTGCACGAACTAAAAGAGCTTCGCCAATCCAATCAAGTCTATACACATCCCTACTAAAAAGACATATATATTTGTTTATTAAGATTTCTCTATATCTAGTAATACTTTTATCTCTATTAGTTTTTTTTTAACGCTATATATTTTCTTTCTTTATTAATTTATTTTAATCATTTCTTTTTACATTCTAAAATATATATATATATATATATATATATATATATAACTAATCTACCAACCTGGCAAAAACATTTCCTAACTAACAATACACTTAAATCCAAATTATTTTTAGTGATGAATTTTCTCTCTGATAATGATAATATTCTAAAACTTTAATTTAAAAAAAAAAAAAAAAAAAAAAAAAAAACTAATATATATTTTGGTCTGCATACCTATAAGTTGTAAATATTGTATATATATTTTTTCTATTATTTTTTTTTATTTTTTATTATAACATTTTAATTACTTTCTTTTATTATTGGAAGTTTTATTACCTGGTATTTACCTGGAAGTTTTTAAAAAAATTTTCCTTAACCTTTTTTTTTTAATAATTTACTTTTCAAAATTCATTTATGGTCACTTCCTATGACATACATAAAAAAATAAAAAAATTCTTGTTTAAACAATATTCAAATGAATATTTCTGAATGTGTGAAAAACAAAATTATAACCCCCCATTCTTTTGTAATTTTAAATGATTGCCACTGATAAAGCACACGGTCGAGGTTGGCTGGAAAAGTGGCCAGACGCGGATTATACGGGTAAAGGTTTTACTAACCTAGGTACGTATCCGCGTCTGGAAGGAAGGAAAGAAAAGAAAGAAAGTCTGTTAAATAATCAAGAGTGTACTGTATTTTGAATATGCTAATATTTTACTGAGTCTAAAACTATTGCTTAAAAACTGTTTGCAGCAATATTCCGGCTGTAGCGCAGGCACATGTAGCTCCTTTACAAGCTCCTGTTGTGTCAAAGTCATCACAGCCGAAATGGGGTGGTGCAGACATCTGCCCTCGATGTGGAAAAGCTGTCTACATGGCTGAGAAAATGATGGGAGGGGGATCGGTAATGTATTTATTTATTTTATATAATTCATATTTGCTTTTCATTTAATTTATATTTTACTATAACAGGGGTAATTGTGACACAAAGTGAAAAACTCCGAAAATTTTATGTGCGAAAGATCGATGTGCAAAATATCAATGCATGTTTCGTATCTAACATAATTTTTTGAACTAACATTTGTAATTAAATTACCTTCTAATAAAAAATATCCTTTATAGTAACCTGTATAGTAACCTTTATAGTAAAACCTTTATAGTAATTTCGAACGTTAGAAACACAATCAAGCAACAAAAAAAGAAAAAAAAAGAGAAGAATTTCTAAAGATATGTATGTTAGCAACAACAGCACTTCATCTTAGACCTTTACAGTAACTAATTCAAGGAGAAACAACTTCTTCAAGAACCGCGATATTAGATTTTAAAATTCCGTGAATATGAATCTCGATATTGGATTTTAAAAAAGCAAGAACACGAATCATGACGCATAATTTTTAGATCTCGTGAATACGAATCGCATTTCGCAGTTTCTAAATCACGTATACATACAAAGATTGATGTTTGATATTACAACTGCGTGGATACGAATCACAACATTGGATTTTAAAAAAGCGTGAATATGAATCTTGACAATGGATTTTAAACTCAGATGAATACGAATTGCGATATCGGGTTTTAAAAAGGCGTGAATAGGAATTGCGATGTCCGCTTTTTAGATCGCGTGAATAGGAATTGTGATGCACGATTTTTAAATTGCGTGAATACGAATCGCATTGTGTAACTTTTAATTCGGGTAAATACGAAAATCAATGCTTAATCTTAAAATCAGATCTGGGAAATAACACCATTCCCTGCATCTAGTTATTAGACCAGGAAGAATGGATACGGAAACCCAGAATACAATCACCACTGCTATAAATCATGAGTGTACTTTTCCTAACTTTTTCAAACTATGTAGGAGATAGGGGCTAGCGTGTAATTGGAGTCTGGAGATGGCAAATGGAATATTTCTGTTATTTATCACTCGAATATTCCCTGTAAATTTCAGCAGAATGGAAAAACTGTGTGATACTTTCATGTGTAGTGAAAAGACGAGATTATTAAGGAGCATTTTAAAATACAAGAATTTTATGGTGAAAAAGTATCTTCTTAATTTTTGCTTTAATTAAAATTGTAGATTTTTTTTAATTTATTGTTTTTAACTATAAAAGGTATGTTACAAATGAGTATATTTAACACTAGATTGCCCAAGGAAGTCATTTTGACTGCTTTTTAATTTCAATTTGAAAAACAATGATGTATATAATGACACAATTTCTTAGAATTTTCTGACTTTTTGTACAACATATAATTATTTTTTATTGTTAATATTTACTAATAACTTGTTATATAACTGTTTATAATATAAAAAAAATATTAAAAATTAATTTTAAAGAAATTTCTTAACACATTAGTTATTCTTTCACAATCTAGTCGTTTTGACTGCTTTTGGGCAACATAGGTATGTACTAAGTTTCAGTCTTTCTAGTGTTAATAGTTACATTTTAATAGTCACACTTGATTTTTTAATAATTCAATAATCAGTTTAAACTAACAAATGACTCCATGGGACTAGTGTGACACATAGGTGTGGGACATAACACGTGTGTACACAACACGTAGGACACAATATCTGTCAATTGTATTAAATAATTTCATAATATTTAGTTTCCATTCCCGTCTGTTTTGTAAAGCCTAGTTGTTTGTATATTTCATTAACAAACTAATTTTTATTTTAAGAATTAATGTATATATGCATCTTAAATGAATGATTCTTACTTTATATTCCATCATAAAAATGATTTGACTGGCTGATTGAATCTTATCTTATTGAAATTATAAATTTTAGTGTTTCTAAATAAGTTTTAGTGGTGGAGCTACTTTGTGCCAAATAGTGCTAAAAAAACATTCTTTACGTTTCACTACACTGCATTAAAATTTTTCAAAGTGTTCTGTATAATATTGCAAAATTTACTATACTGCAATAATTACTAAACTTTAATTTTACAATATATTCCAAACAGAATTTTTAAAATTTTTATTTGCAATTAAAAATTTCTTCTTAATAGTATGAAAGCAATTTCTTTTACTACCATTATAAAAAAAACATGCACTATTATTATTTACATGTCAATAATAACAGCCTTATAGTGGTAAGTAATAAATTAACATTAATGATAGCAGCAAATTTTCTTTTTTTTTACGTACAAATGCATTTTGATTACAAAATAACATATGGTGGCAGTACAAATTGGTTGAATGATCACACTTTATCTTATTTTTGTTTCCAAAAAGTTCCTAAGAACCTTCATATTTACATATTTACTACCTCAACTGTGATGGCTCAGGGGATAGAGTTTTGGCTTCCAATGAGGTGAATCGGGCTTGAATCCTAACGATGGCCGGTTGATACGAATTCCTCGTTCGGCTCCCACCGACCACAGTGCTGACATGAAATATCCTCAGTGATAGAGGGATCATGGATTAAAGTCACCTTGCCTTCAGGCTAACTGTGGGAGGTTCTTGTGATCTTCCTCTCCATGTAACGCAAATGCGAGTTAGTTCCATCAAAAAGTCCTCCATGAAGGCAAATTTCTCCCAATACTTGATCCAGGAGTTCCCTTGTCTTCTGGGTTGTTTTCAAAATTACAAGGCTACAGAGTTGAGCATTAGTAGTCGTAAACCCAAAAATTGGGTCGGCTGTTCAACGACGGTTTTAAAATATTAATTGAAAAAATACCAGATATGTTCAAAATAATGATTTGTAAGCTTTTTAAGAAAATTTATAAAATCCCCTTGTCCTGAACTTGCACATTGTACTGAAAAACAGAATCCCTTAATAACTTTTGCTCTACTTATAAGATTTTTACATGCTAAGATGTAATCCAATCCAACTATCCAATTTAAAAAAAAAAAAAAAATTTTCATTTAAAAAAAAAAAGAGAATAATAAAGAGATTTTTGAGTCTTAAAAAAGTTTCACACATACAACTTTTTCGCCTGCTTGTCAGTAAAAAGTAAACTTATCAAAATTCCCTTCTCCTCTTTAAGTTCTTACCTAATATTTGAATGACCTCAATCACATTTAAACTGCACCTTTAACTGAACTGGTTTTAATTTAGTTCCCTTTATTAATATCAACAGTGGAAATCAGAGGTCAAAAATGATTTTGTTAACATATTATGAGCTCCTCATTGTGTGTATTTTTTTTTTACTTCATTTTTTGAAGGAACTCTTAAAATAAACAGGATTTTCCTAAGTAACCACTTTTTACACACATATCATCCTTGAAAAGAAGTAAAGAATTATTAGGGTTGACATATTAATATTTAAATTATAAAAGAAGGGTATCAATTGCTGACCAATCGTTATCAAAGCAATTAGATTAATATATTCCATAATTACTTTATATAAAATTGGGCTGAGAATTTAATGGGTTTATTTACTTTTTCAAACATTTGTGATTAATATGCATCTAGAAAAGCATTATTTTTTGTTTTGATTGTTTAGTTTCGACAAATTGATATTTACTAATTCTTACATTTATTATATTATTGTTATTTCAAAATCATAAGGAAAGTAAAACTAATGTATAAATGAATGATTTAAAGTTTATAATTTTTTTAATTTATGTCTATACAATGTCTATTTTCTAATAATTAAGTTTTTGAAAGTATCACTCACTGTATTCTTCTAAAAAAAGATATTTTCATTTTTTTTTCCTTTTGATTTTAAAATATATATTTATAACGACGCTTTTACATATCATCACTATTGTGAAAGTAGTCAGCCATCATTTTTTTCCCTAAGTTTTAAGAACCAGAACAAATGGTTTTGGTTTTTGATAAGATACTATTTTTAATTCTGAACATTTATTTTTGATCTGCTAACAATTATATTGTATTATAGGACAATCTTTGTATATAAAAAGCATCTTTTATATACAAAACATGCTTGTATATAAAAAAAAATGCTTTCTATATTATATTATCTGGTGTGATTTTGCATTTAATAATATAAACTCTCTTTGTAGGCCTGGCATAAGACGACATGCTTCAATTGCAAGGAGTGCCACAAGAGATTAGAATCGATGACATTGTGTGAGAGAGAAGGAGAGATATACTGCAAAAGTATGTATTGTTTAATAAATCTGAATATCTGAATTATAAATAATGAAATTTTAACATTATCATGCATTTATATTATTTATTTAGTCATCTTCTGTTTATTTAATTGCAGTAGTTATGTAATAATATAATTTACTTTAAAGATATATAAATAAATTACTCAACAAAAACCTTAAACTAGTTTTGATGAAAATCCCTAAAATTTTGTAATTATAAAATAGAAAAGATCACTTGGATTTGCTTGGAGAGTTGAGGATTTTTATAATGCAAACTTTGAAATGCGAGAATACTTTGAAATTCTTTTCATTTAATACTTCATTTAATACTTCTTTTCAATTTTATACTTCATTTAACATGTCTTTACATTTCCCTACAAAACATAGCAGTAATAATAGTCTACAACATATCAACCATAAACTGTTTTAAAATAATTTTTTGTAACAGATATTTAATAAATGAAAATTATGCAATTTAATGCTTATTATTTATAAGGAAACAAATTAAAGTTTTCTGGATCATTAGAACTAATAGCAAACAAATTTATTAATGTTCATTTGTTTTATTTTTGAAATTGTCACCTTTTAACAAATGATGTAAATAGTTAAGACTGTTCTTCAAAGGCACCGTCATAATATTAAATCATACTTTTTTACAATTAATATGATATTTTTATAACTGCTGTGAGTTCGCAACTGTTACTCATGACTGATAGGTCAAGTTTAGCCTATTTAAGGCCAACACTGTCTATGTTTATTTTGAAAATAACGCAAAGCGTCCGAATGGAGAAAAGCCACAGTTGAATGAAATGAAAAGTGTTTGTGGTCTAATTTTTTTAATATTTAAAAACTTACTCCAATGCTACATTACCTCTGCTCATAAAATTTTGCAAAAACTGAGAATAAGGCAGTGATTTTGATAATTTTTTTCTTGGTGGAAAAATGTCGCCCAATTAACGATTTTTTAAAAAGTTAAATAACTTTTTAAATACCTATATAAGTTATTTGTCTGTTCTAAAGCCCAGATAATTTTTCATGGCAAGATCATATAGTTTAAAATCATCACATTGCTTCAAGTGTAAGGCACTTTAACTGCGGCTTTTTTATTTTCCTTTGCGACAGAGCTTATCTACTATTTTCAGTGTTTACACTTAAAAAAGTTAATGTGGTTTATAGTTTATAGAATTGTGTTAGATACATCTTTAACTGTAATAAGAGAATTTTGATTGAATTGACTTCTTTTCAATAATCAATAAAATAGGTTATATGTACTCATTCCAACCAATTGGAATGGGCTTGAAAAATCTCTTATGCCAAAACAAATAAGTACTCTGAGGAAAACTTTTAAGAATATCATTGTATGTCAATGGAACAAGTTCAAACAAGGATTCCCATTTAAATAATAATAATTTTGAATATCAAAAAATAGTAATTTAACTGCGTGTTATTAATAAAATATAATTTACAACTTACAAATATTCTTGTTATAATGTATATAAAAAAGTTATGCATTTCAAAATTATTGTTAGTCAAAAATATTTTAACTTCTTTAGCCTTCTATTATTCGCGATTGCAACACTCGAATACGCCATCTGAGGAGAAGACCAGTTCCATGTCTTGACCCTCTCTTCCTCTTCTCAGTTTTATAGGAATGTAATACAATATTTTCCCCTTTCTTAATACATTTCGTCTTTAACTGTAAAAAATAATTTTTAAAATTTTCATGACGCTTTCTTTTAGAACTATGTTCAATGTAGTTTTTAATTCCATAGATTCCTAACTTAAAAGTTTTTAATCTATTTGAAAATGAAGACAGAAGCTAACGTACTTTCTTCTCCTATGACTCTCCACACGCTAAGGGGAAATCATGCGAAGTGTTGCCATAAAGAGAGAGTTCTGCTCTGCGCTACCTGTAGCCCATTTCGATTGCCAGTAGGTGCAAATTTTGTATGGAATCTGATTGCACCATTTTTAAAACCTGTTGAAGAGAGTGCATGTATGGGGTTCAGAGGGCATTCAGAGCAGACTGCCCTTCTAAAAACGCTTAGGGAGAACACTGTAACTTAATAGGAACCTTTTCAACAAAAGATTGAGAAATGAGAATTTACAATAAAATATTTTTCCTAAAAATAACTTAATTGTTTTATTATATATTACTGGTTATTATTGATGTTACGTAAATTACATAATTGTATAAATATTTACTGCTTATGAAAAAATGAAACAATTTAATATTTTTTATTTTGAATTTTTATAAATTCCTTAAACCATGAATTTGTATTAACATTTAGATTTCATTTTAGTAATTATTTCACATGTTTTATATGAAATAAAATTTTTACTAGAATTAATCTGATTTTTGAGACAAATTTGAATAATATATACTATTGTGTAATGTTTTAATAAGCACCATACGAATTGCAGATAGAGAAACGGTATTTAGATTTCATTTTAATAGTTAGTTTATATATTATATAATATAAAATTAGCATTATTTTTTTTTTAATTCATATACTTTCTAGAAAGCAAAATGTATGTATTATTTTATTCAAAATCATATAAATAAAAAAAAGAAAAGAAAAGTTAGCAGAACAGTTCTTATAGGAAAATACTTAAAAAAAAAAAAAATTGAATTACTAAATATTACGGTAGTGTTCCTTTATAAAATCTAAATATATAAATAATGTAGCTATTAATTTTAAACACCAATATAATAACTCCTGAAAAAATAGTCATTTTTAATGGTAAAGATTTGCTGAAATAATCATTTGAATTACATTACCATTTAATATGTTTAAAAGTAACTTTCATTTGCAGTATTGTACTTTGTTGTAACAAAGAACATAGTTTCAGAATCAACTTTCTGATTCTTCATTTGAATGTGCTTTAACATTATTATAACATGTTGAAGCGGCCTTAGTGACTTCAAGACAATTCCATAATGCAAAAGTCAACATAACAAAACAATAAACATTTAATTCTGTTCCTTCATTAATCAATATTTTAGTTTCTTTTTAACTACTTTTGATAAAAAAAAATTTAAATTGTAGTTTTTAAATGTTTTTTAATAATAATAATAATAAATGTTTTTTAAAATTTTAATATAAGTTTGTATTTGTAACATCAGTCACGTGAGTACTTTTAATGTTTCCTGTTATTTTTAAAATTTTTTTAAGTAAATTTAAAAAAATAATCCCATTATTGCTTAGAGTATTTCAAAATAAAAGTATGATGTTTTACTCCATGACCTTTTTATGCAACATTTTTATTCTAAGCTAATCATTTTTCATCCCTTTTTCTTATATGCATAATAATATTGGGTTATTGAAAAATATAACTTCAAAAAAAAGTAAGAAAAATATTTATCAGTGGAAAAAAAGCTTATCAATAAGAAAGCTGTCAAAATATAATGTCAATCACCATGGAATTACCCCTCTACTTCTTTACACTTTATAATACTTTTTGCTAACTCTTAAAACTTGTAGGTAATTTAAATGATTTGATAATTTTTGATAATTATAGATTTACACCCTTATTCCCTCAGATGTGGTGACTTCTATTTTGTTAGCAATACAGCATTTCTTGTATTTATTGTTTACTCATAGTATTGTCAACCTTGGATAATTATCAGTTTTGTTTAAAGCCATTAAACAGTATTTTAAATTTAGTTTTTGTAATGAAATAATTTTATTTGCACAGTAAAAATTTCATCTAGCGGTATATTATGAAAAGTCTGCCATTGCAAAAAATTTCTAAGTCGCTGTCAAATTTTTAATATTAACTATACAATAAGTGTATGAGTTAAAAATTAATTGCCTTTCACTATTACAACAAAAATTTTTGTTTAAATATATTTTTATGGTGTTTAAATAAGCATTATATGAACTTGGTTTAAATGGAAAAGTTTTATTTGTTTCTGGCATTAATACAATAAAGCTAAAAACATTTCCTTTTTATGATTTTAAGGCCTTATTTTTATAAAATAATGTGTGGGTGACCACCTGCTAAATTACATTGTTTAAAACAAAGAGATAGTACTTCTACTATTTTTAAAAATCTTGCCTCTTATTTCCCCTTTTGTTGATCTCCTTATTCCTTTCTTAACAACTTATCATTAAAATCAGCATTCCTATTATCAATGACATCTAAAGATATTGCACTTTATTTAAATTTCTTCTTTTAAAAACTTGTTATGATTTTAAAATTAGTTGTTTAAACATTCCTGTCAGAGACATTTTTGTCTCTTTTGAAATAAGGAGATATGTAATTTAGTCTACACTCAATCATTGTAATCTAGATGTGTATTGTAAGTCAAAATAGTGGTACAAAATAAAAAACAAGGTTAATGCAGTGGAACCTCTCAGGATCCGATACCCTCTATTCCACAATAAAATGGTCATTAATGGAGGTTGGTCGTTAAATGAACAATTATGTATTTGTTTAAGTGTGCATTTAATTTTAAATCATAAAATGTAGTTTTTTTTAAAAAACTAGAAGAGGTTTGTTTGTTTGAGATGCTCAATTTTATTCTGAAATTTTTTTTTTATTGAGTTTAGCTTTCAACTCACACTGCAGAATGAGATTTTTTATCTCTTTTAGAGATCTTCAAAAAGAGTTCTCTAAATAAAATCCACTCACAAATATTTTAAACACATTTGAATTTACTTATTTTTTTTATTAATATTTTTTTTTTCGCGTTTTCTTTATGTGACCTTTTCCGCATTCGGTGCAGAGGTTTGCTAATGCTGAGGGGGGGGGGGTGAGGTTTTGATGATCTCTCCTAAAGGTTTTCTTTAGCATAAAGTCTATGGAAAAAAATCAGTGCCTCCCAAAATTGATCTTAAATAGAGAAGGTCCCTACACAGAGGTGGTCTTACTTGAAGGTTTTTCACTGTATATCTATTTAATTTTTCATTTTATTATTGCCATTTGAACACCAAGCATGAGCACTTGCTTATAACGGCAAGCTCCCTATAGCAAAAATTTTTATCTTTTATTATGAATCGCTGTTATAACAGACTTTAACTGTATTTTCTTATGAATATATATGATTTTTTAAAAAAATTTCCAGCCTGCTATGGGAAATTGTATGGACCCAAAGGCTATGGATATGGCAGTGGAGCTGGCACTCTCCAAATGTCTTAATTGAGATGCACAAGAACTTTTACCTTTTTTCCCCAGTCCCTTATAGCATCTATTCATGACACATTTCCAAGAAGAAACAAAAGAGCTGATTGAAGGCAGCTGCACTAGAAGCGGTTTGCTTTGATTTTAAAAAGACTAATTTTGTAAATTGCCTAATATCTTGTCATTTTTCAAACTATTCGTTATTCATTGTTTGTTTGTGTACATTGTGCTTTTTTGTGTTGCATTTATGTTGCATTGATTTGTTTATATCTTAGCACAACTTTAAATCAAAATTTAATAGATTGCATTTCAGTAGATTTTGCTTTTAATTAATCATATTCTTATTAATTTTTACTTTATTATTAATAATAATAAATATATTTTAATCTACTAGAATAATTAGCATTGTTAATATCAATTGTTATAATTACTGTAGAAGATCTTTATAAAGCAAATCTTGAGAAATTAGGCTTTGTGTTCTATAGAATTTTAAGTTATATCAATCATTTCACATATTATTAAGCTTACCTCACCTATTAAATGCACTATATATCTGGAATTAATTAATATTTAAATGCTTTAAAATAGTATTTAGGTAGAAGTTAATTGAAAACATAAAAATACTTTTAAGTATCTCTTATTTAAAGGAAAGAAAACTGAAATTATCAAAAACATTAAAATTAACAAAGACAGGATTTATAAACTTTAGTTTATTTTAGAGTGTTTACCCTCCTTAGCAAAAATATTTTTGTGAATAGTTAATGACTTTTGCTTAATTATGGAAATTTCTCCAATACAATAGACGACTTATGAGGGTTGAACCCTCTCAACTTTTCCAGTTTCTCCGTAAGCATTTAACTTAACTTTAGTTGTTGTTTCTAGTTAGGAAAGAGGTCCCACAGATTAAAGAAAAACAAGCATGCTTCAAAGCAAGTATTTGTTTAGAATTTGAACGAATTTGTGGCAAATATTTACATTTTTGCTGTAAGTTTGGTTAACAGTTAACTTCACTACATCACAAAATGAAAAAGGATTAGTTGTCCATTTTCATTTTTTACACCGGCAAAGTTAATGTGGAGAATTATGGTTTCTAGAATTGCTTTATGTAGATCTTCTATTGTTTGTAACTCAACTAATATTGTATGAAAAAGTTGCACTTTGTTAAATTTGATCTAGTGTAGTAATAGTTTAGGAACTAAATTAATGTTGCAAATTTTAATTATATGTTGCTCATGATCAACTTTTTCCCTTCAAATTCAATTTACTGTTCGAAAATGTTGCCAAAACAATCCGTTTACATGTTGTTGTTAATAGCTTCAAATTTTAAATAATGATGCCAAACAATGTTTAATAATTAAATTTTTATTTTGTGTTTTGATATAAATTGCTTTTACGACTGATTAAAGCAACAGTAATTTAAATTTCTGTGCTCACAATGTTCAAGAATTGTTTGGTACTGGGTAGTTATAAATTAGTGAACTTGGAGCTCTGATATTTGAAACATTCCATGATGAGTTAAAAAATTTCAGGGATCAGATAAAATTGTAACAAAATCGGTATTTTTTATTTGTCGGTAAAATCTTCATACTTTTCGTTCATTTTATATTCTCTACATTATTTAGATATCAACTCTTAACTAAAAATTAATCTTGTAAGAATAAGATTTAAAACAAATTATCTGTAATTCAATTCTCAAGATTTTGATGATATTTTATTTAGCTCTAAATATTCATACTTCTTGTTCATGGAAAAAAATATTTCAAAATAATACTGAGAATTGGAAATATATTTTTTAATGGTGTTGTAAATGCTTTTGTTTATTTCCCCAAAATAAACAAATTTATCATACGACATATTTAAAATGGACTTTTTTGAAATTTCTGTCTGATTAGCTTAGTTTTTCGATCCAACAGAATATTTGCAAAAATTTTCTATAGAGAATGATTTTTTTGTAGAAGGAACAGTATACTCTGAGTAACAGAATTTGTTTTTGCATGATTATGAAATATAAATTTTAATTGTACTTTTCAAAAAAATGTTGAATGGTCATAGTTTTTTAGTGAACATTTGGCAATATTTATATCAAGAAAAGTATTTACTAGTAAAGTTATGTAATATTTCTTGAAATATTAATATTTTTTGAAATGCTACTACAATAATATTTTAAAATACATTCTTATAATATATTCTGATACTACAAACATCAATATCAATTATAGCATGATTGTTATAAACAACAGTAACTGTCAAATACCATAATATCTTAATCGTTATCAACAACGATAACTGTCAAATCCAATAAGTGATCATTATCATCAAACTTTATTGCTATGGTGAATGTTGATTCTAACTCTTTCGTAATATCTATTGTTATATATTTAAATTTTCTCATTGAGTTTTTTAAATAATTAATAATAAAAATGTTTAAACTTTTTTATTCTATTCAGTTATAAAAAGTGTGCCTAATGTTAATATGATGTAACTCAGTAGAGCTGAAATGTTTATATTTTCGAATAATATATCATAATATTGAAATTGTGATGTCACTTAGCACTGGTTATAACTAATCTGAACAGCATAGAGCATTTTGAATAGTAATAATTTTTCAAAACCATCTCCTTTGCTTTTAGTTAGTTTTACTCACTAATAATTATATTAACGAAAATATTTTTGAGATTTAATAGATAGAGGGTGCAGCAAAAAAACTGGAACAAAAAATTTTTAATCTAACTTTATTAAAAATAAATTAATTAATTGATTAAAAATAAATAATAATTTTTTATTAATTAATTATATATTTCATTAGTTAATTTTATTAATTAAAATTATAATTATTTTAAGGTATAACATATAATAATAAGAGTATACTTTTACTAATAAATAAATTTTATTGGTTACAGAGTGGTTGCCTTTTGCTGCAATGCGGAGACATAAATGTTTATTGGAATTTTTACTAGCGAGGCATAAATGTAATGTGATTGTGAATTACAAGTAAAAAATGATGCAGACCATGGGACATGGATTACATCTTACTTTACATGTAATTTATGGATTTTGAGTGACATTGTATAAAGGCTAAAAAAAAAAAACAATGTATAAAAAACTAAGATATATATCAGAGGTCTGTCCAGACAACTGAAAAAACTACTCATAATTTGTGAATATAAAATAAGCATTAAGTCACATTCTTGCAATCAGGGTCCTGCTTTTGTGATAATAAGGCCCTGTTATTGCAAAAATTGCTAAAAACCTTTTCAAGAAGTTTTTAAATTGTAAATAGATACAAGATTATGCTCAACAATTGCTGCTACTAAATTAGAGATGCAACATACAAATATTTGGTATTTAGCCTATGCTGCTCAACGCAGAATATTCATTTTGGACGAATAATGGACACAAAATCTCACTCACATTTTTAATAATTTCAATTGGTTTATTTTCAATAACACAACTTAGTTATGTATCTCTTTTAATGTATTAAGCATGAAGTAAACTTAAACAATTTTTAAATTTATAATATTTTATTTAAAAAATTGCTGGAAATTGATATTTATTTATATAATCTATTAATTAATTTTATGAATAAATATAAATTGATCAATTATTTATTTACAAAAAAACAACAAAAAAATCATCATTTAATATCAATAAGACTGTACACACGATGTTTGTAAAAGTAGAAATATTTTCTTAGATTACTTCATTTGGAATTTAAACTCAGGGAAACTTGGAAAGTAAAACTTAGTTCGTTTCGAACCGTCTTTCTTTTTTCCCCCTGTGAAGGGTTTGTTCGATTAACAAAACAATAATGAAGATAAACAAACTTGTGAAGGGTCCGATTAAAAGATAAATTCTTTTGTGAAGGGTCCGTTAACGAATTTCTTCTAAACAGACCCCTGTATGTGTAAAACATTTTGTGATTAAAGTGGTACACAAAAAGTAACGAACATACAAATTAAAAAGAAACTAGTAACTTCCTTTCTAATATTCTATGATGGAATGACTTTGTACGAGTTTTTTTGCCATACCGTGTAAAGTTTGTCATTTTAGAAGATGTTTTTTTTTTCTCTTGAGAAAAAAATTTATTCCTTAAACTACAAAATATGAATTCCATTTTAACTGAATTTTGGAAACTTTTTTCATTTGGTTTTAGAATTTTTTTTATCTATTTATCTACCTTCAAAGAGAGTTTTAATTGGCATATGAACCTGTGTTCAACTGTTTAAAGATGTCTCTATCAGAATTTCATCTGAAAAACATGTTTTGCAGAAAAGCTTAAGGCTTTTGGAGGGTTAAGTTAGAGTTATAAATTCCATTTTTCTTATTAAAAGACTTATTCATTCCTTTAAATATTTACCTTTCGTGGTTCTGTTTTGTTGGCATTCAATAGGAATTGTTGCCTGAAAGCTGCTTCATGATTACGAAGTGTTAAAATATTTAATATATACTAATTGAACTAGTATATGCATAAAATATGTTTTTTTTTTTTTTCATTTGCCTCTAATGAATTTTTATTAACAATTTTAACTTGTTTACAATCATATTATCTAATTGACAATTGTATAGTGTTTCAATGCATAGAAAGTTAATTTTCTCCCAATATTTTATAGCATAAATGTAAAAATAGCGATAAAAAAAATCACTATAATCACTGTATAAAGAGTCTCATAAATTATAAAATCTTTAAATATCTGCTTATACGTTTGTAAAAGGTGATGTGTATCGACCACCCTTAATATATATTTTTAGAATCCTTTTGAGAAAAAGAAGCTCAAAAAGGATACACTAAGATTATAAATTAATATATTGAGTTAAAAAATGCAAAAAGGATTTTTGAATCTAACAAATCAATACTGAGCATGACTGCTAGGAACATCTTACATTTTTTTAAAATTTGTCTTATTTTTTTTTATTATTAAGCACCGTTAATTGGCAGGTATGAGTGTTCATTTATCTATACGTATATTTACTTATTTTCCATGTTATTAATTTTCTGTAAAGAAACTCTCTTTATTTAAAATAAAATATTCTCCATCTAAGAAATTTTATTTTTATTATTCCAGTTTTTGTGGACCAAGCATTTTTATTCTGTTTATTTCTTAATATTATCTTATAATGTTTATTTTTTTTCTATTTCATTTTCAGTGTTTTTTGTGTAAATAAATGTGTTATATTTTAGTTTGTTGATTATATTATGCTTTTCAAAATATTTTCCTTTTTAATTTAAACCTTGATTTTATTATGATTTTTTATTTTATTTGAATAATTTATTCTACCTCAATTTTTATAAAACTTGTTTTTGTCTATGGTTGTGTGATAAACTTTAAACATAACAATAGAAATTTTGTGGTTCTTTCATTATTATTTAAAGGATCAAGTTAATTTTTATAACCTGAGTCAAGTAGTGTCTCTACTTGGAAAAGGCTATGCTTATAAAGATTTTTTAAAATTTTTTTTAAAATTACTTATATTTGATTTGCAGTAATAACTATATTTCAGTTAAATAAGTTTTGAATCGTAAACTGAAATTTTTGATGATTTACCTAAAGCTTGTCACTGAAAAAGTTTTATAAAATATAAACCTATTTTCTGTCATTTGCTTTTTTTGTTGTTAAACTTCATTATTTCTGCTACTTTTTCTTTGTAGTTAATTATAAATTTGAAGATTTAAAAATGCTGTTGTAAACTTTTATTTCATTATCTGTATAATAATTTATTATCTTGTCACAATTCATTTGTTGCACAACTAATTTATAACTATCCACTTTGTTTTAGAATACTATAGAAGTAGTTAAGCCCAATATTATAGTAATTTTGTTGAACTATCTCCCTTTGTATTGACTCAACAGTGAATTATGTAGCGTCATCTTGGAAATAATGTATGTAATTTAAATTGATAGTTATATTTTGAGAAAATGTTATATTGAGCTAAAATAACTACCCTTTTGTAGTGTGTGAAATTTATAACCTTTCAAAAAATTACTGTATTTTAGTAATAAAATGCAGATCTGAATTTGTATCCTCTTTATTTGAGTTTACAACATAATTAAATACTATTTTATTTCCGATACGCTTCATACATAACCAGAATTGACATGAGGAAGCAGTACCAACTGCTTCTTAAATATGTCTTTATAGTCACACATTGGTGTATCCAGGGAGGGGGGTTCGACCCCCTCTGAAAAAAACATGTTGTGTTCCATTAAATAAGGATCATTTTTTAAAATTTATATCCATAAATTTTTTTTGTGTTTTACATTTGCTTATTTTGCAATTTAAGCAAATTCTTACTTACATGTTACATTCTAATTTTCTTCCTTTTTTCCCCCCCAAAGAATATCTCCTCTTCTTGTCAGTTTTACCTTGTATTTTCTCCTCTTTATCTTTTGAAACGTACAGGATCAAGCTTGAATCCTAAGGTGCTTTATAATAAATTTCCAAAAACTTCATCTCGTTAGTATTGTTATAAAAAGAGCTTTTGACAGGTTTATTGTGAAGGGTCGTTTGGTAAATGAATAATCTGGCTGAAGTGACATGTGTGACTACTTTTCTAACAATATTATATTTCCTACAGAAGGACCGGGATAACCTGGTTGGTGGAGCACTTGGCCCATGTCCAAGAGTTCCTGGGTTCGATCCCAGCCGGCCGGTGACTTCCCATGTAGTAAATGGTGACTGATGCTGCACGTTAAACCTGTCGAGTCGCTAATTCCCCCATGTTCCCATAACAAATCAATAACTCTGGCGGTACTGATCCAGGAGTTTCCTTGTCTTCTGGATTGGTTCAAAATTACAAGGCTACGGAGTTGAACATCAGGAATCGTAAACCCAAAAAATTAGTTCGGCTGTTCAACAACATATAAAATATAAGATATATTTTCTACGGTATTGTGGCTTTGTATTACAAGCAGCAAAACAGTTTAAAGTTCTTCTTTTTTGGAACAGGAGCAAACTTGTATTGTATCAAGGTTTGAATAGTTGGAATCAGACTAACTCATAGTTTACTCTCTTTTGATGTTCCTGACTTCCACAGAGACTTCGGAAATGTCTCTGTCTCTCTACCATTTCTTACAAGTTACCTGTATATTTCAAAGGGTTTGTTTTTTAACCACGTTAAAAAAAAGAAAGTTGGTTTTAGGAAGCAATAATTAAGGAGAAATTATGTATACATTGTTTTTTGTGCAAGTTAACATTTACAAAATGGTTATAAAAAGATTTTTTTGAGATAAAAAATGACAAGTACTTGCCTCACAATTAACGCAGATTGCAATTTAGATGTCAGTGATCTCAATGAATGTCTCAGTGAAATGTCAGATACTTTTACCTATTTCTGCTAAAGGTGTGACAATAAATATGATTGCTAAATCTCGCAATTTAGATCCTCTGACCATGTTTAAGAGGAAAATAAAAAATTCGAGGCAAAAAAAAAAAAAAAAAACAGGAGATCAATTGGTTTTTATCTTTCTTGAGTTTTATATATCGAAAAATTTTACTATAAATGTTATGATTATTATCTCGGAACATCAAATCTCTTTCACATATTTTATTTCTTCATGATTTTGACTTATAAAATAAATATATCGAGAACAATGTATCGAATCATTACATAAAGTGAGAAAAAAAAAGAAATTGCAAAATAAAACACTTAAAATTTCTTTAAATTTTTAACAAATTGAAATTTCAGAAACAAAACTTGCTTTAAATTTATAAAATGACCATTCCAACAATATTAAATTTGAACTCTGTCGTTGCACCAGGCTGGTGATCAGTCCACATGGTATTTTTTACAAGTTTAAAAGCTAATAGTTCTCGAATGTCAAATTTCTTTATTTCTTCGTACTTCCTATGCATTTTTCCACATTCATATTTCAAACATAAATCTTAGTCTTTGCAGAGCGAAACTAAATGTGGCGCTAAGTTTGGCACCCAAAACAGATGGTGGCGATTACGATTATAGAGAGAAATAAAATACAACGAAACTGAAGGGCCTCTTATTTGTTTTGTTTTTTCTTCCTCGTTTTTTGTTTCATATGGTAAAAATAGGGTAGGAATTTTAATTTTGGATGTTAAATGAAACTGAATAATTTGTTCCGAAAAATACTTTCTGAGTTGATTGATTGTGTAGTGTAGTTGTATTATGACAATGCAGTTATTGGGTATTTTAGAGTTTGAGTTAACAATAGTAACAGGGTTATCAAATGGTTTTAAAGAAAAGTTACTGGATGTTTTCCAAATGACTGAAATTTGAAATGTCGATTAAAGGAAAACAGAAGGCCATAAAAAAATTTCGGTTTGCTTCCTTCTACTTTTGAAATTAAGATATTTGATTACCGAATTTCAAGCTTAGTCTTGAAGTTCGTCAACAGATGGCTCTACTAAAAAATATTAGAAAAACTTCAAATTAATGTTCTCAAATTTGTTCCCATTGGCAACAACAATCAAATGTAGTCTGAGAATAAATTTAATAGAGGTCTATGTAAATATTGCAGTTGGAATGATGGCGTAACATGCAGCAGAAAACACTATTTTACACGTTTTACAATTATTAGCGGCCTCTGATGACCAATTTAGTAAATAATATGGAAATTCGAAGAAAAATTTACCTAATCTGACTGAAGCGAACTGTACATTTCTATCTCCGTCTATTTTATAAATTGTTACTATAAATATTTGCCCATTTTTGGGAGACTCCACTTCGAGTAAAACTTAAGGAAACGTATCCAGCCAGCTGTCTTTGTCAGTCTGGCTGCGAAGTTTAACTATTTCAAAAAAGGGTGTAAAGGATATATTTAGAACAGATTTCGACTACCTTTGCCGAGAGAAGGATCCAAATTTCATTTAAAATGTGCTTCTTGTTTCCATGGTAGCAGACAGCTCCAATCACTATGGCAGGAAAAGTTCTTTGACAAACAGCAATAGTGATAGTCTTTTGTTATATTTTATTTGTATTTGATTGCATTCCTTAAGCCTATTAACCGTTTGTTGTGTCCATTTGTCTGGTAAACAATTTTATATCTAGGCATGCCATTTGATCATGCCATATCTTCAATGCAATGTGATTTATGTTTCAAAAATCTGAATCAGTAAAAGCTTCGTTTAAACATTTTTTTTTCTTCCAGATTCAAACCAGAGTTAAATATAATTTTAGTTTTAACATTATTGATATTTTATATTCTTCACACTCTCCTGCTTATATTGCTGTTAATTTCAATAGACCTCCCACAATACCTACTACCTTGAATTACCACCTTAGCAATACTACCTTGAATGACTTTTGATCTAATGATCGGATCTTCACATTTAGGATTTAATCTTAATGATTCTAAGGGCGACCTCAAATAGGCTTATTAATTAGTGCAGCCTATATTTTAAGTTACGAAATCTGACCAAAAAAAATTCTTTTTCTGAATAAACATACCTAGCTTTTTTTCAATGGAATCGAATTTCTGACCCCAATCTGAGAAATATGGTTCCCATATTTCTCATGATCCAAACCTTGGATCATGAGAACGATCCAAGGTTTGGGGACACCTTAATGTTGTTAGTACTTTTTGCGTATTTCGTCGTAATTCGAGAACTTTTTAAGCGAATTGAAAAAATGTTTGCAAATAATTATAAAATTCGTTTATCCAACGATAATTCCGTAAAAAAAAAAAAAAAACATTTGTTAAATATTTATTATTTTATTTAAAAAAGAGTCGGGAAAAAATTTGAATTGCGAGTTACATCATTTTAAAGTATATAATATTACATGACAAAATACAAAATTATAGCGAAATCGGTAGAATAGTTCTTAAGAAATCGAATTTCAAAAAAGTCGTATATTTAAAATTTTATTTCTCAGGAATTTTTCAACCCATTTCCCTCAAATTTTGTATTTTGCCATGTAAAATTACATACTTTAAAATGACGTAAAAATTTTTAAACCTTACAATTCAAAACTTTTCGACTATTATCAAATAAAATAATAAAAAAAAAGTAAATATTTTCTAAAATTATTAGATTTTTTTTTTGTCATGGAATTATTTTTTGATATATGAATTTTATATATGAATATTTATTATATATTTTATATATTTAATATATTTTTGATATATGAATTATATATATTTTTGATATATGAATGTTGTTGGTAGTTCATAAATGTAAATGAGGAGTTGCGATGATGTGAGTCTTTCATTTTTGCAATTCAATATGACGTAATCTAAACAATGAAAAGGTATTGCTTCTATTAAAAATTGTATATTAATCCTTAATCAGAGAATTAACATGAGTTCTTTATCTTTCATGTCAGGGATTCTGAATTTTTGTCCACGACTGTATTTTTTCAGTGTACCGAAAATTTTCCACGGTGCACTAGATAGGCTCCTAGTATGACTAAACCACAACCAACACTCAAGATTTAACACATGGCGAAAGTAACAACAACTATTGTAGTTCAATTATTTGATGTTTTAAAATCATTTCGTAGTTCAATCATTCTTCTATTTTCTACTTGCCGGCAAAATTTCTGAACTATAATATTTATTTAGTAACAGCAAATTTTTATACATAGTTCTATACTATAGTTCTCATGTAAATTGAAAACTTTGAGTTTTATCTACAGTACAATTCTGCAATTTTAGCTTCTTGTAAAACACTTTTCGAACGCATCGAACTCTAAGTTATTTTAGGCCTGTGTTAATAAAAATTGAAGAATATAATGGATTTTTAAACCTACCATTAGTTTGATTAAAAAAAAATTGAAACTCTGATTTTAATTTTTTTAGGATATTTCTCCATTTGTCTCAGAATGATTACCATTGTTGTTTTAGAATTTCAAACAATTTCTTACCTTAACGTGTTCTATCTTAATCCATTATTTAGTATAATAATAGTTATATAAAGTTTCATGAAAAAATAATTTTTAATTGGAAAAGGAGTAGCATTTTAAAATTTAGATTAAAAATTTAACTTCTTAATTGAAAAAATTAATCATTCCTTTTTTAAATATATTGTTTTCCACTCTTGAATGTATTTTAGTGGATAAAATTTTACCAGAGTCCGTTGCAAAAAAGTACCGCGTTCTTAAGGGGACACTTCAGGTTAAAAATGATTTTTTTTAAATATCAACCAATTTTAATGAAATTTTCATAGATTGTGAATAAAGCATTTAGAAAGATATTCCCAAAATTTGAAGCAAAAATATTAATTTGTTGAAAAGTTATAATGTTATTAATAATTAATCCGCAAGTTAAATTACAAAATGTTACAATATTTCAAAATGTTCCTTGCGCATGAGTTTTTATCATAGTAGTTTGAAATTCATTTATATTACAGTTTGAATAAGTATAAATAAAATTGGATATGTTTGAACAACTTAGCACTTAATTTTAAACAAATAAAAAATCAAAATATCATAACCTTTATATAATTTTTAAAAATTTAAATTTAAATAACAATTTAACGTAATTTAAAAAATATTCAGTGTATATTCAGCTTTTATTTATATCACATTGGTTACAGAACATTATACTAATCATTTATATAAAGAAAAAAATAAGATTTATTCAAAACTCATGCGCAAGGAACATTTGGAAGTTTGAATATTATCGTAAAAAACAACATTGAGAAAAACAGTTTAACAATAAAAACACACATAGAAAAATTTATTTCATAATATATGTGAAATAAAAAATAAGCATAAGAAAATATGAACTGTTTTAAACAATATAAATAAAAATTAGATTGAATTTAATGCTTTTTAGATAAAAAAAATGTTTATCACAAGATGTAATGTTGACAAAAGTTCATACACCTTTTTTTAATCTTTTTGTATATAAGATTTAAAATGCTCCAGCTGCATATGTACTGTTTACATTTTTTATTTGTTTTTGTTTATATTTTTTGTTGTTACATAACTTTTTATAACTATCTGAAGATTTTCTCTTCATATGATAGCTGCGCCTACCATCGCGGATCTTTGCATTGGTCAAAGACGCAGAATTTACATCGCCTTTACGTAGAGCTAAAGTCCTTTCACACCCAAAGTTGTATTCACTAACTGCTAATGATACGGCATAATCAAGTCTTTTTTTAGAAATGAAGACATCTTTGGGGCACTTATTCCATATCACGGAATGGAGGCTCTCATTGGCGTTTTGTGTTTTTCCCGATATACAGCGCTGCATAAGCTCATTTGAAGCAAGTCGCTGATATACCGGGAGGATTTTTTCTACAACAACTTCAGATAATTTCGTTTTCATCAGCTCATGGCTTTGAGGCTTTTCACCTCGAGCTAGAGCCCTTTGGTAGAAACACCATGAACTTTCGCCCTTGGGGCATCTAGTATGCTGCGGCTTTTTATCACTGGACATACAGTGATAAAGCGAAGCAAATACAGCAGACTTCATCGAATCAACATTCGGAATGTTATCCTTTATCGCTTTGCGATAATAGTTTTGTAGCTTCATGATAGTTTGCTCAGTTAAGCTACCTTTCTTTCGTCCACCGAGAGTCACCCCTTTGACCCTCCACTCCTTCACTTTGTTCCTCAAACCAGTTCCTAATCTTTTGGAAACATGGTTGAGGCACTCTTCTTTTTGAATTACATAGTCATCGCCATATATTTTCAGTTGATTTAGGGTAGTAAATGTTTTAGAATCACCGTCACTTAAAATTGTCGAGTAACGCATTCCACAGAATTCAGTTGATCGCTTCCACATGGCCACTGCAGCGGCAACCTCCATGTTTCCAGACGGTCCGTCGAAATTTTTTTGGCACATCGATTTATGGCCCTCATGCCAAATAAAAAATTCTGGACTCGTTTCGTTCAAGTCTCGTGCTGCATTGATGCATTCTGGGCAATATTTCGACAAAATCTCATAGTCTAATACTAAATTCGTCAAAGAGTCAATTACAATACCAATTCCATAATGAGAGGTGTGTCCACGCTTCTGCCACGTGCCATCAAAAGAGACTGTAATATCTGGAACTGTTCTACTTGAATCATTTTCTAAACTCATATGTGCCTTTCGCACTGTTTCATGGGACAGTTTCCAAACATTCTTTTTAAAATTTTCATTTTCTTCACTCAATTGGTTGAAACATGTTGAGAAAGTGGAAGAATTCATTGTCGATGTACCCATGTGCATGGAAAATGTTTCCATGGCTGAATGGCCCTTGCCAAAAGAAAGGAAAGAGTTCACAATCTGCCTGTTGACATCAAATTTTTTGGTGCATGGTTGGCGCTGACTCGAAAAAGTTGAACCAAAACTTTTCAAACACAGCGTACAAAACACTTCCAACTTTACAGCATATCCAAAGGTATCTAGAGCACGAACATCCAGAAATCCTGCTCCACACTTATCACAAGACAAATTACGGAGCAATGGTGCAAAGGTTGATTTACTCATGATAATGTAATCATTTGTAACACTAGGGGTGATGCTGTTACTATCCATATTAGTAACACTCTTATCAGGTACAACAGAATTTTCAGAAACAGACACATCAGGGTTTACATCCACATTAGAATCATCAGCATAAGAAACATCAGCGTTGGAAATATTAGAAACAGCAGCATTGGAAACATCACAATTAGACACTGGGGCAGATGCAGAAGTAGCTTTCATTGCTGCACTTCTTGCTTTGTCCTTTTTAGTTTGCCTTCTCTTAGGCTTTCTCCAACGGGAGCATGCGCTATGCATTCTTAAAAATTATCAATAAAAAAAAACGGAAACAAAAAGACTAATAATAAAACAAATAACAATAACGTAATAAAATAATAGTTCTGAAAAGAACTGTTGTGTTATGTTTTAGAAGCGAACAAAAAGACGATGAAACGAAAATAACTATCACTCGTTGAAATATCAAACAATGTGTAAACAAACATAAAGTAGAAGTTAAAGTAATTCCATATGTTGCCAATTAAATTTATCATAAATTTAGCTTTTTTAATAATTATGAGGCCTATCAACCAGAAATCGAAAAACAGAACCGAGACTTGAGAAATGGAGTGGAAAGATGCTGTTTACATGTTTGACGGCCATTCGAGTGGGCGTGGCACCTTGTTTACAAATCTTGAAATGCTTATAACTTTGCAAAAAATGACTGAAATTGAAAATTTTTTTTTTTAAATTGTAGCTAGATATAACTATTATTTTTTAAAACAAAAATTGAAAAAAGTATAATTTGGTCGATTTTTGGGTTTTTCATCGTGAAGTGTCCCCTTAATATTATCGTCTGCTTCTCTAATTGACATATTTAAAATTAGGCCTAATGCACCTTTAAAATTGAGTCTTAGTATGTGAAAATCTAATCATTTGACCAAAAGTTATTCAAGGTGTTAAAATTTTTCGCGCTGTACAATTGATGACATTTATGAATGTTTTTTGAAATTAAGTGCAATACTTATTTAGCATTGTTACTTCTTCAGACTGTTTCATGAAAATCGAATCAATAAAAATCGAATCAATAAATATAGGTAGCTCCTTAACTTCTCCAAAACTTTTCATTATTTGAGAACATTCCACGGACTTGGTTGAATTTGTTCCAATGTCCACCGATGATTAATTACCTCCAGAAACCTAATCTTCTCGCTGTGAGCTAAATTTTTGATGCTCAGTGTCCGACAACACAGCAACAGCAGGGAGTGAACATCTCAACCCTTCTCAGCTTTCAGAAGATTCTCGACCACATAAACCATTCTATAGGGAAAGGAGAAAACTCGTAGCAATTAGGCATTCTCCTATACTTTATTCATGGTTGCAGTTAATTAGGCAACCTATGCCTTCGCGACGATCTCGATATCATATTTAGGAAAGAAGTAAAATTCCTTAATTAGAAACTCTGCTTGTGTCAGCCCACTGGAGTGGAGGGGAGGGGCAACTGCTAATTAAAATTTCAGCTAATTACTATACTTGTGTTGACGTTGATAATACAGGTTAGTAATTATCCCTCTCCTGCCTGGGTACTTTTACCCTTTTTTTTACCCCCTTCTGCTAGCAACTTCTGCCCAAAAGAATTTTTTTCTTCTTTTTTTTAAATATTAAGTTTCACACCCTTTCTGCTCCTTTTGCTTTTCATTTCCTGCTTTTTCAAGATACTCGTGTCTTAAGTTGAAATTTTTTGAACCACTTAATCAGTGCTGTGCCGAGAAAGTTTTTACAAACAAGATTTGTTTTTTTTTATTATTTTTTTTATTTATTTTTAAAAATTTTTTTTTTTTTATCAACACTTTACGAACGAAGAAAGAAAATAGTGTAAATGAGAAAGTTCAATTTAAAATGTAAATTAGATGCTGAAAATTGTTTGGGTAACACTTTTAAAATGAAACTGGAATTGGTAGGAGCTTTCTCTCTTATTTGAGTGTAATTTTATTATAATTATAATTGCTTAGATATTACTGAAGAAAATTTGTTTGTATTTGCGAGTTTTTTTTTCTTTATTTTTATTTTCCAGTTTTTCAAGGAAAAGAACTTTTTCGAGAATTCAAGATAAAATTATATACAGCCACGGTTACGCAATTAAGGAATACTGAAAAAGAATTTCTTGAAGAAATTCTTAAAACAAAAAAAACAAATTTACTTCATTTTTTTTTTTTTTTTTGAATTTAGGCTAACAATTAGAAAAAAAAGAGGCTTTGTAATGTTTTTTCTAAATTAAAAGAAAATTTTTGCCCGATTTTGGGAAAAAATGCAGAAATTGCTCAGTAATTATAGAATTATTTTGTAGGGAAGGAAGAAGATATTTAATAAGGGTGCTCTTCATTTATATGTTAAGGCTGTTTTTCGAATAGCACGCAACATATTTCTAAGGTAACATGGAATAACGCTTTTTACTGAAAAATATTCTCAATATGGTTTTTCGAAGATCTGTCGCCAAGGAAAATAAAAAAGCCACAGTTTAAACGCCTTACATTCGAAACAAGGTGATGATTTTAAACTATATATATATATATATATATATACATATATATATATATATATATATATATATATATATATATATATATATATATATATATATATATATATATATATATATATATATATATATATATGTATATATATATATATATATATATAAATATATATATATATATATGTATATATATATATATATATATATATATATATATATATGTATATATATATATATATATATATATATATCATCTTGCCGTGAATAATTATCTAGGCTTTAGAACAGACAAATAACTTATATTTTAATAATAATTAAAAAACTTTAAAAAATTGCTAATTTTGCGATATTTCTCGACCTAAATGAAAATTATCAAAATTACTGCCCTATTTTCAGTTTTTGTAACTTTTTATGAGCTCAGATAATGCGGCATTAGAGTAAGTTTTTAAATTTTAAAAAAATAGATCACAAACGTTGTTTGCAAGCGTTTAAACTGCAAACATTGCACTATTTTTGCAAAACTGTGGCTTTTATTCATATTGATATTTTGCACCATTTTCCGAATAAGCCAATAACTCTTGGCTTTAGATATAGGCTAAACTTGACCTAACATTCATCATTTGCAAACTCATAGCAGTTAAGAAAATAGCATATTATTCACTTAAAAGCATTATTTTTATATGATGTCGAAAACAGCCTCAACTGCTTTGAGTTTGGAACGCCCATTCATGATTGTTCGAACAAGCTTAGCCTATCTTTAAAAGGCACCTTACGTGCTAATTCTAAAATGGCGCAAAACGACAGCAGTTTTGCGAGAGAGGAAAAAAAAAAAAAAAAAAAAAAAAAAAAAATGTTTCTGAACTGCTCTTTTAAAATATTACTCTAATGCTGTATTATCTGGGCTTGTAAAAATTGCGAATTATTCATTATTTGAATAATTCTCATGTTGGTGGAAAAATCTCGCAGAATTAGTCATTTTTTTTTTAAAAAAAAGTTCAATAATTTTTATAACATTTGATTTATTTGTCCGTTACAAAGCTCAGATAAATAATTTATGGCAAGATATTATATATAGTTTAAAATTATAGCTTTGCATTAAATGTAAAAGGAAAGAACTTAAACAGCGGCTTTTTTTTCTTCATTTTCTTCGGTGAAAGACCTTTGAAAAACATTGTTCGCTACTTTTTTAAAAATAGTTTTGGATATGTTTTCTTATCTCCGTTACTTACCATAAGGTATATGTTACCGTAAATGACCACAATCAAGAGAATGTCGACTTTCACTGGTGAATGTCAAGAATCACATTGTCGCTTTGGCGATTGTCCGAAATAGTACTTGTTATAGACGATTTTATATTAATTTATTCGTTGATACTATTATATTTATTCGATGTTTTAATATCTGTTGAGGAAAGATTAGGAGAAACATCAGTGTTCGGAGTACCGGTTAAATGCATACTGGACTGTGGCACTTGACCTTAAAAAAAAATTGATGTAGGGCATACCGGGCAAATGTATACCGGACTGTGGCACTGAACCTTAAAAAAAAACAGTGATGTGGGACATACCGGGCAGTGGCACTTAACTAGACTTAGTATATAATTCGGACATTTACCAAAGCGACTACGTGATTGCCAACATTCACTGGTGGATAATCACCGATTAATAATCACCGATTTCTCTCATTCACAGTAACAAATACATTTGACCATCTTAAATAAAATTTTATCTTAAAACTAATCTAAAATGATACTTATGATACTGTTCATTGATGCTCTCCAATCCCTAAAGATTTCTATGCAATCTATACACAAATCATGATCGCTTCGCTTACTTTTAAGTCAAAATCATATCAAATGTGTTCTATCATAAAATCTTAAAAATTTAAATAAATTATTAAACATTTTAAAACTAATTTCTCCTAAAAAATTAAAAAATTTAGTAATTAATAAGTTATTAAAATAAAAAATAATTGAATTAAGTTATTAATTGAAATTTTTTTATCGTGGCAACATTTAGTATTATAACCTGATATATATATATAGTATTACATTAACAACCTGAAGAGTTTTTTTCTTCTTTTGCCTGAAAGTGAGTCGCAAGTTTTGAGTGAAGTTGAGTCGCAAGTGAGTTTTTTAAATTTTTCATTACTGTCATCAACGCTTTCTTCTCCTTTCCGAGCACGTTTTTTTTAAGCTGTTTGCTAATTTATTTATTATTATACTTAAAAAGCGTAACAGTACGACTAATACTCCTTTTTTTTAATAAATAAAAATATCAATGAATAAATTTATTATTATTGAATCTGCATTGCATAAGTATAATTAAAACATAATATAGAACACTTTGCTTGTATATGTGAGCTATTCGCTCTCAGTTCTATCCAACTTATATCTGTGTTTGTTTCAGCTTTTCGTTGTCTACGTGATAAAAGAATTTAATTCAGAAATTTGAAAACCTGCATGATTATACTTTCATACTCATCACAGCTCACACGCTTGATATTTCAATATTATATGTCCCCAACGCGAAAAAAGATACGAGGACTTTCTTTGTCATCGTTAGAAGAAAAAATGTATAATTGTAATAAATATATACTCAAATTTATTAATTTATCGTAGTTACTCTTGTTGTATGTAATTCTAAGACACTTCATAAATAAACAACAAGTAATTTTTTTTTCAAGTTACGACCCGGGGGGCCCTTGACAGTTCTGTATGTTCGGCCCCCGCATTTCTTGATTAGGCCCTGATCGTAGTTAACTATATGCTGCAAACGAATCCTTTTAAATACATTTAAAGAATAAAAATTAAATAATAAAAAATTAAATAATAAAAAATTAAATAATAAAAAATTAAATAAAAAAAAATTTAATATTAATACCATCTATGCACATTTTTTCAGTACAATTATTTTAAATACCATCCACTGACTAAGTTTGATGATTTCAAACATTCTGTAGAAAATATAATCAAATCAAGGGTTAAAAATATTTTTTTAAGAAACTAACGCACATTTTCCCTCAATTATTTTATATATTTCAGTTGTTTTTTTTTTTCCTTCTGAAACATGGAGAAAAAAAATCTCAATGCCTTTTTTGAGAGTTAATTTAAGAAATTTGAAATGTAACTTACGCAAGCGCTAATTATTACTGCCAAATTAAAAATAATAATAATAAAAAAGTTCTTTAATTTTTAGCCCGAAGCCTTTTTAATTACCCCGAAAAAGTGATTAATTTAAATCAGGGCGCACATGTTTGTATACCTCCTAGTCACAAGATCTCTCTAATGAATCAAGAACTCGAACCACCTCCCTCGGACAACCCCTCCCTGTCAAAATGAGGGGGGTGGTGGTCCCCTGCAGTTGAAAAGGTAAAAGAGGAGGTGGGGCCACAGGGAAGCAATTTAATGAAGCGGCGCTATTGCAAAAGACATGAAGTGACATGGGACAGCACTAAGGCCTTTTATTAATTGCATTAATTAAAGAAGTCTAATTAGTTGGTTATGTAAATGAATGTCTTCTTATCGCGCCACTATATGACGAGGTAATTATAGCCTCGAGGCCTTAAGAGGGCTTCTACACTGACGGAGATGGATGACGGGTTACGGTTAAAAGTTGCTTTTTCAAAGGTAAAAAGGCCTGTTTTTTCAAGATAAAAATTTTTAAATAGAGTTTTTTCAAATTATGAAAAAAAAATTTCATTTTTTTCTCTCGAAATTTAAGTATACTGCTGCATGTTTTTTTTGTGGGTTTTGTTTTAAAATTTGATTAATGTTCATTAATTAATTTGGAGTTAAGGATATAAGGCTGAAAAGCCAAGGTGAGCTTTTCGCTTTAGTTTTAATATGAGCTTTTGTAATGATTTTATTTCAGACAAGCACTTAGGCGGTAAGTTTTTTTTTTTTTTTTTTAATTTTCTTTATTAATTATTTTTATTTTTTTTCTGAACACAGTTCGAAATGCTTGTTCGAGAAAATGGACACATCTCGAAATGCGTATTTAAGAAAATAGACTCCGAAGAGCGTGTTTAAAAAAATGGACACTGCGAAAATGTTTCAATGTTCAATCCAAATTTACCAACAAAACGAAGAAAATCGCAGCTATTTTTTCCTGAGTTTTCTTTTTTTTAAAAAACACTAAGCATAGTCATTACGAATCAAAATCCCGACATCGGGGTAAATTACAGATGTGATTTTTCAGGTATCTCTGCATACAGAATACTAAGCCATAAAGCAGTTATAAAAAATCTTAATTCGTAAAACGTCAATTTAATACCACTATCATAAATTTATAGGATCTGTGACAACTGTGTAAAAAGAACTGTTGGCTTTTAATATCTTTTCAAAAGAGACTAATTTATGGACGACATCACATAATGGACAACATCACATAACGAATTTATTTGGATCCAGTAGATTATTCTTTGAAAAAATAAAATTTTTTATAACCGACGTTTGAAAAATGAAATCAAATACTATGTCCCTTTTTCTTAAACAATCCTTTTGAGTTGTATCAATTTTCTTAAACACGCATTTTGAGTTGTGTCCATTTTCTTATACACGCATATTGAGTTATGTCCATTTTCTTAACTACGCATTTTGAGTGGTGTCTATTTTTTTAAAACACGCATTTTGAATTGTGTACATTTTCTTAAATGCGTATTCTAAATTGTATCCATTTTCTTAAACACGAATTTTGAGCAGTGTTCATTTTATAATACACGCATATTGAGTGGTGTCCATTTTCTTATACATTTAAAATGAATTGTGTCTATTTTCTTAAACACTCATTTTGAGTTGCGTCCATTTTCTTAAACAGGCATTTTGATTGTGTACATTTTTTAAAATACACATTTTGAGTGCTGTCCATTTTCTTATATACGCATCTTGTATTGTGTTCATTTTACTGAAATACGCACTTTGAGTAGTGTTCATTTTATAATTCACGCATATTGAGTTGTGTCTAATTTCTTAAACACGCATTTTGAATTGTGTTCATTTTCTGAAATACGCACTTTGAGTAGTGTTCATTTTATAATTCACGCATATTGAGTTGTGTCTAATTTCTTAAACACGCATTTTGAATTGTGTTCATTTTCTGAAATACGCACTTTGAGTAGTGTTCATTTTATAATTCACGCATATTGAGTTGTGTCTAATTTCTTAAACACGCATTTTGAATTGTGTTCATTTTCTGAAATACGCACTTTGAGTAGTGTTCATTTTATAATTCACGCATATTGAGTTGTGTCTAATTTCTTAAACACGCATTTTGAATTGTGTTCATTTTCTGAAATACGCACTTTGAGTAGTGTTCATTTTATAATTCACGCATATTGAGTTGTGTCTAATTCCTTAAACACGCATTTTGAATTGTGTACATTTTCTTAAATACGCATTTTGAGTGGTGTCCATTTTCATATATACGCATTCTGAAATGTGTCCGTTTTCTTAAACACGTATTTTGAGTTGTGTTCATTTTATAATACATGCATATTGAGTGGTGTCCATTTTCTTATACATTTACATTGAATTGTGTACATTTTCTTACACACGCATTTTGAGATTTGCTCATTTTCCATTTAATGTTTCTTAAGGGTTCAAAAAATGCTCTGTAATTGCGAAACAGACCATAACAAAAGGTAAATGCCAGTGCATAACTAGGCATTAAATTTTCTATAATTTTAGTAAAATAAGTATTATAACTCTTTACACGTGTTCAATGATATACTTTAAATTATAGCCCTCGATTAACATACAATAAACTCTCGATAGTCCGTTGATCTCGCTTATCCGGTACAGTTTTGACACTCAATTCCGCAGGTAATATGGTTTACAAAACATCATCTATGTATGTATATTTGTAATCTATACGTTTAAAAAAATTCTCCTGTTATCAACTATGCTTTTTTTAACAACACAAAACAGAACTCTTTTAAAAGAAAAACAAATTATGGTAGGCAAAAATAAGCTAATGTTCGTGGAAAATTGCATCACGTTGAAAGTATAATACGACTGATCTGAAATTTACAGATCACCAGAATTTTAAGAGTCTCCACGCATGGTTAGTCGATACGAATTCCGAACACAGTGCTGACGGAATCCTCAGTGAAAGACGGATCATGGGTAAAGAGTTCCCTTGCCGCCAGGCTAACCATGGGAGGTTTTCGTGGTTTCCCCCTCCATGTAACGCAAATGCGGGTTAGTTCCACAAATAAAAAGTTCTCCACGAAGACAAATTTTCGTCATTCCTTGATCAAGGATTTTCTTAGCCTTCTTGATTGAATTAAAAATTACAAAGCTATGGAGTTAAGCATTAGTAGCCGTATATCCAAAATTGGGTTGGTTGTTCAATGATGGTTATAAAATAAAATGGTGTATTGATCGTGTACAACGTAGCTACAGAACAATGATGCGATCGAACAGCCTTTATCCTCTGTCGGATTTGAATTATTTTTGTTTTTTCCATACCAGCCTTTTATAATACTGATAAATGTGTACCATCGACAGACGCATAAGTTTTTAATAAATTTTTATTATTTGTGATTTTAAAATGCTGTTTTTTAAGGAAATTTAATTTCATAACAAAGAATTCCTCTCGTAATTTTATCATCGTAATGTTTGCCATTATGGGTTCAATTGTCTTGTCAACTCCTTGTTTAATGATGTTTACCATTCACAGATGGCAGCACCATAACCTTATAAGGCAGACCACTCTCGATGATTAGGACGGAAATGAGGAGTGATTCAGGGTGGAGAAGGGACTCTGCCCTGACATTAGATATCGTCGAGTCAGCTGATAACTCGACTAGGCAGGTAATTATTACGGAAATACGACTAAAATTGGACGGAAACCGAGCTTACCAATTTATTACCAAGACATTTGCCCCATTCCTGTTCCCACTGAAGGTTTCTTTCAATGGAAAACTACTTTAAAAGAGAAAATGTAACTGCATTACGGCGATATTTTTTTTTTTTTTTTTTGTACCTTTAGGGGAATCGATACGTTCTTTTTTTTTACTGTTCCACCCCTTTTTTTCATGTTTTATTCTTTCGCCATGTAAGGAACACGTTTAAAAGTGGCTAACTCTGGCTGAATTCTCTTTCTAGATTTGATAGATTTAGTAAGGGCGTAGAGCATAGTAAAAGGGAAGTTTTTAATGAAGGGCCTCTTTCAAATATGAAAACGATTTGAAAGGATTTTTATTCCTTTTTTTTGTGAAAGGCACATTCAGCGATTATTCTATTTCGTAATAGAATGAGTTCGATTGCCTGATACTTGTCTTCACTTTAATGATGTCATTTTCTTTCTTAAAAAGAAAATCCTTTTTTGCCGAGTAGCAACAATCTTTTAGTTCTTTTTTTTTAATGTGTGTTAAAAGAAAGAAAGGGTTATTTTTGAAAATATAAGAATTATCTGAATTGAAGTTAAAATCGTTAGACTGTAATTAATTATTTACTATTAAATATGTAGTATGGATATGTCCTCTTCTTCCATTATGTTTCGTTTTTGATTGTTTGATAGTGGAAATAAAATTCAATGACATTAAATTGCTCTTAATAAATTATCAATCTCATCATCTTCAGTCATTATCATTTCAATACTAAAGAAAGGTTTCCTACAAACTTTTCCAAAATTTTTATTCTGTTGCTCTTGCCTTCCAACTCCCAATACTATTTATAGATGCAAAATTTTTTTTTTAATATAAAATAGTCAAGTAATATTGTAAGGTAATCAAATAAAATATCTGTTATAAAATAGTCAAATAATGGTTTTTTTTTTTAAATAATGATTTTCTTAAATTTTTTATAAATATTTTATTTTTGCATTACTAAATTCTATATATAAAATTTTATTTATAGAAAGTGAAGGCCCTAATATTTCGTGGTCAAGGGCATGACATAATAGTGGCAATGGGATCAGTTTTGCGCACAAGGGTGCTTTCACTTCCTGATAATCTAGTATCCATGGATCTGAAGTTGGGAGGACTTCAAACCGCCACCCAGGATCGAACCTTTGCCTTTAATCAATGAGACGTTACAGTTCTTATTTATAATGACTATGTTTTAAAAAATATTTATTAAAAATAAATTTTATTAATAAAATGTAGAGAGTCAATGCTTTTTTTTTAAAATCGAGTTTTTAACACGATTACTTAGTTACAAACACTACAGGTTATCCATTTTCAATTTTAAATTTTTTTGCCGAAAATATACACACGCACATACATATTAGGCGAAATGCACCAAAAATAAATAAAATCAGCATGATGGGGTCCAAACTTTCGATCGCTCTCCTGACCAAACTATTGGAACCATATTTCTAAGATTGCGTTTACCCCCCTACATTTTGGAGGTCAGAAATTGCTATCCGTCGAAATAAAATGTATGATAATTGAGATAAAATGCATTTTTGTATCTGATTTCGTAACTTAAAATAATCGTTTGCACTAGTTATAGCTTGCTTGTCAGCGGTCACCCCCCCAGATTCATTAAGGTTGAGTCCAAGTAATTGAAAATCAGTTTATTAGATCAAAAGTTATTCGGGGTGTTTTATTTTTTTATTTGACGAGCTGTATATTCCTAGGAGAGTAGCATTAAATAGCAAAAGGCATTTTACAGAAACTTTTTGCCTTAAAATTTCGAAAAGAAATTTTGTATTTCATAATTGTAAAGTGATCCTAAAAAGTCATGATCAAAATACTTTTCGAAGTTGTATTACTTATTTTAGTGCGAAAATTAATATTTTTAAATTAAGTTCCTTAAAGATAACATGTTTAGCTAAATTTTGTCTCATATTTATATTATTTTTATTGTTGAATTAACTTTCTATAGCTGTAGATTCTCCCTAATATAATTTTTTTTAAAGAATATAATTTAACCCAAGTAAAAAGAGAAAGCTTGCTTAGTGGCTATTAAATGGAAAGAACTTATCGATATCGGGCACTGACTCATAAGGTGTAAGGAAAAAGTGGCTACAAAGTTATTCGAGTCTACCAGCTACTGGCGACTAACTGAAAATTTAAAATTTCAGGCCTATCATATCAACAAATTATTCCAAATTTTGTTTTAATTATGAGTATAAAGTAAAAGTATTATATTCTATAAATTATAATGCATAAGTTTAGGCAGGTACAATAAGAATAATTATATTCGTTATTGTTATTCATTGAAAAATGAATTTTATTCGTGTTGCTTCGCTTTTTAAGTATAATTTAAAAAAAAGTATAATCAATAATAGTTTGGGAATTATTTTTCGCCCCCCCCCCAACGAATAAGTACATTTCCTCCATTATCTGTGCCATTTAGTACAAAGCTTATTTTAGAATTTATTTAGTGCCTTTTACCAAAATTAATTAAGCATCACATTAATTATTTAGTTTGTATAATATAACGAATAACAAATAATTAATTTTTAATAAACGTAGAATAAACTTCTTTCTTGAATCAAGCAAATATATTAATAATAAATACGTTACCTTTAAAATATAAAAAAAAAAAAAAAAAAAAAAAAAAAACCGCCTATAATTTAATTTAAAACAATGGTTAAAGCTAAAATCTGTCAGAAAATTCCATTTCTCAGATGTCTTTTCTGAACGATTTAATTGAATGTTTCGAAAGAATTTTAGAATCGAGGTCTAAAATTGGCTCTAGCAGCCGCTGCCCTAATTTCAGGACGATTGAGCAAATGATTCTGGAATTATAAGAGAGAAGGACACAGACAAGCTCTATTATAGATATTATAGATAAGTCACGTTAACGAGTAGAATGACTTCTAATTTATTTCTCTTTATTTAGTCACTTAACCAGCATCCCTAAGTTTAACCTTTCTTTTAAAAAGTGAATCGTCTTTTAAATTCAGAAAAGAGTTCCTATAGTAACGATTAACATAATAACGTAACGTTCTTACGTAAAATTATCTATATAGCAATTTTTCTTATGGACTAAAGTATCTATAGCAACACTATGTTCTCATGTATATATTTCAAACATCCTTTTTTCTTGTCTAATTTATATTTAAATGTTTTCTATGTATTTCATACTTTTATTATTACATGATATATTTGCAAAATATTATATATATATATTTTACACAAATATCATGTTAGAATATTTGAACATAGTTGCGCTGTGTATTCGGTTTTTTTTACCAGTGAAGCTTATATGTTGTACAAGATAATTTTTAGTGGTGTCCATGCTGTGTGCCAAAAGCGGCTAGTAATAATGATGTATTTTATTAACCAAATATTCTTTTTTTTTGTGGAAAATATCGTTAATTTTTAGAAAAAAAAGAGTGAATGATGAGATATCATACAGACGCTTCATGCGCAAAGTGAGAGGGGCGAGAAGAGGGGGGAGCTTCCTAGTATTCTAGTATAATGCTCATCAAGCTTTCCAAAAATATCCTTAGCTTTGAAATATAAAATGTTTCAACGAAACTTTAGGAAAATACTGTTAACAAAAAAGTACCTCTTTTGTAATTATATGAATTTAACAACCACTTAAGTTTGTGCCGTTATTAAAATTTAACGTTACTAAATGTTAATACAAAGGAAATTCGATATCTTTTAAAAATCAATTAATATGTAAGGAATAATTTAAGACTCTGGTTTAATAGCCCAAATGTAACGGTCTGTGCTTTATTCGGTTTTTTTTCTAGTACTAATTTTACGGTGTGTTTTGTTCCGGTACTTTTTTGTGATTTTGTTTATCAGATATATGAATAATTTTTCGAGAATAAAAAAAATTGCTTCATTTTTTTCGAATTTTTTTTTAAAGAATTTTTAGAAAATATATTGCCATTGATGTTTGAAAATAAGTGCCGTTCCATAATCATAACTTTTAATGAGTTTCAGGGTTAACTATTCTGAATTTTGATTAAAAATATTATTTTACAATTCTAAGTACAGTGCATCTAACATGTACAGTGCTTCTAAACGTATATTTTTTGGCCTTACTTTTATTAATTCCTTCTTACTTTCACAATTTTAGACATTATTTTTTCCAGCATCACCGCACTCTAAACTCAATTAAGAATTTTTCCCCCCTACTACTCAATTTTGTTTTTAAAGTAACAAGTCTAATGACCGCATTTAAAGTTTTTAAGAAAACAAGCTTAGTACACCTCAACTCTCTATCACATTTTAAAAGTTTAAAAAAAAAAAATTAAGTATTATCAAACAACGTAAAGTAGTAATAAAAAAACTAATACTTTTCTTCATGGTTTGCGCATTATGTCATCAAGAAATAAAGCTTTTAGCTAAAAATAATACGATGTCCCGCGTTTGTTAGCATTTCGTGCTCAGAATATCAAATGTAAGGTTAGGGAAAAATTTCCACTCAAATGACTCGTAACCATTTGTGTTCTTTAGAGAAACTGCAAGAGTCATAACATTAAAATTCTTTCGCGTCTCTCAGCAAAAGAAGGGGGAAAAAATGGTTCCAATTTCCCTATTCCGCCCTCAAAACAAACACATTTGCATTTCCTAATGACCGCCTCTCCCAGAACTTAACAAAATACAAAGAGACTGTTCGTAATGGGCAAGAAACCAACTGACATAGATTCGAGCACCTGGAAATGGCCCGCCTATTAAGCAAACACTTATAAACTACCTCTTGGAGAGAGAGCACGTCTTTTTGGTTACTGGGTTGCCATAAAATAAAATGGTACTTAAAAAATTTAAGAATCTTACATTGGCGAAAAGATTGTTATAGAAAAATATAAATGTTTGTTTCATAATGATAATTAAACTATGATGGCTTAAAAATTTACGAATTTCATATTTACAAGAATAAAATAACTTTCTTTGATAATTTATTTTAATCACTCAGTAATATTTAAACAAGGTTTTAATATTTAAACGATGTTTTAATATCTAAATATTTGGACTGAGAGTATGTTTTTTATGGTTACTAGGTTGCCATAAAATAAAATGGTACTTAAAACATTTAAGAATCTTACATTGGCGAAAAGACTGTTATAGAAAATTACAAATGTTTGTTTCATAATGATAATAAAACTATGATGTTTTCAAAATGTACGAATTTCATATTTACAAGAATATAATAACTTTTTTTCATAAGTCACTTTAATCACGCAATAATATTTGAACAATGTTATAACATTTAAACAATGTTATAGTATCTAAAAATTTGGAGAGAGAGCACGTCTTTTCGATACAGGGTTGCCATAAAATAAAATGGCACTTAAAACATTTAAGAATCTTACATTGGCGAAAAGACTGTTACAGAAAATTACAAATGTTTTTTTCATAATGATAATTAAACTATGATGGTTTCAAAATTTACGAATTTCATATTTACAAGATAGAATAACTTTTTTTCATAAGTCACTTTAATCACGCAATAATATTTGAACAATGTTTTAACATTTAAGCAATGTTTTAAAATCTAAATATTTGGAGTGAGAGCACGTTTTTTTGGTGACTGGGTTGCCGTGAAATAAAATGGTACTTAAAAATTTTAAAGCATTAAGATAAAGCATTAATATAAAGCAAATAAGAATCTTTCATTGGCGAAAAGAGTATTATAGAAAATTACAAATGTTTGTTTCATAATGGTAATTAAGTTATGGTTTTAAAATTTACGAATTTCATATTTACAAGAATAAAATATTTTTTTGCATAAGTTACTTTAATCATGCAATAATATGTGAACAATGCTTTAAAATCTAAAGATCTGGTATTAGTAAGGATGGATCTGAAACTTTCGAATTCGGTATCTTTTTCAAACAATGAAAAATAAACAATATTTAAAAATCTAAGAATTTCAAATTGATAAGAAGAGAATTTTTATAATGTTTAAAAATCTAAAAATGGGATACCTGCAAGTGACGTAGTGGGGATATATCGATTCTAATTGGTTGTTGAAAGGTAAAATGTGTTTACATTATCAACTGTTCTTTCCATTCTATTTCGAGTAAGCTAAATTCGCCAAGTATCAATTCTCTTAAGTGACACATTCTGTATTCTTCATGATGATTTTTCACACATAACTTTGAATTCTTACACTATATATTTCTTACTTAACACAAAGACGGGCACGAAGCTTTGTGAAGTAAAATACGTAGCTAAGAAAGAATTATATTTAAACGAATTCGATGTGAGATACGGCACTGCATTTAATTAATTTCAATGTTAATCAACATTCTAACTAATGTGGAGAAACTTGCACTACTTTAAAACGCTATTGTACTTATAAACGATCAGCCAGCACTTACGTCATAGGTCACACTTGTGGGTATCCGTGATCTTTTTCTTCTATAAGCAACTAATTCCTGTTAGGTTAGAACGGAATTGAAAATTTCAAAGAAGATACTTTTCTTTCGTATTGATATTTGTATAATATTTAAAAATCAAAAATTTTATTTTGGCGAGACCAAAAAGGAAAATTTTAACGAAGACATAATTTTCCGTGGTATTGATATTTGCATAATGTTTAAGAATCTAAAAGATTTATTTTGGCAAGATTAGAAAGGAAAATTTCAAAGAAGATATATTTTTTCATGTAATTATATTTGCATAACATTTAAAAATCTATTAATTTAATTTGGAAAGAATGAAACTAATAATATCAAAGAATATATCTTTTTTATGCTTTTATTTCAATAATATTTAAAAATGTGCCAATTTCATATTAGAAAGAATGGAATTAAAATTTTTAAATAAGTTATCTCTTTTATGTAACGATGTTTGAACAATATTTTTATAAATCGAAAAATTTCCTTTTGGCGAAAATGGTATAACATTTTTAAAATAAGATACCGTTTTTTATGTAATGATATTTAAACAATACTTTAAATTTGAAAGTTACATAATGATAAAAATGGTATTAATTTTTGAAATAAGAAATAGTCTCTATGTATATTAAGCAATAGTTGAAAATCTTAACATTTTATATTAAAAAAATAAAATCAAAGGTATTTTTTTAATAAGAAATATTATTTATATAAAAATATTTGAAAAATATTTGAAAATCTAATAATTTCATACTAGTAAGAATGGAATAAAGAGTTTAAAACGAGACATTCTTTTTTACGTTATGATAATTAAACTATAATTAAAAAAATTAAGAACTTCATATTGAAAAGAGTAGAATGAAATGTTTTAAATAAGATGTCTTTTTTTTAATGTGATGATGTTTGAACAATATTTTAAAATCTAAGAATTTCTCATTTAAAATAATGGAATTTAAATTTTTAAATAAAACATTTTTATTAAGTGTTGATGTTTTCTAAATATTTTAAAATCTAAGAAATTTATATTGACAAGAATAAAGTGAAAACTTTTAGATAATATATCTTTTTCGTATGTTTAAATATTTTTTTTAATAAAATTTGTTTTTATGTCATTATAAATGTCATATATTTCAATAAAAAAGTATAATTGAAATTTAATTCGCGTATCGAAGCCCATGGCACCGAATTTGGAAAAGTTTTTAGATACAACAATTTACTAATTGAAAATCTGGTACTCGAGAAGAAAAATGCCGCTGAAATCACATAGTTGGGCTTAACTACGTGGTTGTGGTTGTTGTGGTAACGTTACAAGCTATATTCAGTTCAGATTTATTTGGGTACCAGCAAATGACGTCACGTGTGTGTGTCGAACCTGATTGGGTGATGATTCGGGCATTAACAAATGCAGCGATTTACCTACGACTGACGTCGCTTACGGTGGTCAACTTTTGATTCGATGATTTTTTTTCCTCCAGATTTTAAGTTTGAATTTGAACTAGACAAATATTAAAAAGCGTCACTATTTAATTAATTGTTACTATATATTAATATTATATTAATAATATATAAATTACATTAAATTTATATAAAATTATTATTAAATCAATCTACTAAATTATCATATATTAATTTAATATTAAGTATTTTTATTAATTATAAATTTTAAATAGCAATATTTAAAATACCATGCTTATTATTGCTAATAAAACTGAAATTAAATTATTTTTTAAACCTAAAATTATAGCTTGCATTGAGAGTTATTCTTTTGATCGTCATAATAAACTTGAAATAAATTGCGTTTAACTTTATTTTTTGCTATTTCTGTAGGTTTTTTGCTTAAATTGTGATGTTAGTCATCAGAGGAAAGTGTCATGTAAAAATGCCGATAACCTATTCGAGAGGATATGAGTTTCAAGAAAAAAAAAAAAAAAAAAAAAAAAAAAACGAGCCAGGAAATTCACATCAAAGAATATTATGAATAAAAGAAAAATACGGCAAGCATATCAGGCATCAAGATGAATTATTACCAGACGTTATAACCAGGATCTGGCGATAAAAAACATTGATTTATTATGAAAAAAGTAGAAGGTTTCTGGCAAATATCAACATATTGGCGGCTGTTTTTACCAAATTTTCTCATCACAATCTAATAAAGTTTTAAATAGTATCTTGGTTTAGATTTCTACTCACAAAGAATTTTTATTTCTTTATTTCTCTTCATTATTAAATTACTTAACTATTTTGATTTATTAAAATGTTCAATAAAAAGTTTTATTACAACAAAAAAAGAAAGAAAAATAAGCGTTTTAACTAGTATTCGCTGTAAAGAAATATTAACATCTCGAGATCTTAGCTTTCAATAATAATGACAGAAAATATTATTTTTACTTAGAAATAAATAGATTAAAGTTAAAATATTTCGATTATTTAAATTTAACAAGCCTTATAATACTTATTTTTAATGAATACACAAAAAATTTTAATTTTTCATTTTTAGCATTTTTTTCTTTACTTTTTAGGATATTTTTTTAATGTGTCGATATAGATATTTTCTAACACAGTGATAACAAAAAATCATCATTTCTAGTACGCGCTGGCAACCAAGAGCTGAAATATCAAGCTTGTGAGCTATCATAAGCAAGAAAGCGTATATATTTACGAATTTCGGAATGGAAATTCTTTTCTCGCATGGGCAACGGAAAACTGCTAAAACAAAATGAGCTATAAACTGGGAAAATGTAAAGGTTTAAAGTGAATAGTTCCTGTCATAGACCTGAAAATAATCACTCGCCACATGGCGAGTCAACCCAAAAAGAAGTGGCGACTTAAATTAAATAAGCAACTGGTCACTTTTCTCCATTGTTTTTTTTTTTTTTTTTTTTTTTTTTTTTTTTTTTTTTTTTTAATAATGTTTAATGATAAAAGTACATCAATACAGAAAGACTATGGAAAAAAGAATTTTCATTAAAATGTCCAATATCTTCATTGAAAATTTTGATTCTTCAAAATTTATGATTAATAGATTCATATGGAGTGTTCCCTTACAATTCACATTATTTAAAGTTCTAAGGTGCATAATTAATGCATTTTGTCGCCTAAATTTCGTTTAAATTATGCTTAGCAAGGTTCAATAATAATAATTACATTCATTATTGTTGTTATTCATTGAAAAAGGAGTTTTATTCGCGTTGTTTCGCTTTTTAAGTATAATGAAAAGAAATTTTGCCCGAAGAGTAGAAGAAAGCATTCATAATAGTTATGAAAAACATAACATTAAAAGAATGCTTAGAAACATGTAGTCATGCATGTTGTTTTTTAAAAAGCATAACTATTGTTTTCTTTTTCTATTGCATGTCATTTATTTCAATTTGAGCTTTTTTAATTTTCCATTAGTTATTATTGACTAAAAATTTAAAGATTTTGCTCTTGAATACATTCCAAATTAGGATAAAGTTAGTATCGGAATGTGCAATGGGCAGGGTTCACATCAGAAAGGTCCTAGGCTCAAATCCCGGACAAGGCATAGATGTTCTTTCATTTTTTCTACCATCAATCCTTACTGTGGGAGCAACGTTGGTCAACATAATAGGGTGCCTCTGAAACAGTGGCCAACAAAATCAGCCCTAATGGTACCTGAATGATTTTATTTTGTAACCGTCGTTGAACAACCAACCACATTTTTGGGTTTAAGACTAATAATGTTCAACTCCGTAGCCTTGTAATTTTGAACCCAATCCAGAAGACAAGGGAACTCTTAGATCAAGTATTGGGAGAAATTTTGCCATCGTGGAGGACATTTTGATGAAACTAACCCAAAATTTGCGTTACATGGAGATGAAAACCACGAGAATCTCCCACGGTTAGCCTGACGGCAAGGGGACTCTTTCCATGATCCGCCTACCACTAAGGATATTTCACGTCAGCACTGTGGTCGGTGCAAGTTGGATGCGGAATTCTTACTGACCAGCCATCGCCGGGATCGAACCCCGGTTCACCTCATTGGAAGGTGAACGCTCTATCCCCTGAGCCATCGCGGCTCGTAACTGAATGATGAGTAAATCAGGTGGGCATTCGAAAATATATGGGTGATTCTCACGAAATATGACAATCCACTGTCCCTTGCTCCAAGATCTAATACTATAATACTAAAATAACTTTAAAAAAAAAAAAATAATAATAATAAAAAGCATTGCTGTTAGTATTTTAAAATAACTTTGCACTAGCATGGACTGTTTTGTATAGTTAAAAACTTTAATTGAACTTCAAAATGTCATTTTCCTGGCATGTCCCAAACAATGTTTCCAATAATAACTAGCTTCAAAACTTCCTATAAATTTTTCAATATCTAATTTTTGTTATCTCAACCTGTGTAAACATTTCTACAATATACGCAGAGGGTATTATTTACAAAAACTTCGTTTAAATAATTTTTTTCAGTCAATAATTTGTTTGTCCCAAGAAAATCTGTCATTTTCCTGGCTACTTTTATTTAGTGGTTTATAACCAAAATGGAAAGAGCCAGCATTCAATATCTTATGTTAATAGATTGATTAGATACCCTCCTATATGAACATGTCTTGTTGCATGAATAAAGAACCAATTTTTTGGTTCAAAATCTATTTCAAAAATTTTTTCAAGGTGAGTAGGTTTTTGTGTTGTCCTTTTCCTGGCTTCTTGAAACCGTTAATAACATAAACTACATAGATTTATCTGAGTTATTTTAAGAAATTCTGTTGTTTTCTACAGAATATAAACGTCTTAGTCCAAAGTATTAATTAAAGTAAAGTTATATGCTATAAAATGGCGAATTTGTCATTATCCTGGCTGTCATTTTCCTGGCTTATGAATGCCAGGACATTGAAGTATTACCAGAAATTTTTTTAAACTGCTAATACTGTAAGGAGGGAAAGAAAATATTAACCTAATACCAAGTTTATGTATGATTGTAATATGCTTGGATGTAATCAAAATTATTTATTTATTTAATGATTTGTTATTATCCAAAATTTTATTCTGTACATATCAACAACAAAAATGTTTTTGATTCTTTCTACAGTGGATAAAAAGAATTAATCTAAGCAATTTATGGTCCATCTAATATAAAGGCTTAAGTTGAGTTACTTACTATTAACTTAAAATGACTGTTACTGTTTTAAACTTCTAAGCTAATATGTAATATTCCTGGCATTCAAGATTTGGTGAATTTCTATTTTATTTTTTTCCCCGAGCAAATGTCAATAAACTACACTGCTGTCTGTAAGATATTAATAAGTGTAACTAAAGAAGTATACAAAAAAATTTTTTGATTATTCTGACGACTTTAAATTTTAAAAAATTTTTTGGTCCGAATTGTCATATTTCGTGAGAATCACCCGTATATCAAGATTGCATAAGCAATCTTAGGGAGCTGGCGCAGCCAACTAGTTTTTTTAAATTTCGATCATTAAACAAAATTCACTAGACTCAAATAATAAAATATTTATGTGACATAAAATCTTTCAAAACGTTACTTAATATTCTTATATCTTTTAGTTGTAATTAAAAGCTCCGGACAGCAAGAGTAAATCCTATTGTATTCTTACGTAAACTAACACTTTATAAAAGTATACAAATGAAAAAGAACATAAAAAAATAAAATAAAAACAAGAGATTGCATAGAAATCTTCGGGGGCTGGAGAATGCCACCGATCAGGGGGTGAAGTCTACTAGTTTGTCATATTTCAAATATTAAACAAAATTAACGGAATTCAAATAATAAGATATTTATATGACATAGAACCTTTCGAAAAGTTACTTAACTTTCTTCTAATTTTTAATTGTAATTAAAAACTTCGAACAACAAGATTAAATCCTATTGCATTTTTACTTAAATTAACGCTTTATAAAAGTATACAAACGAAAAAGAATCAGAGAAAATTATTTTGAAAAGATAAAATTATGCAAAATTGCACGAATGCAGGATATGCTGAATTGTATGAGATATTGTCATGAAAGATCCATATTCCTTAAGATATTTTCTAATTTAAATTTAACTAATTTGAACCTCTGTCAAATAAATAAAATAAAACAAAATAAGAAGTTTTAAACTACGTTTTTTTAAGTGACCTATAAAAAGAAGAATTAATTTATTAAGTGTTTTATAGTAAACTTGTGATTAAAAATGTATAAGAAGTATAGCACTACTAAATTTCACTATTTTTTAAAGTAATATACATTTAATGATATTTTGACTTTTCTAAACCATTTATTACTTTTAAATAAGTAATTTACTGATCGTAGCATTTGTTAGTTTTAAAATTTAAACCATTTATAGAATGACCTACACTTATGAAATGGAATTGCATTTCGTCAACAGATGGAAGAAAAAGCAATTATCTGAACAGCTAGATTTCTGTAATTTTGAATTCTCGTTTCTTTTTTTGGCGGGAAAAAAATTTGCATACCTCGTTTGGCAACACAACTCATTTAGAACAGTGAAAAAAGTTGAGATGAAAGCGCATTGCCGCTACATTTCTGTATTAAGGAATTTGTTTGAAACTCTTATGAACAGCCATTTTATTTTCAAAAATTAGTTACTTTTTTTTCCGCTACGAAAACTAACTTCGTTTTGTTGTGAAAGTAATTATGATTTTGTATACGTTTTATACTCTTTTTCTTTGTCGTAAGCTTATTTAAATTTTAGCCACCAACGTAATAAGAGTTTTTCCATTAAGATTTTTAGACGTGAGAAATGATAGTACATTACATTTTTTTTTTAATCTTTTCCAAAATAGAATATTCCATTAAATATGTTTCCTAAATCGTCAATAGCAGCTAAAAAATTGTTTTTGAAATTAAATTTATTTAATAAATGAAGGTCAAAGTTTTTAAAGATCCCAATTTATCAATTACCATAGGTCATAGTTTTTGTAAGATTAAAATTGTTTTGAGATTATTAAAGTGAAGTATTTCTTAATGAAACGAAAATAAAATTAACTAAATACTGTTATTTTTATCAACACAAGCTTTCTAAATTTTTAATTCAGTAGTAGTTGTAGTTATAATTAAAACAAAATAAATATATTAATGCGAAAATTTTCTTAACTTATTATGAAAGATAAAAAAACTATTTTCATTTTTTTAAACTAAATTAATTAAAATAATGATAATTTTTAAGAAAAGGTAAACAAAATAAAATGGTATTTTAAAAAGATTTTCATACAGACATTTTTCAATTGTCTTTATAATTTTTTTCAACCATATTTCTTTTCTTTTTTCTTTATTTTCTATTACTAATTTGTGTTATCTTTGTTTTTATGTACAAGGTAATTAGCTGAAAATACATTTAATTATAAATTAAGCAAAAAATATTTTAAAATATTTAAAAATATGACGTAAAATTTATCTATATACCCTTATACAGTTCCTGGCCAAATTATTAGACGCACTAAAAGATTTTATGTAAAATCTTAATTATCAGGGGATACTATACAGCTTTATTGTTTTTACGCGGCTGAAACCGGTTTGCATTTGTTTACGTTTGTGTATCAGTTGGTTAACATTGTAATGCAATACTTTTAAAATAAATACAAATAGGAAGTATATAAAAAATTTCCTGAATAAAAACCCATTACATGTATATTTAAATATAAAAGTATAGCATATAAACTCGTGCAAAGCATGTAGTTATTAAAAAACTACAGTACATCTTATTATTTGATCTAATTATTACAATATAATAATATAATACCTAGTATAATAAATATTCTATATTTACATAATATATTGTCTAATTTATCTAATCGTTGAATTTATATTATAAATTGACTAATTTAACCAATTGTTATAGGAACGTAAACAAGTGCAAACCGGTTTCAGTCCCGTAAAAACAATAAAGCTGTATAGTATATGCTGATAACTAAGACTTTACATAGAATTTTATAAAGCGTCTAATAATTTGGCCAGGGACAGTAGATCTAATTAAAAATGAGAAGAAAATGAAGAAAACTTTTAATACAGTCTTTATATTTTATTTTAAAATCGGTACTGAACATTGGACGGTATTTGGATTTGTGGCTATAATGACTCAGCTTTGTAGACGTGTCATTTTGAATAAAATCCAGAAGACATTGGGATTTCTGAATCAAGTACTGGAACAAACTTCGAAGGACTTTTTGAATGAAACTTACCCGCACTTGCTTAACACGAAGAGGAAATTGTGATAACCACTCACAGTTAGCTTGATGGTAAGGAGACTTTAAACTATGACTTCTACGGGGATGTGTTACGTCATACTATTACGATCAGTGTGCACCAATACCGGCTATCAGCAGGATTCGAACGTTGGTTGCTGTATTGTGAGACGAGTGCTCTATCCACTGAATCATCCCGGTTTTCTTAATGGAATTTGATGAAGTCAATCAAGCAAACGGATTTACTAAAATTTTGCGAAGCCAGTTTGAGTGATTAAACTAAAATACAAATTGGAATTTTACCATAAAAACTGATAACTGTCAGAGGATTTTTATGATTATTATAACAATTAATTACTATTTTTAATACACTACAAATAGAAATTTTTTTTAGATAATGGTTAAAATAAATTATTAAAATAATAAATAATTATAAAAAAAAGTAATAAAAATAATAAGTAACTATTAAAATAAATAATAAATAAAAAATGAAAGTAATAAATTTAATAAATAAATGAAAAAAATGCTAAGCAATTATTAAAATATATAATTGCTAAATTAAATGACCAAAATATGAAATAATTGAAAGTGTAATTTATGCGAAAAATTATTTTTTTATCTAGAAAAGTTAGTTTCAATTTTTGCACATTCCTTTATAACTCAAAAACTATTAAATTCAAATTATTTTGAAAACTTTCTCATCTCTATATCATCTCTATATATATCCTATAAGTATATATATCCTATAAAAAGTAAATTTATCTGATTATTTATTGTTTAATTTAATAATCATTGACAACTTTTTGAGTCTTACAATACAAAAAAAAAAAGAAAAAAAAAAAAAAAAAAGACAAACTTAATATCTTTCGATCTAATGTTTGGATGATTACAATGCCCACTAAAATGTTTGCAGACTATATTGCAGAAGATAAATTGAAGACAATATTTAATTTCATAAAATCAGGCAAAACAATTTGCTTACTATGTACTAAATAAACATACCTTTCATTCAACGAATACGTTTTTTATACCCTCAAAATAAGGTGGAGACCGTTAGTTACTATATTTTATTTTATAACCGTCGTTGAACAGCCGATTCAAATTTTAATTAACCGCTACTCCAGTGAATTTTGAACCTAATCCAGAAAACAAGGGAATTCCTGGATATAAGTATTAGGAGAAATTGTACCTTCTTGGAGGACGTTCTGATGGAACTAACCCGCATTTGCGTTACGTGGAGAGGAAAACTACGAAAGCCTCTCACAGTTAGCCTGAGGGCAAGAAGACCCATGATCCGTTTATCACTGAGGATATTTTACGTCATCTCTGTGATCAATTCAAGCCGGATACGGAATTCGTATCGACTAGCCATCGCTGCAATTCAAACCCGGTTCTCCACATCGGAAGGCGAACGCTCTATCCTCTGAGCCACCACGACTCGATAGTTTTTATTTGGATAAAATGGTCACAGTAGTTTAGACGGGAGAGCGATTGAAAGTTTGATGCCTTTAATGTAAATTTTATATTTTAAATACACCACTATATTACTATCATGTATTTAAGTGATTGAAAAGTTGTTTTCGCTCAAATGTAAAACTCGTTGATCCAAGGAAAAAAATCCACACATGAAAAATTTTTTAATAATTATTTTTATCTGTTCCTAGTTAAATTAAAAATGATTGAAAACTTTTAAATTGTGAGAAATACAGTTTTGCTCATCATTTTAATCCATGTGATTTTAAATGACAAAATACAAACGTTGAACAAAATCGGTTATATTCATCTTAAAAAATTAAAATTTAACTGTTCAACTTTTTCAAAATTTTATTTATCACGGTATCATAATTACTGATTTCATTCCAATTTTGTATTTTTTTAATATAGAAATATAAAGTTTAAAACGATGAAAGTTTTAATTTGTACACTTTACATTTCAAAATAATTTTTAACATTTTGAAATTGCATAACAAAAATAATAAATTATCATTGACCTAAAATTATTCTTCGTCTAAACGATTTTTAAAATTGTGAGAAAAATTTCCTTAAAATGTTCTAAAGATATGATGAAATATGAAAAAAAATGTAACATGATAATCCAATCCTTAGAATAAAAGTTATTCAGTTTGATATCATCTTTTTGATTCAGCTACCTCTTATTGATTTTTTTGTTTGAGATATTAACTTCAAAAACTTAAAGTTAAAAATCTAATGTGACTCTATTAACAATTTTTCTGAGTCATTTTTTCCTCAAAGACATTCGCCATCTGTTTTAAGAAAAAGTAGACAAAAAAAGAAATCTACATTATCTGTTCATAAAAACAAACTAAAGAGAAGTGAAGAAAGGTGCGCTTATTTATCTTATTCCTCCCCTCTTTCATCAATGTCAGGTAGAGTATCTCTCTCAGTAAGAGAAAGAACAATGTTCGAATGTTTGCATTAAAAAGAGCATTACTGCACCGCGCCTGCTTTTGTAATAAAATGTGTACACACTGTGATCTCTAGGAGAGATGATGCACCCTAAAAGCATACATCTATAGTAATCATTCACAAATGAGCATACGGGGGCGTCCAGAGGTCAATTTCATGCGGTCAATGACAATTATGTTTCTCTCAAATAATGAGTGTTATTTCTATCTAGCGAGAACGACAGAGTGTTATTTTATTTATTTATTTATTTATTTATTTTTTTTGCCCCTTGATAGAAAAGAAAACTTGGATGAATGTCGATCATGAATGGATCTATTAAATGCAGCAGATCCTAAAGTAGCAGTTTGTTATGTAAAGTAAAATAGCGTTGTCTCATTTAGCACAATTCAGCATTATTTCGGAGCAATTAAACATAACTTTTTAAAGACGCATCTCATGTAATATCATCTGAGTTATTATATTTAAAGTACAAACGATTAACGTGTTAGGTTTGTTTGCAACATTAATGCTTATGTCAACCTACAACTGCAAGCTGTTTCCAATTTTTTTCTGACAATAGAACACTAAATATTCGGCAGAAATTCTATTTTATAAGAAAAGTATATAAAGATAATTGGGTATCTGTGAGCTCCAGAAGCAAAATTTCATGCTAAAGTTGAGCTGAGTTTCTCCACCTAAGTTAGAATGTTAACTAACGTGCAATTGATTAAATACAGTGCCGTATCGCACATTGAATGTTTTGAAATATAATTCTTTCTTGTCTATGTTTTTTACTTAAACTTAGATTTATTATTTGTTTCTGTATTTTATTGTACCGTGATGTATTTTTGTTTCGTGTACCTGGCAACTTCGAAGCATAATTAGTTTATTTATGTTCTACATGGCTTCACGATTTTCTTTGTGTTAACTAAGCAATGTATAGTAAAAGAATTAAAATCTTTGCGTAACATCATAGAATTTGCCACTTAAAAGAGAATTGATACTTCATGGGCTGGTCTTACTCGGAATAGAATGGAATGAACAGTTGCAAACGCAAACAAAAGCCACGTTTCAACAACCAATCAGGATCGATATACCCACACCAAGTCACTTCCAGGTATCCCATCGAAATGTATCTCTATATAACACAAAAACATAATGGTCTAAAACAGTTTTCGATTGTTGTCGGTGCATTTTAAGATAAGGTTCTTTAAATCGGTCTATTCTTATTAACCGTTTTACAGTTTTTATTTTTTGTGCAAATTATATAAATATTCTTTCATAAATTACAGCTAAATAGATTCATTAAATGATTTAAAATTTGACGCTTCATGCACAATGTGATGAATGCAAAAACCATGTATACGCATATCTTACTATAAATAAAGATCTAGTGATGGTGTCGCAGTTTTCCATTGTTTTCAATACATTTATGTATATTGTCTGGGAGATCACATGGTAGGATCCAGTTTTCTCACATTAATTTGGTTGTCTTCAGCATAAAATTGATGTAAGTGATAAAGTTATTGTTTTTCTTTCGTAAAGTTCCACTTCGCTAGATCGAAGGTAATACCGAACCTGCAACCTGCCATCGAGCATATCCTGATTTTCTTTCTGCTGTCGGAAATTAGCTGTAACCGACTGCAAGATACAGATTTCTTAAAAATGCAGCTAAATTCCAATCTTGTTTACACGAGTTAACTAAGGGTAAAGCTAAAAAAGATAAAACACCTCTAGTTTAGACCTCTAGTTCTCACACCTCTAGTTCTCACACCTAGAGCGTAAATCTCTCATTTTTTTCACGAAGTTTCTGAAAAAATTCGAATGAGATGTTACAATTTTAGAAAAAGAGTTGCGAAAAAATTCACCTGGAAGGCGTATTGAGCAACCATACACCATTTCAATTGGAGTGCAATCAATATCTTCCTTTAAACTAGAGCGAATGCCCAACAAAACTGTAGGTAAAACTTCCATCCAGCGCTCATTTAATTGCATATTTGGACGTGGGCAGTTGGGGCATAAACGTAATATATATATGTATATATATATATATATATATATATATATATATATATATATATATATATATATATATATGTATATATATATATATATATATATATATATATATATATATATATATATATATATATATATATATATATATATATATATCGCATCGATGTTCCGTAGTTTGTACACGATCGATTCACCATTTTATTTCATAACCATCGTTAAACAATCAACCTAATTTTGGATTTACGACTACTAATATTTAACTCAATAGCTTTGTCCTTTTGAACCCAATCCAGAAGACTGAGGACATCCTGGATCAAGGAATGGGGAAAATTTGTTTTCCTGGAGGACTTTTTTTGTGGAACTAACCCGCATTTACCATACGTGGAGAGCGAAACCACGAAAACCTCTCACGGTTAGCCTGACTGTAGGGGGACTTTTAACCCATGGTCCGCCTTCCACTGAGAATATTTTACGTCAGTACTGTGCTCAGTGCGAGCTAAGTGCGGAATTCGTATCGACAAGCCATTGCTGAGATTCGAGCGTGGTTCACCTCATTGGAAGGCGAACGCTCTATACCCTGAGCCACCACGGACTCTCTATACACCATTAAGAAAAATAAGCAAATTATTAAAATCTTCCTTTGTGAAAGTTAGCTTTCATGGAAAAAAAACTGCTTTATGCCAAGAAACAACAATTATTACGAAGTATTCATCGGGGTTGGTGATCAACAGCAAAAAAGGGTTTTAGACTCTTAGTCTATATATTATAATAAAATAAAGAGGTAGTGCGCTTTTGCGTCTGCATACTGGATTGCAGGTATACAGTAGGCACTAAAAATGCTACATTTAATGTAAAGCGAAATAAGTACAATTGAAAACAAATTAGGAAACCCTATTTTTGATTTTTTTAAAATTAGACTTATTTAATTATATTTTTAATTCAAAGACATTAAAAAAAAATACATTTGTCTTTAGTTTAGCAGATGCTGTTGTTTTAAATTAAACTATAGATGACTAAGTTTTGTCAAATATTTTAAAGATAACATCAGACAGGTCAGCTCTCATTAAAAAAAGTTCTTTATTTTGCGTTCTGCAATATTTAGTTGTTTTTTATTTGCTATGCGAGATTATCTGAGAGATCAAAGTGATGGTGGTCACAGAGGTGGAGTACGTCACCGAACTAATATTTCTAAAGCTATCTGGGGAACTAAGTGCTTATTTTATTTACATTTATGCTTTCAAAACGTGTTAATGTAAAACTTAATAATTTAATACGGTAGCTGAAATAAAAAAATTAAGCTTGTGCTGAAAAGTAATATTAATAGAGAAATGGTGCTAATTTGTTAAGGAGAAACGTATAAAAACGACATTATTATGACTTGCACCAATTATAATTAATTATGGTACTAACTGAAGTAAAAAAATAAGTTTGATACGAAAATGCAAAATTAATTGAGAAATGGTATTAATTTTTTTAAGAGCATATAAAAAATCGTCAAACTACTATTTACATCGATGATGCTTTATAATTTTAGTAATATGTAATAATTTTTGTAATTTTATAACCGGGTTTCAGCAGGTCACCCAATTCTGAGTCTACGATTACCAAAGTTCAACTCCATAACCTTGTAGTTTTGAATCCAATCTAAAAGACAAGGGAACTATTGGACCAAATGTTGGAAGAAATTTGACTTTTAGATTGAACTAACCCGCATTTGCGTTAGAAGGAGATGAAAACCGCGTAAACCTCCCAGGGTCAGCCTGTCGGCAAGAGGACTCTAACCCATGATGCGTCTACTACTGAGGATAATTTACGTTGTCACTGTATTTTGTGAGAGCTAGATTCGGAGATGATATCAACCCATCATTCCTGGGACACGAATCCCGGTTCACTTCTTTGGCAGGCGAGAGCTCTTTCCCCTGACCCACCACGACTCAGTAGGTGCTATTTTTTTTTAATTTTAATTTTATTTTATAACCGTCAATGAACCGCCGACCCAAGTTTTGGGTTTATGACTACTAATGTTTAACTCTGTAGCCTTGTAATTTTGAATCCAATCCAGAAGACAAGGGAACTACTGGATCAAGTATTGGGGAAAATACTGAAATTTTTAATGGAACTAGCCCACATTTGTGTTACATGGGGAAAAACACGAAAAACCCTCCCCGGTTAACCTGACGGCAAGGGGTTTCTAATTCATGACCCGTCTACCACTGAGGATATTTTACGTCTGCACTGTGGTCGGTGCGGGCTGAATGCGGGATACGTATTGACAGCCATCGCTGGAATTAACTCTTCTCTCCTCATTGGAAGACAAACGCTCTATCCACTGAGCCTCCACGACTCAATATGTATTAATTGAAATAAAAAATAAATAAAATAAGCTATTGTCTTAATAGCAAAGTTAATGGAGAAAATGTACTTATTCGTTAGGTGGAACCGTTAAAAATCGCCTTACTATTATTGTCACTACTGAAGCTTAGTTTTGGTCGGGTAATACAGGCATTATGGTAATTGGTGCACTGTAGATACTGTATAAAGCCTTATATAGGTGCAAAGTATTTTATGAGTAACTGTGGTACCAATTAAAGCTGTAATAAACTTGTGCATTTTTTAATGATAGATAATCCGAAAGAAACTTTTTAAACGTCTCTTCTAAGATATAAGTGCAGGAAAAAGTTGCTTGATTGAATTTCAAATAACTTGAATTGCCTCGAGCAACAGCAGTTAATCTTTATTTTGATGGGATGAACTACTAAATACCTGCTTTACTTAGTTTAATAACGTAAAACGATCGGGAAGAACAACAAATAATAATAAATAAGCTTTATTATTTGAGTCGGTACTTGACTTTCAGTTTTCTGCATGATGTTGTAGTGTTGTCTAGTACTCACATTATAAATTATTATTTTTTCTTTTTTTTTTCCATCTCGCACAAAGAACAGGTATTCAGCAAGTTTGCGAACAAATAAGAACCTCTTTTATTATGAAAATATTAAAAAAGTGTAATTAAATTTTTTTTTTTATCAACAATAAGTTTAAATTGCGTTTTATATCCAGTAGTCGTAGTCCTGAAACTGTTATGTGCCTTGTCTAGTAATGAATTTATTTTTGTGGTATAGATATTACTGCAAAAACCCGAGGTCTGGGGAATCCTGCGTTTTACCGGTAAAACTTAAGATTTACCAAAGTATCTTAGTAAAAATCCGAAGTATGCTTTGCTTTGATTCCATTTCGGATTTTTACCAAGCCTTTGGGGGTAAATCCTAGAAGTTATCAACGCCACCCGGTGAAGCCTGAAGTCAACCTTGAATATTCTTGCATACGCAAATTCCGTCTCAGCGCTTGTTGTAACGAGACATAGGAAGTATTAAATTAGTATAATTAAAGAAAAACATACTGCATTTTCCTCAGTTTTTAAATTCCATTTTTTTAAGCGTTCGATTTAATTTTTTTAACTATTGCAAAAATTATGTTTGAAAATTATTGAAATTATTTCAGTAGTTATTGAGAGAATCGTGCATTTTATTCAGACCTTCTTTGTGTTGTGTCTATTGTGTTGTTTTTTAGTTAAACAGTTCCACTGGCATAATCTTAAATCATACCTTATTTTGATACTTTTTAATAATTTATATTTTTAATTAAAAAAAAATTAAGTGCACTTTCACCTTTTTAGTACACACTGTATACAATATATCTGAGAATAAAAAATCCTATAATAAATAATCCCTCTTTCAGTCATAAACAGGTATCAAAATTTTTACTCTAAAGAAACTTGGATACCCAAAATAAAGATGACTACGGAGAAACGAACACAACGTTTATTCAACATAGACAGCACAAGAGGGTATAAAAATATAACAAATATGAGACAGAAACTAATTGGCACAGCGCCATCTATTGATATAACTCTAAACATAAATTTTAGACATTATTTAACAACAGGAAAGCGTTGGTAACTTACTCGGTTGAACCATAAAGGCTTTGCAAAAGCGCGAAATGTGATCATTTAATAGTTTACTTCAGATTTTTATCTAATCACTTTGTTAAATCCCAGATTTTACCGGCAAAACCCAGGATTTAACATGTTTAGGACTTTTTCACTAACATATATGCCCATTAGCTGAAAATGAATAAGTCGAATTCTGGATTTCCTTGAAATGAAAACTAAAAAGAACAGCCATAAACGTTGAAAATAGTTATAAGGATAACATATTTCTTTATTAAAGAATTACGTTATTTTATTTTGATTTGAAAAATACGATGGCAAATAATAATGCAGTTATTTTTTGAAAGCATGCCATTTCCCCAATTTATTCAATATATCTTTACTAAAATAATTATATATATATATATAAGATTTTTTTAATTGCTGTTTCTATTTTATTAGCAATCGACATAATTTCTTAAAATAATTTTTAATTGGCAATTAAATTTAATTGGCAAACAAATAAAGGGTAATTGACTGGATCTAAATATAATGAAAGGTTTCAGAAAATATAGCTGAATTATTATTAAATTAAAAATTAGTCCTAACTTTTAGAAACCTTTTAACTTTTTCACAAAATCTTCATGTTCAGCGGAACACCATTTGGAAACTACTTATACGAAAGTTACTAAAAATGAAATGTCCCGCAGTGGACTGATCGTTAAGACACGGTTCCCAGCAGATCACCGAAGTCAAGCATCACTGATTGCGGTCAGTGTGCGGGTGGGTCACCACTTGGATCAGTCTGCGTAGGGACCGAGGGTGTGCGGTATTGGTCCTCGTTAAACTGTGCTACCGTAAAGTGCTCGACTTCGCGTGCAGGTCGTTGGGCTACCGAAGCAGGGGTGCCATCCCCTCTGCAGAGGATCAAAACTGTGATGGCACGTCTTCGGATCATCCTCAGGGATGTTTCCCAGACCGTCGCCAATAGCCCATTGTGCAGCTCTAGTGCGACGTAAATGAACTACAACAACAACAACTAAAAATGAATAACGGCGAAAGGAGGAAAGTTTAAACTAAACTTTTAGTGAAAATTTCAGAAATTTAAAAAAAAAAAATTTAGTAAGATAAAGATATATTAAAAAGGTTTGGGTGTTGTAAAATCGCAAAAACGTTACTGTGAAGGGGCGTGCTACACTACTTCATTTCCAGCTTTACATTTTAATTATCATAAAATCTAAATATTACCGCAAAGACCGTCCTTAAAATATATTTTTTGCACCGTATGTAAGACGTTTTTCCGCATTACAATAATTTATCTCCAGTCGTACATTTATGGTTCCTATAATTCCTAAATATACATAACCCCCCTTTATATGTACCTTATTTTCGAACTACATTCATTTATTTCTTGTCGAAAATTAGTTTAAGTCAGTATTTTACAAAATCATAGAAAGCTTTTTTTACCGTGTTGTTATTGTTTCGAACGCATCTTGCTAATATCAGCAAGCCTGTTGGCGAAACCAAGCGAGTATGAAGTAGAGGATGGGTTTCTTGTTTTTCTGTGGAGCCGTCTATGAGCAAGAATACGACTTCCGCCACACACCCCTTAGAGCCGGTTTATAGGATGGACCCATTCATTCCCCCTCAGACCGTCATTTTGACCTGAACGATTTATCTCTGATTCAGTACCCCCAGAAGTATAATTTTTTACGGGAACATGGAGGATTTTGTGACCCTAAAGATTTAACATGCAGCAGTCGCCATTTACTTACTACTGGGGGAGTCTTCAGCCGGGTATTGAACTCATGACCTCTTGTTACAACATCGAAATACAAATTGCCTTTTCAAGGCTGCTATATATCTTATATGATTTAGCACATCGTATTAACAACAACAAAAAAAGGCAGATATTTTTTTAGTACAAGACATAACTGTCCTAAACGTTTAGTGAAACAATGCTCCTCATAACATTAAAATATCAATTAAGTTCAATGCCTAAACAGGATTTCTCCTATTCCTTTGTTGCCAAGACAACTAGTGCACGATTCTCAAAGTTGAAACCTCATATATCGTGTAACATAAACGATTAGGTTGTGTTTATTATTAGATTTGTTGCACTTTTGGATCACTGGAGTTGAGATGTTCAGTGGGATTAATTTTTGGTAATGAGCAAGCGTGTATGCAAATGGTTACGACTCCACCTTGCTCTAGCATTAGAGTGGAAACTTTCTGTGATTAGTATTCTATTTTTATGAAACCTATTACCTATTCTTAGCCATTATATACATATTTTTTGTTATACTGTATACTTGATATCTTTCATTAGTTGTGAGCAATATTTATCTTTTTCTTTAAAATAAAATAAAATGACTCACCAATTATATTTGTCTGCTTAAAAACAACCAAATAATTAGTTTGAAAATTGGGATTTTACTGTAATGAAAAGAAATATTTAACTTCGCAAATCCCTCATTAAACAGGTTAGTGTTTTTCATTTCTATATTTTGTTGCAAAAAAAAAAAAAAAAAAAAAATGAATCTGAAAAATAAATGAATGCATCTTAAAATGAATTTTAAAAAAATCTGCAAATATACATAAAAAATCATTCAATTAACTTCTTAACATAAAAAAGAGCCCAAGCCATTTTGTTAGCTAAGGAAAGTATAATAATGTAAGCGTATTACAGAATTTTTTTTTTACAAAAAACTATTCGTATTATTAACATCAAAAGTGTTTTCAATTCTTGCTTATTTTCTAAATTAGTTCATTTTCTTTGTTGAAAAAAAAAAAAAAAAAAAAAAAAAAACGTTAAAGTAAGCAATTTGAATTGTTTGGCTTTTTTCTAAAAAAAAAAAGGTAACTTTTTTTCTTTTAAAAAAGAAAAAATAATAAGGATATCTCTTTTATTTGAATACGAATATTTTCTATCCCATTTTTAATTTATTTTTTATGTGTTTCAGCAGAAAAAAATGTACGACTTTTATTAAAAAAAAAAATCATTTTTTTTGGAAAAAAAAAAAAGAATTTAGTACTCGTGTTCATTTTATAATTTTTCTGAGAATAATTTTTTTTAAAAAAGTACTAGAGAATATCTTTGATTAGTGTTTTTCGACACAATTCATAGAAGCTTTCATCCAAAACAGCCTCGTCCTTATACTCTTAATTTAAATATCTTTCAAGTAGCGTCATTTATACGCCAGAGAGCTTTTTCTATTGATTTTAATTTGCGATCTCTTTAAAAACAAGTGTTTGTTTTATTTTTAAGTCTCAAATGTAATAATTAAAATGAAAAAAAAAAAGGAAATTAAAAAAATAATTTTCATGAAAAAAACCTCTGAGAGCGTTTTTCTCTTCAAGAGCTTATAAAAGGCAAATAAAAGATTTTTTTTACGACTTTTTCCCCGCGGGGGAATTTTTTCCCCTTTTTTAGAAAGTCAATAATTACTGAAGTGGGAAAGTAACATTCAATTTAATTATACGGTGTATTGTGACGAAATAATTTTTGCGGAATTAATTAACTACTGACTTTTTTTAAACTTTTTTAACTAAGTAATTCATTTTTTTTTTTAATTTCGTGAGCTTAAATAGAATTAATTACCATATCTTTTTTTGAAAGGTTCTGATTGAATGACCTAAAAAGGCATTTGTTTCAAAATGAATAAAAAATAATTAAGAATTAATATTTTTTGTGTCGAAAGAACTTCATTTAAAAATAACCGGTCTTTCATCCAAGTGTAATAAAAATTAACTTGCACAAAACAAAATTAATCTTATCCCTTGTTGGAATGGAATCAGTAATTAAAAACGGTATAAAAGCTTCCAGGGAATTTTTCATGAAATGTTGCGTAATTGAAATATTTCTGTGGTCAATGAATTTTAAATTTAAGAATAATATATATATATATACTATTGCATTGATATATTTTGCTCTGACTATATTAATACAATACTAGAAAGCACTTTTTTTGCACATATAATCGTATGAGCTGATGACGAGACTATATCTTTTCCTTATTTTGTTTTCCGGCTTTCTAATTTTTAGTTTTTTAAATATATATATATATATATATATATATATATATATATATATATATATATATATATATATATATATATATATATATATCTTCTTCCCATGAGTCTAATGCGCAAAAATAAAAACATAACATCTAGAAATCCTTTGATAAATCATCTAATTTTCATGTGTTTGCATGCAATCTTTATGGCTGAAAGAATCTACCTTAACTATGCTAAGTGAAGACAATATTTTAATTTAAAACTGTACTTCTGAGAAATAAATATATCATATTTTTGAGGGATTAGGAATTGTAATTTTTATAAAATGCCTGCAATTTGAATGCACGCAGTTGAAAAACTCGTTTGTTCCTAGATAATTCTATTGTTTTTATTATTTTATTTTAAAGTAATTAAAAATGTTTAAATTGTAAGACAGATAAGCTTTTATATTAATTCAAAATACGCCAGTTTTGCGGACAAAATACGGGGAAAGATTTCATTTTTATTTAAAATATTCACGACAACCCATATTTTTTTTAAAGTTATAGCACATTTTTGTTGTTGACCAAGATAAAGTAAATATTGATGAATGTTATATAGTTAAAAATAGTTAGCTCTTCTTTTATACCTCACAAAAACGTAAGTAAAATGGTTTTGTAAACCAGTTTTTCTTCTTTTCTATTTAATTTTTTAGTCTCGCTCTAGATGCTTCGAAAGCGAGCATCGAATAGGCTTAGGAATCTTGTATTCAATTTTATTTCATTTCATTTTATAACTGACATTGATCAGCAGATCGACTATCAATGCTCAAATCCGTAGCTTTGAAATTTCGAACCCAACCCAGAAGACAAGGGAACTCTTGGATAAAGCATTGGCCCAAACTAGCCTTCGTGGAGCACTTATTGATGAAACTAACCAGCAATAGCGTTACATAAAGAGGAAAACCACGGACACATCCCACGATTACACAGATGGCAAGGGAGGTTCTACCCCGTGACCCGTCTACCCCTAAGGATATTTTACGGTAACACTGTGGTCGATTTTAGCCGGGAGCAGAATTCGTTTCGACCCGCTATTACTGGGATTCGAACCTGGATCACAACATTGGCAGAAAAGCGCTCTATTTCCTGATCCACCAAGGCTCCTTGTATTTAGTTTTAAAGAAAAACCTAGGACCCTGCTTCGTAGAATAAATATCCGGTATTTCTTTCAACCCACACGGTTCTGCACGTAAAAAACCGTAATTTAACCTGCAGTCTTCTCCGCGTAGCAAAACCGGTTTTCCCACGTTCTTAGATAGGGAAATAGTGTATAGGGGAGAAACATTCTCCCAATTTCACCCATATGCTAAACCACCAGTGGGTTAAATTTTATTTTATAACCGTCGTTGAACAGCCGACCCAGTTTTGGGTTTTACAACTACTAATGTTCAACTCCGTAGCCTCGTAATTTTGAACTAATCCAGAAGACAAGGAAACTCCTGGATCAGTACCCCCAGAGGTATGATTTGCTATGAGAACATGGAGGACTTTGTGACTCGACAGATTTAACGTGCATCAGTCACCCTTTACTACACAGGGAATCTTCGGCCAGTAGGAATCGAAGCCACAACCTCTTGGACATGGGCCCAGTGTCCTTGGCTTTACCGATTATTTAAGCAATTTCTTCGCACATCAGTGCTCGTCATAAGTGATAGCTTGCACGTGTAATTGGTTTCGGGCCACGAGGTCAACATACCACTCCGTTAAGTAAAATAATTACCAGCTCTATTGGTAATACAAATAAAACAAATTACCAATTATTATTCTTATTGTATTTTACTGAAATTTTGAGATTTGATAGTCAATTTTATGTATTACACGTCGCGTTTGAGCTTTGGTCCGATATGTATACACGTCAAACGTGCTCAATTAGTTAAACTTATGTAAAATTTTATTGTCTTATTGTCTCCATAATTTATTAAAAAAAAAAACATTATTCAACTGAATAAAAAAAAAAAAATAATTATGGAAAATTATTTTTGCGTGGACCTTTTCAAAGGAAAAACAAAATTTATAATAATAAGACAAAAATTGTTTGATTCTTTAATTCGCTTAAATGATTCATGAAAAAAAAGAAAAAACTTTCTAAAATAATTATCTAGTGACCCAAATTTTCATTCGTCCTCTCGACTATTGACAGTTTCGGATTACAGTGATAACTGGTCAATACTGGCCAGCCAGAGTGCAAAAGTTAAATGTATTCAGTGGTAGACAGATCATGGGTTAAAGTCTCCTTGCCGTGGAGCTAACAGTGGGAGGTTTCTCTAGTTTTCCTATCCACGTAACTCATATGTGGAAAAGTACTTAATCCAGGAGTTCAATTGTCTTCTGTGTTAGGTTCAAAATTTTAAAGTTACAGAGTAGAATATTGATAGTAGCAAACCCAAAAACAGTCGGATGTTCCATGCCGGTAATAACATAAAATAGTATAAAATTAAATACTTACTGAATCAATTTTTAGATTTTTGTTTAATTTCAAATAACAATCTTTTCTAAGCATATTGTTATTTTTATTGTTATAATTTTATAAATATCGAAATGTACTCAATTTTAAATGACCAGATCCAAAATGTATTTTGTTTTCTTGTCTCTGTCTCAAAACATTCAGAAAAATCAAAATAAATGCACATTCTTAGCTGCTGATGAATGAAAAAAAGCCATGCTTCCAATAACCGTTTGATTTATAATTTCTTCATAAAATAATGAAACAACTAAAAATTCGAATTTTAGAATAACTGCTTTGACGTTAAATAAAACAAAAAATCACAGATGATCCAGTTTATGCATACCATTATCTGAAACACACGCATCAACCCGATATCCAGCAATCAGATAAATTGTATTTTTTGTAACAAACTCTCTCCAAAAGTTGATTGCTTCTTTATCCACTTTTAATTCCACCCCCACTCCGAACTGAATCATGCCTTGTATATGTATACACTTCTAATTAAGCAATGAAAGGGAAGTTGATTGAAGTTGAATGCGGGGAAAATTTCCCCGCACAAAAGTGGAAATAAGGGAACATCTGCGCCACTTCTGCAAAACTCACCGTAAGGGTCGCGAAGGATAATTGCAAACGACAACAAAAACACCGATATTAGATTTCTGCGAGTCTCGTATCTTTTGACATAGTCCTGATCTTGCATCTACGTAATGAAGAGGCATCCCGTGTCAAGTCATGACAAGTGCTGCGGGTAATTACCGGTAAGAATAGGCAGCTCGTTATTAATAATTTGCCTCGTTCATCTGGGCTACTTACGCAAGAAATGGAAAGCAGAATGGTTATATAATCCCGCATTCCTTCATGCGTCCTCTCATTTCAATGACAATAGGTGAAATTTACTTCAATGAAGGCACCGACGGTAATTAAGATTAATTAATATTCATAGAATCGAGGAAATTTGGGGATTCATCATTAAAAAAATTAATAAGCTATGCTTTCGAAAAAAAAAAAAATGTTTTAATCTTGTTGTTTTCGTATGTTAAATGATGCGAAGACTATGTACTTAAAATTTGTTTTAAGTAAAAAAACTAGGTTAAATTACATATTTTAATTTAATAATGAATTTAGACCCTTTATTGCTGTGAAATAATGCAAGAGTCAGAGAGTGCATCGATGTTATATATTAATTACAAAATGAAAAATAGTAGTGAAAAAGGCCCCTTTGAGTTACCAGTAAAGATGTAATCAATGTTTAAAAAAATTATTTTATAGTATGTCGAGTAAAACTTAAAAGCTAATAAAATTTTTTTTTTTCAAATTTTGCACACTATGCAAGTAAGAATAAAATATAAGGTTAAATTTTAATAAAATTTAAAAATAAATTTTTACAGGAATTATAATTATATATGTTTATTTAAATGAAAAGTTAAAAGTGGTGGCCAGAAGGTACACCTTTTAAATTAGTGTGAGTCTCTAAATTCTTCAAATGATACTCATAAAACTAAAGGTGAATTTTACTTTCGGGCTTCTTACTCACATGCTATCAATGAGATGTACATTTTAATAAATCGATATTAATATCTATATAACGTATAAAATAATATAAATTCATGTGCAGAGATTTTAATTTTTCTGTTAAATCATTATAGAAATGAAACCTCTTAATTATTACATCACGTAAAATTTTTTTTATCTATGTCTATAACAATAATAAGGGGGTCTTTTAGAATCATTTCACTCCTCCAAGCTATGAAATACTGCTGAAGTAAGTATGAGTAGTAAGATATAATGTTTAGCTTATAAAAAATTTTGAAGGTCGCTAAAAAAATACTATACTGTTTTGCTAGTTAAGAAAAAAACCATTATCTTTATGGAGAGAGCCTATTTGCATCTAAGTGCTCGCCAAACGGATGCCAAGCTCCCAGCTGTTGTAGACGTATGCCTGTTTAGGCATAGGGGGTGCGATTGTTCTTGTTTTTCAATGGTGCCATCTATGGCCAAGCATTCGACTTCTGCCACACCATACGTCACACCCGTTTATAGGGTGGACCCATTTATAAATCCATTCATCCACAGATCGTAATTTTGACCTGAATCAAGGAACGATCGATCTCCAATCCAGTTCCCCCAGAGGTATTGATTTGTTATGGGAACATGGAGGACTTTTGCAACTCGACAGATTTAACGTGCATCAGTCACTTTACTACACGGGGAGTCTTCGGCCGGTGGGGTTCGAACCCACGAACTCTCGGACATGGGCCCAGCACCCTACCGACCACCCGGCCAAGCTCCCAGTGCGAGCGTATATCAACATCGCCAACTCTTGAAACGACGGTGCACAGCCTCCTTTTTGCTTGGTTTCGTCAATCGTGTGAAGTGAGGAAAATAGAAGCTATTGAACAAAAACTATTGTTATTTTAATAAGAATTAATAAAAATGGTAATTAGAAATCATAAAAAATATACGTCCTTCCGTTCGCATTTAAAGAAGCTGATGGAAGATTAATAAATATTGTGTCTTGCAGGCGATTTTCTTCGACAACAAAAACAAAAGTAATAAAATTTTTTATATCGTATTTGATTTGTTAAGGACATGTCAGCATTAGAACACGCTATTTTTAGTCGTCCAATCAAATCCAAAGCTTTTGCAACGTCGTATAGTTGTTTCTTTTTCAAGAATGAATGTTCCCTTATTTATCGAAATGTTTCGCCAAGTCTAGTATTCCAGTAAACCTACAAAAATAGAACCCATTTTTAATAATTCTATGATATATATCGTTAGAGAAAGTACAAATTAAATTTTTGTTTGACGAGTTTAACTTTTATAAGCTGTTTTTCTGTTTTGAAGGCGTATTTATATAATTTGATAACTACATAAAACGAAACTATTTACAGTCATGGATACTTACTGATATCCTACACCGCAATGTTCTTTTCTTAACTTACAAGAGAGTATAGTCATCATGCAATTAATGAACTTAAACTAATATTAAAAATTTTTAAATATAAAATATGCTTTAAATTAAAATTAATATCAAAAGGATTTATTAACATATTGAAGACAGCTAAAGAATATTAAAATAAAAAATATATAAATTGACTCAATATGTAAACGCTTAGTACAATATACTCGCCACCACATTCGAGTGACTATGCAACGAGCAATCAATAGTATAGAATGAAGTTAAATTTATTTATAGGCGTTAGGATAGTTACAGTTACGATCTAAAGTTTTCAATAAAAGGTATTGCTACCATGTCATGTTTACATAAGTTACAAGTGCAGTAGATATGTGTAGAATTAAAAAAGAAAAATGATGAAAATTTTTAAAAAACTTAATGAGAAAATAGCGTACCATGTTATTATTGCAAAGAATTTTATAGAAGTATTGATTTAATATATAAATAATGTCAGATGCTCTTTTTAGCAGTGATAAAAAATATCACTGCAAATGAAAGCCACACCATATGAGGGTTGCTATTTATATTTCTGGCCTTGGCAACAGTAAGTGTTGTTAGGCGAGCGCAGACGATTTTAATCGAAAGTTTGATATTTTTAAACATAAATTCAGTAGACGATTTACCATTATAGCTTCATTTGTGTTGTTGACAATAAATTGAAAAGTTCTTCTCTTTCAAAAAATGGAATTGAATCGTGAACATTTTCGTGCCATTATTTTTCATAACTTTCGACGTGGATTGTCAAGACAAGAGCGCTTCGATGAACTTAATTCTTTATTCAGCGATAAAGCGCCATCCTACAGCACTGTAAAAAATTGGTATAACGAATTTAATCGTGATCGATGTTCGATTCAGGACGAATCCCGTGCGGGTCGTCCAAAATCCGTTGTTGTGCCAGAAAAGATCGATGCTGTGCGTGAACTGATAAAGCAAGATAGTCATGTGACATACCGTGAGATAGAGGCTTCTTTGGACATTAGTATGACTAGCATCAATGAAATATTGCATGAACATTTGAGTGTAAAAAAAATTTTTTCGCGTTGGATCCCGCATAATCTGACAAACGCTCAAAAAAAGGCTCGTGTCGATTGGTGCAAGGAAATGTTGGAAAAATACGTTCAAGGTACATCAAAGGCTGTGCATAACATCTACACAGGGGACGAATCATGGATCTATGCATATGAGCCGGAAACAAAACAGCAATCAACTGTATGGGTCTTCCAAGACGAGGCAAAACCAACAAAAGTTGTTCGAGGAAGAAGCACATCGAAACAAATGATTGCCTGTTTCTTCGGCATTAACGGTCATGTGGCAACAGTGGCGTTAGAGCAACGCAGGACGGTCAATTCTGAATGGTACACGACCATTTGTTTGCCAGAAGTCATCGGAGAAATTCGAAAACAGCAGAAGAACAGGCGAATCATTCTTCATCATGACAATGCGAGCTCTCACACATCGACTCAAACAAAGGCATTTCTGACGGAGCGATCCTATACATTTTTGTTCAAAATTTTCGATCCTACATATTTGTTTTTTCATTATTAGGCCAGGAATATAAATAGCAACCCTCGTAACAAGAAGCCTCATCATTTTAATGATCAACTTTCCTAAGTTTTTATTTCTTATTTTTTAAATACTACACAATTTCATGTAATACATTTCTAATTATAATGATTCAACAAAGCTTTTCAATAACATTTTTAATTTTTACCAAAATAATTAATATTAATGATCTCTTAGACATAAGCTGTATTTAATTGTATGAAAGTTATTTTTGATAAAAAACAGTTCATTACTATTCTCTTAAAAGTTATGTTCTTTATTAAATAGGAAAAGAAAAATTCCAAAGAAACAAACGTTCTGCAGGCATTACAAAACATTTTTTATCTGTGTGTGGTGTTAATACTTTCCAATATTATAACTAATTAATATATTAATTTCTAATAAATTATCTAAACCAAATTGTTAGACATAAATTTAAAAAAATTATATATATAATGATGTGCATGTTTTCAGTTCCTAATTGACGATTCGAAAGATTGACAATAGCAAATGTGTGATTTATGTTGAGTTACTTAGTGTTAATAAACATTCAATACCAATATTAGTACTTAGATTCATTGTTAAGAAGCAATCAATATTGACAAATCCAAAATAAAAATATTTTTCTCCCAAAACAAAAGACTGATCACCTTGAATTCATTTTTGATCTAATAATCGGATCTTCATGTTCTAAGACTCAATCTGAATGGTTTGAGAGGTTGACCTTAAATATGCTAATTAATAAGTGCAGATGATATTTTATGTTACGAAATCAGATACAAAAATGCACTTTCTAGGAAAAAACATAGTTTTTTTCAATGAAATCGGATTTCAGATCCCCAAAATACAGGAGTAGCCTCAATCTGGGAAATATTATCAAAATAGTTTAGTCAGGAGAGCGGTCCTTAGTTTGGACTTAATGTCAATTTTTTTTTGTATAATTTTTTATTCTCAATTGTTTTTTGTATATACCTTGAGAGCTTTTTAAACTAATAGAAAAAAAATTGCACCTCATTATAAAATTCATTTATCCAAAGATAATTCCATGCCAAAAATAAAATGAGACAATGAATAGTAAAATTAGTAAAAAAATTGAAAAAAACATTGAAAAAAATATTGAAAGAAATATATGACAATCAAAGCTGACGTCATCAGGGGGTACCAGCTTTAAATTGTCATAAAATGCAAAACTTTTTCTATCGAGAAAGCAAGACAAAAATAAAAAATTCGTTTTCTCTGTACCCCAAAAGTTTTGCCCATGTCCAAGAATACATGAAATACAAGAAAAAGCAAAATAAAAGTAGAATTTTTAATACAAGACGATTTAAATTACAGAAGCATAAAACAATAGAATAAAAACAAGACAAATATGGATGGAAAGTAAGAAAGAACAATTTTTTTACCAGTATAATACAAAATAACATACAATTAAAAATACAGTAGCATAATACAATAGGAAATACAGTAGGAAATACAATAGGAAAATACAGAATACAGTAGGAAAGTAAGAAAGAAACTTACTTGGAATAACAAGAATTCAAAAGCTAAACAACTCACACGACTGCAAAACACAAATGAGCTAAACTAGAATATGAAAACAACTCCCCCCAAATCTGCGCGGTTATTAGAAAAGGACACTTAACTATAATTTTATTTAATAATTTTTATTTTTAATTAATTATTTGCATTAATATTTTGAATTCATTTTTAATTTTTTCTCCATATGCCAAAAATAACTTTTAGTAAATATTTCCTCTCATAGTCTTCGACTTCCTTTCAGTCAACGAACTCGTGGATCTTGTCTGACTCCGCCAGACAGTGAGAATAAGTAACAACAGCAGCAACAACAACAGTAAATATTTATCATTTATTACTTTATTTATTATTAGTCGAAAAAATTTAAAATTTTAAGGTATACAATACGAAAAAATTGTATACCTTACAATTTAAAATTTTTATACTAATAATAAATGAAATAAATAAAAATTTTTAAATATTTATTCAAAGTTATTTTTTGGATGGAAATATCTTTGGATAAATGAATTTTATAACTGAGTGCAAAAAATTTTTCAATTCGCTTACAATTTTCTCGAGATCTGGCGAAATACCCAGAAAGTAAAATTTACATGAAGGGGTCCAAACTTTAGACCGTTTTTCTAACCAAACTATTAGGATCATGTTTCACAAATTGTGGCTACTCCCTATATTTTTGGGTTCAATAATCCAAATCAGTCGGAAAAAAAGGAATGTTTATTCAGAGAAAGTGCGTTTTTGTGTCTGATTTCGTAACTTAAAATAGAATATGCACTAATTGATTAGCACATTTGAGGTTACCCCTTTGAATAATTAAGAATGAGACCTAGAACTTGAAGATTCGATCATTAGATCAAAAGTTATTAAGGGTGGTCCGTTTTTATATGAATCACATGATTGACTTGCAAGTAAAATTCATTTAAGTTTACTTATCTTGAATTTAAAAAAAACATTCGTTACCATTATCAGCAGTAACATTCATTATTAAAGTAAAAAAAAAACAGTTTTGGCGTCGAAAACATTTTACTAAAACAAAATCTTTGGTACTTTCTATGCGATCCCCTAAGACTGGATGAAATCGCGCCCCTTAATAGCTTATAAAATGAAAGTGGGGGTAAAAAATAAAGGCTTAACCGTTTTTATTCATTAAAGGCCACAACAATATGTAAGAGGGGGATGCTCCTTGCTTAGAAAGGAAGGAAGAAAATGCTTGGCAGCTGAGCTATAATTTTAATCTTGAGTTACAATATCTAAATGTATTTCATCTTGATGAGTTATTTTAAGGTAGACTTCCTCGGCTGTTGTTATTTACAAAGATTTGTTGTGCAAATAAAGCTCTTTTATCTTACAGTTATTTGAAAAAGAAACCTTTTTTAATTTTGTATTTATATTTTAGCTTAAGTTTATTATATTCTGTTAAAAAGTGCCTTGAAATTGTTTTTTCATGATTTAATTTTAAAATTGCAGCTTGTTGTTTAGCTATGAGTCACAAAGAAAGATTACGCATTTTGTGTATAAAAAGAATAATCACCCTGATTTCTGCATTGTTTATTTAAAATTCAGTGTTAGTAGTTTTTCTAACAACTACTATTTTGAGAACCAAATGCAACTATAGAGCTTTATAAACTTTTCGAACTATAATGATTGAGTCCTAGTACGTGATAATAGGATCCTCATATCAAAATTTATTCAGGATGATTCGTTTTTTTTCCACAATTTTTCCCTTGCATTGTACCCTTCTTGCTTGCTCGAGAGACCCTCTTCAAGCCATTTTGCAGGCAAAGATTCAAACGAACATAAAGAATATTATTAGTAAATTATTAGTAAAGAATATTAAAAGTAAATTATTAGTAAATTGAATTGTTACCACTAAATCTTGAATTAGTAGGTAAATTAGTTATATAAAGTAGAAGAATAAATATTCAGCTAAAATATAAATTTACGTTATTTGTAATAGTTTTGTGTCTGAAAAAATTATTTTATTGTAAGTTAAATTTATTAAAAATATAAGCAAATTATTAGTAAATTGAATCGTTACAACTAAATATCGAATTAGTAGGTAAATTAGTTATATAAAGTAGAAGAATAAATATTCAGCTAAAATATTAACTTACGTTATTTGTAATAGTTTTGTGTCTAAAATTTTTTTTTATTATAAGTTAAATTTATTAAAAATATAAGTAAATTATTAGTAAATTGAATCGTTACAACTAAATCTCGAATTAGTAGGTAAATTAGTTATATAAAGTAGAATAATAAATATTCAGCTAAAATATAAATTTACGTTATTTGTAATAGTTTTGTGTCTGAAAAAATTATTTTATTATAAGTTAAATTTATTAAAAATATAAGTAAATTATTAGTAAATTGAATCGTTACAACTAAATCTCGAATTAGTAGGTAAATTAGTTATATAAAGTAGAAGAATAAATATTCAGCTAAAATATTAACTTATGTTATTTGTAATAGTTTTGTGTCTGAAAAAATTATTTTATTATAAGTTAAATTTATTAAGAATATAAGTAAAGTATTAGTAAATTGAATCGTTACAACTAAATCTCGAATTAGTAAGTAAATTAGTTATATAAAGTAGAAGAATAAATATTCAGCTAAAATATTAACTTACGTTATTTGTAATAGTTTTGTGTCTGAAAAAACTATTTTATTATAAGTTAAATTTACCTTTTGGTAAAATAACGGTGAAGAAACTTTGAGACTTGTGAAGATTTTGGTCGCAAACGTAAATTGTTTGTAACACGCAATACTTGCGGTTAAATGTTTGAGCCTCTTATTTAGGTTTTTTTTCTTTTTTTATAATCAACTTATATTTTGCTCCTACATGTATATTAAATCACTATGAAATAAACGAAAAAATAGTGGTATCCAATTAATTGTATTAATATAGCCAAAGCGAAACATATCAAATGTAAGAGTGTGAGGAGCACCAAAAAAATTGAAACGAAATGAAAACCGTTAAGCAAAAAATGCAAAGTAAAAATATTAAATGCTAAGCAAAACGTATATAATGCTAAATAAAAATATATATATATTTATATACTTGAAGTTTTTGGCAAGTTTTTTTTAAATGAGATAATTTTAATTGCAGAATTTGTATTATTTAAAACAGTTTCCTGCTGTAGCTCTGTTTTCAAAAGCTAGGGTTCCTAAATTCACTCAAATGTAGCTTAAAATTTTCTTCTACTTAGTTCATCAAAAGTCATCATGATTCACGATTATAATTAGATGCACCAACTGCTCCTTTTTTTATTCTATCCTAAAAAATCATAGTATCGGTATCTTAAACCATAATATTGCGCTAATTTGTTGGAAAAATTGTTTTTTCTACATTTAAATTGAACCCTATCATCGCATTCTGAGAAATGAAACTCTCACTTTTGACGATTCAGCAATCCTTGAGCAATATTTGAGTTAATTTTAAAAATAATTTCGTCACGAAATTACGTTATTTGTGACGAAACGCGATCGCTCAAATATATGACGAAATATTTTCTCAACTCGAAACCTCATCGTAACGCATTGTGGGAAATTGTTAATTGGAGTGATTGTTAATTAGATTGTTAATTAGAGTGGCGATCGAAAATAATGTAACAGAGCAAGACGAGTAAATATAGGGTGGTGTAGGAGATAGCTTCGTTCCGGGAAGGCCTCTGGATCGAACCCCTCTTTGAACAAGGGTGTCATTTATCTCTCTGTTCTATCTGGGCTCTTTCTGTTGTTAGGATGATGCCCATGATTATTGTTCGAAAAACAAGATACTTTAGATACCGTGAGTTTTTGGTAAAAAATGAAAGAACAAAATATTTCTTTAATTTTGACAAAATTCGTTTCGTCAAAGAAGTGACGATAGTTATTTCACCACTTTGACGAAAAATTCTCATGGATCATATTCATCTGATCATTAGATGAGATAATTTAGTGATATTTCAGTATCCATTTTTTCAGTGCGCGTAATCAAGTTTAAAAAAGTACGATAAAAAGATTCAAATTAGTACCATATTAAAGTTGAAGCAAATTTAGACGATATTGTGATTCAATACATTTCAAAGTTTTTAGCAGGGCATCAATTAGCTGACAGATTTACAGATGCAATGATTTAAAGCCCATGAAAAAAAGATACATTTCAAAAGTGGGAGGGAAAAAGAAAAGAGGTGTACCCAACACCAGATGGCATGATATAGGTATCAATACATAACATGAAATTGAGGTCAATCGTTCGTGGACTGATGCAAAACTAGATCTGCAACAGGCTGTAGAGCTGCAGAAGAAGAAGTATATTTTAATTGCAGCAGCTATCATTCCTGTGGTGCTTTTATAACTTATATTCAAATATCAGGTTCATCACACTGAAGTATTATATTCTAATTCAAATATTAGCAACTGTTTTAAAATCATTATATAGTAAACAGCAACAAGTGTTCAGAAGTTTCTCCAGTTATTCTAAAAAATATCAGAAATTCCCTAAATATTCTCTGACCAACGGCATTAAGTGTTGAGAACTGCTACTCTTTTGATTCTTATACTTATCAACGATTATTTCTTGTTTTTTTTTTTTTTTTTTTTTTTTTTGATTAACAGCAGAAAAACTATTCTTATAAAAAAAGATGAAGTATTTAACGAATATCACTTTAGCAAATATCACAGACTGTACCTTAACTTTTTCAAACCAACGACTGAAATTTAAAGACTGTTCCACTGAAAAGAGGTTTGGTGCTAGCAAGTATCAGAAAATGTTTCTTAATTCATTTCTGATTCTAAGCACTTGCAACAGACCTTTCTTAGTTTCCATTTAAAAAAACTATATTAAGGTCAAAAATAATTAAAATGCCACAAAAAATACTACGGTATATTATTTTGAAACAGTTATTTGGGGAAACTTATTACTTAATTATTCTCCTAATTCGTAAAAAATTTTTGTAAAATAACTAGTGAAAGTAATTTGCAATATATAAGTTTTTTTCAATTTATTAATTTTTTTTATTTTATTTTATTACCGTCGTAGAGTAGCCGACTCACATTTGGGTTTGCAACTACTAATGTTCAACTCCGTAGCCTTGTAATTTTGATCCCAATCCAGAAGACAAGGGAACTGGATCAAGCATTAGAAGAAATTTACCTTCGTGAAGGACTTTTTGATGGAGCTATCCCGCATTTGCGTTACACGGAGAGGAAGACCACGAGAACCTCCCACGGTTGGCTTGACGGCAAGGGGTCTCTAACCCATGATCCACCTACCATTGAGGATATTTCACGTCAGCACTGGCAACTTTTCGTTTTATATTTCAAATCATGTTTGTTTCTTCTCATTCACGTCACACATGGGCGTTTGTTTTTTGAGTGCTTGAAGCATGTCGACTCCTTAGTTTCTATTTCAAAAACTATATTTCAGGTCAAAAATAAGTAAATTGTTACAAGAAATACTACAGCATATTAATTTGAGAAAGTAATTCGGAGAAACTTATTTATTTATTGTCTTTATTCCAAAAAGTGCCTCGTAAAATAATCATTATATGTTCTATCTCTCTATTTGGTGATGGGACGGCGAACTTTCTGTGGAAGATAAATCGCCAAACAGCGCCGTTATTCATCCTAAGAAAACCTCTTAAACCCATCTCATACAAAACGGGACCATTTTACCGGCCGCTTTTCCTCATAGTTGTTTTCCCTGGTAGACACCATAGCAGCTCAAATAATTAAATTGCTACGGGTTCCTTATTTGTCGCCCTCCTTAATTACAAGAAAAGGGGGGGGGGAAGAGAGCTGTATGTGCCCTGTTAGGAAATTCCGAGCTCACCTTTCATTGGCATCAGAAGGGAGGAGACGGTGGGTAGGCCTAGAAAAGAGCTTTTGTGTGTGCCATTAGAGAAATTGAAATTTATCTATTGACAGAGGCGTTATTAAGGAAATTGGCAAGCCGACGGTAATTGAACAATGTTGGGTAATGAACACACACACTGCTCTCGCCACCCCCTACCTCCCTGCATGTCTCCTTTCATTCTATTCCGTTCTTGTTCGTTCGTTCAGCAGACGAAAAGGAAGTTAGTAGGAGTAAAAGAAAGGTTCCGCACCGCAGGGGATCAGATCCATATTGAGATGGAGCGGAACGGTGAGAAATAATTGTAGTAGGGTTTAACCAATAATAATGATTTGAGAAATAGGTTTTATGAATTATAGTTATATTAAATTTTGGTTGAATATGAATAGGACTTTTAAGAATATCGGGCAAAAACAGAAAAAAAAAAAGAAATACAGTTAAAAATCACGGGAGCGGCCACTCTCCGTTCCACAGTAAAATGGTCGTTGATAGAGGTTAACCATTGTAACCTCCACTGTTTTAGAAGGTACATGATTTTTCGCGAAAGCTTTTAATTTTAGTCGGTGTCATTTTCTTGGTGCGGAACTTCTTTCGGCGTCTTGAAAAGACGTATCGATAAACAAAATTTAGTCCCTATAAAAATAATCCCAACTGATATAATTATGAGTAAAAACAAATTTACCGATTATGAATAATAAAGCTATTTTAAATAAATGAACAATTATGTTTTTTGTTTAAGTTTACATTTAATTTTATATCATAAAAATGAGTTAGCTTGAAAAGATAAGAAGAGGAGCGTTTGTTTTTTCTAAAATAACTTTTTTTTCTAATATAACGTTCAACTCTTGAAGTAAATCATTGATTCGTCTTGATTGCACTCTGACTGCCACATGCTGTATCGTCAATGCTGTATCGAAGCTGTATCGTCAAAACGAGCTCTCTGAATACGAGTCTCCCTCAAATATTTTGAATATATTTTAATCTACTTATTTGTTTTGTTAAATTTTTTGTTTTTTTCTTTTTTCGTGCTTCCTTATTTAACCTTTTCCGCACTTGGTGCAGAGATTTACCTTGTCTCTCTGGGAGAGGTTTAATGGTCTCTTCTAGAGGTTTTATTCAGCACAAAGTGTATGGAAAAAATTCCGTGCTTCCCAAAAGGGTTCGTAAATAGAGGTGGTCGTTACATAGAAGTGGTCTTTTCTGGAGGTTTCTCTGTACATTCAAAATAGCTATAATACTATAATAAGAATTTTTTTTTTTTAAATAATCATGAATTTTTTAGATTTGTATTTAGGTTTGAATTTTTTGGGTTACTACTCTCTTTAGGTTACTGAATATTTTAGGTTTGAATTTTTTAGGTTACTACTTTCAATTGATTGCCTTCTTTAAGTCCGATTGTTAAGTCCAAGTTACTCTTTTGATCCATACTTCTCTTTTTTTTTCATCAGATATAGTAAAAAACATTCATTTGTTTCTCAGATGGAGTAGAGAATAATGTTTATGTTGAGCACTATGTAGCAGGTCTCTTGCAACAATAAATTCCACATTCACTATACGGGATTCTACATTCCACACAACTATACTTTGTTTCTTAAAGCTGTTTTTCGAAACTCTGTTGCCAAGGAAAATAAAAAGTCATAGTTTAAGTGCTTTACACTTGAAGCAATGCGATGATTTTAAACTTTATGCATAATATTGGCGTCAATAATTATCTAGGCTTTAGAAAGGACAAATAGCTTAAATATTTAAAAAAATTATTCATTTAAAAAAAATCGCCAAATAAGTGAAGTTTTCCCTCTTAAATGAAACTTATCAAAATAACTGTCTCATTTTTCGCAAATTTTATGAGCCCAAGTAATGCAGCATTGGAGTAAGTTTTTAAATATTAAAAAATTAGACGAAAAACATTTTCATTGTCACAAAACTGTGGCTTTTGTCCATATTGACATTTTCAAAACAAGCGTAGGCTTTAGATAGGCTAAACTTGACCTAACAGTGATGAGTAACAGTTTCAAACTCACAGCAGTTGTAAAAATAGCATATTATTCTTTAAAAGAAACATCATTTCATGGTACGACGGAGCCTTCTATAAAAAGTCTTACCTTAAACCTACGCCTTACGCCTTAAACCTAAAATCAAAGCCTTAAACTTTTATCTATAAAGAAAAAAAAGGCTTTTTTTTTTCTTTCAAAAATTACATATATGTAAGTAGCATTTCCAGATTTATTTAAGTATAATCTATTGAATTGAATTCCACAGATTAATATCTTTGCTAAATGTTATCGGAAATAGAGTTGTAATAGTTTCTATATCACTCTCATCTCTTAAAATTACCATTGTTTCTCGGAAAGGAAGAAAAAGGATTACGCATAATATATCAAGCGGCAAAATATATATGTTGTTAAATCTTTTCAAAATCGAATCATTGTTTACCTTTTAATATTGTACAAGAGGCTAAATAAAGTTAACATATTTCGAAAGTTATAGAATGCTGTTTGAGCATGTTAAAGTAGCCAATATCTGACAATTGTTTATTTCTTACGAGCTTTTAAATCATATTCCATCGTGTAAGATAAAACAATTATCAATATTTGAAACCATTTTCTCGGAATGGGCCAAACATAAAAGTTTAGTTATTTTCGTCCTTCAATTAATGAAATATTTTATTATTCAGATTTTTTTAAATTAAAATTTAAGGTTCAAATCTATAAAAAGGTGTTATGGATGCGCATATGTTACCACTATTTATTTTTTTTCAAAACAAATAGAAAAATTTATGTTTTATTATAAAACTAATGATAAAACTAGATTCAGTTTTTCATGAATTAAAAAATTTTTTTACGAATTCGTAAATCGAATTTTCAATGATAATTGCTGAAAGTTTAAATGCATTTTTTACCATTACTATACTTTTCATATTATTTTTCAACTTGACCTCTCTTTGTTTATTAAAAGTAAGTTGACATTTGGTGTAAAGTTTTAGAGTAAAAATTTAAACTCAAAAAGTTATAGAAAATTATTTAATGTGAGAGATTCTTATAAAAGACTTGTTTTAACCAGATAAATTTAACACACATCAAAAAACATTTATAGTTTTTTTTAGCAATCAGAATGCCATCTCTTAATTAACTTTGTAAATAATTTTGAGATTTGGTGAGAATAAATTAATTAATTTTCCAAACAAAATACAGCAAACTGTAATATATCTATCAACATTCTTTTTTAGTTGATTTTAGAAATCTTAAGTTAATTTTGAGACTATTGTATGGTAAAAGAATTGCAATTAAACAATGATTTTTGGACTAAACCTTTTCAAAATCATGCATTTTTATTTTGTTTTGTATTAATTTTATTAAATTAAATTAGAATGCTCTTTTTTTTGAAATTTTAAAATTTGCTTTTATTTTTGACACACTAAAATTTTCCACAATGGTTGCAGTGGGCATAATAATAAGTTTTTATGATATGTTAAAACCTTTTTCAAGCACAAAATCATCATTGCTCAAAAAAAAAATAAATTATATTAATAATAATAACTTTTTATCTACGGGTTTGACTGAAGCGTTCTAAGACATAATCTTAATGAGTTGTAGAAATACGGTTAAATATTTGTGCAAACGATATTTAAAGTTATGAAATGAGACACAAAAGTGAATCTTCGGCGAATAAGCTAAACGCGTCCTTATTTCACGACAGATACTTGACCTTTTAAGATAGGTGGGGTAGCCGCAATCTTGAAAATATGTTACCAATAGTTTAGCCTGCCGATATGTTACCAATAGTGAGAGGTTGATAGTTAGGGATTTATTTTTAAACTCCCCTTTTTAGTCTGATTTGGAAGCTTGAAATATCGTTCTCACAAATGAATTTGCATATTTAACTTCTTGAACCAAATATCGCACATGACACGTGACATTCCGATTACGAAATCTTCACAGTCGGATTTAATCGGATATTCACATATTAGTATTCAATGAGGGGGGGACTCAAATATGTTAATTAATAAAGGCAGACGATATTTTAAGTTACGAAATCATGCTTACAAACGCATTTTCCCTGAATCACCATGTCTTTTTTTGACGGATTTGGATTTCTGACTTCCCAAGATATAGAGGTAACCGCTAACTGGGAAAAGAGGTTCCAGATGTTTGGTCAGGAGAAAGGTCCAAAGTAGGGACCGCTTTATTGTTAATTTTATTTTTTGCGTATTTTACCCAAACTCGAAAAGTTTATAAGCGAATCAAAAAATATGTTTCCCAGAGTTGTAAAATTTATATTCCCAAAGATAATTCCCGCAAAAAGATTTTAATAGTTTTTTTTTATTTCATTTAAAAATAGTCGAATAATTTTTAAATTGCAAGGTGCGTAATTTTTTGTACCATTTAAAAAAATTCAAAATACAAATTTTGAATGAAATGAGTGAGAACACTACAACTTCAATAATTTTTTTATCCTTCTTTTGCTAAAAATCGTTTCAAAAATTTTTTGTTTCGTTTTTTATTTTACTTTTTTCGGTGTTCTTTTCATAACAGTTAATTTAATAATAATTGAATTTTTAATATACGACGTTTTTTAAAAATATTCATTTTTCTAGAACTTCTCAACCGATTTCTTTCAAATTTTGTATTTTATCAAATAATATTACATTCTTTAAAATAATTCAAAAATTTGTATACCTTACGATTCAAATTTTTTTCCGACTGTTATTAAATAATAAATGATAAATAAATTATATATTATAGTACTATAATTTAATATATTATAGTATTATAAATTATTTTTTTTGGTTGGAATTATCATTGATAAACGAAGTTTATAAATGTGTGTAAAAGTTTTTCAACTCACGAAAAAAGTTCTCGATATATGCAATGATTTTGATATAAGCAAAAAGTAAAATTAACATTAAGATGTCCAAACTTTGGACCGCTTTCTTGATCAAACAATTGATAACTATCAAAATTTGATCAAACTACTGATATATAAACCAGACAGCGACTATCTTCTACATTTCGTAGGCCAGAAATCAAAATAGGTCGGGAAAACTGTTTTCTTTGTTCAGATAAAGTATGTTTTCGTGGCGGATTTTGTAACTTAAAATAATAATTAATTAGCGTGTTTCTAATCCCCTCTCGAAGCATTAAAATTGAGTCCTAGTACACGGAGTACCGATCATTAGATCAAAAGTTATTCAGGATTTTTCGTTTTTTTTTTCTCCGCACTTTTCACTCAGTTCCTGAATTTTACATAAGGATAATGCATATTTCCTTCTCCATTTTTCTCATTCTCTTTTTGCTTTCTTCTTCAATTTCTACATAATTTAAGTTTCAGTTTTCTGCCTGAAATTTCCAAGAAATAGTAAAACGTATCGTTTTCCGTTTTGAATCTGGAAGAACCATCTCATACAAACAGTTCTATCATTCTGTTACTTCACAAAAGTATTTTGTATCTAATGTGTCTACTTCTGCGATTCTATCTGATACTAGGATGAACCGAAAAATACACCTTTTTCTCAATCATAGACATGTTCAGACATGTTTGTGGTTGATCGTTATTCTTTTTCATAAGTTTTGAAATAGAAGAAGAAGAAGAGTATCTTCTTAGAAATGAAAACCTGTCACAGACTTGAAAGTGCTTCGTTCATCATAACTGTTCCGATGGATCACGTGCTGTCTAATACTTCACTATGACCGCTTATATTGTTGAGATTCAGGCAAATGGATAATTTAGAACTTTAACGTTTGTCTACGTTTATAAACAAATCACTCTCTGGAAAAGAAAATATTTTTCTTTTAAAAAGTACAAAACATTACGATGAGTACTCATCTTGAAATTGGAATTATTTTATTCTTTTTAAATATTGGAATTGGAGTTTTTTGATTTTACGATATTCATACACTTTTTACAGGAATAATACAATATATTACAAATAATACTCACCTTGAAGATGAGGTTCTTATTCATTTTATCTCTAGAAGTGGGAACGTTTCTATTCTCTACTATTAAGAACTTTTAATACGAAACCAAATATTCTTCTTTTAAAAAGTACAAAACATTACGATGAGTACTCATCTTGAAATTGGAATTATTTTATTCTTTTTAAATATTGGAATTGGAGTTTTTTGATTTTACGATATTCATACACTTTTTACAGGAATAATACAATATATTACAAATAATACTCACCTTGAAGATGAGGTTCTTATTCATTTTATCTCTAAGTGGGAACGTTTCTATTCTCTACTATTAAGAACTTTTAATACGAAACCAAATATTCTTCTTTTAAAAAGTACAAAACATTACGATGAGTACTCATCTTGAAATTGGAATTATTTTATTCTTTTTAAATATTGGAATTGGAGTTTTTTGATTTTACGATATTCATACACTTTTTACAGGAATAATACAATATATTACAAATAATACTCACCTTGAAGATGAGGTTCTTATTCATTTTATCTCTAGAAGTGGGAACGTTTCTATTCTCTACTATTAAGAACTTTTAATACGAAACCAAATATTCTTCTTTTAAAAAGTACAAAACATTACGATGAGTACTCATCTTGAAATTGGAATTATTTTATTCTTTTTAAATATTGGAATTGGAGTTTTTTGATTTTACGATATTCATACACTTTTTACAGGAATAATACAATATATTACAAATAATACTCACCTTGAAGATGAGGTTCTTATTCATTTTATCTCTAGAAGTGGGAACGTTTCTATTCTCCACTATTAAGAACTTTTAATACGAAACCAAATATTCTTCTTTTAAAAAGTACAAAACATTACGATGAGTACTCATCTTGAAATTGGAATTATTTTATTCTTTTTAAATATTGGAATTGGAGTTTTTTGATTTTACGATATTCATACACTTTTTACAGGAATAATACAATATATTACAAATAATACTCACCTTGAAGATGAGGTTCTTATTCATTTTATCTCTAGAAGTGGGAACGTTTCTATTCTCTACTATTAAGAACTTTTAATACGAAACCAAATATTCTTCTTTTAAAAAGTACAAAACATTACGATGAGTACTCATCTTGAAATTGGAATTATTTTATTCTTTTTAAATATTGGAATTGGAGTTTTTTGATTTTACGATATTCATACACTTTTTACAGGAATAATACAATATATTACAAATAATACTCACCTTGAAGATGAGGTTCTTATTCATTTTATCTCTAGAAGTGGGAACGTTTCTATTCTCTACTATTAAGAACTTTTAATACGAAACCAAATATTCTTCTTTTAAAAAGTACAAAACATTACGATGAGTACTCATCTTGAAATTGGAATTATTTTATTCTTTTTAAATATTGGAATTGGAGTTTTTTGATTTTACGATATTCATACACTTTTTACAGGAATAATACAATATATTACAAATAATACTCACCTTGAAGATGAGGTTCTTATTCATTTTATCTCTAGAAGTGGGAACGTTTCTATTCTCTACTATTAAGAACTTTTAATACGAAACCAAATATTATTCTTTTAAAAAGTACAAAACATTACGATGAGTACTCATCTTGAAATTGGAATTATTTTATTCTTTTTAAATATTGGAATTGGAGTTTTTTGACTTTACGATATTCATACACTTTTTACAGGAATAATACAATATATTACAAATAATACTCACCTTGAAGATGAGGTTCTTATTCATTTTATCTCTAGAAGTGGGAACGTTTCTATTCTCTACTATTAAGAACTTTTAATACGAAACCAAATATTCTTCTTTTAAAAAGTACAAAACATTACGATGAGTACTCATCTTGAAATTGGAATTATTTTATTCTTTTTAAATATTGGAATTGGAGTTTTTTGATTTTACGATATTCATACACTTTTTACAGGAATAATACAATATATTACAAATAATACTCACCTTGAAGATGAGGTTCTTATTCATTTTATCTCTAGAAGTGGGAACGTTTCTATTCTCTACTATTAAGAACTTTTAATACGAAACCAAATATTATTCTTTTAAAAAGTACAAAACATTACGATGAGTACTCATCTTGAAATTGGAATTATTTTATTCTTTTTAAATATTGGAATTGGAGTTTTTTGATTTTACGATATTCATACACTTTTTACAGGAATAATACAATATATTACAAATAATACTCACCTTGAAGATGAGGTTCTTATTCATTTTATCTCTAGAAGTGGGAACGTTTCTATTCTCTACTATTAAGAACTTTTAATACGAAACCAAATATTATTCTTTTAAAAAGTACAAAACATTACGATGAGTACTCATCTTGAAATTGGAATTATTTTATTCTTTTTAAATATTGGAATTGGAGTTTTTTGATTTTACGATATTCATACACTTTTTACAGGAATAATACAATATATTACAAATAATACTCACCTTGAAGATGAGGTTCTTATTCATTTTATCTCTAGAAGTGGGAACGTTTCTATTCTCTACTATTAAGAACTTTTAATACGAAACCAAATATTATTCTTTTAAAAAGTACAAAACATTACGATGAGTACTCATCTTGAAATTGGAATTATTTTATTCTTTTTAAATATTGGAATTGGAGTTTTTTGACTTTACGATATTCATACACTTTTTACAGGAATAATACAATATATTACAAATAATACTCACCTTGAAGATGAGGTTCTTATTCATTTTATCTCTAGAAGTGGGAACGTTTCTATTCTCTACTATTAAGAACTTTTAATACGAAACCAAATATTCTTCTTTTAAAAAGTACAAAACATTACGATGAGTACTCATCTTGAAATTGGAATTATTTTTTTCTTTTTAAATATTGGAATTGGAGTTTTTTGATTTTACGATATTCATACACTTTTTACAGGAATAATACAATATATTACAAATAATACTCACCTTGAAGATGAGGTTCTTATTCATTTTATCTCTAGAAGTGGGAACGTTTCTATTCTCTACTATTAAGAACTTTTAATACGAAACCAAATATTCTTCTTTTAAAAAGTACAAAACATTACGATGAGTACTCATCTTGAAATTGGAATTATTTTATTCTTTTTAAATATTGGAATTGGAGTTTTTTGATTTTACGATATTCATACACTTTTTACAGGAATAATACAATATATTACAAATAATACTCACCTTGAAGATGAGGTTCTTATTCATTTTATCTCTAGAAGTGGGAACGTTTCTATTCTCTACTATTAAGAACTTTTAATACGAAACCAAATATTCTTCTTTTAAAAAGTACAAAACATTACGATGAGTACTCATCTTGAAATTGGAATTATTTTATTCTTTTTAAATATTGGAATTGGAGTTTTTTGATTTTACGATATTCATACACTTTTTACAGGAATAATACAATATATTACAAATAATACTCACATTGAAGATGAGGTTCTTATTCATTTTATCTCTAGAAGTGGGAACGTTTCTATTCTCTACTATTAAGAACTTTTAATACGAAACCAAATATTCTTCTTTTAAAAAGTAAAAAAAACATTACGATGAATGAAATTATTCTATTCTTCTTAAATATTGAAGTTGGAATTTTTCGATTTTACGTTATTCATACACTTTAAAAAGAAAAAATGTTCTTTTTTTTAATAAGTACAAAACATTTCGATGAATATTTATCTTGAAGTTGGAATTATTTTATTCTTGTTAAATATTAAAGTTGGAATTTTTCGAGTTTAATTTATTCATACTCTTGTTAAAAGAGTAAAATATTCTTATTTAAAAGTGCAAAATATTGCGGAAAATACTCATCGTGAAGTTGTTATATGCGTTAAGTCTAGAAGTAGGAAAGTTTCTATTCTCTACTATTCACACACTTTTAATACGAAATAAATAGTCCTCTTTTAAAAAGTGTTAAACATTGCGATGGATTCTCATCGTGAAGTTGGAATTGTATTAAATATAATGCAACACATTATTATTTTGCAATTCGGAAATTTTGGTAATTTTTTTATTTTCGTTATCAATTAATGTTTTTTTTCTCATAATATGATACAATATCCAAACATGCAATTTCGTTTAAATAATTAACATTTATTACCAAGAAAACTGATATAAAACTTTTATTTTTTGTTCTATAATTTTAGTAGTTAGTATAAAATCTTTTATATCAATTTATTCTAAAGGTATTTTACTGAGAAAAAAATAAAAACACTTCTCATTTGGACATTTTGCTTTAGATTAGGTTTTGATTTCGATTTCAATATTCCGGGAAGAAATCAAATTGATGGTGTATCTTAACGTCCGAATTATTTTATTGTAACATGAAAAGTGCCACTATTTAAAAAAATGATAACTAATTTACATTTCATATGAATAATATTTTCTTTTTCCGGCTACCATTACTGGGCTTTTAAAAAAAACTGTTTGCTCGAAATTTCATAAACTAGATTTTATTTTCATAAATGTGTAATTAATAATAAAAAATTTTTTTACGAAAGTAAATGTTAATATTAAAAGCATATTACTACCTCCAGTTATAATTTAGAAGGAAAGACTTGTCTTTATGAAGCTTGAAACCTTAAATTGTCAAAATACTACGCATTACCAACAAAAATGATTTCTAGATTAAACTATTAATCCAGTTGAATTTTATTAATTCTGTTAAGGAAACTAATAGTTTTTAATTAAGATTATTATACACTAAGGTGAAAAAAGTCATGGAATAGCAATATACGAATATACACCGTTTCATGCAAAATGTATCCATACAAAATGGATATATGGGTAGGGCACTGGAAAGACTTATAATTGTGTTCAAGTTAGTGATCTGAGAATGTTTCTGATATAACTATGACGGCAAGACGAGAATTTACAGACTATGAACGTGGAATGATAGTTGAAGTTAGATGCATAGGACATTCAATTTTGAAAATTGCGGGGGAATTCAACATTCCTAGATCTACAGTGACAAGAGAGAGCCGATAATACCTAATTTGAGGCATAACATCCCACCATGGACATCGCAGTAGCTGACCGCCTATTGAACGAGACCGCCGACGTGTGCGTGGAACTGTCAGTGTTAACAGACAAGTAACATTGTTGTTTCTTATTCCAATTGATCCAGTCTTTAGATAGATCAAGTTCAGAAGAGCGTTCACCCACATAGAGTCGTGAACCAGCACAGGTTTTTTTTAAAGAGATCATTCTTCTCCAGCTCTAAACAGTAGAGCAAATTGTCTGGAATAGATTGGTATGAATTGCACTTGAGGCATGCAGGACACTCCTTTTATCCTTCCATGTATATAATTGTACGAGCATGTCTACTGATGAATCTGGTAATGGTGGTCTGTAATTTTCTATAGCCCATCAGCTCTTGGGCAGCCCAAGAATGTTTTTGTTGGTACCAGTCATGAGCAGGGGTAATCCTCCAGGTCCTGCTGTTATTGGCTCTCACTTCAGCTTGGTTGGTAGGACGGTGGGTTCGTGTTCGTGAAATGGGAGTTTAAATCCCCCCAGCCGAAAAGTCCCCGTGTGATGACTGCTGCATGTTAAATATGTCGGGGTCATGAAGTCCTCCAAATTCTCACAACAAAGCAGTATCTTTAGGGGTAATGAATTGTAGATTGATCGTTCTCTGATTCTGGTCAAAATTACAATCTGTGGATGAATGATTGGAGTATGATTAGGTCCTCCCTGTAAAACGGCCTGTAACGTGTATGTGGCTGAAGTCTTATTCTTTGTTATTGATGGCAGCACTGAAAAAATACAAAACGCTCTCGCTGCTTTAGAATTTCGTTTGATTTCAAGCAGGCTTGCTGTCATTGGCAAGTAGCATAAGTAAAAAGAACAACAACTCTAATTCTCCTTTTTTATAAATATATTTACAAGACAAATTTTGTGCTTATGCTACTTTGGCTTTTGTACAGGTATGTATTTGGTTGACATGTATTTGGCTATATTGTTTTTATGCTACATCTTTAAATTGAATTTTAATATATTTAAGAATATGCTTGAACTACAATGTCATCTTCTAGTTTGTTGTTGTTGCTTAGAATACCCTAGTGGTCTAACCTAACTTGACCAATTCCATGTCCTAGCCCATAAACTTCCAGAAAAGCTAAGAACTGAAGAGTTTACTTTATTTATTTTTTTATTTATTTTTTTTTATTTTTTTATTTTTAATCTTCGTCCATTTTAAAATTGACACAGTGTAAAATGTTTCTGGGCGATGTCTGAGCATTTTGATAATTTTTGTATACATTAAAAAATTTTTCGCTTCATGTACAACTCAAGTGACCTATGGCAAAGCGTGATAGGAAATTCAGCTGTTTTCTAAGTCCATAAAAAATAAGGGCATTTCCAGGACGTTTTCTAGAGTACCAATTATGTATGGGGGGAACCCTCCAAAGATCCGTGTGGGGTTTTTCAGACTGGGCAAAAACCTCATTGAGTGAGGTAAGCATATTTGATTTTGATTGTGAATGTTCAAACGAAGTAGCTCTAGCTAGTGAGTCCGCTATCTCGTTGCCAGTTGCTCTAGTATTGGATCAGTCAATAGCCATACGTGCTCAAAATCCGACTCAGCGATACTTTCAACAGGACATAGGTCATTTTGAAATAATTAATTGCCATTAATTCCTACATGAGGTGGATTCCACTGAATATGAACTTCAAAATGAGTTGAAAGCCTAAAGATTCTTTTCGAAATCGAAGTTCCAACCCTGTCTCCAATTCAGTTACATTAGTATCGGATCCAAGTACTTTCAGTTACTTTAGTATTGGATCAGTCAATATCCATACGTGCTCAAAATCCGACTCAGCAATACTCTCAACAGAACATATGCCTTTTAAAAATAGCCTTGAGCTCTGATCTGAATACGGAGCGAAACTGAATAGTCTGAATAGGAATTGATCTGAAGTCCAGTCCTGGTGAAGTCTTGAGCGCAGTGAGTGAACAGTCCCCCCTTGTGAGTAAAAAGGGGGGATTGCTTAATGCATGGAACGGAAACCTGGATGGACTTGGATCTCTCTTAGATAGCTCTCCACATCCCCCCAATGCTCTGGAAAGGGCTCTATAGAGCAGTTATCTAGTGAGAATCTAAATTAACGCTCTTTCCTATCTCTCTCTCTGTGTATGTGCAGAGCAGTTTGGAATAGTGAGTCCAAATGCAATAGAAGAGGGGGCGGTTCCTCAAATTACGCCTCTTATGAGACGAAGGAAGATGAAGGAGGTAGAATATCGATTTTCGCATCTTAATCGTACCTAAATGACAGACCACGTAGAAATAAAAAGGATTTTGATGATCCTAAAGAGTGTGTTCATAATGCAAATAGGGCATTACTCTTAAAAGTATTGTTTCTTCTTGAATCGGCTTTTATATCCTCTGAAGAATCGGTTTGCAATTTTATTTAGGAGAAAAAAAAGACTAAACGAACACTTTTCTTAAAGAACTGAAATAGAATAGTTTTTTTCTTCTTTTTTTTTTAATTATCGATAATTGAAAGTTAAAATAATTTGAAACTAAATTGTTAAATAATAGGCTTAAAATTTATTTTTAGAGTAGCTACACATTAAACGAATATCTGATGCATATTTAAATTAGTCACTACTTGGCTAACGATTTGTTAAGCTGTTTGTTGGCACCTTGTCGAGTTTGAGTAACGCCATTAACGTCAACCCTTTCGCCTATTCATTAGTTCGTGGTTGGGCTTTACTATGAATCATTCGAATATGATATTTGATTACTATTAATTTAATCTTTTGATAAAAAAAAAATTATACTTCTATGATGACGTTTGGGATCATCAGAACCATATGATTGTTATCATATCCACTCGGGATGTAATATGTTATGTTTTCTGTTAATTATTAAATAAACTGTTATTTGTTCATAACTTTTTTGTCGTTCGTCATAATTGGGACACAGTAGTTGGGGCACAAAAGAGTGCGTGACAACTTACGCTTAAAAAAAAGGCCTTCATTGGCCAATGGGAAATTAAACGAAAACGTTAGATACCGAAGATGATGGTGATCAAAAGAACTTGAAAATAAATATTTTGATGACTAAGGCACGAGACTGACGACTGCTTTGAAGTCGAATTGTTAGAGATGTCATGGCCCAACATGGCCTGTAGTACCGAGGAGTCGTAAGTAAGATGATGAATTTATGTCTGCATTCAAACACAGAATTTTTTCATTTGGACACTAATGAAGGTCCTCCTTTATAGACCCAAAGCTGTAGTATGTTTGTTTATGTGGTAATATTTGCATTTTTTTATATTGTTAAGCTTTATTTATGTATAGCATAAAGTAAACCCTCCACTCTCTCACTTTTGATGATAGAGTGTCATTCCTCGGCAATTATTCAATATATATATATATATATATATATATATATATATATATATATATATATATATATATATATATATATATATATGTATATATATATATATATATATATATATATATATATATATATATATATATATATATATATATATATATATATATATATATATATATATATATATATATATATATATATATATATATATATATAGACTTCACAGATCTGGAGAGACTTTCTACCAGTTTTGATAGGTGGCCATAAGAATTGATTTCGAGTCGTCCACTTACAGTTAGTTCGGTTTGCTGCTTAACCTGTGTTCTTCAAACCATGGTTGCACAAGTCTTGATGTGTGAATCGAAGCAGTTATTCTACTGGAAGAAAAATGTACCCGATATATTGCCATTGAGTTCGAGGAGCAGCACTTGTCCACATGCATCTCTGAGTTCGTGGTTCGAACCAAGAGAATTAAGAGACATGAACCAAACCATGAAAGATATTCCCACATCATAATAATTCAGGCGGGTGTTTTTGTTTTGATCAGATAGTGTATAATAAAATTTACGCTTCACTTTAGAAAATAATCATTTTTTTACCTTTTACTTTGTTTTTTTTTAATTCTGATCATTACCAAAAAGAAATTTTGTTTCATTAGTTTTGAATACTTTTGCGTATTAACTGGAGTATAATTATTTTTTTACCATTCATTTTTGTCATTCATAATTTTGATCCTTAATTTAAAATAAATTCCTTAAAATAAAAAATTGCCTCATTGTTTTTGAATACTTATAAATGTAAAAAAAAATTACTTTTTTCCTACAATATAATTACTTTATTTACAGTACATTTTGTCATTCATAATTTTGACCATCATCAAAATTGCTTCATTGTTTTTGAATATTTACAAAAAATTTTACTTATTACCTAGAGCAATACGTGAAATTTCTACATCCAGCAGGCCATTGGCGATCAAATCTTTATTACGGGCAAAAAAGTAACAATTGACTCCAGAGTAACAATTGACTTTTGTGTAACAGAATTACAGAATTTGACGGAAGGGCTGAAATTGTCATATGGTATTTAGTGCCGAAATACAGCGTTATACATACATGTAATAAATGTATTGAGGCATTTTTGATCTTTACATTTTGTGAAATTTTTCATATTTTATGGACTTTATGTGGATATGTAGATGATGTTAAAATCCTTAAGACCTTATGGTTACCTTATTTTAAGTTAGTATTATTAGTACATTGCAATAAACATATTATGCATCCTATGGTTTTAGGTTATAGTACTTTTTTTTTGTCAACAACAAGTTCCATATACTACACCTGCCAACATTTTAAAAATTGATCAGAATTTTAGTGAATAAAATGGCTAGCAAAACGTTTAGTCTGCTAGTATGGTAGAAATTTCATGCCTTGATCTAGAAAATAATGAATTTTTTACCATATATTTTGTCATTGATGGCTCTGAACATCGTTAAAATGATATTGATCTTCATTATTTCTGAATACCTGTAAATATAAAGAACTTTTATTACCTAGAATATAATAACTTTTCTTTTATCCTAGATTTTGTTATTCATGGTTTTGACCACCGTAAAATAAAATCGCTTTATTATTTTTGAATACCTACAAGTATAAAGAACTTTATTATTTAGAATATAATAAATTTTTATCTCACATTTTGTTATTCATGGTTTTGAGTATCGTCAAAAAGAAATTTTGTTTCTTTATTTTTGAACACCTATAAATATAAAGAACTTTATTGCTTAGATTGTAATAACTTTTTTATACTCCACATTTTGTCATTCATTATTTTGATCATAGTCAGGAAGAAAAATTACCTCATCGTTTTTGAATACCTATAAATATAAAGAACTTTACGAATTACCTAGAATATAATAACTTTTTTAACCTACATTTCGTCATTTTCGATTCTGACCATCGTCCATTCCGACAGCTCCCATGACACACGAAATCCCAATTTTCTCTCACCTCTATTTGCGTGCGAACCCTGAGGAAAAAGGTTTTTTTCTCCAGGAGTCGGGAGCGAAAGGGGAAAATGGTGTCCCATTCTGTCCCGTCCATTCTTCGTTTTCCGCTGAAAGGGAGAGCTCACATCTCATCAATTCCGAGCTCCATCCCCCCAGACAGATTGCATGCCAGGTAGGGAAGAAAAGATGAACCATGGGAAGATGGTCGAGGGATGGTGCGGCCGGAGAGAGAACAGAGGAGAGAAATTTTCTTTCTGGAGCCAGCGTCTTCGGAAATTGCAGAGCCCGATGTCCATTACAGCGTCCATGTCTGAGTTCTTGATGCGAGAAATTGCCTTGTAGCTTTTAGTGGGCACCCAAGGGTGCCTCCCCACCTTCACCTCCTACTCCTTCAGAAAGATTCGGTGTGTATATGCAGAAGGGAGCATGTGCAAAGTTATTTGTGGATGCGCGCGTATACTCTATTTTATTTTGAGATTCTTTTTTTTTTTCTTCCCTAAAAAGGGAAATGGAAGTGGTGGCCCGTTGTCCCCAAGGATACCATTCCTTGAAATAAGCTCATGTGATCGGAAGGGATTCCCTTTCTTTGGGATTTTGGACCATTATTCTTGCACGCTGTCCTTTCGATAATCCCCATTCCATATCGAGGATCCTTCAAAGCAGGAGAATACGTGCTCCCTATTTAGTATTCAGGTCTCAAAAGTGAATTATATTGTAATGGGATAGTTTGATTTATTTTTATTCTGAGTTTTGGTATAGTTAGAGGATTGGTTTGCTCAGTTCAAGATGACATATCTAACCAGCTTATCCTCTTTTTCAAAACTTTCTAAGACATAAAAGTTTGGTAAATAAAAAGTATTTTTCTATTTTAAGTATGAGAAATAACCACCTTCTTAAAGTTTCAGTACATCACCATACTAATTCGTGAATAATAATTTTTATTATTCCATCAAAAGTTTCTGGTAGTGAATTTAATAGAAAATCAATTGGAACTTGCAGAAATGAGCAGTATCTCAGCAAAATTTGAACTAACAAGGCAGTGTCACTTATAGAAGTTTAAAATTTCGACGTCAAACAAACCTCAAAATTTGTCGTTGAATTCGAATGTGTTTTTTTTTCTTTTATTTTCAAAACGCCTCTGAAATGCAACGAGAAAGCGTGTGTATGTTTTGTCCCAGAATAAATAACGGTTGCAATATTTTATCTAAAGTAATATTTTGTTATTAATTTTTATTATTTCTTTTATTTTCGCTGTACTTTTTTTTCTCTTTAAATTTTAAATATTTTTTAATTAATACATTCTTATATATTTCTTATTAACCGTGTTTCTTGTATTTTTCTAACAGTAAATATATTTTTTAACGAAAATGAAAACTATTGCTTGATATATAGGAAGTAGTTCGCGACTTTTGTAACGTTAACAGTACATTCGTTTTTCCTATTTATCGTTATTGAATGATGTAGTTTGATTTCTTTACAAAATAGAAGCATAATTAACTTTGTTTTCAAAACGAAGTTAGAGGTTGTCTTTTTGCAGCTCTTTCAGTTTTTTTTTTCTTTTTTAACCAGGAAATTTACATAGCTTAAATCTTCGTTGAAACTTACCTATACACAGTTAGATCATTGCATATCCAGAATAAAATAAGTAAATCAGAGGAAGTCGAACATGAGGGGAAAATAAAATTTTGTCGAATGCTGGTTTTGAACCTAACACTTCTCGAATTATGAATGCTTGTCTTTTTCCTATTGAGCTGCCAGAACGTCAAAGATTGTGCAATTTTTTGTGCTAAATAAAAAGTTTTTGGGAATAACTCGGAAGGCTTCAAAATAAATAACATACTCGAGTTCTGCTTTTCAAAAGCTTTGAAAAAAGATATCAAAATTTCATGTTGGCGTCGTTTCCTTGTAAATGGAAAAATCTTGAAAAAAAGTGATTATTAAAATTTTAATATTAAAATAAATTACACACGTTATTAAAAATTTAAAACTGCGAGTAAGGGCTAATTTTCCACGATATATTTTAAAGATAACAAGCAGTTTGAAAAGTGTGCATTATACAAGTATTAAATTATTCTTGCAAAAAGTTTTCGCATTTAGGGTAAGCGTTGTTTACACTTTTAATTGTTCTTTAAAAACAAGTTACGAAGTTTCACAAGTTGCCAGAAATAAATTTAAAACTTAGCATATTTCCCAACAAAATTAATCTTCAAAAGTTTTTAAAAAGATAACATCAAATTTTCTTTCCAAGCCGGCATTTGCAACACAATGCATTTTCTGGCCATTACTCAGTGATCAGCAGAAGCGACTTGAAAAATGCGAAATAAAAAGAATTTTAAAACTTATTACTTGGTGAAGTCTTAAAACTAAACGGCGTAGATAAAAATCTAAAAATTCATTTTCAAAAATCGGTAATTATCAAAACATCGTTAATTTTCGCTCATGAAATAATAAGAGGAAGAAACTGAAAAAAAAGCTCCTTCTGATCAATACATCAACTCGAATTGAAATCAAATTAAGGAAAATACGTCGCGCAAAAACACGACACGGTAATTACTTTTCAATCGGATGGGACAAATTTGACGCAATCTGTCAAGACGCCATTTTTCCTTTCCAAGTAAGGAAATTTAGAAATAATTAATACTCGATACCACGTTTTGGAAAACTAAGAGAATGTTATAAAAAAGAATGAAAGAAAGAACGAGCCTGCGCCGTAGATGGCGCCACAACGTGTTGCCATACTCGTCTACAGTAATAAAATTAAAAATGGAAGTCTCTTACAGCATCGTCTGCTGAAAACGCATTCATCCGAATTTATCGTTTATGAACCGTGGCGTAACTAAATATTAATTAAGCCATAACTGTGTTACCATAAATTGATGACATAATTAAGCCTGAAGCGCTTCTGATGTTGATATATGACGAACGCTGAATGAAAAGAACGAAAAGCACTTTATGCAGGAAATGCGGATTTAATGACTACACATTAAAAGTAACGGAATAAAAAATATTCTCATAATGTATTTAAAATGGGTCTTTATTGTTTTTTTTTCCATTCTGCTGCATTCTTGCATAGCTTATAAAGACTGTTTAAAGAAGATGTAAGATTTAGCGTCAAATAAAACTTGTATCCTTTTAGCTTATTTGAGTAAATTTAATTTTCAGAAAGAATAATTAGTTATCAAGCATGTTAGAATTTTAAAAAAAATCATGTTATAAAACGTTTATCATTTTTATAAGGAGCTTTTTGTTCTGTAATGCCTGACAAATTGACTTTTCAGTGTTGTTGGAGCTAAATCAGGGGAAACATATGAAAAACGCTCTTAAGAAGAAATAACCTCATTTTTACATGGATCATTTCTTAATACCTCCTGGCCGTCGTACTAACCGTGATAGTTTTTCCCCTCCATGCAACTTAAATGTGGATTAGTTCCATTAAAATGTCCTCCACGAAGGCTTGTTTGTTCTAATGTTTGTTCCATGCATTCCCTTCTTTTCTGGGTTCAGTTTAAAATTAAACGGCTTGGAAATTGAACATTGATAATAGTAACCCTAAAAATGGATTGACTGTTTTTATAATGCAGGTTTTAAAATAAAATCGTAAATAATTATTTCACAATTTTTAGACACAATTATTACATGCTATATTCCTATATTCACTTAATTATCGCTGTTTCGGTTTTCCAACTGTTTTAATTTCCCTTTGGTCAAACCTTTCTCATAGAGAGTCAAACTATCATCATTTAGAAATATTTGACCCAGTTTGTACACCTGTGAAAAGTAAAAGGATAATTTCAATAATGATACTAACAGATGACAAAAAAAAAGCTGTTGTCAAGTAATTGTAATTTGATTATGTTTTTAAATAATAGAAAAACTTTTATGTAAGAAACTGATCTATTGGGCTGTGTTTTCTTCGCATATAATATAGACCAGAAAAACACTAACTCTTTAATTATGCTGAGAGAAAATGTTTTTACAGATTGCAATATTAAATAAAACTTAATGATTATAAACTTTTTAAAAAATAACAAAATTTAACTGGCTATTTAAAATAATTTTACGCTATAGACAAAAATTGGAAATGAAGGAGACAATAATAGATATTTGTATGAATTTTATTACAGCTCACCATATTTCGATTTTCGTACAAACACAAACAGAATCCTAATCTTCTTCTTCTTCTTGAGCTTGTCAGATATGTAGCACCTCTGCATTTTGTTGCATTTTGTACCATGCTCCAAGCTCAATTTTTTCCTAATTCCATTGTCTTGGGTCGCCTACTTTGTTTATATAGTCTGACAGTCCCTTAATGGAGTTAAGGTGAAGCTCTTTAGGATATGGATTGCCTAAAGTAGTGAGGCGCGTATGAGCGAGGGCATCACACTCGTATAGGATGTGATGTGCTGATTCTACCGCTTCACAGCACTTCCGACATATTGGTTCTTGTTCAAAAAGTCCCATTCTATGTAGATGTTTCCTAAAATGATAGTGCCCAGTGATGAAGCCTACAATTATTTGAATCCTCAATCTTGGGAACCTAAGGATTTCAGAAGCAATTTTTGCAGATGAACTGCTGATCATGCTTTTAGCATGTTTTTGTCCAGGAGAATTGCGCCAAACTTTGTTCATCTCCTGTTTTTCCCATTCTAGGATGGCCTTCTTTGTAGTCTTCATGTTGATTCCACAGAAAGGTTCCGTTCCTATTGGGTTGAAAGAGGATCCCTGTTTTGCAAGTTCATCGGCTCTTTCATTTCCTTCAATTCCTATGTGTCCTGGTACCCAAATAAGAATAATTTTATTTCTTTTTGCCAGTTCTATTAGGAGATTCTTGCATTCCAGAACAATTTTTGATTTAACTTGGAATGAGTAAATAGCCATCAAGGCTGCTTGACTGTCGCTGAAAATAAGAATCCGCTTACCATGGTAGCCTTTCTTAATATTTATCTGCAGACAGTTGGCGATAGCAAGTACCTCCGCCTGAAAGACAGTAGCATATTCCCCAAGACCTTCAAAAAGATTGAATCTTGGTGACACGCCACAGACCCCCAGTCCTGAGAGGTTACCTTTCTTTGATCCATCGGTGAACCAGATTAGATCATCATTTTTTGTATCAATCGTGTTATTATCCCATTCTTCTCTGGTAGGAAAAACTACCTCAAATGATCTTTCAAACACGTACCTTCTCTCCATGCAGTCAGAAGGCATGAAACAGAACCCTAATACTCCTTTATGGAATTTATAGAAATAAAATCTTTTGTTAAACTGGAAGATTGTTGTGAATAGTTTTTGAATCTTTTTTTAGTTACAGTTTATTTGCAACAGTGTTAGGGAAAAAAATCAAGTGGGTAACTTATTTATATTAATTTGGGACTAAATTGTTAATAAATTGCTGCTTAATTGCACGTAAATTATTTCTTAATTGTCAACAAAATTTCAATTTTTGCTTAATTGTAATGTAAGTATTTGCATTATGAATATGAATTTAAATTACTACTAAATGTTGATGAAAATATAAAATCGATGTTTATCGTTTTATTTTTGCAGTAAATTTGCCGCTTAATGCCATAGAATATCTACTTAAATGTATGTGAATCGCTACTTTATTGAATGTAAATTATAAATATTTATTAAATTGTAATTATAAAATTGTTACTTAATTGCACCAAAATTCATTGTCAATTGCCATTTGAAAGGATTTAAATTGATAGTACATGAAATGTAAATCGTAGATAAAATGTAAATTTGTACTTAATTATATGAATATTGTTACCTAAATGTACATAAATTGAATATAAATTCTGTCAAAATGACTTATTCATAATTAATGTTTTTAAAAAAATTATATGCCAATTAACAACAGAAAAATAAATATCGCATTTTTCTAGACTAGGCAAATTATTTACAAAAAAAAAAAAAAAAAAAAATTCAAATTTTTATTTTATTTAATTTTTAGTTTTATTTAAAGAAAAGAAATCAATTTAAATTATCGAAAAGTTCAGTATTTTTGGCTCCTTGATTTGTAAGTTTTTGATAAATCATGAGGATGTTGAATCATGAGGAATTAAGGATGTTGAATACTTAAACAACCATAATTACGATGCACAAACAAAAGGCATTAGTTTCTAAACCAAAATTTCAAATGATATAAATGCTTAAATATTTATTGATTTTATAAAAAAAATAAATAAATAAAAAAAATTATTTTGCTGCATTCAGATAAAAAAAAAAATTTCAGCTCACAAATTTTCTTGAATTAAACTTGAAATAGAAGTTTAAGCATTAAATTAATCGAATACCAAAACATAATAAGTGTTTATCTGCTAAAATCTCGTTAAAGTTATAATTATAATAAATTTTATTCTGATGAAAGTATAATAGTTTACCAGTACAATTATAGGTTAAGATTAAATCATAATTAATTTAATTCTGAAGAAAGAATAATAGTTTATCAGCAAAAATATCTTTAAAGTTTAAACTATAACAGATTTAAGTCTAAAGAAAGATTAATAGTTTATCAGCAAAATTATTGCTAAAGTTTGGATTATGATAAATATAATTCTGAAGAAAGAATAACAGTTTATTAATAAAATATTGAAAAAGTTTTAAATTATAATAGATTTAATTCTGAAGAAAAAAAAAAGTTTATTAATAAAATTATACTTACATTTTAAATTGTAATGAATTTAATTCTGAAAGAAGAAGAATAGTTTATCAGCAAAACTATTGTTTAAGTTTCCTTTATATTTACGAAATATATTTCTTAAGTATGTTTCTTAAATATATTTCTTAAATAAATAAGATTTCGCAACTAATTTAACTCACGATAAATATTATTTTCCTGAATAAATTTTACTTAATTGATAAAAAAAGATTAAATTATACTTATTTTTCATAATATTTATCAGTATCTCACATAATTTGCCGTTCTAAAGAAAGCAGAAAAAAAGGAGAAAGTTTGATCTCATATGCATTTTACTTCAAATTATTCGTGAAAAGAGTTCGCCAGGTTTTTGTCAAAGAAATAAATTAAAGAACTTGTAATGAAAAAAAACTGAAATACTAATGGTGTTCGAATGGATTTTCATTTAAATTCCTTTTCTCAAAAAGCATTTTAATTTTTTTAATATGCGATTCAAAGTTTCATTTGCAGTTTAATCCAACATTCGAAATAATGATACATATCATAATATTACATTAACGTGAGAAGGAACGGATTATTAAATTATTTATTAATGCAATTTAATTTCAAAGCGTAAGCAGCAGTTTTGGAGGAATTCAACTTTAATGCATCAAATAGACTTCAAAATGATATCTTTGATTAATTTTGCAAAGTAATTTGTAAAAAATAATGTTTGCGATAAAAACGCATTCCCGATTTTCGAAATTCATATTCAATTAAAAATGCCGGCTTAAATTGTCGTTCCTTATTTTGTTTTAATAGAATATCTTCACATATCTTTCAGAAGATGTTAAAACATTAACAATTTTCGCTATTTTTAAAAAATAAAGGCATTTGTAATTTCGTTTAAGAAGTCGAAAGACAGATGAAATTAATTTAAAAATAATTTTAAAGATAAATATTTTTGAAGTCAATGCAGAACTTGAATGATTTTTATGCGCGATAAATTTCAAAAATAATATTGACGATTACCTTCAATTTAGAAATAATTCTTAGGATATTCAAATGCTCAAAAGAAATTTTAAGAAAATTTTAGCTTACTTAATTAATACTTTTAACACTAAGTCATATTTGTTTAGATAAATATTAATATGCACTGTTTTCTATCTTTAATCTGTGGTTTGGAAATCAACACTCCAGAAATAAAATAATTATTGCTGGAAACATTTTTAGAACTGAGTTAAAAAATAATTCTATTAGTCTATATTGACGAATTTCATAATTTTCTTACATTATGCTTTTAAAAATTCATAGTTAATTAGAAATTAAAAATTATAAGGGATTTTTTTTAATTCTCTGTGCTTTAATTGATATTCATTTTAATGACACTGATGGATTTAAATAAATAATAAGTTATTGCACGTAAATACTTTATAATTGCAATATCTGTTCAAAGCAAGTGCAGGAAGGTGCACAATATGTTCGCTATGCAACATACGGAATATAAACATATGTGCAGTGCAATAATGTATGTACGCAATGCTAGTAAACGACGCCACACCTGCTCACCTACCCCATGATTGCTTCGAAAATATTTTATTTTATTGATTATTTTATTTTATAATCGTCAACCTAATTTTGGGTTTACGATGTTTAACTCTGTATCCCTATAATTTTGAACCTAATCCAGAAGACAAGGGAACTCCTGAATCAAGTATTGGGAGAAATTCTCCTTTGTGGAGGTCTTTTCAATGGCGGTTCGGTGGTTAGTCATGATATGACTACAATTGAGAATAATTTACGTCATCAGTGTGGACAGTTCAAACAGAATTTGCATCGAACAACTAATGATGGGATTCGAGCCCGGTTCTCCTCATTGGAAGGCGAATGCTCAATCCCCTGAGCCACCACGACTCCGCGTTTATTGATTATAAACAAAATGTTACATCTAAAATTATTCCAACTGAGTTCAGGAAGCAGGAATTGAGGATTGCATGAATTGATTAAAATTTATTCAATTCCCACAATTTTTTATTGTACTACCAGCTTTACTCTTTTCGCCTCTTGCGCGCTCTGTTCGCTAACTCCATCATTTTTCCTTATTATTCATTATTTTCCACTTATATATATATATATATATATATATATATATATATATATATATATATATATATATATATATATATATATATATATATATATATATATATATATATATATATATATGGGTGATTCTCACGAAACATGACAATTCGGACCAAAAAATTTCTTCAAATTTAAAGTCTTCAAAATAATCTAAATTTTTTTTGTATACTTCTATAGTTACACTTATTAATACCTTAGAGACAGCAGTGTAGTTTATTGACATTTGCTCGAGAAAAAAAATAAAATAGAAATTCACCAAATCTTGAATGCCAGGAAAATGGCATATTAACTTATAAATTTGAGAAAACAGTCATTTTAAGCTATTAGTAAGTAACAAAACCTAGTCCTTTATGTTAGGTGGACCATGAATTGCCTAAACTAATTATTTTATCCACAGTAGAAAGATTAATGTGCAAAAAATGTTCAAATGTAATCCAAAAAATGTTTTTGTTGCTGATATGTACAGAATAAAATTGTGCGTAGCAATCTATCATTAAATTAAAAAGAACTTTGATTACATTCAGCCATATAACAATCTTACATAAATGTGATATTAGGTTAATATTTGCTTTACATTCAACTGTTTAAAAAATATTCTGGTAACTGTTTCAATGTCATGTCATTCATAAACCAGGAAAATGACAGCCAGGATAATGACAAATTCGCCATTTTATAGCATATAACTTTACTTTAATTTAATATTTTGGCCTAAGACGGTTATATTCTGTAAAAAAAAAAAAAAAGGATTTCTCAAGATAACTCACATAAATCTATGTAGTTTATGTTATTTATGATTTCAAGAAGCCAGGAAAATGACAACATAAAAACCTACTCACCTTGAAAAATTTTTTGAAATAGATTTTGAACCAGAAAAATGGTTCTTTATTCATACAACAAGACATGTTCATATAGGAGGGTATCTAATCAATCTATTAACATAAGATATTGATTGCTGGCTCTAACTATTTTGGTTATAAACCACATGGAATAATTATACAAATTAACAAAGAAAAAATAAAAATAAAAAGATAAACAACTTATTTTAGTAAATAATTTTAGCCACGGATTTGCCCGAAATGGATTTGCACATGGAAAAATTGTATAAATTAATAAAGAAATTTTTTAGTAAATAATTTTAGCCACGGATTTGCCCGAAATGGATTTGCACATGGGAAAATTTTATAAATTAACAAAGAAAATTTTTAATAAATATATTTACAAAATATGCGATTAACTCAATGATTTTATATAGAATTTTATTACTTTAGTTGGGTATCTATTGTTTTTTATCAAATTTTGCAAGAGTTTAACGATTTGTTTTTTGGATAAATAAGTATTACTACATATTCTTTTAATTCTATTAATTTCATTAAAAGTAGTATTTAAATAGATGCTCCTAGGAATATTAGAATTCCAAGTAATTAGTTTATTTATATTAAAATTAAAATCATTTCTTTTATCGTATAAATTAACAAAGCAGATATTTTCATCCTTTATAATACCCAAATCCAAAAAATTGAAATTAATATTATCATCATGATTACGAAGCAAGATTAATTCCTCGGGGTAAATATCATTTAATAAAATAGTATAGTCTCAAAAATTAAAGATAATTAAGTCATCAATATATCTAAAAACAAATTTAATACTAAGAGTGTAATTTTTTTCATAATAATGCAAAAATAAGTTAGCTAAGAGAGATGAATAATTAGAACCTTGTGGTATTCCATCAATTTGAAGAAAAATATCCCTTCCATTGTAAAGATAATTATTAAAAAGCAAAAAATTAATCAGAATTTCCCAATAATCAAAATCGCAACAAAGGATATTTTTGAAATCATAGTAATAGTTCAAAAGGACATCTTTCAGTTTAGAAAGGGGAATGCTATTGAAAAGATCCTGGAAATCAAAAGTTGCAATAGAATTTTTTTTGAGTGCTCCTCACACTATTGTATTGATATATTTTGCTTTGGCTATATTTATACAATATTAGAAAGCACTCTTTTTCGGATATAATCGTGTGGGCTGATGAAAAGATTATATCTTTTATTTTCCGATTTTTTATAAAAACTTTATCTTTTTTTTTTTTTTTTTTAATTAATTCTTTTTCTTTCCCCAGTTGTTTGTTATTATTATTATTCCCCCCCCCTTTTTTTTTCATTTGTCTGTAATTTACCTTTGTTTTATCTTCATTTTGAACTTATACATATATATATATATATATATATGCAGTCGGACCTCTATTTAACGAAGTCGCTACATCCCGAAAAAAGGTCGTTATATAGAAAATTCGTAAATAGAAATTCACCATTTGAAATACTTACACAACACAAAACAGGTATTAAATTCAAAAACACTAGAAATAATTAAAATTGCAATTGATACATCTTTATCTTGTAAATTACTATCTAATATTTATTTTATACATCTTAACCTTAAAAGAAATCTGAATAGAAAGCAAGAATAGAACAAAACATTACCCAGTGTTTCGCTATCATGCTACATATATTTTCCACTGAATAAAAAAGCTAAATTTTTATATATTGTAATTATTGCTGCATTTATTATAAAAGTAATTTTAAGCATACATTATCACATGCGTTCTTAATTTTAATTGCTTCTGATAATGTCCGTTAATTTTGTGTGAGTTTTTTGATTGAAAAAGTGTTTTTTTTTCATAATAGAGGCCTCGCATTTTTGTAATGCACCAAAAACTCTTCCTCAAACTGCAATCCAGGTCGTATTGTTTCAAATGGTTTTAACATTTCATCATATGAAGATTTGCTAATTTCTTCATCTCTTTCGTTTTCCTCACAATTTATGGCTGTATTGTTTTTATTTTTCACACCTTCCAAAATATCCGGTTCAGTTAATGTTTCGGTGGTCTCAGCTTCTGAATCAGTAAAAAGAAAATCATTAATCAGTACATCATTAATTTCGTGGGTCTCTCTTAGCTATAGCTGTTAAGTTTTTCTAAAGGGATGACATCCTCATCCTCCACACTCTCCAAATTCTTAGCGTTGACAAAGAATCCAGCTTTAGCAAAACTGTTACGAATGGTACGATCTGCAACATCATAGTTCCATGTTTTAGAAATTTCTGTTATGCTTTCTCGCAAATTGATAATTGGCATAGATTGCTTATTTTCAAGCGCAGTGATAACTTTTCATACACTTCTTTTGTGGTAGTGCAGTTTAAAGTTTTGAATCACCCCTTGATCCATTGGCTTTAAATTCGATGTTGTGTTTGGAGGCAAGTAAAAAACTGTAACGTTTTTCTGTTTTTTGTTGATTTCCTTCGAATGGGCAGGGCAATTGTCGAAAATTAGAGCAATTTTGCGATGTAATCATAAGTTTATCCAACTTTTGAATCCATTTTTCTCAAATTTCTGACGTCAGCCAAGATTTTTTGTTGAAGTCATAATCAACCTCCAAAGATTCCCTCTATCGTTCCTGCTCATTTCTTACCCAAGGAATTTGACTCTCCCCACCCCCCACTTTTTTTCTTGAGGTGTTGCATTTCCTATATGAAATGCAAACAAAAAGAGAAAGGAATTTTACTGATTTCCCTAAAAGTGGATGCGAAAATCAATGCAAGGTCATTTCCCCCATAAAATGCGTCAAACGTTCATAACTTTCTCAAATATTTTGGGAAATAGGGAAAGTTGATTTTTAAAAAAAACTCGTTAAATAGGAAATTCGTAAAATGAAAGTTCGTTAAATAGGATGCCGACTGAATAATAGAATATATATATATATATATATATATATATATATATATATATATATATATATGTTACGGGCAATGTAAATAATTGGGCATTGTTTATAATGCCCGGCCAATTTAAAAAGTGCCCAAAAGGATATGACAAAATGATAAATTATGTTGCAAATATTACATTGCCCGGTCATTATGTATAATGCTAAAAGTCAAGTGGGCAACTTAAAAATCATTTTTATTCATATTTCTTATAAAAAATAACAAATTTTTACATACCTAACTGACAAAGTAACAAACAAAAAATAACAAATAAAATTTCACATGCTGACAAACAAACCGGTGACGATGAAATAAGTACAAACAAAACTTAAGTCCAAATAAAAATAATGTATTAGATATGTACGTACTTACAAATTTATATTTACACAAAATGTCAATGTCTAGCAATACATAGAGGGTCTATTTATTAGAGCAGCTTTCTCTTTGGTGACATTTCGAGTTACATAGCTTTTTTTCTTTACGACACTTGCACTTGTCGTATTTACAGTCACCTTTACAGACACATCGACTATAGCCTTGGCCCCCTGTCTTGGATGACAATCTTGCACATTCTCTTAGTGAAATCTCTGTCTGAGGAATATCTTCGCCATATATAAACTTCTCCTTACATATTGTAAATTGGTTCCTGGCATAAAGTTGATTTAGAATTCCGTGTTTCGTGCCTAATTTATACAGATTAGCATCTGTTACTTCAAGAACAAATGCCAAAATATTTCTTCCATCGGTGCGACCTCTGTCGACATCTGGGACTCGAACTCTAACTGTGTCCCCTTTTTTAGCATCAGGGTATTTTGAGTTAGAAGTTTGAACAATTTTTTCAGCTTGTTTTTTTAGATTGCTTGCTGAAATCTGCCTAATTTTTAATATGTCGACTTTCCTTTTTTTCACATAGGGTTCTTCCGGGGAATCTTCATGCCCGAAATATTCTTGAAATTCTTTATTATGTAAAACAGGGCTTGGTTTAGCTAGCAAAGTTGAAGTTTAAACATAACTATCAAGAGAAAGTAGTTCCTCCTCATCATGTTGACTTGGACCTGGTAGCTCCGCTAACACATGTGACTCAGGTTTATTTTGCAGTGTACCTTCTTCTACAGACATTAAATTGTTCTGATCTTTTACTAGAACTTCTAAGTCCTCTTCACAATTTATATTATGCAGAACGTCTGTGGGTAAAAAACTTTTTAGACCAACTTTTAACTTTGTCCCAAACATGGCCTCATACGGAGTACAGTTGATGCCACTATGATGAGCTCTGTTCTTCATTAGCTGTACAAAACGTAAGTCATCTGACCATTTCCTGGTGCTATTGTCTTCTAGCCACGAACAAAACATATTTTCCACGTCCTGATTTGCACGTTCTACGGAACCCTGACTTTGAGAGTGTCTGGGCTTCCCATGCACCATCTTCAACTCGGGCCACATGCTACATAGTTCGCTAATAGTACTGCTAGCGAATTCTCTCCCATTATCACTTTGCAAAATACTGGGCGCACCCAAAATTGCAAAAATATCCAAAAGCACATAAGCTACTTCTTCTGCTCTTTTGATTTTAACCGGTCGAAAATGAATAAATTTAGTAAGATGGTCTTGGTATACAAGTATGAATTTATATTGATCATCAGCTTGTGACTGCTTGTCAATTAAATCGACTTGACATCTTGAATTCATATTCTTACTTAGTATCGGTCTAACAACTAAACCTTTTTTTTTTGGCACACTGTGTTTTTTTTCGCAGGTCATACATAAATTTAGATATGTAACAATCATTTCCCTTGTAATGTTTCTATACTTTGAATTTAGCTCTTTTTCCATACGGTTTCGACCACCGTGCCCAATTGCTATATGTGCATCATGCAAGAGTTGAAATATCTCTTCCCGATGAACGTAAAATCTTATCTGCTCTTTACCTTCTTCTACAGGAACTATCAACTTCTCCTTCTCTCCAATAGTCATTACGTCAAACCTACGTAAATGCTGATAATCCTCGAGTTTTTTATTTACCACTTTGCTTCTAGATGTTTTAACCATTTCTATTAACTCCAAGTATTGTCGCTTTGTGAGAATTTGTGTATTCTGAGCTTTTGATGAACATAATTCATCCAGACGCTCATTAAAACGATGCTTCATGTCACTGACATCATCTGTTCCTTCATTTTATTTTATAGAAAAATCCCTAACCTAAATAAACAGAACCCAAAGTCAATTTAAGACATACATCAATAAGCATTTGTCGCACATAAGCTAAATAACATCCAAAGACAACCGGAAAACGTAAATAACGCGACGCAAGCCACAGGCGACTGAAAATTAATGCTGATTGGCCAGCCAGAATCACACCACACGCACGTGGTTTCCCATTGCTGTCAATTAATCCCAATAAGTCAATTAATCAATAAGTGCCCAAAGAAATAATAGCTGTATTTATAATGACCGGGCAATGTGAGAAATTATCGTAAAGTAATTCAAATTTATCAAATTGCCCAAATTTAATGGTCATTATTCATAACTAGCCGCTTAAGGCGGCCAGCTGTCCGCCAGAGTTTTCCTTGTTTTGCCACAAATGCAATCGAGCTTGGGATGTTGAAGCACGATTTTCTTCTAGCCTTCTTCGACGTTCCTGGGATGTTTCTCGGGTCCTTGCATTTCTGGTTGAGACACGATTATTTTCTAATCTTCTTCCGCGTTCTTCAGATGTTTCTTGGGCCCTAGCACTGCTAGTAGAGACACGAACCTCTTCTAATCTTCTTTGACGTTCCTCAGGTGTTTCTCGGGCCCTAACACTGCTAGTTGAGACATGATCCTCTTCCAATCTTCCTTGACGTTCCTCAAGTGTTTCTCGGTTCCTAGCACTGCTAGTTGAGACACGATCCTCTTCTAATCTTCTTTGACGTTTCTCTGATACTTCTTGGGTTCTAGAATTGCTTGTCGAAATTCGGTCATGTTCCATCCTTCTTTGACGTTCCACAGACGTTTCTTGGGCCCTTCTTCTTTGAGAATCTTAAATTGTAAGGTTCGCATTAGCATACATTTATAAGAGTGGAGAAAAGTATATGCATTTTTGAATATGGCTCTTTGAAGACGAAAAATAATAGATTTTCTTACAAAATGACTGATAACTAAAAAACTAATCCAAATTTTTGAAAAAGAAAAAAAAATACTTCTTCATTATGTCAAAACACAATTATGTGCCGAGTTTCGTGCCTGGGCGAGGCTTCTGGGGCGATATATTGTGATTACAAACACACACACAGCCGCGTTTATTATTATGTATAGATAACTAAGCATTATGAGCACTGACCTAAATAATTACATTGCCCGTAACATATATATATATATGCACAGGAAAATCTTATTAAAATACAGAATGCTATGATAGCTGCACAGGATAACTGCACAGGAAAACAAAATGTAACGCGGAGTTGAAAATTTAAAACAGCGGCCGGCGTGTACATTGGTCTATAAATAAATGGATTAAAAAAAAGCTGCTCAAAATTTAAAAAAATGAAAAAAAAATTCCTTTTTTTTCATAACTACATTTAAACGCCTCATAACCCATAATACAGCGTAATCACAAAGAAAACATTTTGTGCTCATTTTCTTTCTTACTTGAATGATTTGCTTTTTTATCCTCACGGACGATATGGGCGAAAGAAAAAAACAGGTGTTGACATTTATAAAAATTTTGACAGCAATGTTTTTTTATCTTATTAAAATATGTGTTTCATAAATGCAAAGGTGCAAATAAGAAAAAAAAAGCGTAAAACTTCCACTTAGAGACTTTTTCAAAATATTTATTTCGATTTCTCATTTTTTTTTTTTTTTTTTTTTTTTTAAACTCCTGGACGCTACGTTCTCTGCTCGAACCACTCGCCAACTCCTGTTATTGTTTCTCATTCATCATTATTCCCCCCTCCCCTTATTCTTCGATATTTTCTACAAACCTTTTAAAGTACAGAATGTTTTGCTTTCAAAATATACAATTATTGCAGCTTTATGCAAGAACGTTTAGTTCACATGTTAGTCATAACGAAAGGGACAATTTCCTGGATTTGAAAAATAATCATCTAAACTTGAAAAAAAGTTTTTTTTAAAAAAAGAACACAGAATGTGTGACAGAATAAAAATAAATAAATAAAAATTAATTTCAATTGTTGATAGAACTTATACCAATCGTGTACTTACAATTCAAGAAGAAGATCACTGGTGCACAGATACCTGACCTATAACCTCAGCTCCAGCTGATTATTTATAAATAAGATGCTGTGTTAATATTCTAGATATTGCTGGCTATGGTAGGGCTAAGTTTTCTCACATAAGTTAGAATATTAATAGATATTAAGTTAATTTAAAACAATGTAAAATCGCTAATTGAATTTGTTAAAATATAATTTTTTCTTGTCTACGTCTTTTATTTGACTTATTATTTATGCATGCATTCTATAGTAAACTGGAGTGTTTTTGTTTTGGGTATCAGGCAACTTCACTCCATAATTAGCTTGTTTATGTTTTACATGGCTTCGTGCCTGTCTTTTTGCTAATTAAGAAAGAAATCAAATTTTTAGGGCTGTGTTAGGACTAGGGCTGTGTTGACGTTAAGTTGAATACCCTAACACAGGGGGGGGGGGGCTGACAGTTCTTGCGTTTCAATCTAGAGAGACTGTGGAATTTAAAAATGTTGGGCGCATGTTGCAGTTTTAAAATATGGTTCTTGTAAAGAAAAATGCTATGAAAAATAAAAATTAAAAATTTATCTTGAGTCAATCTACGTCAAAAATTGATAAAATTCAAATAGTAAATATATTCTACGTTAGTTTGACTCAAAAATTTTGTGTTCGTTAACTTTGCTATGAACCTAGAGAGACGCATAAAGATCAGAATCAATTGATTGAATATGAAAAACAGTAAATAAAATGACCATTAAACAATGTAATTACAATTTTGTATTGTTTTCTTTCTACTTAAGCAACTGGCTGATTTTAGAGTTTTACCGTGTTAACCATAGGAGAGGTTTTCGTGGTTTTCATGAAATGCAAATTCAGGATAGTTTTATCAAGGAATTGCTCGCGGAATTCAAATTAATCTCAATGCTTGATCCAGGAGTTCTCTTGTCTTCAAGATTGGGTTCAAAATTACAAGGCCCTTGAAAATTGATAGTCCTAAACTCAGAATTGGTTCGGCTGTTAAACGCTGGTTATAAAATAAAAATAAAATTATTTGCTCGGCTACCATTGCAACTTTATTTACAAATCAGTTTTTTTTATAAATATATTCTTACTTAATTTTTGGATACTATACAAACTTATTTAGCCTCGCCAAAAAGATAATTTAGAAAGAGAGTATTTACAAATTAATTTTAAATATTGCGTTTAAATTTTATACAGTTATTTTGCAATCGACATTTCAATTGCATAGATTGAGAGAACAGTTTTAAGTAAAACTTATTGTAAAATTATACATTATTTATTATTAGTTTAATAACCGTTTTTTGTACGCTGTGAAAATATGACTATCATAAATAAATCGGTGTAGATTAATACAACGAAATCATGCGCAAAACAAAAGGGCACATTCCGATTTGATCGAAAACTGTTCTAGTTTTTTTTTTTCTTTTATTATTATTTGTTGCGCTTCCCGGTGACTTATCGTCAATACTCTTGGACAGGAGCCGCGATGGCTCAGGCGATAAAGCGTTGGCCCTCCAATGAGGTGAACCGCGTTCGAATTCCCAACAATTGCTGATCGAAACGAATCCGCATCCGGCTTGCACCGACCACAGTGCAGACGTGAAATATCCTCATTGGGAGACGGATCATGGGTTAGAGTCCCTTTGCCGTTAGGCTAACCGTGGGAGGTTCTCGCGGTCTTCCTTTCCATGTAACGCAAATGCGGGTTATTTCCATAAAATAGTCCTCCGCGAAAGCAAATTTCTCCCAATACTTGATCCATGAGTTCCCTTGTCTTCTGGATTGGGTTCAAAATTACAAGGCTACGGAGTTGATTAGTAGCTGTGAACTCTAAGTTGGGTCTGTTGTTCAAGGATGGTTATAAAATAAATAAAATACTCTCGGACAAAATTTTTTCAAAAGTTCTCTTCTTTCAGGATTTTTTTTTCTTGACCGACTTGATTCTTTGGATATACTATTTCAGGAATAAGAAACATCAATAACTCATTGTTTATGTATTTTCTATGGTATAGTATCTGGGTACCTCTTAAAATTTCGCAATTTCAAGCCAGTAAGACTAAATTGACGGAAAATATAAACATTTTTTTAAATAAAAATAATCGATCTTTAAATAATTAAAAAACTTATTTTAAAATTTAGCAAAATGGTGATATGAAAGATTTCTCTATGTATTTTCTCTTACCGGACTTAATTTTGGCTGTAATATGGTCTCTCATTTTATGATAAAAATATGTTTAAGTTAATATAGCCATATTTGTTTGATGCTAGTTAAAAAAACAATTATGCTAAAACCAAAATTTCATCTATTTTGTTAAAAATTATATGAATTAAAAAATATGTTTTTTCCTTTAATGTCAACGAAAGAATTACTGTTAGCTAGACTGCCTTTCAGAAATTTTCTGAGTAGATTTTAATTTTCAAACAATATCATTTTTTTGCTGTATATTTTTATTCAAATGTTTTTCTTTTAAGTTGTTCGAAAAAAATAAGGGTTCCAACGTAGCAAACTCAAATGAGTAGCAAAATTTTTTATTAGAGTACACAGAGAGAAAATGAATGAAAAAAATTGCGAAGTATGATGAGAAGTATCCTTTTCCATGATGAAACTCATGCATTAAAAAGAAAAGGAATTACAGTAAGTTTAATTCCTTCCCTTTGAAAATGGTAGTTCACCTTCATATGAAAGGAAAGATGACAAAAAAAAAATCTTTGTTGAATGGCCGGGAAAAACTGGAAAAAAGGATTCCGGAAGATCCTTGCTTTGGCCGGAACCAACAAATGAAGGTGTCCTCAGGAATTTTCCATCAAACTAATCTCCGGGCCTTCACAAATGAAGGGACATTCCTAACGTCCAACCCTTTCCCTCCCACTCCCCTCTCCTTTCAAGACAATTTTTCAGTCCCATCACGTGGTCTCTTCTCATTCCCTCCTTTTCAGATGCATCTTGAGTTTTTCGAAGTGTTTTGAGAGGGAACATCCACACATTTAAAAGAGAATAAATTTTGATCTTATCTGGTCACGCTGGAAAATGTATGCGTATAATTTAAATACTATCTGCAATATATGGTTAGCACCGTTGATAAAGGTGTTATCCACTAATGGAGAGCTGGGGTTCGATTCTGGCAACCTGTAAAGCAACTGGCGTGTATATATGCAACAAGGTGCACATTAAATCTGTCATTACTGAAAGTTCTCTCGTTGGGTATGTAATTTTATTTTATAACCGTCGTTGAACAGCTGTTTCAATTTTTTGGGTTTACGACTACTAATATGTTTAACTCCATAGCCTTGTCATTTTGAACCCAATTCAGAATACAAGGAAACTCCTGGATCAAGTATTGGAAAAGATTTGCCTTCGTGGAGAACTTTTTGATGGAACTTACCCAAATTTGCGTTACATGGAGAGGAAAACCACGAAAACCTACCACGGTTAGCTTGATGGCAAGAGGACTCTAACCCATGATCCGTCTACCATTAAGGATATTTTACTTTAGCACTGGGGTTGGAGGAAGTCGGATGCAGATCTCATATCGACCAGACATCACTGGGATTCGATTCCGGTTCACCTAATTGGAAGGCGAACGCTCGGTCCCCTGAGCTATCACGGCTCTCTCCTTGATTATAGTGAAGTTTTGAGAAAAGGATACCAGTTCAGGTGCAGTGCATGTCGTCTGATTACTGTCAAATTTATGAGACATTCCTACCTTGGTGGTTAAAACATAGAGCTTTAAGAAATGAGTCAGGTGCTTGCCTATGGTTAAACCATGAATGGCGATTTACAAAAGTATATGCTTTTTCTAAACAGGTTCAATATATTTCTTTATGAAGGTGCTGCATTTGTTTTTTCCAAAAAAAAAAATTCGAATGGCCGCTGTAAGAATTATTTTTAAATAGAGATAATAGTTTATTTTACAGTTTTGATAGAACACACAGTCGAAATAAAAGTATAAGTTAAAAATTTTATAAATGATGAAGATATGGATAGTACCAGATAATAAAAGGGGAAGCTCTAAGCTGAATGTAAATTCAAGGAAATGATCAGAGTTGTGGAGACTTTATGTGGAGACTATGTGGAGAAAATTTTATTGTGGAGTATTCCTGAACTAAGACACCATTAAAAATGATACATAGAATTTATTTGCACACCATTTAAATTACCTTTTAAACTGAGCTTATTAAATTTGTTTATGATACTTATGTACTTTATCAACAGTGCAATATAAGATAGGCTCAAATATATTATAAAAATTAAATTGGTGATAAGTTTTAATTTAAATAATGGTCACAATATTCATTTGAATTCATTCATTATTATTCATTCACTATTAATTTGTATTCATTCATTATTATTAATTCACTATTCATCTCTATTTCATTTTTATTGGTTAGTAGTATATTAATTCACATACTAATTATAAATCTTTTGCCTAAATAATTTTCATAAATTAGAAGGAATCGGTTCTTCTTTTGACCTACCGGACCTTACTTATAAACAAACGGAATCGGTGATAATAAATTTCTTCGAATCTTACCTTTGGTAACTTAATTTTTATTTAAAGCATTTCAGATTATTGATTAAATTTTGGGCTTGAGTAAATACCTCTCTGAATCTGGCGATAGTTAAATCTTAGATAGGGCTCGTTTCAGATGACAGATATGTGAATCAGTGGCGTAGTTTTGAGAAGGGTTTGAAATTAAACATTATTTGATCAATGAGCTATTGTACGGTTAGCAGTATGTAGTTTTAAAAACAATTTCATCATTGATTATATATATCTATTTATATATAATCAATATATATCAAAGCTTAACCCCGTGCCGCCCCCGTCAGGGGGCATCCGGAGAATACAGTAGACTCTAAGTGCACGCACGTGACATCTCAGTAAAAAAGAGGATTCAAAAAGGTAGGCTTGGTGGCGATTCATGGCAACACCAGAAGGCCTCAAAGAATTTAGTGAAATCTTAAAATTAACAAACTAAAAACAGATAAAATTTCAAAAAGAAGAGTTACGGCGAGGCAGCCGTAAAGAAAAATCCTCAAACAAGAAGAAACACAAATCATGAATAGTTGGAAAATTTTACAAAATTTTGAACCATAAGTTAATCAAAAATTCGAAAATCATTTCTAAAGAACACAAATACAATATTTGCGAAGTTTAAATAAATAAGTAAATAAATAAATAAATAAATAAAAATAAAAATAATAATAATAATAATAAAAATACTATTAACATACAGAAAATTGTTAACAGTGAGACACAATTAATGCATTACATGAAATATAGAGCTCGTTAATTGTACAGCCCACATTTGTTGACGCCGTTTAGTCAAGTTCCCTTGTAAGGAAAAGGCGTTCCATTATTTCAATAATTCCCTGTTTGACTTTCTTCTGCTTCCAAAATAATTTAAGTCGGATGCAATTTAAATGTTCAGGAAAAAATTTTTGTCGAAGGTCTTGAAATTTACTGCAGTTTATTAAAATATGTTCCAGATTTTCTAAAGATAATCAATATACATTATTATATTATTTCAGAACTAGTTCCATCAAAATGTCCCTCTCAAAGGCTAGTTTGACCTACCGCTTTTGACTTCTGCGTTATGTTTAAAGTAACGAGGATACGGAGTTGTAGATGAATAGTCGTAAACCCAAATTTGGATCAATTCTTCAAGACAGTAATAAAAAAAGAATCAAGGCTATATTTTTCCAATGAAATCTATTGAAGCATGCAGAAATTTTCAAGTCTACCATATCTAGTCTTATATTAATTCACCTAATTCATTTTAACAATTTTTAATATTTTAAATGAACAATTCTTAAAGTTTAAATTGCATACTGTTTTTCAAAATTTTCTTTAGAAAAAGAATGTATACCGAAATCTAAATGATAGATTAAATTTTTAATTTAATAATGGTAACGAAAATATTAGACTTTTTTTTTTTTATCTGAAGAGAAATTAAAAGACGCACTTCCTGAAAATAGTGCATTTGATATGTTCAAGGCAACGCTAGTCAATTATTCTATATCACACGATGTTACGCTAATATAAATTTCAATAATAAATCAAAAATGATCAAGAATGACAACTAGATATAAAAACATATACAAAACAGTAAAAAAAGAGGTCTTTTCAGCGGGAGCCACCAGGAAATAGCTATCAAAGAGAAAATTACTCTTTCAGTCTTTTATATCGTTTCTTTCTAGACGAAGGAAAAAAACTAAAGAATAAAAGAAATTTCTTTTTATTATGCTTTTTCAAAGACAAATTGAGCTCTACTTTCTTCGAAGAGGAAATAGTCCTGGCCATCAAAAACACTTCTAGAGGCCTGTATTGCCAAAAGCGCCAAGTATAATATTATATATATAAAAAAAAGGCGAAATTGGAGGTCTTTTAGTGTCCAATTCGAATCGGCCTCTCTGTTCTTCCAACTGCTACATGATCGCTTCATTTATAAGAGTGGCTGTCCACGGGTTTTTGTGGTTAATATGTTCGGTTATTTCGTTTTTAAGAGAAAGTAAAAGGGTTATTGTTAAGGTGGTTTTATACTTCGAGATTTTTATATGTACTGAACCTTCGAAAGCATATTGAGTTCTTTCTTTAAGTGTTTTCTATTTTAAGCTCTGTAGATAAAGGAAATTGTTGCTTTTAATGCTGCGGGCAAATTAGCTAAAATTCCTGCGAATAAAAGAGGAGGTTGAAGAGTTAGGTTTTAAAATATTTATTACTTCTTGCAAGTACATGCAAATTTGAACCGATTATTATATTATATAAATCCATATTTTCTTTTTCAATTTATCTAAAATACATCATTATTTTGTTGAAACTCCAAAATAACTTTTTTTTCTTTTCTATTTGCGAAATAAATAATTTTGAAGTAGTAGTTTATGTAGCGGTCACAATCAAAATGTTCCATAGTCACCGCCCTAAATGTATATTCTTAGAAATCAAATATGAAGTCAAAAAAGTGTAAGCAATAGTCGTCGTAAATTTAAATTTAAGCAAAGATGATTCAAAAACATCCTCGAAATTAAACAAATCACTATAGAGCAGGGGTGGCCAACCTGCGGCTCACGAGCCGCATGCGGCTCTTTGAAGGATCATTTGTGGCTCTCGATAAATGTACCCGAGTTCCCTTTTCATTTTTGCGCTGCTATTTTCAAATTTTTTTTTATTTTTCCCTATGTGTTTCAAAATGTCGTTCGAATTGCTGAGAACAAATATGAAAAATTAAGCGCAAACGTTGTTCAATTCAAGGTGAGTTTTCTATTTCCAATATAATTACGACACAAAAAGCATCTGGGGAATTAGAATTAATAGAGATGTAAGAAGATAATTTAAATATAGTAGACGTCGATTACTGAATTTTGGAAATTTGTACCAGAATCGAAGTATCCTGAATTAAAAAAGGCTGTTTGTCGAATTATTTCAATATTCGAAACAACGTACTTAAATGAATCATTATATTCCACTTTAAAATTCGTGAAATTCAAACACCGATCAGTATTAACTAATCAGCATTTCAAGGAATTACTGAAAAGTGCTGTCACCAAATATTCAACAAATTTTAAAGAGTTATCAAGAGAAGTAAAATAAATGTGTTTAGTTTTTAATATTTAAATTCAATACACACATTTTGTACTTTACTTATATGTTCTCAATAAATATAATTTATGTAAAAAAAAAAATAAAAAAAATTAATACCTTTTTTGCATACCTTTTAAATACTTATTTAATTGCAGCTCGCGAAATATTTCAAATTTCAAAAAATGGCTCGACTATCAAGGAGCTTGGCCACCCCTGCTATAGAGGATTGCAGGCTTGAATATATCAAAGCCTGTTTGATTACCAGAAAAAAAAAAAAAGAATGTGTATTAAAAGTAATTATTTGGATGTCAGGGAGTTAAAAGGGTTTGATCATTCTTCATAACGTCTTCCTCATTAGTGATTTGATATTGTGTTTTTTCTTTGCGAAAAGGCTAATTAGTGATCCGTAATGCGTATGCGTTTTTACCTTATTTTCACAAAATATATACTGAAGGTGGTGAGCTAAAAATCATCCTGTTCAATTTATTAGAATGTTTCATAAATAACTTCTGCATTGAGGATATGCTAAATAATGGATTTTGTACTCAAAAGAACACATTTGGGGTTGTCAATTAGTATTATAGGCAGAATAAACAAGGAAACGCAATAATATTGTTGAAATGTAGCAAATATCAACTGAAACAGACAAGACTAAGATCATCAGAACCTGTTTAATTGCAGGAGGAAACAAAAAATCAAACAGAATTCGACACGGAGGAAAGATTCTGGTAAAATTACCATTCTACATGGTAAAAATATTTCTGGTAAAAAATATCATAATTCTGGTAATAAAACCATTCATTTGGTAACTTTACCGTTCATATGGTTACGGTTTACCAGAAAGTCTGGTTTTAAAAATTATTGTTTTTACACACATTTAATAAAAACTGTAAAAAAAACTGAATTATTTTTAAACTGAAAAAAATTTTTTTACGCCCTGCTCGAAGGTATCGTAATAAAATTATAAATTTTACCACATTTACCAAGTTTTATCACTTATTATGAAACCATATTTCATTTTCAACTTCTCCAAAATAATTGTCAAAATGCCTCGGGAAAAATTACTGATTTTTGGTGTTCACATGGAGCCAAAAATACAGTAAATTTTACCACACTTCGGTAGTTTTGACTAAACTTTATTTTTAGTGTAAGTTTTTGAGTTAACAAAAATAAAAATTACAAGCAGTATTTTTTCACTTTATAAAAAAGCCATACGGCGAATATGAATTTAACTATTAATAATTAACTTTTGACAAAATGTTTTAGATATATTTTTCTTTATAGTAAAAAGAAGAAAATATTGAACTGTATTAAAAAATTTGCCAGTGACACATAAGCTCTTTCCTCCATTATAATATTTTTTTGTTTTTAAGATTTTCTTTCCCTTCCAATTTGAAAACGATTGATCTTAAAAATCCAATAATTGAATTTAGAAAGAATAATAATTTTAGGACGTAATAGATTATTTTAGTCCTATCAATTATTTAAATTTTTTTATTAAAAATTTTTAAAACATTTTTTATACGATTTTATAATTTAAATAAAAAAGATAGCAAAAAGGAAAAAAAAATCATTTTCAATTTTAGAATCCTTTAATTCTTTTAAGAACTTTACTAGTAAGAGAAATTAAAGTACCAACATTTAAATTAAAAATAAATCAAAAGATTTTAATAATGATGCATAATATTTAATGTTCTTTCAAAAATTAAAACACCAATGTTTAAAATTTCATTTGTACTTTAAAAATCAAGCTTTTAAAATAATGAAAAATATTGTTTAAGCAAATTTTGTTAAAAATGAACCATTATTTGAGATTAATTAGACTGTGTTAAGGCCTCTATGTGTTTAAATTATTTTTCAAATTCTACATTGAGATGCAGGAATAAGCAGATATCGATTGTCATCCATTTTTATTAAATGAAGCAATATTTTCACGATTAGAAAAAAAAGTAACAGAAATAAAAACATATTTCATTATTCAAAAAATATAAAACTTTATTAAAAATTACTGACTGATTTTTATTTTCAAGCATCAAAAAAATTGTAATCAAATTAAAAATATTTACATTAATTGAACATTTTCCAAAAGCTTCATTAAATTAAGATAACCGGGATATATGAATTTGGAAAATAACTTATGAAATTTATATTAAATATTTATTATTCAAACACAAGTTTGATTAAAAAAATAATAATATATTAGCGAAGCTAAAAATTTATCATAATTAATCCCGATTTTCATCACAATGAATAAGTGATTTTGTTTTGTGAGAGACATTGATAATAATACAAATTTATTTGACATAAAGATGTTTGAAGGTTTGTCTTCATTATTATTTTACAAACTAGTCCTTTTCGTAATATTTATTTCGAGGTTTAGTCTAGTTTAGTCTGGAAATTCAAACAGCGGTTTATGCATTTCACTGTTTCATTGAGTTTTTAATTATTTTGAATAAATTTAATTAAGTTTCAATTAGCATATTAAGTTATAATGTAATATTTTTTCTTCAAAATTCAGAATGAAAATTCCATAAAGCATTTAAAATATTGAAAGGCTTGGCAGCGAAATTCCTAACGTTTTTTTTTTAATTATTTTTAATTTCTACATTCTTCATATCAATTACTATTTTTGGCATCAAGTCTTAGAATATTAAAAAGAGTACGCTTTATTCTTTTGTTATTTATGTATTTTCCTGTTCATGTTAATCTATGTTAATTTAATTCATTAAATTAAGTTAATTTATGTCATTAAAATGGAAAGTCAAGTTGTAAAAATTAGCGCTTTTAATACCTCCTTTTTTTTGCTTTTAATCAAGGTTCTAAACTCTTTGTGATATTTAAACTATGCAAGGTGTGGGTGACAAAGTTGAAAGAACCGATCATGATTAATAAGCGAAGATTAACTTTTGACCAAATAAACACATTTCGTTTTGGCTGTCCAACGTCCTCGAACAAATAGTATAAAGTTTTTGCAGGGTAGCAATATCGAATATTTGATTTGCCAGCTTATGATAAGCATTATGCAGGACAAATAACTGTGAAAGAGCCGTGGTGGCTCAGGGAATAGAGCATTCCCCTTCCAATGAGGTGGTTCGAATCCCAGCGATGGCTTGTCGATACGAATTCTGCACCCGGCTAGCACCGACCACAGTGCTAACGTAACAATATTTTCCGTGGTAGACGGATTATGGGTTAGAATCTCCTAGCCTTAGGACTAACCATAGGAAATTTTCTTCTTGTAACTGAAATATAGGTTAGTTCCATCAAAAAGTCTTCCACGAAGGCTAGTTTGTCCTAATGCTTAATCCAGGAGTTCCCTTTCGTCTGGATTTGGTTCAAAACTAGAAGGTCACGGAGTTGAACATAGTCGTAAACCACAAAATAGATCGGCTGTTCAATGACGGTTATAAAATAAAATAAAATAACTGTGAACAATTGGTCAAATGTGTTCGCGAAGAGCATGGATCAATAGCGGTTTGCTATTTAACTATCCAATACAAATAACAAATAATGCAATGGTTTTTACGAAACACCTCAGTCAATATGGAATACGTGGTTTACTGTCTGTGGTAAAGACTATTAAAAATCTATGAAAATAAGTGAGTGGTCCACAGAAGCTACAAAAAGAGGTTTTGATCCAAAATTTAAAAAAAAGTACACTATATTTCCTTATGTTTTGTTTATCAGTTAAAACTCAATTTGAACGTTGAAAGTCTGCCTTAAGAAATAAGCAAGTGAAAATACGAAAAAGTATCTCAAAGTAGACGATTACCCAAAGTATAATGAGTGAGAAATGACCAAGACTTTTGAAAAAGTATTCCTTTTCAGTACATTTTAATGGTAACAAATATCAATTAAAAGTACTGTACTATAATATACAACGTGTTTAACTATACATATTTACAATCTTTCTATTTATTAAAATAAACCATGATTTTTTTTTCTTATATTGGCAACAAAGAACTATAACTGAAATATGAAGTGAGTGAACAATCATAAGCTTGAACACTTAAACATACATGTTTACGAATTTCTAAATGAAAATTCTAACCTGACGAGGGCAACAAGGAATTAAAACAAACTGAGGGATAAGTTGCGTAGAAATGAATGGTTTAAAGCGAACCATTCATCGAAACAGTTTTAGATTTCTGTTTTAAGTATGCTTATCAAAGTTATATTACAAAGGTTCAATACTGATTTAGAGCTAGCTTAAATACTAATTAACGCAGAAAATATATGCATTTTATCGACAATGCTAAGCTTTTTATTCATTTTCATACTTTTTCTTTGGTTTTTATACATTTTACGATTCATGTCAGAATAAAGGTCTTAAAGCTGTTAAACATTGATGTTTTTAAGTGCGTAAATAGGGAAATTTCATGAATACGCGCCAAAATATAATTTCAAGTAGAAATGTTTATATCACAATGTATATAAATTGGATGAAATGTATATAAGTAAAAGGTTCCAAAGTATATATTGTATTCGTTGCTTAATTTTAGGACTTCATTTTAAACAAAATATTAGCATAAATACAAAGATATAGACAAAATACGCAATTAACTAAAGAGGGAGTGAAGATAGCACGAACTGCGAAGGCAATTTTGAAGTTGGTGAGAGCAGCGAATACTTTTGGTTTGTTTTTGTATTAATTTATGTATGTTACTGTGGGGAGAGAGAGCATTCGGCAATATCATCTTTCATCTATCTTAAGGTAACCAAATATTGGATCGAGTTAGAAAGTCTTATATACAAATGAATTGATATTTTAATAATTGCAGCGGTAGTTACGTCACAATACTCCTCCACCAGAATTTTATTAGGAATAGAATTCGATGAAAGTATACCACTAGTTGCCGTATTTGCGAAAGGCCGGGAGAGCTGTGTTATGTAATCGGAATTTGAGCGCTTCTGGTGAGAGCTGTATTAAGGTCACCGAGTTTTGAGCGTTTGTCGTGAGAGCAGTATTAAGTTCACAGGTGTGTGTGTAAATTTAGCAAGCGAGTGTGGGTAGGATCCCTTAATGTGTTAATGAGACTGAGTAGCAACAACGTGAGGAGGACGATGACGCAGTCATAACTAGCAAAGTCGGATGTTTAAAGTGGACCATCCATCGAAGTGACATTCATGTCGCATCCGGGTAACCAATGTGGAGAGAGAGCATTCGGCAATGTCTATATATGTATATAGTTACTGTCTAATATACTAGTGAATCACTATTTAATAACTGTAGTTTAAGTTACGCCACATTGTTTCCCAAAAAACAATGCCTCTTTAAACAATTTTAATTTTTATGAAGCTCCTCTCCGAAATAAAAAATGTTTACAACCCATTTATGAGTAATTATATAATAAAAAAAGAAATTGCATGAATAAATGGTTTTCTGAAATAACCAAAAAACAAATCATTGCCACTATTTTTCTCCCAAATGGTCATTACATCTGGAAGGCAGAAGGAACATTTTTGACTTCTAGTGGAATATTTTTGCCTTTCCGGACTGAAGAAGAGTCCTGCCAACTTTCACTACACCCTGGAGAATTCTGAATTCAAAGTTGTGATTATAGCCCTTCATGGTTTATTTCGAACTTTTCTCAGAGTTTCTTTCTTTTATTTATTTATTTTTTTGGTCATAGTTTCAGCAAGCGATAGCCAGTGGTGTGGACCACCCCTCAGAGTGCCTTTCTTCCCCTTTTCGTTTTTTCTCCTTGCATGCCTTTTTTTTCGATCTTCCTTTAACTGTCATCCTTTATTTTGGGCTTAATGGACTTTTTATAATGGCCCGCAGTAGTCAAGCAGTGTCGTATAATTTAGAGGGACTTTCTTCCAACTTTCTTCAGTTACTGTATCGTTCCAAATGTAGCTGTTGGCTGGTTCTTGTGTTAACAAAATTCTAAGATGGATTGCGGCAATTGAACTGAAATTTAAAGTCAAATTTAGATTAATTAGATAAATTCTGCATAATGAACCATTTTTTTCCAGATCTGTAGTTTGAGAAAATGCCTCCCGAGCTGCGTAGGGGTCAGGGAACTGTCCTTGCACCAAACGGTTCTGGGTTCGAATCCCAGACAAGGCATGGATGTTCTTTCATTCACTGTACTATCTGTCCTTACTGTAGGAGCAACTTTGGCCCACCTGATATAGTGCCCGTGAAAGAGTGGCCAACAAATCTGCCCTTCAGATGCCTGTATGACGAAAGCTCATTCTCCAGGTTGGCATTTGAATAAAAATAAGTTTAAGAATATAAAATAAGGATATTCATGATGATAATGAATATTTTCACAAATCATAAGTGCCATTAAATGGAGTGACTTTGCACCACACTTAAAGTTTTTTGTTTCTTTTTAATATCTCATTTAAATTGAAACGTTGGGTTCTGAGTATTTAATGCAGAAAATTTTTTTAATGTGGTAGGGGAATCTTATGTGTCATCTGTTTTTGTTTAAAGAGGTAACTTTGTGTCATCTGTTTTTTGCATTAAAGTCGACTAAAAATTTAATATAGAACATAACAAACCTTCTTGCTATTGAATAAACACACAAAATTTTTAAAACACGTCAGAAAATTTTATTTTTTAAAAATAATTTTTAAATTTTTTTGGATCAGATAAAAAATTAAAGTATTTAGTTTATTATTACAGTTTTTATTTTAACTATGAATTTTATTAATATTAGTATTATAATTATTATTGTAAAATCAACTTCGGACAAATAATTAAAAATTTTAGAAAATTCCTAAAAAATTTTTTATTTTATTCTCAACCATCACTAACTCCAAAAGCGTGTTTGATCACCCCCTTTTAAGGTAGCCATTAATAAGCATAGAAATCAAACTGAATTTTCTTATCACTAATCATGTTTTTCTCGATTATTATTTTATGTTAATCTTATAACCAGAGAGACTGGGGGTTCCGCGTTCGGCTGACCACCAGACCGGAACATCTGCTCCTGCACCCCAGAGCCCAGGGTCAAGAAAACTGAGATGGGCACAGTAGGCCTTGGCCCTCTATGGGCTGTCGCGCCGCTGAGTTTAGTTTAGTTTATAACGAGAGAGAGCGTAGAACAGCCGACCCAATTCCGAGTATATAGCTATCAATGTTCAACTCCGTAGCCGTGTAATTTTAAGCCCACACCAGATGACAAGAAAACTCTTGGATCAAGTATTGGGAGAAATTAGCCTTCGTGGAGGAATTTTTGATTGAACTAACTCGCATTTGCGTTACTTAAAGGGAAAACCACGAAAACCTCCGAGGGTAAGCCCGACAGTAAGATAATTCTAACCCATAATCCATCTACAACTGAGGATATTATCATGTCTGCACTAAGTCGGTGAGAGCCGGATGCAGAATTTATATCGACCAGCCATCGCTAGGATTCGAACCTGGGTCACCTTTCTGGGAGACGAACGCTCTATCTTTTAAGCCACCTCGGATTTTCTATTATTATTAACAGTATTAATAGTATTTTTACATAATTCATGCAAAAAATAAATCTTGCGGAATAGAAAAATGTTTAATGGACCGGATTTAATCGGGAATTTAATATTTCGGCTAGATTTTTATATTAATTGGTTTTTAAAGCCAGACGTATTAAATATTGGTGTAGCAGCTAATTTGATACTGCTATTACACTAGGTAACTCACATAATTATGGTAGTCAGAGATTTATGCGGTTCTAGGTATAATATTCTTCCAAACTAAAAAAAAAGTAACTTAAAAAAAGGAGACACATTTTTTTTCCAAAAATAATATATATTTTTTAAAGATATCGTGTTGTTGTCCCATCTTAAAAGATATTGTACGGTTTTAAAATATATTGTATTGTTTCCGTTTGTCCGTTCCTCTATTCTGTGATCGAAAATAATATTCGCAAAAATCACGGAAAATGCATAGTGCAAAGTTGACGTCGCAAAAATTAAGAAAGGATGTAAAGAGCAATCAAACTAAAACTGTACATCAAACGGAAGATTGCGCAATATTTTCATAACTAACATATTGCGCAAATATCGGAAAATATCGAAACATCTTATTAAGTACTGAATTATAAGTAAATAAGTCGTAAGCGGCGAATGAAATCCATATTTAATGAAATTTTCTCCAGTTTAATTCACTTTACCCATTTCCATTTGTCCTTTTACACAGCATTAATCCATAAAATACGTCCTCTCAAAAACTTCGAAGTGTACCCCTTCCCCTCCCCTCTTATGTTGTAGCTGACAATTTTCTAGAAATAATCGATCTTTCGAACTTCATTATGCATGATGCCGCTTTATTTGGAAGGAAAAGGGGGGGTGAAGCATTCGAAATTAGATTTGATTTCGAGAATTATTAATACGAGATGTAAATCTTAATAATCGGGATAAAGGGTGGTGGTAGGGGGGGGATCTTTTGCGGAGAATGGAATGAATTTTCAGACAAGCGAAGTGGAATCGAGTAGTGGGACTCCGTCTTCCTTTATTTAAAAGATTTCCCGCTTTTCGCCGATTCCAGGTGGATTCTAAGAGTGTTAGTACTTGATTAATCTGCGTAAATAAGTAAACGTAATCAAATTCGGAATGGAAGATGCGTACTTATTGATCAGGGCCGTACTTTTGAGCAAATTTTGCCAACACTAGGGTATCAGAGATGAATTTTAAAATCTCGCTTTTAAAGCGAATGATTTAATAAATTTAATAGCGGCAATTGTAGGCTTTGCCAATGCATTCATTATCGCGTTATCGCAATATCTTTTGAAAAGACCCTTTGGTATTTGATTCAAGTACTATTAAATATTTCTATTCAATACTGTTGAAATCTAAATATTCCATTTTTACCGATTCATTAAACTGTAAGAGAATTGAAAAGAAATAAAATTTTCGAAAAGAGTTAGTAGTTAATTAAGCTCCACTAAATAATGAAAACGATACAAGGAGTGTTTTGGCAGAGTTGTTTAATTTACTGAACCTATCTACAGGGGATGGACAAAATAATGCAAATGCTTCTATTCTGACACATTTTCTGATTTTTCTCAAAAAATACTTAAAAAGCCACTTGATAAATTTCGAAGTGTTTAGGAAATGCGATTTCTCATTCTTGTCAATGGAGTTTAAAGCTTCTAGAGGATTTAGGGGACCACAATAAATTGAAAACGAAAAATAGTGTTTTTTCCCTATAGCAAAAACTGTAGCCATAAATTTGTAACTTAAAACAATTATTTTGGTTAATATATGCGATATTTTCAAAAAATTTCGCATATCTATCGTAAATATTTACGGAGATATGGACGCGTGTATAAAAAAATAAACTAATTTTTTGTCTTAACTATAAAATATAAATTAATTAAAAAAAATTTTGGAGAAATATCAGATTAATAACAAAATTATTGTTTCAAAATTCGAGAATTTTTTTTTTTAAACTGCGAAAGATTTGAGTACTTAAATTAGTTCTTTTATACTACGTATGCGCAGAAAAAAAGAATTTTTTTTTTTTTACTTAATTTTGTCGTGAATCGTGAAATCCGATTTGAATATCTTAAGAATTTAAAAAATTTCAAGCAATTTTTTAAGCAATTTTTGGACTCTTTAAAAGAAAACTAAAAACTATAAGGGGTTTTTCACAAACTTCATTTTGTTCTATTAAACTTGAGTTTATTAAAAATGACATTGTTGGGGTGGAGGGGGGCGGCATAAAAGTATATTTTCTTTCGCATGTTTTCTTTCCTTATGCATTTATACATCATATTTCTGTGTATAAACGTTTATTGTAAGGTATTATTATTTGTTATTTAATTTTGTCTTATGATACAAAATAATTTTGTAGAAAACCCCTTATTTTGCATTTCTTAGAAAATTGCTTGAAACTTTTTAAATTTTTAAGAAATTCAAATCAGACATTTTTCATTATGTGCCAAATACGATTCACTGCAAAATTGTTTTAAAAAAAAGTTGAAGTTTTTCGACGCATGAGCAGTATAAAATAACTTTATTCTAATTCTTAATTATTTAATTCTTTATGTATCGCACAGTTTTCCACGAATTTTTTTGTAAAGACAAAATTTTGTTGTTAATTTCAAATTGCTCTAAAAATTTTGTTTAATTTTAGAGAATATTTTTTAAAGTTATATTAAAAAAGTGCAAGACAAAAAAATTATTATTTTTTTTATAAAAATGTCCATATCTCTATGAACATTTTAGCTAGGTTTACGAACTTTGGTGCAATTATTGCATGTAGTGACCAAAATCATTGTTAAAAATTACAAATTTATAGCAACAACTTTTGGAATAATGATTTATTTATTTAATTTGAATTATTTAATTTAAAATTATTTTAATATTAAATAATAAGGAATTAATAATTGCGATGGAAAGGCTTACAATTATATTCAAAGTTTAGTTAAAGGTTATTTTTATTTGTAAAGGGAATTAAAAAATGACTTTTAATAGAAAAAAATATATTTTTATTGCAGTTCATATGGTAGAGATGTGCAACCTTTTGTTATGAAAGGCTGCGTGCCTAATTATAAAGACATGCTGACAGCAATTATGATAATTTTATTTTAATCATCAGTGTTTCAGACGCAATTCTTTTTATTAGTCCACTTATTAATATATTTGCATAAAATTAAATTCTTTTAAACATTGGAATTCATTCAGAACTGAGAAAAAGCGTACTGATATTTTTCAAAATAAAACTATATTTCCTTTTTGTCAATAAATGGAATTTTCTAAAAAAATATAAAGATGGTGAAAAAGTGATGGTTTTATATCACATCACATAACACACAAGTGTATTTTAAAATTAATTAACAGTTGTAGAATAAAAGTAAAAAAAAACTAAAAAAAACTAGATAAATGTGTTGTTGAGCAACATAAATGCAAATTAAATATTTTAATTAAAGAAATTGCATATGGTCTAAAAGGATTTGAAGCAAACAAAAAAAAAAAAAATAAAAAAAAAATAATGCGCATTATAGCTCAAAATAAGATACAACATTCAATTGGGAGTCAGTTCAGTATATTTTTAACTTTAGGAAATTATTTATTCAATGAATAAGAGATTTTATGACTGCTAAATCTTGAAACGGTTTTTTAAGAATTCCTTTAAGCTACAAAGTAATCCAAACAAAAAGGTCAAAAACATTACAGAGCTTAAAAAGCCAAATTCGAATTTTGCCTTTTCTAATATTTCATTAAAAATATAAAAACTTAAAAAATTAGTAAAAACTGCCAGAAAAAGATTGAAAAATAACAGGGATTGACAATGAAATTGGCACAAATCGGAAAGCAGGTCAAAAGCGATAATTGAAATGCTTTAAAGAAAATCGCAAGTCGTTAGAATACCGGATTAAAAATATCAGGATTTTCGAAACCCTGAGGAAAAGTTAAGCAATAACTCTTAAAAAACTTTTTAAAAAAATACTCTTAGATTTGCGATGAAATTGTCATAAAATAAAGCGTACATTTAAAATGCATGATTCGAGTGTCATATTAATACAGGTTAAAAATATCGAGACTTTCAAAACCATGTGGAACTGCTTAAAGAACGATGTAAAAATAGCTTGGATTTACGATAAAATTGACACAAATAAAGCACGTCAAAAGTCATTACTATTTACATGGTTCAACAATCGCGAGTCGTTATAACATTGCATTAAAAAGATCGGAATTTTAAGAAACACGTGGATATCGGAAAATAATTTCCGAAAACACGAACGAAAAGTCCCTTGGACTATAAAATATAGTCCAAGTGACTACGAAATAGACTCAAATAAAGAGTTTCAAAAGAGATTACTAAAATTCAAAATTCTTGCATCATAATTTTATTATAACTTTAGAAATTTGTTGCGATAGCCACCGACAAATGATATCGAAAAACTACCTTGATCTAGACTTGGCGTGTACAAAACTTAAATGCGTTATTCAAAATTTCCAATTTTTTTCCCAAAAGAAATTACAATAATTTTTTCCATTATGTTCAGGTAGAGACGTGATAGCTCAGAGGATTTAGCGTTCGCTTCCCAATGAGGTGACACGGGTTCGATTTCCAGAGATGGTGGGTCGAAACCAATTCCGCATCCCGCTCTCACCGACCACAGTGCTGGCGTAAAATATCCTTAGTGGTAGACGGATCATGGGTTAGAGTCCCCTTTCTGTCAGGCTAACCATGGAAAGTTTTCGTGGTTTTCCTCACCATCTAACGTAAATGCCGATTAGTTCCCTCACAGAGTCCTCCACGATGGCAACATTTCTCCCAATACTTAATCAAGGAGTTTCCACGACTTCTGAATTAAGTTCGGAATTACAAGACTACGAAGTAGAACATTAGTTGTCGTAAACTCAAAAATTGGATTGGCTGTTCAACGACGGTTGTAAAATATAAAGTAAAGTAAAATGCTATGTTTAGATGCTACCGTTGACCATAAGTTGTGCACCCCTATTACATATAGTATATTATTTCTCAATCATGCGCCCTCAAATCTCGTATGCCGCCATTCGAGTTGTAGTTGTGGGAGTGTTATTTACACTACAGTTACTACCCTGTTCCCCAAATTTAACTTTTATTTTAAATAATTTTTCTCAAGCCTTTTGACGTCTTAAAATAAGTTTTTGACGACACCAAAAAGAAAAAAAAATATTTTGTTTATTTTTTCAGAATCCTCTATTCATCTACTAGTTTTCAATTCTAAAAAAAAGTTCAAATTCGTGTTTTTTTTCTGTATATTGCGCAAGAGTTTTTCAGTCAGATCTTGGTATCACCTTCGTTTTGTAAAAATAAATGATAGAAAGTTGTTTATGACAAAAATTATAGCTTCTTTGGCCAAAAATCTACTGCAAAAATTTCTGTTTACTACTGGACTGGTGTGATATTTCTCCGATACAACCCAAAAAATTGTGTGAATTACCACTTAATTCCAAATCGAGCTTTCATATGCAATGCAATTCAAAATATGTAGTTAAATCTAATCCATTATATTGGAATCATCTTACGTCAAAAACACGCTCATTCACACCTTTTAAGAATTTTTTTTGCTTCCGCAATCATCAATGTTGACGCGCTTTGGATATCTTTAGGAGATACTTTACAATCAGGTAAAAGTTTACGTGAGTTGAATGTCCTTCATTTTGCTATACATCTTTTTTAACAGAAATTCGCCTTTTGCAAAATGTATATATCCCATGTAGCATGATACGTAAATTAAACGTAAATTTTTGAGAAATTAGTAAAGTCAATACGTTTTATACGTAACTTTATGTAATATTGATGGAATGATGTTACCATTAAGATTTATTTGGTAAAAAAGCTTTGATATATTTTACATAATATTAAAGGAATTGATTTTACCAACTACCCTTCAGTAAGATAGCTTTTGTATATGTTACGGAAGATTGACGAAAGAATATTTACTATTTAGATTTAATGAAAATGATTCTGTGTATTTTACGTATTATTGACAAATCAAATTTACCATTTATTCGTCGGTAAATTTTGGTTCGAATTTATTTACTCAAATTTTCTGCTTTTTGGATAACCACTTTTTTCTATAATTTGACGTTTCAATTTAAGTACATTTCGATGTACGGTTGACGTAAATAAAATGAAAAATACTAACGTACCTATTCTTACCTAGTCAAAAGCAGTTGGCAAAATATTCTTAAAATAAACGAATTTGTTTATATGAAATTTTATATAAATTTTCCGCTTTTTGGCTAACCATTTTTTGCTATAATTCGCCGTTTCAACTTACGTAATTTTTGACGATTTGTTGATGTAAATAATATTTAAAAATTACGTAGTCATTCCTACCTAGTAAAAAGTGGTTGATAAAATATTTATAAAAGAAACGAATTTATTTACGTAAAATTTAATGTTAATTTTTTTCGGATAAGCATTTTTTGCTAAAATTCGTCGTTTTATGTAAGTAAATTTTACGAATGCTTTGTAAAATTTAAAGGTGAAATATACGTTTTTCTGACCTAAATTTGATGGTACCTGGGATGTTTTTAGTAACTTAATAAGGTTAATTGTATTTTTAATTCTTAAATATATGTGAACTGTATTAAATAATGTAATAGTAAATAATTTCTGCTCTTTTTCGTTGAGTAAAACCTAATTAGAATTCGTCTAAATATAATCCGTATTCTAAGTGTAAAGTTAAGTTACAAACTAATTTTATTTCAAGAATCAGTGTGGCACATTTTAAACTAACTTTTCTTAATTTAAATTGTTTAGTGAAAATGAATTCATTGAATTTTATGGATATGACGCCTTAGTGTTGCTATAAATGCTAGCGTTTGCTTAAAGGAGAAATTGGCTGCAATTATTTTAATAGTGCAAAGAAACATACATGGTGTACTACTACAGAACTTTTGGTGCGAAGTAGTTTTGACAGCATTTTTAATGATAAGATACGGAAGAAAAAAAAATTTAGTATTTGAAGAAAACATAACATTCGATAATAAATATTTTGTTAGACAATCTTGAGACCAAGTTGTAAAAATGTAATTGTGTACATACTTGCAACTCATCGCATGTTTGTGTTTAGCGAGTCACGTGGTTGTGCATAGCTGTTAACGTTACGGCTTTAAGACTAGGGTTTATTATCACGTTGAATCAATTTTCGGATCAAATTTGATTGGATGTCTGCAAGTGACGTCAAGCGTGTTTTTTTTTTAATCTCATTGTCTGGCCCCTGCGTTACGTCACTTCGAAGTATCAAATTGAAAAAGGCTTTCAAACATCAGGCAAGTTAGTATAATGAATTAGTGCGTTTAATGTTCATTGCTGTATACAAAGTGAATAATTTTCAGTTGTAGATATTTTTGTGTAGTTGCATAATAGGCTGTTCTATTATACAAGAGTAGAAACTTTTTTGAAAAAAATGGGATGTCATTCACAATTTTGTTTTTTATAAAATTGGATTTTATTTTTGTATTTTATTCACAAAATCGGAATGTATAACTTCGATTTTCTGAATAAAATTTTCGGCCCTTATGTTCTCTTTAAATCAATGTCCTACTTTGAGTTAAACGAAAAATGTTAATTAAATAAGTTAAAAAAATGTTTTCAAAAAATTTAATCAATAGTTACATTAAATGTTTCCTTTTTACGTTCTTTTTTAGAAATGTTTCCCTAAACTAAAATGCGTGGATACTTACTTGCTTCAATTTTAAAATTCAGAAATATGATGATGCACTTTTAAAAGTTTAAATTTACAAAAAGTAAATTTAAATAGGCCTCTTATAGAAAAAAATGCTATTTTAATTTAACATATTACTTTTTTATCGATAAATATTCTATGCTATGAAATATTAATTTTTACTTTCGAAGGATTTAATTTCTTATTAATGATACTTTTTTGTTAATTACTCGAACAAAAAATCGAAATCTAATGGAAAGTTCTTTATTTATAGGTTACAAATTTAATATATTATCTTAAAAGTTTTTCTTTTCACATTTACGTTTCTTTTAATTACAGAAAAAAAAATCTTAGCAGAGGGTGAACATCTTTTGCGTTGACTAAATTTTAATCTTAATCGATTTTCAATTCGAACGCAATAAAAAAAAACTCTTTAATTACAGCAGATGTAAAAATAATCTTTTAAGAAACGTTCTCCTTCCCTGATTTTTTTTTACATTTTCCTTTTCAAATTCGCATAATTGAAATATCCTGTCTTAATATTACGAGATTTTATATTAATCACGCAAAAAATTACCATTTTTTACAGATTATTCTCAAATAAAATCTTCTCTCTTATAATTTATTTTAATTAAGGACTCAAAAATAATTTATAGAAAGTAAGACTGGAAAATGGGGTTTTGAAAAACTATTGGATTTCAATTAATTTTACTTCAGGTTTAATAACTTCACTTAATTCAGTCGAAATAACCCTGAAATTATTTTGCTTGAATGTCGAAAAAGCCCGGGAAAAAAATGAACTCTCTAATACATCTCATGCTTATAGAAGAGAGAGAAAAAGGGAAAAAAATGAAGAAAATGAAGTAATAATTTGCTTTTAAAATTCCATCGTGCTAGCTAAAGGAATTAAATAACTTAATGGTTTGCTCGCCTTTAGATTAAATTAAACATTTGAGCCCAGTTTTGAAGAAAGAAGTAAAAATGAACGAACAAAAGGTTTTCTTTCTTTTAAAATAACACTAACAACTGTTATCTACTTTCTGGCGATGATTTCGAATTTTAATTTCCATTGGCGGCGCACTTAAAATTATGTCGCCAAGGCTAAGTAATGAAAAAAAAACATCACTTTTATTCGGCTATTTAATTAAGTGATTGCTTCTTTAGAAAACACAACCGAAAACAGATTTTTTTTTACTATGCAACGAAAAGAGATAGAAGTTAGAAAATTAGTTTAAGAATATTTAATAAGCATTTCTGATGGCTTAAATCAGTTAATATTTGCAATTCCTATTAAATTTTTTTCTCATACAATAGTATGCGCTATCTTATTTTACTCTTAAGTTAATTATTTCTTTGAATGTACGTTTTAATACCCTGAAATGGGAAAATCGTTTTATGATTCATAAAAAAATGTTTTATGAATAGTAAAATAGAATTAAGAGATATTACAAAAAAAAAGCTTTCTAATCAAGGAAAACGATTCTTCTATTCATGAAAAGATAATTATGAAAAGGTAATATGAAATTACTTTTTAATCTTGAAAAATTTTTCTGCATTGTTGAAATTTAAGACTTTAAGATTTGTATTTTTATTACTCGAAAAGTGCATTTTTTTCATTTATGTAAATGATTTTAATCTTAAAATATTCAGTTTTGTGTGGGATTATTTCATTATGGCATTAAAATTGAATTAAAATAATGGAATCATGCAACCCGCATTACTTAGAAACCAGTATCATTTATAGCCTAGCCCTTCAACCCCGAGTCTTTCTTCCTTATAAGAAAGGAGACTTATTTATTTATTTATTTTCCCAATGAGGAAACCACGAACTTCAAACTTAAATAAAGTATTCCGATAACAGCCCATTGTTGGCCATGAGATCAAGGAGGTAATGGCTTCCACATTTCGCTGCTTTACATTGTTGCGGCAATGTTGTCATCATCAGCGCATAGGCCGTATTTACTTTCAGGACGACTTCGTACTTGTAACTGGGTGGGCACCTGAATCCTGAACCTGGAAATAGCTGTTGACCTCGGAAAAAATCAGTTTAGGGAATACCGGGTAATATGTTTGTAAAAGTGGCCTAAGAGGTTTTGTAAGCTAAACGGGGTTAACCAAAAAAAAACTGTGGTTGTGCGTATGCCTAAATGTGACTGACCAGGAAAACAACGGAAAAAATAAACAGTATAAAAGAAACAAGTTAACGCTTGACGGCAATAAACCGATAGCTTAAACAGCGCTGGAGTTATGCAAAGAAAGTATTCTAAATATTAGTCGCAGTACCGTTACGAGTTCTTTATATGAATTTGGAATGCATGTACGAATCTTCATAAGGTCACCATTAACTAGTTAAAAAAAATCAAATTTCTTAAAAATACATTTCGTTTTTGACCACTTAAAAAGGACTTTCGAAAATCGTCAAAAAAGTGTGTTATGGATTGCTATGGTTAAAAATCTTGTGATGACGTCGCAGTTTTTAATTGTAGTTTAAATTTGTTCCACTTTTTGATGAAACTAACCCCCATTTGCGTTACATGTAGAGGAAGAACACGAGAACCTTCCACGGTTAGCCTGACGGCAGACGGACTCTAACCCATGATCTGTTTACCACTAAAGCTGTTTCACATCAACATTGCGGTTGGTACAAGCCGGATGCGGATTCGTATCGACTAGCTGACGCTGGTACTCGAACCCGGTTCACCTTATTGGAAAGCGAACGTTCTATCCCCTGAGCCATTGTGGCTCAGAACAGTATTCGACCAAAAAAGAAATATAAGCAGCTATTTCGAATGTTTTGTTTTCTTGATGAAGTGGAAGATTTATATAAGTACGCACTTTGTTACCATGATTGTCTGTTACAATAATCTATAATAATGAAAGAAAGAGTTAGAGTGCCTGTTTGTTATAACCTTGGCCAAAGGATACTGTTCGCCAAGGTTATAACAATAGAGCCATTTGCTCTATCGTCATTCATTGCAAGCCACGTGACCAGCTGGGCCACCTTTTTAAATAAGTAGAATTTCAAGAATTTTGATATTTAGAGTAGTATGTACAAAAATATGTAAATATGAACTCCTATTGCTCAAATGAGAATGCATTTAATTTAATCTCTTACATAATCGTATGGAAAATTTGTTACTAAAATGTTTAGCGCATATGCTAACATTAAACAAAAAAAATAAATAAATAAATAAATAAAAATTTAAAAAATTATGGCGATGGTGCTTTTTTGATGGATAATAAATCAAATTAGCAAATTTTTTAAAATTAAGCTGTGTTCTTATTTAATATTATTAATCATGCGAATCAATGAATTTTATTAGTAAGATTTTTTTTTCTCGCCAAAACGAAACGAATTTTAAATGTTATAAATTTCTTTGAAGTTAAAAGAATAAAGAGATCTAAATCAGTAAGTAATAAGTGTTAAAACAATAAATAAACTTAAATAACGATTAGTTTAATAGCGATGCCCAAGAACTAAAATGCAGCATAACCGACTAAATTAGTGTTAGCATTAAAAAGTTAAAATCAGTCTTAAGGCACTGTGTTAAAATCAGCCTCAGGTAATTAATATAAACTTAAATTTAATTAGTAAATTTCGATCAGTTTTATTTCCCTTTTTTAAACCAAGGCAAAATGTTTTTGCCGTTAAAATATTTTCACTTCTTAATATTTAAACCCAAGGTTTAAATATTAACTGATGAAGGCCTTTTAAATGTGAGTTCGCAAACACGTAGTTTTATGTTTGATGTATCGATCAGCTGTTGGAGCCCAATCTCTTTCCATTAAAATTTTGGATCATTTTTATAAGTTTATGATATTTCTATTAAAAGAATAGTTACATGCAGTTAGAGAAATAAAAATTTGCTTTTAAAAAATATATCAAAATATTATTTTAATTAATCTTTGATAACAAAAAGTTTCAGTATTAGAGTTTAATAATTTTAAACAACTTGAAAATGAAATGCCGTTAAGAAGAACAAGAGGAAGCATAATTATTTTTAAAATTTCACGTGATGGTTAAACACAGCATTTCTTTAATTTTTACAAACATACGTTAGCCTGCGTATTTGATTTTAGCACGCGTTTTTAGAGTTTAAACTATGAAATTAACGTGCTTTAATTTGATTTTTAATTTCTTTCCCGTGATTCGCCTGCTTCAATTTTTGTTTTTTTGTAGCGGTGTTGTTTCCGTAACAGCGCACGGTTGAAAAAATGAAAAAACATATTTCTCAATATTACATGCAAACAACTCCATATCAGGAGGTGGAAAATGTTACAAAATGATCCAAAAAATACTAGCATTCTGTAACGAAAAACGCCAATTTCTAACGATCATTCATAAGACTTAAAAAAAAGTTTAATCTTTAACAATGAGCTTCAACAAAATTTTGTATTTTTTGTATAGAATGTCCAAATTACAAGACATCGAAAAGTGATGATTGCTTACAAACCACCCTATGAACTATTGAAGAAAACTATAGTATTTTTATATAAACTAAAACTATAAACTGTACTATAAACTATACTTAAACTATAGTATTTGAAGAAGTATTTTTTGGATCATTTGCAACAAACTATTGAAGAAAACGCGATTCAAATCCGGATATCGAGTTATTAGCGAACATACATATCGACTGATTTTATATACATCAGAAAAACTCAATGATCAACGTATAGGTGGACAATGTCATCAAATTAGTATTTCTGCAGTTATCTTAAATCTCGTGTTCATTTTACTTATAGTTGTTACTGTGAATGACCGAAATGGATGATTGTTGACTTCCACCGATGAGTGTTGATAATACAATATGTTATAAATATGTACAAATGTTAATAAATATATACTAAGTGCCACTGCCTGATATACATTTGCCCGGTATGCCCTACATCAATGCTTTCTTAAGGTCAAATGCCACTGCCCAGTATGCATTTAATCGATACTCCAAACATTGATGTTTCTCCTAATCTATAAAAGATAATAAAATATCGAATTAATATAATAATATCAACAAATAAATTAATATCAAATCTAATGTAACAAATATTTTGGACATTCACCAAAGCGTCTATGTGATTGTTGACCGGTGAAATTCGATATTCTCTTGATTTCGGTCACTCAAGGTAACATACTAATGCTTTGAAAAAGTGTTTCAATAATACTAAATGATTGAAAAACTATGTAAGTTGTGCGATGAATAGCAAAATAAATGGAGAAAAAGTACAGTTGGTTTAGGAGAAACATGAAAAATTTTCAAACTATTACTGACACCAATGATGCTAAAGTACTTTTGGTATTAGACACTAATTGAAAAAAAAAAAGTATGGAAATTAAATTGTAATTGAATAGAACAAACTAAATTAATTGAGAAATGGTATCAATTTATTAAGAAGGAGTGTATAAAATCTCCATAATCTTATCGACGCCAATGACGCTTAATTAAATTTGTTAATAAGTTTTAATTTAAATATTAAAAAAAATAAGTAAAATAATAAGAAGCAAAATTAATGGAGAAAAGGCACCTATTTCTTAAGGGAGCCATAAAAAATCGCCACACTTTTTTCTTAATTAATAGTTAATCGGCAACAGTTACTGATAGAAGTCAAAGAAGCTGCATACTAAAAAGCAAAATTAATGGAGAAATAGCATAATTATTATTTTTTTTTTTGGAGAAACGTAAGGAATCGCCATTGATGCTTAATTAATTTTGGTTATAGGCACTATTGGTATTATAGTAAATAGTGCAGTTTTAATAGGTACCAAAAATACTATAATAGGTACATACCTATTTAAATTTTATTAATACTGTGCAGTTTTTTTCACGGCCCCACTGAAGTGATAAGCACGGGAGAAAATCGCTTGATTGTAGTGAATTTTGATTATCATGTGTTGGCGCCGAGTAACAGCATCATGTCAAATGATACTGAAGAAAATTTATCTTTAGTTTGAAGAGATGAGTTACTGAAAAAGTTTTTTTGCTGAATTTATTAACATAAAGCCAACGAAAAGGACCAAATTTGATAATAAAGAAACTAGCTGTTGCTAACGACTTTGCCCACTTCCATTTTAATTTTAACTATTTTCAAGAAATATCCACGATACTTTTTAAGTTTTCTTTCTATTGAATTTCAGTAATGAAAAAAAATTCTATAAGTGTCCGGCAGTAATATAATCAAACAAACCACAGTAAGTTCGATTTTGGGACATTTCTGCAAAGTAGACATCAGAAGTATTTTATTTTATATCGTCGTTGAACAGCCGACGCAATTTTTGAATTACAACTACTGATGTTGCGCTCCAAAATTGAAGTCTTGTAATTTTGAACCCAATCCAGAAGTCAAAGAAACTCCTGTATCAAGCATCGGAATAAATTCGCCTTCGTGGAGGACTTTTTGTTGGAACTTACCTGCATTTGCGTTACGTGGAGAGGAAAACCACGAAAACCTCCCACATTTAGCCCAATGGCACAGCGAATCTAACCCACGATCCGTCTACCACTAAGGATATTTTCATTAGAAGTATTAAGTGTTACATTTATTTCTCTCTCAGTTGTGAGAGAAGATAGAAAACTTATCTTAATGCTCCTTTCCGCGCTGTACTACTTTCTCAAGCACCACTCGAGCCTAGTACTTGACTATCGTATTCCTATACTATACTATGCTATATATATATATATATATATATATATATATATATATATATATATATATATATATATATATATATATATATATATATATATATATATATATATATATATATATATATATATATATATATATATATATATATATATGTATGTATATATATATATATATATATAATTAAATTCATATTACTGATTCACATATAACTTTTCCTTCTTTTTAATTTTAAATTAAACAGCAACGTGTATAAGACATGTCGCATAAGAAAAATGAAACGATTTGCTTATATTAATCTAATTGCATCATACCAGCTGTAAGCTTATGTCAACATCATCAAGGCTTCTAAGGAACAACTAAAATTTGTCTCCAATTTTTCGTCACTGCTTACGTTAATAATAGCCGAATCACCTGTTCATGTAAACAGAGGAAAAATGCAAAACTTAATTCGCCCGCATTGAATATTGCACGATTTTTCCAAGTACATTATCACGATTTACTGTTTATCTGTTCACACTGTTCGGGTGAAGTCATCAAATAAAGGTTCTTCTTGTTCCTCATTTCATAGATTATTTTTATACTGAAATTACTTCATATTTTCTATCTTAACAGTGAATATGTTTTGTTCCAATAAAAAATGGGGTGATTTTCCATTTCACCGCTGCAAGTAAACACAGTTATTTTATTTATTTATTTTAAATTTTTTTTTATTTAATCAAATAAATGAAATTAAATTAAATGAAATTAAAATAAACAGCTGATTTTGCTTTTTTTTTTTCATTTGTGACTTTTGCTAACACTGGAAAATGGAAAAATGAAATGGATAAGTACCGAAAATTATAATTGAATGTTCTATTTCATTACATCAGATTTTAATACCATATGCAACACAATGCTATCGTTTAGAAAATAAACTTGGAACATTTGCAGTTTTAAGTATGCTATTTTTAAAAATTAATAAATAAATAAAAAGGCATTGCATAAAATTTTACGTTCGCTGTTGGGCTATAAGTAGAGATAGGGTCTAAAATGAATTATAAAATCAAAGAATTGGTAAATATATATATGAGTTGTAAATAATAAAGTTTTCATTATTTATTTTTCAATATTATTTTATAATTGTCTTTATTTATTTCTCATTTCTCGTCGGCAATTTTTCGTCTTCTTTTTTTTTTCAAATCTGTTTTGTTTTCCTCATTCACGTCAAGTGGGTCTTGAGAAGGGACACTATTGTTTCGAACACTCAAAAAACATCGATCATTTTCACATGAAAAATTTTTAGAGGTTACAAAGTTTTCCCATAATCAGTGAATGAATGAATACATTTTGTTTTGTATAACTCTTTATTGCACAAGTTTAATTTATACTTAATATGCTTTTAATTTATACTGTAATATTTATTGCAGTTTTAAGATCAAATATCTAAAATCACATTTCAATATTTGTTATTAAAAATTGAAATTGTTTCCCTTACTTCACTTGCTTTTAGTCAACATAAAAACAAGTCAATAATAATTTACCTTCAAGTCAATAATAATTTTACCTTTATTATAAATTACCTTTAGTCAATAATAATTTACCTTCTTAATAATATGACCATCAAGAACTTCAGACTTTAGGCTATGAGATTTTTAAGGTGTAAGTAAAAAAAAAAAAATGAAAAAAAAATAATAAATAAATAAAAACTGTTTATAAACCTCCGATGCCAAAAACTCTGTATAAAATTCCTTCCAGAAAGCAATTTTTTATGTATTCGGCAGTTATTAATGTTGATTATGTGAAATCAGAAAATGTTTGAAGAGCGTTTACAATTTAGACATTTGTAAATTATTAAAACGGTTTCACATCAAACATTTTTAAGTGTCATTAATAAAGAAATATAATGTATTTTCATTAGTTTTGTGTAGCCTTTTCAGTAATATGTGTAATAATTAAGAAAATATAAAAGTCTGAAATTCAGTCCGTTATTTATTTTCACTCTATCGAATAATTTTAAAGCATCAAATTCAAAATAGATTTTGAAATTAAATATTGTTTTAAGAGTTAATTGCTAATGTATTTTACATTATAAATAATTTAAAACTAAAAAAACTTCCAATAATTTGGGAAAAATAGATTTTATTTCTTAAATTAAAGCTAATTTTCTCAGTATTTGATAAAAACCATAATTTTATAATCTTCGAAAGTTTTTTGTTTTTGTTTTGTTTCTTGAAACTATATTGAGAGAAACAATTGCAATTAATTGATGCTTGTGAAAATTTAAGTATAAAAGGAAAAACTTTTACTTAAAAAATAAAATCTTACTATCATTTTTTTAAATGAAGTAAATTTACAAAATGAATAAATAAAAAAGTGAAAATATTTACATTTTATAAATAGATGCTTGCTCGTTTATATTGCTTATTTAGATCATTAACTATTTACATTGTATGAACACAAAAGTAAAGTTCTTTTTCATTGAAATATAGCTGTTTCAAAAATTGTTTATCAATTTTCCTTTACTTTTAATCAATCACTAGTTTTACAAAGCAATTCGTTATTTCGCGCGAGTCCCTTACATACAAATTACATTACAGATGTTCAATTTCTCCTTTCCTCCTAAATTGAATCTTTTCCCCGCAACACCACTTCGAAAACAACTTGGCGAATATTATTGGCGACATACAACTATTGCAACCATACGATTCTCTCGGCCATGGTAGCACTGTTTGGAGCACGCGGATCACAACCAACCAGAGATCAGGAGAACTCCGCTTGGAATGTTGTTTTTCTACGGCGCCGTACAATAGCTTTTACTTTTGATCTGAAAAAACCAAATAAACGATAAAAACTCCTATAAAGGTTTACTTTTACTGATTGTACTGATAATTACTGATCCATGATTCAATGGACATAATTGCAGATGTTACAGTGACCAAGGAATCGGGCGTTTTTGTTCTATCAGTACAGAAGGAAGATCAGGTGAGTTGAATTTTTCTCTTTCCCTTCTTGACCGCTCCTTATCCAATGGTCATTTTGAACACAGTTACAGTTGACGTTGTAAGGATGCGATCGTCTGACCGTATGGCACTTTTATGGATTCTTACTGTAGCTGTAATCGTCTTTATTTTGGCGGATTTTGATTGGAAAGATAACAAAAATACCACGTGATTAGTTTGTAAGTTTTGAATTTGATTTTGTAAACAAACGTTCTAATAATGGACTAAGCTAATGATACTTAAAATGTAGACTGTTAAAAAAATTAAATGAAATGCACGAAGTAGTGCATTTTTAAAAAAAACTTTTTTTAAAGTTCTGAAAAATATATATTTTTTGCAGACACTTGAATAAAAATATAATAATGATAAGCTTATTCATGAAGCGGTTAATTAAATCGAAATTAATTAATTAATTGAAAGAACGTATCAATAATTTTAGTTATTTAGCAATAAAATAACATGAAAATATTATGCTTTAAAAACTCATTTTAATTTTATTTTTATAGCGTTTTTTTAAAAAGAAATAAAATCTTGTACTATAATTTTTATTGTATTTATTTACTCTTTAATATTTTTAAATAATATTTTTTTAATTATAAGAATTTTATTACATTTTTCCTACATGCTAATGTTTTATTTCAAAAACATTTTTTTCCAAGTTAACTTCAATATTTGCGTTCAAGTGACAAAGTATTTTGTAAATTTATCATCAACTAAGATTTTTTTGTTTAATTTTGCAACGTTTTTCATTTTAAATTTATCAAAAATATTTTAATGTTTCATACGAATGTTTTTTAAAGTGTATGAGAAATGTTTCATTTTTTGTATTAAGTATTCTATATATATATATATATATATATTCGTTAATGGTACCAATTAAAATGGTACCCAAAATTTTAAAGTTGATTATAATAATGAAGCTCTTCTTCTTAAATTTTCAGAATTCAAAATTAGTATCTATTGTGTTTATATAATCATTATTATATAAAACGGTGATTATATAACTGTGATGATTATGCAATTGCAGGGAAAATCCTAATTACTCATAACTCAGTATTTTTAAATTATAAAAGTTTTTGTAAGGTGTCCAATATGCTTAAACTGAAAATGTAACTTTTTAAGTTTTGCACTAAGAATATATATTTTTATAAAATTTATTTATCTATTAATGTTAGAGAATTGATCATTTATGACAATTAAAATTCAAATGAATGAAATTTTTATTGAAAACCACAGAAATTTAATAAAGCTATTCATTAATAGACATATCACATAGACATTAATAGATATCTTAAACATTTTGCAATATTTTAATACCTTAAAATAACTTTTAACTATTCTATAGGGAAAAATGAAAGTAATAAATAAAACTATTTGCATTTAAAAATGATGCTGGTTTTATTCTTTAAGTTAAATAATCGTAAAAACTCTGCTTAAAAAAATAAATATCGTTTTTGAGTTTTCCATTCAATTTATAAAATTTGGTGCAACTCCCTCTACTCTCTCGAGTTCCATCTTAAAAATTACTTTCCTGGTTTGTGAGAAGAGAAAAGAAGGAAGAGATGATGCACTTTAATTTGTGAGAATGGCGACATTGTTCCGTCGCCAAATATTGACGGAGTCTTGTGGAAAAGGGTGTTGGAAATGGGCGGCAAGTGGCTTTCACAGGTGAACACACTCCTCGCCCGTCCGAGTTATGGGAACCGCCCCCCACCCCTATCATCCGAGAACAGATTGAGAGCATAATTGAGAAATGAGGGACCCTCTACAAATGAAGAATTTCAAAATAAATTTCTCCAGCTGTTCTTTTTTTATATAATCACTTTCATATGATTTTTGAAACTCAAACATAAGACAACAATTTTAGTAGAAGTTTTTACTTTTCGCATAAATTATTCTTTCTTCTTTTTTTTTAAATTTTTTTTTTTAAGTCTGGTTTATTTATTTATTTATTTATTATTATTATTTTTTTAAAGATTTATCTATATTAAACTAATTCTAAATTCACACTTTATATCAACAAGCATATTAAAATTTATTTTTTAAGTTTACTGAACAAGTAAAACTTTTTAAATAATTTCTGTTCTTATTGTTCTAATTTCTGTTTTTCCTTATTCTTTATAAATAATTTTTGTTGTTTTATTCTAAAATAAAACGATAAAACTTCTAAGAGTAATATTTTTTAAGTCATTTATTTCACGCGCTGTACATTTTCACAATTTCTAATTACAGTAAAAAGTTTTTTAAGACATCAAAATGTTCTTTAGATAACTCTGTTAACACCAGCAGTTTGCTAAATGTGAGAAATATCAAAATAATTTCCGACTAATTACTTATTGAAAACGAAAATGCAAAGATTTTCTGTAATTTTCAATTAATAGAAGAAAATCCAGAGTTTATATTTCTAATCATGATTAAAAATAATAACAATTACAAGTATTTAAACGTGATTACAATTAATCATAATTTATGAATTTTTATTTGAATCGTTATTGCGACTGTTATTGAACTATGTTTGTAAGTAGAGATAATCTTTTATTAAGAGTAATTGTGATTACCATTGTAAATTTGCTTACAGTGTAAATTGTTATTGTACTAACTTCTCAATTAAATGTAGTTGTTTCTCATCTTCGGAGAGATAAAAGTGTTTGGCATTATATGCTAAAATACATTAGAATAAGATAATTTAATAATGTATGTAAAATGTTCGCTTTAAAAGATACGTCTCGAAGGTAATTTTTTTTATATTGGCGTGATTGTCCCATTGTCTTCTGGGTCGGTTTCAAAGCTACAAAATTCTAGTTAAAAAAATATTTATTGTTTCAAAACGACAACGTGAATAGGTTGTTTATAGATGTAAAATTAAGATGAAGTAACGATAATTATTTTAATTTTTTAAAATCTTTAGCAAACCAAACCATTTTTAGTTAGATAGTTTAAGCTCGCTTTAAAAAAATATGAATAAAAAATATAGTATTAGAATAAAAAATAAAGTAATTTTAATGAAAGAAAATGTATACTTATTTTATCTATTTGGTAAATCTATAAATAGAATGAAATTGCGGAATTGCTGCAATAAATTGTAAATAAAATCTAACAAACTTATAAAATCTATACAAATTTATTATAACATTTTAATATAACCTAAGTGTCACATTGGTACACCTTCATCTGTGCTGAACTGGGAAAATGGATATCGAAGGGTTATATTAAAATTTATTCCTTGTTTTAAATTTTATTATTTGTCTCTTTATTTTTTTATATCACTAAATAGCTCTGACCCTGCGCACTGTTGCTCGCTAACCCTCAGTTATTGCTACTTAAATATTTATTGTTTGCTTCACATTAAACTATTTTATTGTAATTTAATCTGAAATTTTTCCCAGTTTTGGCATGTAGCTTTTTTTTTTTAAAGAAAGTCTAAACTATTCACTAATGTATGTATTAAAAAAATAAGAATGAAATTTTTAAAATTAATCCAAAGCAATTAAATGACATATTATTAGAAAATAATAAACTAGATTAGGTAAGCACGTATTGTAGGAGATAAGCTGAGGAGGCAAGTTACGTATCTTGTAAACCTAATAAACAACAAAGAAGGAAATGATGAAGATATACTAAATAGATTAAACAAAGCTCGAAAGCAGTTACGCTAATCTTAATAAACTCTGGAAAAACAAAAACATAACGAATTTAACAAAAATAAGAATTTTCCATATTGTTGTTAAATCTGTCCTATTCTACACTGCAATAAAAATAACATGAAAAACCTTTAACTATTTAAGAAGAATCTTCCGTATCAAGTGATTCCATAAAATTTGCAATGCGAAATCCTTATAAAAGCAAAACAGAAACCGTTTGATCGGGAAATTAAAAAACGTAAATGGTAATAAATTGGTCATGTTCTACGTAAACCTGAAAAAATTTAAAGTAAAAAAAATGTTTTTGATTGGAACCCTCATGGCAATAGAAAAAGAGGAAGACCTAAAACTACTTGGCGCTGCACGATTGTAAACAAACTGAAAACAATTGGAAAGACATGGAAAGAGGCGAAATATATGGTCACAAATATAGAGTGAGATGGAAAACTATGATAGAAACCCTATTCTCAGATTTTCGGAGTAAAAAGGGAAATGTTTTTTAAAAAATGTACTTTTGTGGTTGACTACGCTTCCCACATCCAGAAATTTCTCTTAATTCTGGATGTGGGAAGCGTAGCCTATTATAATCTAAATATTTTTGCTCGGTAATAAATTTTTAAAATAGCATTTAAAATAAAAGATATATTGTTATAAACAAATTTGGTCAGTTCAAAACCGTCATTTAATGTTTTCACCTAACAAACTGGCTGATATATTAACCTTTTGCCTACGGCGCCTGATAGCACCTGCTATTCTGGACCCTCAGTTGTACCAGTCGTAAGCAAAAGGTTAAATAAAATTTGTCATTGTAACCTTAATTGTAACTTATTGCATTAACGCAATGATGCAATTTACATCAACAATAATACAAATTGTAAAACGTTAATAAGTTTAAGCACCAATTTAATAAGTTTATCTCTAAATGTAGCGTAATAAGGTAATATATCATATAAAATTACGTTACAATAACTTTGTTAGATTTAAACTTTTAATTTAGAAAACATTTAAAATTTAAACCTTGATGATAACTGAGTAAAACAAGTAGAATATTACAGGTAAATACCTTTAAATTAGGGATGCAAAAATTTTTTACAATAATTTAATGACCTTTTTGATTTTATGCAGATTGCAACCTTAAAAATTAGAAAGTTAGTGAGATAAAACTGGATCCTACCCTGCGATTTTCCAGAAAATAAAGCGGTCATATGAGACAACTTAATTTTTATTTTAGAGTTTTACTTTTTTTTATTTTACGAGATAGAGATTAATTGTGTTACAGGTCTAATGCGAATTTCTTCCTCTGCTTTTAATCCATTTTTCAGAATCAGAACATCAATTCAGGTTCAGGAGGGTGGCTCAGAGGATAGAGCACTCGCCTCTCAGTGTTGCGACTCAGGTTCAGATCCCAACAATGGCTGGTCGATACAAATTCCACTTCTGGATAGCACCAAGCACAGTGCGGACGTAAAATATTCCCGATAGTAGACGGGTCATGGGTTAGAATCCTCTTGGCGTCGGGCTAACCTTGGCAGGTTTGCATGGTTTTTCTCTCCGTGCAACGCAAAAGCGGGTTAGTTAAATCAAAACGTCTTCCAAGAAAGCTAGTTTGTAAAAAGACTTCTTGATCCAGAAGTTCTCTTATCTTCTAAATTAGGTTCGAAATTACAAGGCTAGGACATTGATTGCCACAAACCCAAAAATATGGGTCGACAACTCAACTTTGAATATAATTGCAATAAAATAAAAAAATAATTGAAAATTTTAATGTTTTTTTTTAAAAAATTAAGGACAATTTTTTAAATTTGATGAAATGTTTGTTTGAAGTATTTTCCAGGAAAGTTTCTGGCAATAACGAAAAAACAATTTGTGAATTTTGAGTATCCATTTTTTCATAAAACTTACTTCTAACACTGAAATTTGAAGAAGGAAAGAAAAATAAAGTAAAATTGTCTCGGAAGAGGGGCATCGGCTAAATTAAAGATATTTCCTATTCATTCAGGAGGCAGGGGAGGAAACGTGATCATACATGCAGGAAGTGAATACAATCTTTTTTCAGCTTTTAAAAAAAAAAAAAAAAAAAAAAAAAAGAAACTCTAAATATGTGCGAATTTAATGAACCTTAGAGCAACATAAAAAAGATTGAATTATACCTTTTAATCTATTCTGTAGTTTTTTTTAAACCATATTCTCTGTTTTGTCTTTTTTTAATCTTCTCGGATGAAGAGACATTTTCAAATTTCTAAGTGTGATTTGTGCTGTTTGGATGACATTGAACGCTTGAGATAATTTTTTTTGTGGCTTTGTTTGGTTAACTTAATCGTTGAATGTTGACGTTTTGTATATTTATTTCCGTCACGTAGGTTGTCATGCAAACCAAAGTTATTTTTAAACACCAAAAATACATTTTGTGAAAATGTTTTTAAGTTTATTCTGAAATAAATCTAAGAGTCTAACCTTAAGAGTTAAAAATGTAGCGAAAAAAAGGAAAATAATAGAAATTAATGAAAAGAGAAGAAAATATTATTAAAATAAAATGTTTTTTAAAAACAATATTTTAAAAAAATTATTAAAAAGCCGGAAAACAAAATAAAGAAAAGATATAATCTCTTCATCAGCTCACACGAATATATCCGCAAAAAAGAGTGCTTTCTAATATTGTATCAATGCACCGAAAACAAAATATATCAATACAATAGTGTGAGGATCAACTTGGTGTTCTTCTCTTTTAAATTATAGATAAGTATCGCACAGTTACTGTATGTATATTACCTTTGTTTCACATTTAATGATTGAGAAAAACAGCACTTTACAATACGTAATAAAAATACAGATAATTAATTAACTTCGTTGATGATTTTTTAAGTTATAAAAAAACGGTGCGAAAACGATTTTTCTATTAATGTTTTTTCCCTATAGATTCGAATAGTCATTCAACTAAATACGTGTGGGAGGGTAGCAACAATTAGAGAAAATATTGTTAGAGATGTGTGACTTGTAACCAAGGGAGAGAAAGTTGACCATTTGTGGTACGTACCAAAAACTTGTTGAATGTTTCTTTCGTTGTACGTCGGACAAAGTTGGTTCATTGAAACTGGAGAAATCTTTTAGACTAGCCTTGAATCATTAAAACTAGACACAGATGTATAATTAATTTACATAAAAAAAATTTTCTATTTTTTGTATATTTCCTCCTTGGTTTCTCAGTTTTTTTTTTTTTTTTTTTTTCAATTACATAACTTCTTATGATTATGAAGATTGCTTTGTTGAAGTAACTACTATACAATTTTTTGTTCAGCTTGGATTACATTAGAACCCATAGTTTGGCAAATAAAAAAAAAAATGCAACGAAAGTGATTGTATTTCTTATTTTCTCTGAAACATTATTAAAATTAAACAAAAACTGATAATTGTGATTATTTATAATTTTATTATACGTTTTTTCATAGATAAGAGTTTAAAGACAGGAGGAAATATTTTGTGTTTACATTATTTTATACAATTTTGTGGTAATCAATCAGTAGAAATCACTTTAAATAGCCAAACATTTCCAAGTTCAACTAAATTATCAAAGAAATTATAATTAGTTAAAATTTAAATTTTAATGGTCTTATGTTCTTATACAACAAAAAACTAACAAGAAATACCCCTGATTTTGAATTCTATTGTCACGTATTTGTAAATAATTTTGTTATTTTATAAATCTTATTGAGCTTTTACCAAAAAAGCACGCCAAAGTACGTGGAGTAAAAACAAATAAATCTTAAAACTCGAAAAGCGTAACGCCCAAAATAACATAATTTTCAATCGTCTGTAGCCAGAAATAACTCTAAAAACGCGAGAGTTATGCAACACCTTACACTTTGTCCTTTACACTTAAGCATATGCCCAGGTGTTATTTCAATTCGAAATTCCATCCCTCCCCTGGCACGTATACCTGCCTTCTTCATGCAAATGAGAGTTCCAGTTTCCTGACTTAATGTCTTTGGAGTCTTTTTAACCGCAAGCTGTGTAAACGAACCGTTAGTGTAATTTATGTAAAGACTTATTTAGTTTTCATTATAAGTCACTCTTTCAAACAACGATTTCGTTTGCCTAAGGTGTTAGGAAGCGGACATTTTCAGGTGTTCGATTTTGAGCTTTCGGAAAGTGTTCGTGTTGATAGTATTTTACTTTACAACGCAGTAGGTAAATTTTCATGTTTGAGGTAATTTTAAATTGGGGGCAATGATAATAACAAATGCGTTCGGATTTTAGATATTATAGTTATATAAATATTACTTGAAATACATGGGTGCAAAAGACCTATGGTAATAAAACTTGCATGTACGTAGAGGAAACAGAAGAAACTACATAATTTTCGATCTAGATGCGAAAGATTTCGAGATTTTCGCGTAAATATGGTTCGATGAGTAAAACTTTAATATGGGTGTTGTACCTTGAACCAGTACAAATATTTAATTTTTAAACTCAGTATGTGTTGCTGATAGTTGAAACAGCGTGTACTATCTGTTATGCTGAGAACCGCTTTCCATCAGGCACTTATTGGAAACTTTTTTTTTTTTCGTTGAGTACTTTTTTTAATCAATTTGTTTGCAAAATATAACCCTAACGAAATTGAAAACGTCATTTAAAAATATTAATAAACTGGATCACTACCAAATTATCATTGTCTTTAAGATTAAATACTAATTTTTCAAAGAGCGTAATTTTAATTTGTTAGGACTAATAAATTCAGAGAAGTGTCTGCTTCTTGTACCTTAGACCAGTACCCGGTATTGTACTGGTTAAATGTCTGTGAAATTAGTCTCGTTAGCATAAATAGGTTTCTCTGTGAACTCAGTCCCTCACAATAAGATTTTTGATGTTTATCATAAAATTACACACCTTTGAAGTATTTATATTCCAACAAACAATTATCTGGTACAACTTTTATTTATTTATTCTTATTTATATTTCTTGAATGATTAAGAGATCCTTTTAATATGAGGAACCACAATATGGAAATTATGGACCAAAAAGTTGGAATGAAATCGGAAGCATGAACTGGTAATTTTACGCATTATCAAAATTGTTTATACGAATTAGGAAAAAACCTACGATTGGAACATTTATTTAGGCGAAGATATAAAATCCAACACTAAACTATTTTTTATAAAATTATCTATGTTCTAATTTAATTATAAATAATATTTTTGCAACTTATACAAATTTGCTCATTATTTTAAACTTTGTAATTTTGAATAATAGAATACAATTTTTTTAAGAAATTGAAAAAAACATAAAAGTTTGGAACAATTAAATTTAAACACTTCTAGTATGTAATAAAGAAAGTTTTGTTTGATTCATGCTGTTTGTTATGCATAAAATAATAACAGAATGCATAATTTTACAAGGAATAAAATAATGCATAAAATAATTAGGAATAAAAAAAAACTTTGTTACCTCAGTTGTCTAGTTAGATAAAAAGGCATTTCCTATTTCAATTATTGGAAACTGGTAGGAAATCAATCAGTAATGATTTTTCTTTTAAAAAGGCAGTGTCTCTTAATTAATCAAATTGCCGATTTCCCTTATTACTTTGTTAAATGTTTTAAGTAATATGTCCTGATAAATTATTCCTTAAACTTAACTGTTCCTTAATTACACGGTTCTTTAAAATAACAGTATTACGAATCAGAAAAACTGTTCTTAGAACAAAGTGTCCCTTAAACAGATCAAAAATCTATTTCATTTATTACTTTTGTCAATTTTTCTTTTACTTATAAAATTTTTATAAAAAAAAATTTTCTCTAATTTTTCTTAAGTAAGCAGTTTTTTTAAAAAATAACTGTTCTTGATATATTTTACTTTTAGAAAACAGTAGAAGAAAGGTAGAAAAGAAAGGCTGTTTTTAGAACAAACATGTGTCTTTTAACGAATCTAAATACCAATTTTCTTTACCACTTTGTTAAAGCTTTTTTCATGAGGATAATATGTTTTGATAAACAGTCCCTTAGACATAACCGTTTCTTAATACACGTTACGCTAAAGTAACGGTGATCAATATTCGCAATAACACAGTCCGACTCTATTGATTATAACAAAGAAGCGAAATAGCTTTTGAATAGCTGAACAGGACAACCTCCATTGTCTGTTAAAACAAATGATAGCATTCCAATAAACGTCTGTGGACCAATAAAAACTATTCACAAAATATCATTTTCCTAAAAGAGTACGAACACAAAGCTATTTTTTTTTTTTTTTTCTTTTTTACCTCGGAAAGAAATAGCGCAATAAAAACTAAAGTCAAGAACAAAATCTACTTCCCAAATGTTGAAAGCAGAAAACAATACCACTCAATAAGCGAAAGTAAGTATATAAAGAGGGGGAAAAGGATTCTGTTTATTTTCCCTTTTCTTTTCTTCTTCCCCAGATGAAAGGGAAAAAGTATGTATAACTTTTCCCTCAATCTGTTTTCGATACTGCTGAAAGAGCACGCCTGGATTTCAAAAAAAGAACTCTCATAAAGCAACTACTGGAAAATAGCCTACCAACGTGCGGGTATCTAAAAACACGATTTTCGTAGATTTTTAAATCGCGGAAATAGAATATAAACGTATACACATATGGTCAAGAACAATTTTTTCTTAACATTATTTTATTTCATTTTTTTTTTTTTTACCCCTATTCTCATGTTCTTTTGCCCCTCGTCATATCTATAAAAACTGTTTCCAAGAGTACATTTCAGTATTAGTCTGTTCCGTTTGTAATATTTGTAAAATACTTTTTGTTTGTTTGTTCTTTCCTGATGTTACGAAAATATATGTGCATTTTGAGAAAATTGAAACAAAAAGCGAGGAGAACTTAGATATTATTTTATGCCTCGTTTTCATGAAACTTTGATGGAATCGATGTGCTTTCTGAAAGGATGAAATGACTTTTTATTTTATTTTATTTCTTTTTCTTTTCTTTTTTTTTTTTTTAAGTTTGGGTCATCTAGTAGAATCTTCGAAGCTTTCATTTTAATTCTTTTTCTTCTGATCTGTCATTTTTTGGCAATGAACGGAGATTCTTTCGAATTGCTAGAAATCCTTTTGGCGCTAATATTTTTTTTATTTTTTTTTTAAGCTCTTTATGTTTATAACGCTACTTTCATGTTTTCTTCTTTTCGAATAAGTATATTTTAGCTATTTGGGAAAGGAATTAAAAATGATAGATATTTAAAAATGAATAAATAAAATATTATAAAACTAAAACCAATTTTTAAGAGAAATTATTAAAATAAAGATAGAAAAAATAAAAATAGAAGCTTTTAATAATAGACTTTTGTTAAACGTTGGGAAGAGTGGAAAAAGCGTGCTATCTGATAATTCTGCAATTTGATTTCTGTCTTCGTAATTCTAAAATTTACAGCTTATTTCAAAGGTGTCAGACGACTATTTGCATGTCTAGTTATCAACACATTTTGCTGAGATCAACGTTTGCTCTTTTTTTTCTGGTCGTCTGAAACCTTTTTAATGTTGTGTCTACGAAATTCTAGGAGCTGTTGAGCAATTCTGAATATTGATACCACTTGTTTTAAAAACTATTTTGCTTCACTATGTTTCTGCTTTGTCTCAATAGTTTTCGATAATAAACCAAGATCTTGGGAAAACAAACTTTTTATTTCCTTGAATACATAAATATTAATACTAGTAGTTTCTAACATATGCAAACATTCAAACATATTTTAAACTTCTAAAAAATATGAATTTATTTCTACATTACTTAGATGTTCTATATTGCAAACAAGTTCTAAATTACAAGCATAGTTTAAAACTTAACAGGTAAAATATGTCTGGAGTCAGATTTTACTTTCCCTTATTTCCCATGTTAACCCATGGAAAATTATACGGATATATGTTTCCTATTTATTAAATCGCTAAATGAAATTTTGGAATATGCTTTTGTTTCATTTTATCAATTATTATTTGTTTCATTTTCATTTTATCTTTTAGTTTTTTAAGCTTTAGATGTTTTTAAAAATTTTTCTTCTGTTCTAAAATGTTTTCTACTTTTTAAAAATTTTCTACTGTAGTATTTTTGCAAAGTTTGAAAAATGCTTGAAAATTCAAAAATTTCAATTTTGTAATTGATTTTAATGAAATGCATATCAGCGAAAAGATGGATTAAAAAATAGTTCCAAAATATTTATTAGTGAATTAAACAAGGAATCGGTATCCATACGATTCGCTATTGGTTATCCAATTTTAATTTTTAAGATTTTTAATATTAATTTACAAAGCTTGTAATTTTAATTTCAAATTTTAGTTATAAAAATTTGTAAAATTTTTTTAATAGTTTCTCTATCATAATGATTTAGAAAATATTACAAAATTTTAGTTAGTGACTTAGTAAACAGGGAATTGGTATTCATATAATTTTTCATTGATTAGCATCTAAGTTACGAAAATAAAATTAATTAACCAGTTGAGACTAGTCGATTAACTAAAATTAAATCGAACTAACTAGAATCATAAAGAAATTCTTCTTTAATATTTATTGTTTAAACCCATGTTCATTTTTTGTAAATTAACTGTTAAACATGAAGGTAAATTTCTGTTATAAAATGGCTTTATGTTTATGAAACCATCCAATCCTTCTATTTTAATGCAACTTATTTTTATTTTAAATTTTGATAAAATTGACTTACATATTAGCTATTTATTGAATGGCATTCATATCGCTTGCTGCTTGAATAGATTTGACACCTATTTATATGCGATTTTAAATATTAATAAGCAAAATTATAAAAATATATGAGTAAAAGGAGAAATTACAAAAATGTTTATGATGAATACACTTTAAATTTTTAACAAGTTTAAATGAGGAGAAAAAACTAAAATTGGAGTTTATTTAGAAATCAATTGATAGAAAACCATTTTATTTTTAAAACTTGGCATTCTCATGCTTTATATTGTTTTATGGATGTCATTTTAAATTTGTACATGGCCCCCTTGTGAAATCAATGAAAGCAGACGAAGTATTTTCGAAGTGAGATACCGGGATTTTTACCTCTAGCTCTGTTTTTCAATCCACGTTTCAACGCATATATCGTCGTACAATCAAGTTCAAAAAAGAAACCCCCCCTTTTCCAAAGATAAGCTTTAAAATTTATATTGAAAGGGGAGGGGGTTCAAATTCCTGAATACACAAAATAAAGTCAAATATTTTTCTGTGTACCTTATTTGAAGAAAGTACCGCCACGGAGGCACAATTGCAAATTTGAGCAGAGCCAACAGCATAGAATAAAAGGGAGAAAAAAAAAGAAAGTTTGAATCGAACGTCCAATCATTTTTATAGCGAAAACTGGGCAGGAGAGAGAAGAAAAAAAATTTTCAGTGAAAAATGATGGTTTGAGTCTATAAAAAATATTTTCAACTTTCTATTTTTCATCTATATTTTTCTTTTGTGAAGTAAAGTGCCTCTTATTTGGCGAAAAAAAGACAGTACTTCTGAAAATCGCCAAGTCACGAGAGTAAATAGATGATACTAGAATATAACTGGAAACACGCGCTTTCATGTTTCCCAGCTTATAAGAAGGAGCCAAAATGATTTTTTTGGCCATTTTGTTTTTTGCTTTTAGATATACGATAGTTTTTCTAGATGTAGAAACTTGATTGAAAACTTAGGAAGTTTGCGATAGTTTGTTTGGCTAGTTGTAAGTCTGTCACGTTATCACTGATTTGATGGCAACAGTTTTTTCTCGTCTGCAGTTATGACAATTGTTTTTAGTTGCATGAAGAAAAACAATAAAAAAGATTGCCTTTCGGGGAGTGTTCGAAACAAGTGAACTACTTTTAAACAACTTTCTTGTGAAAAATTCTGTTGCCATTTTTTTTCTCGCGAGTTTTATGAAGTATTAAAAAATATTGAATGTTGGCTAAAATAATCGTAAATCCAACTACAAATACAGTACTAGAACTTGAAAGGCCTTTTTTTATGCCAGTTTCGAAATATAATTGATCGTGTACGTTTTATTGCATACTACAGATCGAGAAAGAGAAAAACTATTAAATGGGGTTGACGAAGATTTATGGGTCATTTTAAAGAAACTTGCAATTTTGATGTCCTATAACTTTAAATAATTTTAATTACTTAATAAAATTCCGAATAAAAATTTTCAGCATTCAGAATTAGTTAACTACATGCTTTTAGTATATCTAAGTACATATAAATCAGTATTTTAAAAATAATTCCGAAGTAATATATTTTTTAATACGTCAGATTCTACTAAATTGCTATGTCCCAGTCTTCTTTGCCTCTTCTTTAATTAGACATTAAGCTAAACATTAATTGAAAACTATTTTAATTTATATAATTGTGAGAAAATTGTAGTTATGTGTAATAAGTCTCCCACCTTATCTAATGTACACTTTTAAAACTACTTTTCCACAACAAATCAAACAATTTAATATTTGGTAATGATTTTGGTAAAATTAACAAGAAAATTTGGTTTTATAATATGAGATAAAATGTGGTAAAATTTGGTAATTTTATCATGATATCTTAATACATGGCATTTATTCGGTTGAATTTACTTTTCAGTTTTATATTTTTTACTAAATGAATGGAAATGAGAACTATAGAATTGAAAACCATAATTTCCAATAAATCATTACCGGAAAAATTAACAAATAAATGCTTTAAATACTGTAGATTTTGGCTTATTAACCAGAATTATCATTTCCCCCCAAAAAGTCATTACGATACAGAATTAATTTTACCAAATTTTTTTTCTCCGTGTATGATTAAAATTCAACAGTCCAAGAACATTTAAAGCTTAGCTTTACACCTTTTTCCAATCATTTATTAAGCTTTGTTTCTCTACACAATTTAACAAAAGCAATTTTATTAGAATTTGACAATAGTGTTATGTAACTAAAAGTAAAATTGATTCTACGTTCTGTTAACAATATTGAAGAGCTGAAACTGTTATGTTTTCTGTTTAAGGTAACTTATTTTTTTATTTAAGCATTTTTAGACATTGGTCACACAGGGAAACATAATGCAGATTCAAGTTAATGCCTTAAATTTTTATAAACCAAATTATAAAGTGTTGTTATAAGTTTTAGGTACAAGAAACATTTTAATTGCAGTTGAAATTTTTAAAAGTTGTAATCTGAATATTCAATTTTCAGAGAAAATTTTTTCTAAGTGCTTCTCTATTTTGAAAATAACCCTCATTTAGAATATGTGAATTGTAGGAGTACAATTTCATTAGGTGTTTGAAAAGACTTACATATTTCAATTTATAAAATGGTACATGTTCTTAATAAAGATTCTTAATCACAAAACAGGCATTGAAACCACGAAATGAAAGGCTAATTTTTTTTTTTCAAATATTTTTTTTTTCGGGGGGGGGGGGGAAACTAGTATAATGCTTTCAAAACTATGACATATTGCATTTAATAATGTACAAAAGAAGTCTGAATAAATCATAATAAATGCAATATTTAGTTAATATTTCAAATCGTTCTATCAGGCTGTCCTTCATGAAAATTATAATTAACGAGAATAAAAAATGAAACTTTTAAAATTTTAAAATAAGTTTCTTTTAAACTTTTTTTTGAAAATTTAGCTTAAAATTTAACTTTTAACTTCAAAATGTTCTAAAGTAATTTGTCTAACGCATGTGATAGCAAAAAAAGTCATAAATATAATCCTAAAGTTAATATGCATTTTTTTAGTAATGCTGAACATAATACTGTAGGATTTTATTAATTGTTTGGCTGATTTTTATATTTTATTGCCATATTAAGAGGAAATCCTTATTATTTATTAAAAATTAATCATTAAAAATCGTGACCCAAGATTGTTTTTTAAAGTCTAAAGTAAAATATTAATGGTTCAAATTACAGATTGATTTACAAAAGTGTGTGCAGAACTTTATTTCATTGTAGCCCGTTGTTTTTATTTTCTAACACTTAGCACGAAAGTATACTAAATAAAGTTCAAGTCAGAAAAGTCGAATGAAAAATCAAATGAAATTAAAATTTTATCTAAGTGAATGGCATATTTTAAATTTAAAAAAAGATTGTTTTTAGTTAAATATGGGTCTTTTTGATGTGTCAGACTAGAAGGAATTTATTATTCATTGTTAAAATAGATCTTGGTTTGGATTTAATTACGTCCACACATTTTTCAACTATGTTCAAGAGTAATAGTAAACAGTGCGCATGCGTCGTCATTGCATGCGTTGCTATGGCGACCGCTGCTGTTTTTATTTCCACTAGCAGGCATTTTTTTTTTGTATTTGCATAATAATTATTTAAAATATTTTTATATTCTTTTTATTATTAACGTTTAATTACTGGCTTGACGGTGATTTCAATATAAATATGAATGCTGAAGAAGGAAAAGTATTTTGTGACGTCTTGAAATACGTACATAAGCAGGATTTGAAAACCAATCCGACGACAAACATCAATTGAGACAGTTTTTGTAACCCATGATTTGAAATGTTTTAGCGCTTAACGGAGTCAATCCAGAAAGAAGAAGCATTTGACCAATGGGTAACCAGTGATCGCAATAAAGCGATCACAACTTTTATTTCTTTTATATATATATATATATATATATATATATATATATATATATATATATATATATATATATATATATATATATATATATATATATATATATATATATATATATATATATGTATATTACATTTTGTGTTTCAAATTAAATGCTGTAGATCAGACGATTTGACTTTTAAAAAAAATAAAATAAAAGATGTATATTGTCTCATTAAGGCTTATATTTTAGATGAATTCCTAAAACATATTATTAACATATTTTATTTATTCCAAATATGCATATTTTACATCGTGAATACTCGCAAGTGTTAACCATCAAGTGACAGTATCGAAATCCGACAGAGTGTGCGTGTGTTTTTTTTAGTACATATTTTTTTACAGACCAATCAATTGTTATCAGCAATATCACGTGTCCATTGTGGAAGTGTACACAGATAGGCTTGTGAATCAAGTGAGAGATGTCGATAGTTCGTCCGCAATGAAATGGTATATTTGAAAGTTTAAAAATATCGTTTTTTAATTAAATATGCGTCTTTTTAATGAGCGAGACACGAAGGAATTTATTTACATTTTATGTTCCAAATAAAAAGTTGCAAAACAGATGGTTTTACTTAAAAAAAATTAAAGCGTGTATATCTTGTCATTAAAGCTTATATTTCAAATGACTCCCTAAAACATATTAATGACATATTTTATTTATTCCTAATATGCATATTTTAAACCGTGAATGCGCCCAAGTGTTAACCATCAGGTGGCAGTAATCTAGATCACACTGATTGTTTTTTTCTTCTAAATATTTTCGAACAGACTAATCAATTGTTATCAACAGTGTCCATTGTGAAAGCGTACACATATGGATGTGAATCAAGTGAGAAATGTCCATAGTCCGTCCGCAATGAAAATGTCAATGGTTGCAAAGTGTCACACGAGAATGATCAAATGTGAATGCGTTCAATAAATCTCCCCTTGCATGACTTTTGCCTGTCTCGTTCGTGTCATCTTTGACACGTCATTTCTGCTGATCCGTCACATTGACCGCATTCATTCATTCATGTGCGGTTACCTAAAAATACGAACGAATAAATAAATCTTCAAACGATTATAAATGCGTTTTTTCTAAGCCTGTGAATTGCCCAAGAATCTAAATCCACCAAAGATGTTGAATAAAATAGCGATTCATTTAAATGAGGACAGTCAGATTGTTTAATTTTTAAATATTAATTCAGTAAAAATGTTTTATAACTTTTTTGAAGTGTCCTGGTGTCTGACTAGAACAAAGCATTGCTAAAGCATATAATTCTCACATAGAGTTTTACTTTTTTAAATATCTTTAAAATAGAAAAGATATTGTTCTGTGTCCATTCATAAAACAAAAAAGTACTGGTACATAAATTTTGCGTATTTAACAATATAATTTTTAATTCTTGTTATATTTAAAGTGAAAACTTACTGATTTTATTTTTATGTATTTATACTACTCTACATACCCTTAAATAATTTATTTAAAAGTGTGTACTTATTAAAAGCATCAATTGCGTACATTTTTATTTCACTTATTTTCAAGTTATTGCAGTATGTTATGTCAACGGTTTTTAAATGATAAAAGAACTTTTTATTTTCCGGTTCAAGAGAAAATTAAATTTAGAAATTTTTAATTGTATTATCTATTATGATATTTTAATTCTTCGCAGCTAGTAAAATATTTGTCCTTTAAAATTCGTTGCTTTGTGGAAAGAAAGAGCATACGAAGAGTTTACCAAAATTGATCGTAGCTTGATTTCAAAACTAAAATAAATTTCAGTTATCTCGTTTCTCTATTTATAGGGTAGCTGACAACGTTGAGATAACTAACTGTGTACAAAATATTTACTACATTTTTTGAAAAATATTTTTAACATTTATTAAACATTTTAAATTTGTCTTTTAGTTTTCAAAGTTTTAATAAATAAAAGCAGATTTGTAGTGAATTAAAATACCAATTGGAATGTTTATGTTGTATATGATCTGAAATGCATTTTTCTAAAATTTTTTTTATTTTTTTCATAGTTCAATTAACGCTGGCAATTCTAACTCTAACACAAAGAATTATATAAGGAAGTTTTCTCATATAGTTATAATAAATTTCTTTATTGTGTTTTGAACAAAAAAAAATTTTTTTATATATATATCTAGCTATTTGTAAAACTATTAAACATAAAACATGTACATTTTGTATTTTAAGGTATAATTACACACAGCAAAAGTTTTAATAAAACATTAGTTCAAAACATAGATCAGAATCTAACTAGTGTGCCTTAGGGATCGACCACAAAATGTGTTACGGTTAGAGGGTTGTAAAGGGTTTTTGAAGTTGTGAACGTTTGTAATAAAGGGGAAGGGGGTAAAAAAAATTATGATGTCATACTTTTTAGTTCAAATAAAAACATTTATCATCACAGATACAATATTTTCTTATTTTTGGTTTTTAAATTTTTCTAATAAAAATTGATACACATTAAATAATTAATGCCATGTCATTAAAACAAGTAGTTAAATTTTAAAATACGATTTATAAATGTTCCTGCTTCGGGAAATACAGGCATATGCTTATGTGATATAATCTTGGTGTATAAGGAGTTTATAGGTATGTTAAAATGTACCATTGTACAAAACAAAAAAAGGCAAGAGAGGTTTGAAAATTTAAAAAAAAAAAAGCTGGTGCTCCATTTATTTACGGTCCCTTGCGTTAATTCCTGGATAAGAACAGAGCTTTAAATATTTGGCTTAAACAGAAATATTCACCTTTATTTTCTCCAGATTCTTCAGAATTTTCAAGATAAAATAATAAATCTATAAAACTTTTGCACATTTACTTAATTCTATATCTATTAATCTTAACCCAATTATGTACGCATATTATTAGTTTTTTTAGGAAAAAATCGAAGTTATAAAAATTATGATTATATATTACAACTGTTGGAAGCTTTTTACTGTTAGAACACATCCAATAGCTTGATATATTTTGTTAAGATTGTAATTCCTTTTTATTTCGACACATAAAAATCAATTTAGAATTGCGCGAGAGAAGGAATAATCTCATTCACGCTATTTATTTTCATTGAAATGAATAATTTTATATCCCCAAACTGAGAATTCTTTGAATGAATGCGGCGGCCTTCTTTTTAGATCGTTACATAACTAAATCGCGAAATGAGAATAAATGTGATCTTGTATTACTAATAAATGAGAAGGGAGGAGAATACAGCGAGTCAATTCTGGAACGTTCTCCAGCGTTTATCTTTCTTCAAATCATTTGATTGAATAAAACGATTCCCTTTTAAGCAACGATTCTCTTTTAAGCAAACGATATTACATTTCGTCGAATTGGTTATTCGTTCTGTCGTTTTCAGAACAAAACACTTCTGAACAAAATCTAATACAGTAGGAACTGTTCTTAATGACATGATCACCCCGCGTGGGCCCCTAAGAACACAAGAGACACACGGTTCTTATCTTATTGTCTGTTGAAAAGAGGAACACATTAACGAAATTCTTTCATTCGCTCTATCCCCTTGTTATATGTCGGGAAAAGAGAAGGATATGTGACTGAAAATGATGGTTTTCAATAGGGTTGCCCGAATCCTCTTCTAAGTGGGGGCACTTATCGCCAAATGGCGATTCCGATAACGAACAATGTTAGGCTTTGAAATGTTTCATCTCTTTGAGAAGATGTTTATTTTTAGAGGAAAAAAGCTTTTAATGGCACTAAATATAGTACTTCAGGCTGTTTCGGATTCTTTTTTGATGTAATGGGTATTTTTAATCTTCTAAAATCCTGGAAAATAGGATACTTTAGTTAGATGGAAGAATACTTCACTACGCTTCGCCGTGAGAAAATTTCGCCATAGAGTTCAATCTTATAATGTGTAATATATTGGTTATGTACTATCTAAAGGCACATAAATTAGTGGATTATTTTTTTAAAACGGATTACTGTTAAAGATATTTTAATGACATTAAATAGGTATTGTGTGAGGTACTTAAAGCTGTTTCGAATTCTTGTTTGACGTAATAGGCATTTTTAATCTTCTAAACTCTAGAAAAGAGGATACTTTTGTTAGAGGTGAGAATGCTGCTTTATATTTTACATAACGCAAGAAAACTTTCGCCAATTTCGAAAATTGAGTCTTATAGTGTATTTTTGGAATCAAGAGTATCATTGGTAATTTTAACATAGCAGCCAATGACTTTTTTTTATTCTTCATTTTCCTTTAACTATAATTATTGAAAACATTCACCGTAATCTTTTAAAAAGTTTAATTTACAGTAAACGACTCCATTTGCCAAATTCACGTTTGCTTAAACATTTCAAAACTGCTTTTTGTTTTGTTTTATGATCCTGCTGTCATCGAAAGTTATTTGTGAGATTTAAAGAAGATTGATTTTGTCTATGTGATAAAATGGCCGGAAAATTTCTCAAATTTCTAAAAAATTTAAAATATCAAATAGAAGCGTAACTAGAGTGTTTAAATTCATTGAACTGAAGGTAGCGCAAAAGCTTTAACATCAATGGGACTATAGACCCAAAAGAATAATGAAACGTGATGACAGAAAACTGAAATGGATTTTAAAGAAAATCAGACGATTACTAGCTCTACAAACTACACACGAGTAAAATTTTTCAAAAATAAAAATAACAAAAATCTCTCACAAAACATTCAAAGGGAATTTAAATTCTTTGGACTAAAAAACCGACGAAGCACCAAACATTAAATGTACGTTAACGCGTCATTTGGAAAATATGTTTACTATCTAAAGCAAATATATTGGAGAAAAAATATTTACAGTGGACCATTTCACTCTTTAAGTTAGTAAATAATAACTTTAATATTAAAAATTATTATCGTTATACAACTTGTTTTCCTAATTATTTAACAAATTTTAGTCTTAAATTTCGAACATTTTTTATCCAAAATATTTAAATGTATTAACTTTCATATCAGTGATAATAGTTTTAACTTTTATCTAATATTTTGTGTTACTTATCTAATTTAAATATTTTAGTTTTCTGAAGTTTGAAATAGAAATCGCCCAAACTCATTATTAAAGCCAAAATAATTATTTTTTAAAAATGATATACATTTCTAAATTTATAATTATATGCAAATTTGTAGAAAGTAGTACTGCTAAAAGTAAAGAATATTTAGTATTTTTGTGAATTTGACCGTCAAATATTTTAGGATAAAGGTTGTTCTCAAAATTAATCAAAAATGGAATATTTTTCAAGATGAGAATAACATGGAAAAAGCATTATGTGTAAAAGATAATTTATATTTTAAAAATAGCCATGTATGAACGAAACAAATGCTTACACTATCGAAGAGAAATTGATTCTGATTCTTTAGAAATTAACTTTAGAAATTAACAAGAAGAAAATATAGGGAAAATTTTCGAACTATTGTGTTTTCGACGGAAACCTTAACTCTATGATCTGCATTTGAAGAATCCGTTTAGTTGAGAGATTCTTTTGAGTACTGTCAGTTAAATTTTAACCACCCTGTATATAAAGGCGTACTTCTTAATATGAAGATCGTTTTAATTACCATATTTTATGGTCTTCAAAAATGTTATGATCATTGAGATAACTGTTCACAAGTATTAAATTATATTATAACTGTTATGCTAATTTTAGTATTATACGCTTGTAGTCATGCATTAATTACCTAATAGCTGCATGTTTAATTATTTAATTAAATACTTTTCCTCATTTTATACCTGCAAACAAAATTTACTTTTATTCAAATAGTTGGTTTTTTTTTCTTTGCTTCTAAAATAAGGATAAATTTATACCATTTTTTCCCTCGAAAAAATTTTTGTAAAAATTCTAAAGCGCCGAAAAGACAATTATTTGCCAAGTTATGGTAACCCTACTTTAACATCCTGCAAGCAAGTGGATAGCGAAGAGCGATGCCGAGAAAGGATGCTTTTAGTCCGTCCTGCATCCGCCGTCACTTGAGAAAATGTGTCCGAGGTTTTTAGGCCTTCGAGTACCCTCCTTTCACGCAGATGGAATGTTGAGAAGGTTGGAAAGAATAATAATAAAAAAAAAAAGAACTTAAAAATATAGGAAAAAGAACGAACGCCTAAGATGGACGTTGGAAAAAATCTTATGGGGTGCTTCTGGTGCTGGATGTTGAAGTGTTTTTCAATGCTGAAAGCTGCAGAATGTGTTTTTTCCTCGATCCTTCAAGTGACACTTCCAAAATTTTTTTTATTTTTTATTCTTTTTGCTTCAACTTCACGTAGATTGGTGTAGAAAATTTGGTTTTTTTCCCCTCCCTACTTGTGTTTCTCAACATATGTTGAGAGTACCTTTGGCTTGAGTAAAGTGCAAGTCTGCTACTTTAGAGAAGTTTTACTAACTTTAATATTAAGTTAGGGTGTATCTCTGAGGGCTGCAAAGTTTTTCAAGCCCTTTCAAAATAAAGTATTTAGAAGATGGAAAATGTAGAGCTAGAATAATTTTCAATTTGGAAGCTTTAAATTATCGATTGAATGTTCTGTTTTGTTGACATTACTGTCTAGAAAATTTAGAGGTGTTTCAGTAAAAACTAAGCTGTTTGAAGAAGATTTTTTTGCATGTTTTTTTTTTTTAAAAAAACATGCATTAAACTAAATTTTATTTTATTCTATATAGGATTCGTTTATTTATAAGGGTTGTAGCGATAATTTCTACTTCTTACTCGCTCATCTGAAAATATTATGGTTAAAAATTTTCAAGTCAACACAATAAGTTTTAAAACTCTACTCTTTCTGTGATTCTAATTTATTCGAGTTTCTGTACACATAATAAGATAATCAGAAATAAAAATGATATGACGAATACAAAATAAGTATTTTAAGTACAGAGGAAATGTACAGAAATGCTTGAGTTCTAAATATCAACAGATTCGGTATAATTACTTCAAAATCACTGTTGCAAACATGACTTGAGTATTAACCAGCCATAACAGCTATATGACAGTAGCCATAGCGTGAGTAATGTGTAATATATATCCCATTTCTCGAAAAAGGCGAGCTCCGTTGCCAATAATCGGTATGGCGCATAGTTAATTTTATGTTTAAAATTTCGACAGCCCCATTTAAGAAAGGATGGGAAAAAAATCTAAATAATTACTTCGTAACTAAGTTCTTAGTTTTAGAAAAATACAAAATTATTCTAAATGAAGGCTTAACGTCACCCAATATCATAAAAAAAAGGAAGAAAAAGTCACACCGGAAGTTGAACAGTCCTCCTATGGCTAATTATTTGATACTAGTCATGATTAATTATTTGATACTACTTAAATTATTACTTAAGGTAACCTGACAAAATCAATTATCATAAATGACTAGAGTGTTGCCAATTTGCCCGTTTTTTTTTTTTTTTTTTTTTTTTTTTAGGTGCCTAAATAAAGAAATAAACATATGAATTATACCACGGTACGTTTCAAATGAAATGAAATTGGCCAATGTCTATCGTATAAAGTTCTTAACGTTTTCTTTAAAAATGTTCATTTGCAAAAATAAAATTTTAAAACGTTTTGCATATGGAAAACAATTACAGTTTCCACAATTTACCCGTATTAATTCTCTTTTTCATTCAAATCCCAAAAAAACATTCGATAACTTATGCCTCTAAAATTCAGTGAAATTATAGTCTTTTTTGCTTATTTGTCTAACACGCGCTTTCTTTTAAAATTCTAAATATTCGAGACTATTTGATAGTTTTTGTAATTAGCGTAACTAGAGCTGTGTTCACTGCTAACTTGATAATAGAATTGCTTTTTTTTTCCCTTAATGAAAGCTTACATTTGTTTTCTTCTAAATACAAACTTCAAAAATTCTCTCAATATTTTTTATGATTGTGAATTAATTTACATTAATTTCAAAACAATTTACTTGCTAAAATTGAAGAATTTTTATTTTATTTTCACCTCGTGTAATCCTCAAGAAATATTAAAAATATTTTAATTTTTAATAGACATGTGAAGTTACTAAATTTGTAGACCTCTAGTTATCATGTTTGAAGTGGTGTCTTTATTCCTTCAAGTCAAACCTAAAATAAATAAATAAATGAAAAATAAAACATTCGAAATTATTGGATAGTTTGTAAGCATATAGAATTACTAAAATTATAGCCTTCGCAGTTTTGTTTAGAGTTCTTTTTTTTATTTTATAAGCGACAATGTAACAATTACTTTCTATGTTTTCCGAACCGTCAACAAAAATAACAGTTATTACTTCCCATTTCCGTCTAGAATTCAACGCAATATCTAACCTGCTGTGCTTTTATAAGTTTTTTTTTTTTTTTTTGTATTCTAATACTTTTGTTGAAAGCACCTACTACCACTTTTTTTTATAAATAACTCGCCACTTATTTTCTTTTTATTCCATCAGCAGGACTGTGCGTATCAAACCAACTTCACTGTCAAGGAACAAAAGCAAAGCGAGAAATGGGTATAAAGAGAAATTGGCGGAGAACACTTCCCAAAAACGAAAAGGAAGAAGAAAAAAAAAAAAAAAAAAAAATGGCGGAATTGATGTACGAATTGCTTGGCGTTCATGCTCTGTTGCAAGGCACACACAAAAATGCAACGAACGCCCCACGATGAGCTAATAGAGGAATTAAATAGAGTTCTTTTTGTGTATATGCCCACCTCCCTACCGGGACGATTTTTTTTTCATTCTTTTTTCCTCTTTGTGCAAGCTTCTCACGCATTCAGAAAAAGGAATTGTTCGTTTTGGAACTCAATTTCAGATGCCTCGCTGGCTTTTCGCTCGCATTGCGATTCTTCCATTTTTATATCATTTCTTTTTTATTATTTTACTCCCATAGTCATATTTAAGTGTTCTTATTTGAATTGTCTAAATTGTTATGGCTTCACGGCAACATAACGTTTGTGAGAGGAAATTGAAGTGGAGGAAAAAAAGGGAGAAAAAAATAATCTACAAAAAAATGGCGAAGTAAAAAGAAATGCTCAATAGATTATGATTCCTTTTTTTTTTTCGTTACGTTTCAGTCATTTATTTATTTAGAGTATTCAAATAAAAGAATGACAATGCCTTTTTTTTTATATATATTTTGAGAATAGGCGAATTTAACTCCCCCGTTCTATGATGAATAATGTAAAAATATTACAAACAAACTCAAAATTTCTGAAATGTTTTATGCTTGCGCACGAAAATAAGAGGAAAATGGCCATTTTGGAAGTAAAACGTGTAAACTAAGCGGAAATTGGTTCATGTTTTTACTTGGCTGGAATGATTTTAGTTCTAAATGAATTGCATTAAGCGTGAGAAAGGTAAGAACTTTTGTGCAAGAGTACTTGCATAATTTTTTTTGACAAATAGAACGAATAAAAAGCATGTATGAATAAATAAATATTTTCAAAAAGGAATAAATTCATAAAAATGTAAAAATTCAGAGAAATATGCTTAGATTTTAAGTCATTTGGTAATAAATTCTTTAAATATCATTTTTTCTCTTTTAATAAGCATCAAATTTATGTGGGATAGACAGTTACAAAGTTATATAGAAAATGTTCTTGTAACTTGAATACAAAACCATTCTAATTATGTTTGAAACTCACTTAAGAAAACTTATAAGCGTTAAGCTTTATGCACCTTTTTATGTATTTGAAAACAATAAATTTTATTAAAAATTATTTTAAAGTGTCAACCATTCATTTAAAAAAATATTTGTAACTATTATCAACATTAAATTGTTAAATAAAATTATATATAAGTCATTATAATAAGGCTTTCTTAAAGTAATATTTTTTAAAAACAATTGAGGATTTAAAAAAAAAAAAAAAAAAAAAAAAAACTGTCAATATTAATAATGCTGAGCATTTATTAAAATATGGTAAACATTATAAAGTACATTTCTAAAATGAACAATTTGAGAAACAGCGTGAAATAAAGAAATTTTGAGAATATTATTAAATATTCATTATAATATCATATTTGCCATCGCGTGTGGTGCACTTTCGTAGAAAAACGGGGCAATCGAGTGGGACTGGGGCACAATTTGTTATATTTAGTCACCCTGTGGCTGACCCTACAGATATAGAATAATAGACTAGATACTCCCCCTGCTAGCTAACGCTCATCAACCCTGATGATTGCTTCGTAATAATCGCTGTTTCTTGGCATAAAACAGTTGAAATTATTCAACTGAAAATATATATATTGAAAAGAACACTTGCGCCTCCACTTCCCACGTCCAAATATTTCCCTTATGGATACTATTGAAAGTCAACATAAATAATTTTTCTAAAAAATTTTTGAAATAACATTTAAAATAAAATCAAAAGTTTATTGATAAAGCAAATTTGATGAGTTTACAATCGTAATTTAATATTTTTGCTTGCCAAATAAATGGGATGCATTTTAAATGCAATTTTTTCATTCATCATGTGCATGAAGCTGAAAGTTAAGTTCTAAATCATTTAATGAAACTCTTTAATCGTAATTCATAGTAGTATAATAATCTAATTTTCACCAAAAAATAATAATTGTAAAACGATTCATAAGATCAGACACCGATTTAAATAATTTTATCTTAAAATGTAAATTACATTATTCTAATAATAATAATAATAAATCCTCCTAAACTCTTACTTAGAAATCAAACAAAAGAATCAAACTTAGTAACTTAGAAATCAAACAAAATCAAAATGTATTGACATTTGCGACACCATCAATAGATTTTTATGTTTAGTAAGATATTAGTTACAGAAACTCGACACGTTTTATAATGAATGAACGAAATACAACCCTAATGAACAGCCTACGAGGATTGTGAACCCTAGTTGAGCTTACTCGACCCCCACCTTAACGTTCTTCCTGGTAACATGCACTGTTAAATTCACGTAAACGTATCATTATATCCCACATAATGATGCCTTTTTATTTATATTACTTTTGCGTGATTTTTATTTGTAAAAAAAGCGCCAAGGAGACCTTTTCACTAAAGACACTCATCTGTAACGCATCTCGTTTTTTTATTTTACTTCCATTCGATTTTTTTTCTTCCTCGCCAAGTACAGTGACATGAGCACCCGCACACTTCATGTGTCACTGTAGACGGATCTGTTGGTTATGTAAATAATTTACGGCCGATTGTGCGTAAACGAACTTCAACATGCGTGTCATTTTTCTTTAAGAAATAAAAAAAAGGGGGGGACTTTTCTTTTTTCTACTTTTCTTTCATCGGTGCATTTGAGTAAATAAAACCGTGACTAATGCTTAATTAGGAACTCTGGTTTTTATCTTGTATTGTTAACTCATTTGAAATTCAAATTTTAAGGTTTTTCACCCCATTAATTCTAGAAGCAATTACTTCTTTATTTTATTTAAAAAAAAAAATCTGAAAGATTTGCTTTGCTTTGAGTTTTTTTTACATTATTTCCCTCATTTTAAAAGATCTGAGATGCATTTTAATGTGTAATATCCGATATTCGTTGGATTTAGTACACTAAAGTTTCCTCTCTTGAAAAGTAATTCCAACAGCAAAAAAAAATTAACCAAGACTCGTTCGTGTATTTTCTAAAGATCAAATTATTTTAAGTGATGTTTTAAATAAAACAAACAGCTACAGGAAAAGTTCTCTAATGTTGTGTTTCCCAACCTTTTAGGTACAGGGACCCTCCCAACAAATAGATAAATAAAACAAAATAAAATAAAATAAAACAAATATGAATATTTCGCAACACCTTTTTAAACACTGTTGTGAAAAAAGGAGATAAAAATATCGTAGGATAAAGAATACATTTCTGGAATAAAAAAAAAAAACATAAATCTAGTATTAAAAACCAAAATGTACGGTACTTAAACCACCCATTTGGTAATTTTTCTGCTCATATGGTAACGGTTTAACGCAAATTCTGGTTTTCAAAATTATAGTTCTTATTACCACACATTTAGTAAAAAAAAATACAAAACTTAAAAGTAAATTTAATCGAACAAATGATTTTATGCTATGCTTTAAGGTATCATGATTAGTAATTCTTTACCACATTTACCAAATTTTGTCACCCCTTATAAAACATTTTGCATTGTTAATTGAACCAAAATCATTACCAAACTGCTTCTGTCAAAATTACTGAGCATTTTGGTGTTCCCTTAGAAGCAGAAACACGTTAAATTTTTTCCATATTTTTTGTACTTTTTAGTATGCTTTTTTTTCCAGATAGTATTGATCATACTTTTTTTCCTCTTTTTCTTGGTATGAATAAATGCATTGTGGCTTTAAAAATTAAGTTCAATAATTTTCTGCAATCTTTTGTAAACCAATTTGCTTTTATCTGCTTCTAACATGTAGTCACGTACGGACAAACTTTCAATGAGAGCGTTGTATTTCGGGATGGAGGTGCTTAGATTCGAATAACAGCAATGGATGGTCAGTACGAATTCTGCTCCCGGATTACACCGACCACAGTGCTGATGTAAAATTACCTTTGTAATAGACGGATCATGGCTTAGAATTCCATGGCCATCGGACTAACCTTGGAGGGTTCTCCGCTCCATGTAATGCAAATGCCGTTTAGATCTATCAATAAGTCCTTCAAGATGGATAGTCTGCTCCAATACTCGATCTAGGAGTTTTATTATCTTCTAGGTTGGATTCAAAATTACAAGGTTATTGAGATGAACATCGATAGTCGCAAAGCCCAAAGTGGGTAAGCAGTTATAAAATGGAAAATGGGATAAAATTTAACGACTAATGTTTAAATAAAGAAACAAAATGTAATTAATAATACAACAAGACTTTGTACTGTAATTTCTTTAAACTATATATTTTTTTTGTTTACAGTCTGAGAAAAGCACCCATCTGTGGGTCGTGATTAACAGGTTGAGAAATGCTGGTCTAATGTTAAAAAATCATTATTTTCTCAATATTTTTTTTTACTACTAATTTAAAGGCAAGGTTGTTATTAATTTAAGATCAAATAGATTTTAATAAATTTTAAAGTGTGGCTAACACAGGCATTGATGGTTAAGGTACTCAGAGCTATCATCGTGATAGCCAGTGGATCTATCCTCTATGGTAAAAAAAAAGCCAACCCATCTTCAAATCGATGGGTCTCGAAAGTAAAGGTTGTCGGTGAGTAATACTGATTACATTTCTTAATCTCCCTGACACTGTTAGACTAACAACTGGTTGTGTAATAGAAGTGCTTTATTTTTTCTTGTATTCGAAATCTTTTTTTTTTTTTTTTTTTGTCTCTTGCTTTTAAAAAGCTGTTCACAATAAATTTTCTTGATATTTTTCATACAATTTTAATTTTTTTTTAAATCAAGAAAAATTAATTAAATTGTGCATATTATTAAAAGAGAATTTTTTTTTCAAAATTACATTTAGTAAATATATTTTTAAATATTTTTTTAAGTAATTTTTTTAAATAGTTGCTTAATTCACACTTACTACATAAAGATAATGGATTAATTCATTTATAAGTAAATAACAAAAGTCTATAAAGAAATTAAAAATTTTTTTGCTTATCTAGTTCCTTAAAATAATAGCTGTGTTTATCTGAGTTAATATTTCAGTAACTTATAATATTTCTGATCTCTGATTATTCAGCTAATATCTCTGAACATTTCATGTGACTGAGATGAATATAACTGAAGAATATAACATATATTTTTTGAGTAATGACATGTTACTTTCTGAACAGATCCTAGAGTATAAATCTAACGTTAAATAATCGCTATCTTTAAAGACATATTAAATCTGAAAATCAATCTGAAACATAAAACAATCTGAAAAAAAAAAAGAAAAAAGGAAAATACATTTTTATGTTCGAATTTGAAGAAGATTAATTTTTATTCTTTAATCGCATAACATCGAAACAATGGCAATACACATTCGATTCGATGTAACGGTTATGAATTGTGGGCAGGTGGATATTTTTCATTAGTTCTAGTCGAACGAATATGTTAATCTTATTTGATTACATCGGCGTTAAAATATTGATAATTCGAACAGGTAAAAATAATGGGGAAAAAAGAGGAAATCCGATGCTTCCTTTTATCTGGTAATTCGTTTTTTCGACTAAAATGGGTTAGATGTTCGTCCAATCATGCGATACATTCATTTATGTACTTCCATCATGGTCATTCCGTGCGCCATTTTCGAACGAAAAAGAATGACCCTCGTCCCTGCATTAGGTTACTTTCATGTAATGACTTGTTAATGTTTTTGTCGTGGTCGTCTCTTTATCTAATTGCTTCAGAATGACTAATGTTATGACTTTAATGGATGTTTCATATTTGTTTCAGAATTTATCCTTCTTTTCCTACCATTGAGTATCATTTGGAACTCTATGTATAAAAAGTTAAATAATTGATTTCTTAAAAAGTTGATATTTAAATTCTTATCATCAGTTCAAACTAAAAAAAATTAAATTCATAACTGATACACTATTAAAAAATTAAGATTAATTAATGAATTATTATTATAAAACTTCAACTATGCTAAAGGTAAAGTTTTGATGGGTTTTTTTTTCCTATCGATGAAGAGAGATATTCCATTCCATATTACATTATAGAGATGAAAAGAGATTAGATAGTGATATTCTACATATTTAAATATTTTAGCTAAAAATAAATTCATTATTATCATTGTTATTATAATTTTTGATCAAATTTTTAGAAAATAGTGGAACATAAATAATCAAAATAAAACTTCTGAAAAATGATTTTAAAGAAATAGAGTTTGATGCATTAAGATATAGAATACATAAATTTTAGTTATTTTACTTCAATTTCTCTGCAGGAAACTATAAAAAGTAAGTTTAAATTTTTGATAAATTGAGTTTGTTAAAGAATTATGAAAAGGAAAAGTAGGCGATTTTAAGTTAAGATCTTTTTTAAGATATATTTTTAAAAAAACTAATAGCAAAAAGCGAAGACAAATTGATGGATGTATATATTTTATCGAAATAAATCAATGTTAATAGTAAAGCATAAAGTTCAATTTCTGTCAAAAAGATAAACATAAAATTTTGAATGCTTTTAATTTCTTTAATAAGCTCATAAACGATTCATGATTAATTTGCATACATATGAAATAGTTTTTAATATTATTATGAATATAATTATTATGAAATAATTATGGAAATCTTCAATATCTGATGATTAGTAGTTTATTATACTTAATGATTTTATGTAAAAACTAAACTACTTCAATACACTCATAAAAAAACAAAATTGGTCATCAATAATATCTCTTTAGTTGTACGAGCAAGAACATCTTCAGCATCTTCGAGCAACAAATTTCAAATGCCCCTCCAGTTCATAAAAAGCGAAATAAAACTTAAATGAAACTATAAGTTTCGTCTTACCTCTCTAGCATTCTTACCAATAAAACTTAGCTATTAATAATACCGTAACCATAAAATGGTTATATACATCTAAACTCTTCTGTATCACTAGCACCTCAAAGCTAAGTTTAATTATAAAGAGAGAGAGATAAGACTTCACACATGTATGGGTCGTAATTTTAATTAAAATAACACGGTGATAACAGGTAAAATGATTTCCAATTAGTTCAGAAATAACCGTTCTCATTTGTGATAACTATTTCCATTCACCGGTTCATCTCATCATCAACCCTTCCTAGAGGCTTAATTTCAAATCATACTCGGTAATGAACACATATTATGATTAGAAGAGATAGGCATGATTAGGTACAGAGAGCCTATGCAATTCTATGGGAAATGTTATTAGATTCGGCTTATACTATCACCAACTAAATAACGTATCAATAGTAAATATGGCACTAGCCCCTATCAATACAGGACAGTTGCGTTAGGGCAACTAGATTACACTAATAATAGAATATGCAATCAATGGTATTTAATTAAAATATTATGAGTGAGTTAAAAAAGAAAACGAAGTTAATTTAAAATGTCTTGAAACGAGGATTCTAAACGAATCTCGATATCTCAAGGTTGAAGGGACGCACGAAAAATTTCGAGATGATAAGTTCAGAATGTTATGAAAAGTAGAACAATATATTCTCAAATATTACTCTAAAAAATAGTTTCATGATACATGAGAATAACTACTAAAAAATATGTATGTAATAAAATAATAATGAAATAATAATAAATATGTATGTAAGTCTAAATACAACAATGATATTTTATTTTTGAAAGTAAAACGCAAATAAGTATGCATTAAATAGAAAAGAATTGGCTTACAATAACATTGTGATTTTTCCGAAAAAAATTCATTTTTTATTTCGAAAACAAATTCTACATAACAAGGTTTTGAGAACGACATAGGCATTCAAATTAACATTAGGAGAATATTTAATGCCAAGGGTAAAAATATTTTTTTGGCATAACAAGATTTCCGAGTTATCGAAGTTCCAGACATCGAGAGTATACTGTACTTCGTTTAAATGTGTAGGCAAATTTTGTAAGTGTATTTGCTGAAAAAACCTTTTTCAAATAATTTTTAAAAATTTATAAGACTTCACGCATCATTAACTAGTTTATAATCAAAAACAGAGTTCATGATTTGTTTGATTTTCTTAAAGATACTTTAAAAGTAAACTTTAGTTTATAATTAGTAAAGTTTCAAAAATATGTTTATTATTTAAATATCAAATATTGGAAGTGTTAAAAAGTAACAATATATTTCGAGCTACAGCACAGCATTAAAAATTCTTTCATGTACAGCATGTAAATGTATGGTTCAAATTGACTAAAGAAAAAATAGCCTAATTATTAACTACTGAACAACAGTCAAAATAAAAAATTCATAAAAAATGCTTCACATAATTTTTTTCTTTTGGTTAAATTTTTGAATTGACAAAATAATGTATGCTCCTTTTTGCCTTATATATATATATATATATATATATATATAAAACATGAAAAGCTTTAACAAATCATTTTATGCTATTTCTTTATCTAAATACTCTTTCTTAATTAATTGCTCAAAATTAAAGTTTTCTTACATTTTATTATTTACATCCGGCCTATTAGTTTTAAATTTAGATTAAAGTAATAAGCTAAAATTAGCATTTTCAGCTTTTCCCTTAACGAAGCATGAGAACTTGAGAAATCTCTATACTTATTTTTTTAAACGAGATATGAGAAATAATAATGTATGTATGCAGCATTATGAAAAATGAAATAGAAGTTTGTGAGAGTTTTAAAATGGCGTTTCATAAGTGTTGTAATTTTTTACTTTATTACATGTTGAATACTGATTTAATAAAAGCAACAATAATAAATTTTAAAACAATACATTTTAAAAATCAATGGAAATTTTGAACAATTTTATACTAAAATGCCTTAAAATGTGAATTGAATAATCATTTATGTTTTTTTTTTTTTTTTTTTTTTTTTTTTTTAAACAATTCGATTTAAATTTATGGTATTTTTTTTTTAATTCATGTGTTATCTATGTAAATATTAAATAATATTCATTCAAATATAAATTCTCTAATTCAGTACTTTTCCAATAATATGAACATGCTCAGATAAAAATAACTAGTAAATCAAGTTCTCTAAGTGGAGATTATACTACTATACGGTTTGTTCTAGAGTACTTAGAACTCATTCATTCTCCTCTCCCTAACAAGTGTTCATAATCTAGACATCATCAAACTATCAGGTCGTCTTTCTCTCGATACAGAATCGATCACAATTCTAATAATCGATGATTAGAGGGAGGGATCGCGTGAGAACGCTTCCTAGCAACGTCCCTAAGAGCGAGAGGAAATCATCAGGAAATTGCCGGGGCATCATTCAGTTAGGGCGTAGTGGGAGGGGGGCGCATCCTTAGAATCCTAGGGAATCCTGATGACGCACTGTCAAAGGGTGGACTGAAGAAAAGGGTTAGATTTCGGTCGTTCTAATCAGAGAAGGAATTCGAGATCTTTGGCTCGTAATCGAATGAAAGATAATTGGCTTTGGACGACAGCTGATGAAGCACAATCTACCCAGAGGCTTGTTAAAAGGGGCAATTGCCCCCTTTCTTTCATTTCGCCCAAAGAGAGGAGATTGCCAGCTTAAATAAAAAGAGATATTTTAACGAAAGCAATTGTTTGTCCTATTCAGTCTTCATTAATTCTTTTCCGTTTTATGGGTTGTACCATTGATCGTTAATTACTACGTTTTGGTGGGGGCAATTTTAATTAGAAATTACAACATTTACTCATTTTATAATGTGATTCTGAAATGTTAGATTGGAAATAGTTTAGATAATATTACTTAGTTGGATTAAGGCTATGATTGAATAGCTTTATTTGAGGTGTCTTGAAACCAGCGCTGCGGATATCTCTAATGAAGTAAATATAAATCTTATTCAGTCAGTTGATTTAGGAATTTTTATTTTTCAAAGTCCGATTATTATAACTAAGAGCAAGTCTGTAAAGAGCTTTTACAGCATATCACCTTGTGCTGATTGATAGATAATTACTGCGTGTTAGAATGGGCTAATTTAATTAGAAATTTCGACATTCGCCTATCTTATAATGCTATTCAAACTACGGCTGAAATGTATGATTGTATAAATCGTGTTAATTAGTTGCATTAATGTAGCGTTGACGCAGTTCTAATGGAATGGTGGCTGATTTATTTAAGGCAACCAGCTTTCCATAAATGCATCCAGAGACGAAAGCAAATATTGCACCGGAATTAATTAATGAAATAATTTTAGCCTTGGCCTCTCAGGAAATAGCACGTTCACCCTCCAATGAGGTGAACCGGGTTCGAATCCCAGATATGGATGGTCTATATGGCTGGTCCGCACCAAGCTCGTACCGACGACAGTGCTAAAGTAAAATATCTTCACTTGTAGAAGGATTATGGGTTTGAATCCCTTACCACCAGGTTAACCGTTGGAGCTTATCATGGTTTTCCTCACCATGTAACGCAAATGCTGGTTAGTTCCATCAAATGCCCTCCACGAAGGCAAATTTCGCCCAATACTTGATCCAAGAGTTCCCTTGTCTTCTGGATCGGGTTCAAAATTACCAGGCTATGGAACTTAAATTTAGTAGTCATAAACTCTAAAGTGGACTGGTTCTTTGACAGATATAAAATAAAATAAAAAGGAAATAATTTTGATAGAAAACACAGGTTTTAAATTAAGAATGAAAAACGTGTGTTCAATTTAATACATTTTCTGAAATAACAGAATAGATTAGATATGAACTTCTGATCCGTGGATTGGGTAGATTGGGGTTCAATCCCGGGTGATGGCTTCGTGTCCAACAAGCTTCAGGTCGGCAGGTGCTAGCTTATCTGGGAAATAAAGTTTGTCCGTGCACAATACTGAGTTCATAGCCATCACTATGCCATTGTGTGTGAAATTAAGGAATCCTAACCTCCATATTCTCTTGGCCGACAAGTAGTTGTTGCGAGAATATTATACCTTACATGTATATAGAACAGCATTTTGGGAGGTTGCTGTTATATTTTCATACTTTTATCAAAGTTTTCAGTGTTCATTTCGAATAAATGGAATTTCATAGATGCGAGATTCAATTTCATATTTTAAAAAGTAAGTGATGAAGGGCTCATTAACATTAAAATCTAGACTTTTGAAAAATAAAAGTAAAAAATCCTCAAAGCAAAAAGCCTACCTGCGTTAAAATGCATAATTTGGCAGACAAGCGGTACTGTGCGACAAGGAAGTGACATAAGATTGCTCCAAATATCGCTCAATAACAAAAACACCTTATTCTGTCATGTAGTGCTCAATTTTTAATAACCCTAAACTATCATTTGTCACTCCTTTTTTTTTCGTTTCCAACATTTTATAATATAAATATTGCAATATTCTTATTTTAGGTGAATCGTAGGGAGTCATTTATCTTGGTATTTAAATTTAGACAAATATTTTTAATTTTTTTTTCTTCGTATTTTTAACTCTTTGAGTAAGAAAACTTTGTGCAAGTCTGTACACAGCTTTCACCAGGGCGCATTACGTGTTTCCACAGTGCCAACGCTAAATAAAAAAATTTTCAGTTGAGCATTTAATTTCAATAACTTAAAAAAAAAAAAAAATTGAATTAGAATTTTGATAGAAAAATCTAACCGTGGGAGGTTCTCTTGGTTTTTCTCTCCATGTAATGCAAATGCTGGTTAGTTCCATCAAAAAGTCCTCTACGAAGGCAGATTTCTCCCACTACTTGTTCCAGGAGTTTTCTTGTCTTCTGGATGGGGTTCAAAATTACAAGGTAACGGAGTTGAACATTGGTAGCCAAAAACTTAAAATTTGGGTCGGCTATTCGATGACGGTAATAAAATACATTACGTTCCAAAAGGAATAACCTGCAGATGAATATGTTTGTTAGGCAGGAACGCAACCTATTATTGGTGTTAAAAACTATTGGTCAAATGCAGAAGAGGTGAGAGACAAGCAGGGTCCATTCTCGTCTTAAAGATTGTTTTCTTTGAGTGACTACATTTTACGATTATGTTCAACCCAAAATTTTTTATAATTTTTGACACTGTGGCTTTGAATCCATTCAGCATTGAATTGATACGATTAGAAAATTCGGATAATCTCTTACCGATAGACTTAATGTTTTTATGGAAAATAACATACTATTTCACATAAGGTTGTGTTTTATACAAGTCGGATAGGTTTTCTTAAAATTTTTTAAAACAAAAAACGAAATGTACCAGTCTTATATTATTGATAAGTTGTATTAATTCAACAAAATAATAATAGAAAAAAATTAAACAAATAAAACTAAAATAAAATATAGGAGTGTAATTAGTTTAGGTTTTAGCTTAATTTTGAAATGGTATAAAAAATTAAATAATTGCTCTTTGTAACAAAAACAAAAGTCTAATAAAAATTTGATAAAAGTAAAAAAAGCTATTTAAAAAAATAAAAAAAAAGAATAAGCATTACAATTTTCAATATTAAAAAAAAAATATGTATAAATTTTCGCGAAAAAATGGAACTGCATTTACAACTAAAATTTAGAACCAGTCAGAAAAATGTATAAAACCACGAGTAATAATAAATTTGCGTAATTGCATTTTATCGAACAGCTCATTTAAGTTAAAAATTAAAAGGAAATAATTAAAAACTCATTAGAATAACAAAGTAATTTATGGTAAGCCGAACATTAAAACTATGTACTAAAATCGTTTTTACTTAAGCCTGCAAGTTAATTAATGGAATTAATTATTATAGAAACTTAAATTCATTGCATAAATCAATTTTAGCTAATTAGTTTTATAAAAATAAACATATAGTTAAAAAGTATTAATATTAAAATGCATGTAAAAAAAATTATATAATTTTTATTTATTCTATAAAATTCTGTGTACAATAATGTTTTTAATTTATAAATAAATAAATAATTATAAAAGCCCAAATTTTTTAAAGCTTATATTGTTTATTAAAAAGCATTAAATTTTTTTAAATGAATCGCTCTGTTTCTTTTCTAATGGCATTTTTCTATACCACATAATAACACTACCAAGTGTAAAATACTCATAATTAATTTACGTTAAAAAATAAAATAGGAAAAAATTATCTTTCAGCTTTTGAGCAATAATGCATTCTTTCCATAAAAAAAAAAGAAAAAGAAAAAACTTATTTTAAATTCTTTTTATTTTTATTTTGAGGTGATTAAAATTAAGAAAACATTGCGGAACTATTATTTTAATTACTAATGGGAATGTTTTTAATTTTTAAAAAAAAAAATATTTTTATATTTTAGTAGTTACATTTAAAAGTTGTAAAAATAAGAAAAATTACAGAAGTAGTTTCTTCTATTAATTGCACTCTCTTAATTTAGAAATGAAATTACGTAAAAAAAATTCGACTATGAACTTCAATAAATATTTATTCCAAAAACAGAAATTTTTTTCCCATTTTATCAATTAATAAAGCTATTAATGGTACGTATTCTGACTAGTTATTTCAAATTAATATTCTTTTTTTTTTTATCTAACAAAAAATATTTTAAATATTGTTTCTAATAAAATAAGATTAATATATTATTGAGAAAAATTTAAGAATTAAGAACTATTTTTAAAAAAATCAAATAAAAACTAGTAGTTTATGACTAAAATTTAAGATTTTCTGAATGAAAATTTTTGTCTGAACCAAGCAGTTAAAAATAATTCTGGTAAATAAAACCAAAATATACATTATTTAAACCATTCATTTGGTAGTTTTTCCTTTCCTAAGGTAATGGTTTAACAGAAATTCTGGTTTTTAAAATTATAGTTCTCATTGCTAGAAAAACATACAATCCTGAAGAGCAAGTTTAACAGAATAAATTATTTCTTTACCATGCTTATAGATTTAAGAGAAAATTGCCAAATTTTATCACTTATTATAAAACTATATTTTTATGTTTATTTTACCAAAATCGTTATTGAAACGTTTCGCTTTTTGGTGTCTTCAGAGAGTTAGAAACATGGCTAATTTTACCATATTCTATTAGTTTTGACCATACTTTTTTCCCTCAGCGAATACAGTCATGAAATACAGCCCGAATACAGCCTTCATCATGAGATTTTAATTGTTATTTAAACTGTTTATGCGTTGCTTTGTTAAAAATTATTTCTCTTAAAACGGGAAATATATATTCACTCCTCCTCCAAATAGTCGAGAAAAAATTTTCAATCAAAACTGGGAAAGTTGATTTTATTGGACTTCATAGATTAGAGCAAACATTGCTAAGACTACTTATTTAACAATGTAAGTTTAGGATGAAATCCATTCCATTTTCTATTTACTAACATTTTATAAGCTTGAATAAATTAGCAAAATTGTTTTCACAACTTGTTCACCCTGACCTTATTAAAACGAATTGTTTAAAGGGGAAAAATAATTAAAAAAGTATGCATTCAAATTGACTTAAATGCCAATCAAAATGAAAATAAACGTTCAAATTTCAATAAAAAAAAAATTAGATATATTAAAGATTAGTAAGCTTTTCTAATTATGCACGTAGAGCAAATTTATAAAAACTAACTGATTATGTTACTAATTTATGCTTTAATAATAAAGATTATGCTTACTGAAAAATTGTCGTTGTACATAAATGATCACAGTTCACTTTGAAAATCTGAGTTCGAAAGCGAGATAATAGAACAATTATAAAACAAGAATAAATCCACAAAAGCACCCTCAATAATGACCAATGTAATTCCCTCAACTGATCAAAATTAAAGCGAAAGTAACCTCGTAAGGATGCACAGAAGGGGATAGCTTTAATTAAAAATCCCGTAAACTCCCTTTGTTTCCTTACTTCCCCCGGGGGGTCATTAAATTAGTTACGGTCGAATAGAGAGAGAGAGAGAGACATTCTAAAGCCCTCCCAAACATGTATAGCGTTTACTCTTGCGGCCCTTTCCAAAATTAAGCATCTAATCAAATTACAGCAGCCCTAAAACGTCCCATTTAGTTAGCGCAGAACCCTACTGTCAATAGACTATGTGCAAATCGTTAGTCTCACGAACACATCCTCTGTAGTTCTATATATCACGTGATCACTCCCCCCCCCCACGACGTAATAATGACGATGCATTTAAACTGGAATCGTAACTGGACGTGGACTTGCAGAATGTCCAATATTAATGACGTTTTACAGTTGCCTTCAACGTTACATTTGTCATGCGTCCATTAGGTGAACCGGAGAATTCCGGATGAAGCCGGAGATCCATTCTGGCTGATTTGGGACAATTCTGATCCCTGGTTATGATAGTTTAGGAGGAGTCTTCAATGCAATGACAAGTGCACGAGTCGTGTATGGCATGACGTATGCATATGCGGAAATTACCCCTTCTGATTCTCCAGCCCCCTTTAGCCAAATTGGGGGACTTTGTTTGCACAATGCATTGGAATGGAAGTTTAGGTTAAAGTGCCTATCTCTCGTGGGCAGTAGACTCATTCCTTGTGGAGGGGATTTATCTTGAATTGTGTGAGCTTTTGGCGAAACCACCCGTATGTATTTTGAGGATTAGGCTAATGGTTTTTGCATAAACCGTCAACCCTTCAGTCATTGTGAGAATGGATTTGGCAGGAAAATTGGTGAGAATTATTCAGAATGTAAATTTACAATCTAAACTCGAGATTAGAGTTCACCAGGCATGCATTTTTAATTTCTAGTAAATTACTAGTAACTATTTCACACGAGTATTTTATTTGTTTATATATTTTTTTAATTCATCTGCACTTAAAGTATCCCCACGAATAAAATATATCAAGAGAATGTTTTTCCAACCATATAGACCTAAAGAGTTTAAAAAGTTAGCTATTCTAGGCTTTTCATCAGAAGAAAAACCTACTAAATAAATATTTTAAAAGAAGTAGGACATTACAATACAAATAAAATCAAAAATATATAAATTTCTCGTTTATTATTATTATTTTTTTTTGTTTTTTTTACAATGATTAAAAACCGACGAGAAAAGTTTTATTATTTTGATTCAATTCTGGCAGTTTGTTGTTATATACTGCAATAACTTTAAATTGTGAAGTAAAATTTTGAAAATAAACAAAAAAAAATTATATATTAAATAAATAATTAAATCAGTTTGATCATTTGAAAGCGTCGTTTAATTTTTGAACATTTTTAATATGTTACTATCAATAAAAGATTACTCTGTGAAAAAAATTGTCTGAAACATTAATCATAGTTTTTTTCTGAAATAATATTGAAATAAAATAAAATAATTAATCTTTACCATAATTTGAAAATGATTGTTAATAGCTTTTTTTCGAAATTTAATTAATTATGTTACTTAATTTTTTTCCCTGAATATCATTTATAACTTGTAAGATGTTATGTTATCATTGTTCAGATAAACTTACGAAACAAAAATCTACAAAATATTTTTTTAAAACTTTATTAACAATAATAGATAATTTCTGCGGATGTCTTTCTCCTAATTATTTTGGGAAATATTCTTTAATTAAAAAAGTAGAATAAAAAAATAATTTTCAATTCTGAAAAAGGATTGCGAATAACCTGTTTCGATATTGAAGTAATCATATTATTTATGTTTTTTTTTATCAAGGCTTACATCTACAAAAATTTACATTTTTGCCATTTATCACTTCAACTTACAAAGAAACACTTTCCTATATATATATATATATATATATATATATATATGGTACGGACGTTAGATAGTTTAAATTAGTAAATTTTAATTGAAAATATTTAAAAAACTTTTTAATTAAAATTAAAAAAAAAAAGAATTTATTATTCGTATTTTGTTTCAAAATTTGAATTGTATTACTCAATGTTTTAACTTCCTTTAAAAATAACAGAAAAATTATCTGTGTCAAAATATTTTTGTTTGTAACTTGTTTCGAAATTTAAGGAAATGTGTTTTTCAATTCTTAAGGATTAAAGAAACATAGTTTCGAATTCCTAACTGGGATAGTTGTTTTCGCTAATGAAGTAAAGTTATTCAAAGCTAATTTAAAAACAAAGAAAAAAATAAATCGATATTTTCACATTACACAATTTCACACTTTTATTCATTACTTAAAAATTATAACATAAAATTATCTAGGCGAAATGGGTTCCCCATGCGAACACATTTCTAAGAATCATAATGATAAACGGGGGGAGGGAATACTGTCCCCTTCGTATCCTTATTTTTCTTCTAGTAATAATCCCGAATCCGGCACCTTCTTCACCCGTTTATATTACTTAGTAGTAGTAATTCAGAAAAGCTTCATCAAAACTAAGCAAGGAAAACGAGTAACCCCACGACGATGACATTAAAACGCGATCCTGAATTTCATAAATAAATAAATAGTCCCTTCTCTAATGACGGTTTTGTGCCAGGCACGCGTCAATAAAACGCGTAGGGCGTCGCGCGTGCTTATTTCTGTTCTCCCTCCCTCCCTCTTCTCCACTCAGAAGAACGGGTGGTTCTGACAGATAAGGGCGACCCCGCTTTTAAAAGAGCACACTGCTAAAAGAGCGAGAGAGAAAACTTGCGGGAGTAATCATATTCATTGGGAAAAGCACTCGCGCGCCATTTTTGCCCAGGTTGCTAGATGGCGAGATTTATCCTTGTTTGGCGATGACAAAAACTTGTGAAATATAATGAAAGTGATATTTTCGATTTCAATAAAAGGTTTGAGTAAATTTTTAAATTTATTTTGGAACTTTACCTAATGCTTATAAAGGATTTTTTCTTGAATTTTTTTATGGCTGTGTTTCGAAGACACTGAAATCTTATAAAATATTGCTTTGTAACGAATTATATGTCATTTTTATAATTGTTGTGGTCAGCGTAATCTATAGATTATGTGGCGTCGAAATTCGAATCAAAACTCGATTTCGTTTTTAGCAAGCAGAAAGTTAAGTCCTGTAAATTTAAAAAAAAAGGAAGAAAAAAATTGTTGTGATTTTATGAAAATTATATATAAAAATATTTTAAAGTGTTCACCAAAATATGACTAGAATGAATATTATTAAAATTAATTCTTATCAAAGACTTGTTTTTGAGTCTGTGTTTAATCGAGCTATTGAAAAAGAACACTAAAGATCATTGAAATTATTCAAAAATCGAAATTATTGAAAGCATTATTTAGAGAATCTATGAATGGGATACCTGTAAGTGACGTCACGTGAGTTCGAATTGTGACCTTTGTTTATACCATGATTCGGCAACCAATCAGGTTCAAGAGATACGCATGACGTTGCTTGCTGGCATCCAATTAAATCTAATCAAAAATTGGATTCAGCTTGATAATAAATCAAACCTGATAGCTGTAACGTTAACACGCCAAGCACAATCACTTGATTAGACACAATCACATGATTCCCGCGGTATTCTTCTTCTCCAGTTGATAGTATCCAAGGCAAAATTTATTTAGTTAAAGATACAAGTTATTGGAAAAGAAATATGCGAATGAATTAATATATAAATCGTAATAGTTCATAAATATTCAACAACAATTTTTTTTTTTCTTACAAGATGTGCGCTCGTGTTCCTGTGTAACCTAAATGTTTTTTTTTCTTACGATAGTTTTGTACAATTTTAATCTTTTGCACAAAGATTTTGTACACTGCGGCTGAATTGGGACTAAACATTTGCCTAATTTTATTTCTTTAAAGGCTCTTAAAAGGGCTTATAATTTTTTGTGAGAGGGTAACTAATATATATTTAATATGCAAGTAATATACTTTTTAATCTTAAATTCTGAATAAAAATTGTTACATCCACTTACAAAGATCTAAGTAATGATATAAGAAATTCATTGTTTCAAAAATTTATGTTTTTCTAAAACGTGATTAACATTTATAATGAAAAAGCAAACTTGTTTAGTTCATTTTTCGTAAATGAGAGCTTATTTTTTATATTCGTGAAATAAAATTTTTTTTTTACATTTTTCTTTTTTACAATTCAGTATTAGGCCTCAACATTCTAAATCATTCCTTTTTCTGTACTTAAACCACCTCCAGTATCTTAAAATTATGCTGTTTGCGTTTTAAACCCGAAGTTCTTTGGTCCGAATCCCACCGACAAGCATCTCTCTCACACATTTCGCATTCCATATTATTTTTAAGACACTGCATTTTCTTGAAAATGAGTATATGCTGTTTTGAATACATGGGTTTTGTACTGTTTATTTCAGAGCTTTTTTTGATAAATTTTGAAAAACCCTTTTTTACGGAGTAGTTGAAATCAAGGGAAGATCTGAAGAAACAATCGTGAAATAAAGTAAAGATTATTTTGAAATATTCACATTAATTGAATTTTTGTTTAAAAATCTGGGTGTAGTGCATTTTTGACAAAAAAGAAAAAAAAAAGTGGTGATTGTGGTGGGTGGTGGATAATTATTAATCGGCATTGTATTTAGGCTTCCTGTAGTCAGTGGTGTCCGTTAATTTTGCCCTATACATCAGTTCATAATTTTTTTGTATTGTTCTAGCAATATTGCATAGACAATTACAAACTAAATAATGACATTTTTGTCAATATCTCTTTGATTATTAATTGTATTGTATGAAACAAAAACAAATGAACCGTTATATGTGTAATATGCCATAAGATATCTAAAAAAAAAAAAAAAAAAAAAAAAAGGAAACTAGAATTTAAAATGAAAAATTTTATCTTATTTTTACCTTTTTTCTTTTCATAAGGTGTACCATTTCTTTATTTTTTTATTACATTATCATTATAATCACATATAATATTTACTATATGTTATAATTTATTAAAAAAAATTTTTTTTTTGTATTTCTCATAAATGAATCTAAATATTTCGTCTCATGTAAGGAAATCTCTATTTTTAAAATACTCTAAATAGTGTTAATTTCAAACTGAACACAAGCTTTAAAACCTTCATTATGTACCTCATTAAAGGAAGTCAGTTATCAGTAATTCTTGCCATTCAATACTAAAGAAATAAAAGATCTAAAATAACCTCGCTTGATTTAAACTTGCTTAGTTAAAGTCTATGCAGATTTTTAAATCAGGTTCGAGAGTATTAAATGAGTTCGCATAATCTACTTGACATAAAGCTTTAAATAAGTAGTTTTCGTTGCATAATAACTAAACATACGTTTAAAATCTTAAATCTTTAATGTACTTTTCATTTAAATTCCTAGAAGACTTCACCATAAAATGAAATATTTATTCATTCCTTTTAGTGTGTGATCATAATTTTCATAATCACCCGTTTGGGAACGAATAATAAACGCTTCACCATCTTCTGTCTATTCCCAAAAGCATCTCTTTCAGCTCGGGGGTTTTTCATAAATAAAAAAGTGCTTCGTGTAGGTCATTACATTATCTGGGTACATTGTATGAATACAGACGACTTAAATGTATATGTTTTCGTGTATCTGTTATCGTGAATGACAGAAATCAAGAGAATGTCAACAATCGCATAGTCGCTTTGGTGCATGCTCGAAATTTTTTTTACATCCGATTTGATGTTAATTTATTCGTTGATATTGTTATATTTATTCGATATTTTAATATCTGCTGATGATAAATTAGGAGAAACATCAGTGTTGGTAGTACCAGTTAAACTGTGCAGTGGCACTTGACCTTAAAAAACATTGATGTAGGGCATACCGGGTAGTTCAACATCCACCAATTTCGGTCATTCACAGTAACCATTTGAATATATAAAAAATGTTGTTTCTTTGCTGTTCGTGAATTCTCGGGGTGATATCAATAGGGATTTACAAGCTGTGAATAAAGAACCGTGATTGTAAAAATTGTAATTTAAATTTTAAAAAAAAAACAATTTTTTTGTAAAAGTAAAAATTCTATTTTATTTGTGAAATTAAACATTTAAGTTCACTAGTAAAAAATGAAATCAACTAGAACGTATTATAATTTAATTTTATTTAAATTTAAAATTTATTAAACTAAAATACAAAAAAAAAAAAGTTGTTTATGTAAAAGTTATAATTTTAATGACATATTTAAAGGGATAAATATTTTAAATGAATTAGTATGATTTATTTGTGATTGTAAGAATTATAAATTATTTGTAAATTATTAATAATATAAAAGAAACCTTCCCTTTAAAACCCATGCAAAAATTAATAATGAAAAATAATATTTCTGATGTGATGTTTTTGGATGAAAAATCACTTAAAAATTAATTTTGCTATAAAATATTTCATCATTAAGTTGTGATATTATTATGATAGAAATGGAAGCATTGTGTTAAATTATTATTTAACACTAGTCTACGTATAAACAGATTAATAATTTTTTAACAATAAGCAGTTTAATAAAACTTTTTATTTTGTATACGACAGTTTTAATTTCTTAATGCTATATTCTTGTTTGTTTTATATTGTGATCGTAAAATTTTCCTTATTAAAACTTTAGTCCTTTATTGGTATGCCTTTGTTTAAGTATGATCATAAAACTTATTTTAATCTCCGGTCGCTATAGTTTTCTTTGTTTTATGTTAAGATCATGAAATTTACCTAATTATTACAACTTTTAGTCTCTGATTACGATATCCTTCTTTATGTTAGATTATGATCATAAAATTTACTTTATTTTGACAACATTTAGTCTCTTATTGTTATATCCTTGAGTACCTTATGTTATGATCATAAAATTTAGTCATTTTATGTACATTTTATTTTTACATTATATAACAGGCTCCAGAAAATTTCATTTTTATTTTTTGTTTTTTAAAAAGTATTATAAAAAGAAGTTAAATTTTATAGCAATAAACTTGATATATTTTACAAAAATTAACTCTATTAAGAATAATTTTAACTTTTTAAACAAATTTAAAAAGTATAAACACATTTGTTTTTCATTTTTTCGCGAACTCTTCTATTTTCTAATAGGGAAGCTATTTTTAAGTACTAATTCAGTTTCTACTTCTGAATTCCCGATTTTAAAATTATATCATAAGCTTTATAAAAACTGAATGCATTAAAAATTAAATTCAATATTCAAAAAAGTATAGTTGTATAAATTTTATATTTTTATTTTTTTACGCAAACTGCAATATAATATTAATTTTGAAAGTTTTTTTTTCTTCTTTTTTTAAAAAAAGTACTTTTTCAGCAAAGTCGTTAGTATTTTTATATTTAATCTTCAAATAACAAAACTAATTAAATACCAATAGTTAAAAGTTCTTTGAAATGTTACAATTTATTTCGTTGATATAATTTAAGATTTGGATAAAAACCGATCAACTAGGATCAATTTGTCAACGAAATACTAAGATTAGGCATTTAAAGAGGATTAAAGATTTAGTTTGATAAATTAAAGATCATCTTAAGGAATCGATTTTTTATGAGGGTATTAAGTTAATCAACGGTTTCTTTTTACGCAGAGAAATAAATTTAGGATTAATTCGGCATTTTTCAAAGTAGCTCAATAAGTAGTTGTTCAAACGGTGTGACGGACATACAAACATTGTTATTCAGATAATGTCTAAATGTTTTCTTTGATTTTTATCTCCTGGGATATTTATTTCGTATGTTTGTAATCACTTTATCACATCTTTACCTTCACGGGCAACTCGTTTTACTACTTTTCTTTTCATTTAATTTCTGAGTTAGGATATATATATATATATATACATATGCATAAGCTGAGTAAAAATTACCATAAAATAAGTTACGAGGGAGACACGGAAAAAAAAACAAAAATTGGTTTGAAGAAAAGAAGAAAAATTATTAATAAATAAAATGTTTTTAAAATATTTAAAATTAAAAAAAAAAATAGTTTATTAATAATCTTTCTTCTTTTCATTAAAAGATTTATATATTATTTTGCCGTGTCTTCTCCATATTTTCAACTTATTTTATGGGTTCTGTGTCCTCGCAGTTTAAGCGAAGTAAAGAGAGCTTATTATCATTTTTCTTAATTTTGTGTGTGTTTGAATGTATCTTTTATCGTAAAAATGAAACTACATTAAAACCTGTTAAGTCGACCACTTCTGAATGTTTCTCACTTCTTTAAATTTACCCTCTTTATAAGTTGACCACTTGTCTAAATGGACCATTAAAATGTTGGCGCAGTGGTCGAGTATTTTATTCAGCTCTATATATAGAAAAAAAAACTATTATTCCATTTTAACTGATTGTTTGCAAATATTTTGGGTATCCTTATTGAATTTTGACAAAATAAAAAAAATAATAGATTTGTCACACCTATATTTATTAAACTCACTGTAGTTAAACTTATCAAATCTATAGTTTAACCTCCTGAGACCAAAGCTTTAGATGATTGCAAAAAAATTGGATTTTTAATTTTAAAAAATATGTAGCTTAGACGAAAGTTAACTTATAAAGGCGATAAAATATTTAAAAAAATAATCAATAAAAAAATCAAATAAAATAAATAAATAAATAAATTCAAATCTTTTATTTTCTGTTAATATTTTAGTTAATTTTCATTATTATTTAAAATAAGGATAAATTTTACTTTCATCATTTTTTTGTATGCTGCAGGGTATTGTGCAAGAAACAAATTCCACTGGACTGAAATAAAAAGATGTTTATATGCCATTAAAACTGCTCTAAAGATTATTTGAAGCGAATTTCTTATCTTTCTTATAATGTTTCATTGTTATTAAAAAAAAATCGACCAACGAGGGTAAATATAATATTTTTACATAGAAAATCACTTTGTAAAAGCGTACAAGCAGGAATATATGAAAATATAATTTTTTTAGTGATAAAATTTTACCGCATGTTGTTCCTAAATTGGTCCCTGAATCTCAAAATTTATTAAAACACTTGAATTTTATACTCTATAAGTATGATATGAACTTTTCTTTTAAGTTTTAATTGAAACAACATTTCAAAAATCATTTCAGTAGAAAAGTTTTAAAAGTTTCACTTCCTTGCCAAAGAAAACGATAAAGCGCCAAAAAGAAACACCCTCCATAGTTCTCCATCATCGCGGAAAGTAGTGTAGAAGGGATCAATGGATAGCGGATGGAATATGTGCTCAATCACTCTCCCACAGATTTGTTACGTATCCCGGCATTGCGCCATCGGGCTGCGACCCGGGCACTGACGTGTAGGAAAGGGGGGGGAGGACATTATTACCTGAATACCCTCTTTCCAGCCCACATAGGTTGGGAGACGTGTATAATATGAAGCGTTTGACGCGAGGGGTTATATTGGCATGCCTATGGTTCGGGCATTTCCTGTTTAAGATAGCTTTAGCTTATTACTACCCCAGCTTATACCCCGTGTCAGGAGCAGAAGAGAATGTGGGGGTGGAGGAAAAGAGAACATGATGTCTACCCGATATTGAAGTGAGGGCCGTAATTAAATAACCCCTACAGCATATAAATGGAGATTTAGAACGGCTTTTTTACGTTGCCAAGATATTGGGTTAAAGGATATATATTAGATATTTTGATGTTATAAAATTGAGTTTTTTTTTCCCTCTCTTTCAAAAATATAATTTGTTTATCATTTATTCATTAATCAAAGAGGTTTTGAATCTTGTATTGTTGGAAAATAATATTTATTTTAAGGGAAATATGATGCTCGGAAAATATAATAAATCTTTTACAAAGGTGTTCCGTGAAACAAGAAAAAAAGAAAAGAAAAGAAAAACGGGCATCGGAAAAAAAGGTACTTGAAGGAAAAGCCAGAAAAAAACGTACCTTAAGGTATAGCATAAATGTAACATCCAACTAGATTGGAGCCGTTGAACCCGAATTTAATATAATTATATAATTACTGAATCATAATTCGATAATTTAAAAAAAAAAAATAATAAGATACAAAATTTAATTTGACGTAAACTTTGTAGAACTTTTAATACTTTATATATCTTAAATTGTAAATACAATTATAAAATGTAAAATAACATTGTTATAAATAGTTTATCAATTAATAATATTTCCCAGAGGTAAATCTTTTGATGAATTTAAAAATAATAACAAAAATTATAAAGTATTTCAATTTGATTCAATTTTTTAAATACAATTATTTGAAAAATTATTATTTGTATATTATTACTGTGCCACAATACAATGAGTGTAATTATTGTAGTAATTAAAAGAATTTTTGAACTGCTTAAGAGTCCTAATCGTTTTGTTAAATTAAATTAAGTGAGGAACGTATCGTTCCGTAAACCTAAAATTAATCCTGATACAATAATTATTTTTTAATAAATATCTAATTACGTTCAAGTAATTATTTAATCACATTAAATTCAGGTGCAACGCCCCGAATCGATTGTTACATATACACAATAACGCATTAGATTTTTTCCTGATGCTTTTTTTTTTCCATCCACCTTTCGTTCTAGATCAATACGGAATGCGTGGTGTTCCGCAATTACTGAACTGAATAGATAAATTTAGATTACTCATCAACAGTAATTTTTTGATTCCTCGTCAAAAATAATTTTTGATTCTTCATCAAAAATTGTTTTTAGGTTCCTCGTCAAAAATAATTTTCAGATTCCTCTTCAAAAATATTTTTTAAATTCTTCATCAAAAATAGTTTTTAGGTTTCTCGTCAAAAATAATTTTTAGATTCTTCATCAAAAATAGTTTTTAAGTTCCTTACAAAAATAATTTTTAGATTCTTTACTACCAATGAATATTAAAATGAAAAGGAGAACACCTTATAAATCTAACGAATCCATTCTGAAATGGAAAAAAAATCAATGATTGGCGAAGTGAGAAATTTAAAAACGAGTGATAGAAATGCCACCAAGTTTCACCTCACAATTATAATAGTTCTGATGTCCCACCTTAGTTAATAGTTTGCCGGATCATGGGTTAGAGTCCCATTTTCGTTAGGCTAACCTTGGGAGGTGTTCGTGTTTGTCCTCTCCATGTAACACAAATGCGGGTCAGTTTCATCAAAGAATCCTCCATGAAGGCAAATTTCTCCCTATACTTGATCCAGGAGTTTCCTTGTCCTCTGGATTGGGTTCAAAATTACAAGGCTACGGAGTTGAACATTAGTAGACGTATATCCAAAAAATTGGGTCGGCTGTTCAACGACGGTTATGAAATAAAAATAAAATAAAATTGTAATTTAACAGATAGTGTGTTTGCTTTTCATCGTTTGAATATTTATTTCAGACCACAAATAGGGATGCATACTTTATTGACTTCATTTTTGTGGTTGATTTTAAAAATCTATATCATTATATGATTACTTGGCATTAAGCATTAGGATGCATAAGCCTATAAGTGTATGAATGATTTTGTACTATCCTATTATTTAAGAGGAAAAAATTACAACACTAATAAATTAAATATATTTATTATTTTTTATTTTGAAAATAATTTATTTTGAAAAGTTAACTATTAAATCGAGAAACTTATTAAAAGTTAAAAATTTTAATTGAAATAAAGACTTCAATAAAAAAGTTGTTAATAAAATGCTTTATCTTCTCGGTTTAATATTGAAGTTGTAAAAACGCTGTCTAAAACTCAACTATAGTCGCCATTTTTTGCTATTTTATAAAACTTTTCCTTCCATTATTCAGGTTTTCAACGTAGTTATGGAAACAATGAAAGTAACTTTTACTACATTTTATATCTATTAAGCCAATCTAGCAACTATAGAACGAAATGATTCCCCAAAGGAAGGAAATAAATTTTCCTACATCACATTGAGTTACATTTGTCGCAGCTAATGGTAGCCTCATACAAAAATCTCGTTTTGTTCGAAATCTTTTCGACACTCATTTTACAGTCGACCCCCCGAAAAGTTTCACATAATGGCCCCCTTTTGGACCTGAAATCGTCATTATTTTACCATCTCGCCCCAATCGGGAAAAAAAGGAGCAGAATCCATTTTAACAACGAAACGCAGTCAAATAACTCTTCGTCCCTTTCTTTATCCCGAATAAATCGCCGGGATTTATCCGGTTTTCTTCCCCTTTACTTCGTCTTTCTCTCTTTCCTGTTTTTTTTTTTTTTTTTCTGTTATTATTTTCATTCTGAGGTGCGCTCCCGAGAAGTATTGGCAGTATTACTGTACATTCTTTCTAGTACCCCCAAAAAGAAGAGAGGGCCAAAGAATATCTGTATCGTCTTTTTTCCTTCTTTTTTGCGCTTAAAATAGGGAAAAATGTTGATGTTAGGGATGTTTGTTGTTGTGCAACGGAATAACTGAACATTTTTTGTTGTGTGTGTTATTATTTTTGTATGGTTCTAAATTTCGAATGTTTTTGCTTTTGCTTTAGGAAAAAAAGAATCTGATGTGTTCGCGAGCATTTTAAGAAAAGTTTCAAAATATGTTTTTAAACAAATACTCCATGCATGTTTAAAAACAAATGTTTTTTTAAACATTTAAATCAAATCTATTTGAACGGATTTTATTTTTTAAAAAAAAGGCATAGCACTTTTTAAAATACAAATTTTATATATTTTCAGTTATTTTTAACTGAATAACTCTCAAATACTGTTTTACAAAGAAAGTTCAAATATTTTGAAATACCACGAATTTTATAATCAGCGAGAGCAGTCGATCCTCTACGAACTCAGAGTCACACTAAAAAATAAGAATGGTCAAAACTACCAAAATATGGTAAAAATCGTCGTGTTTCTTGCTGTAAAAATTAACGATTTCGGTAAAAATTAACAATGAAACAAGGTTTCATAATGTGTGATAAAATTTGGTAAACGTGGTAAAATTAGATAAGCTGGTAAAACCATTTATTTGATTAAATAAACTTTTTAGTTTTGTATTTTTCACTAAATATGTGAGGTAATATGAACTATAATTTTGAAAACCAGAATTTCGGACGAACCGTTACCATATGAATGGAAAAATTACCAACAAAATTGTTTAGATATCGTATACCAGAATGAATGGTTTAAATACAACTTATTAACTAGAATTATGTTTTTTTCCCACCAGAAATGCCATTAACTTTTACGGTAATTTTACCATTGTTTTTCTATATTTACTAGTGCCCATTTTTTTAAACATGTAGTTTTGAAAGCAACTCAAAATACTAGAAAACTCGTGAATCAAGCTTTGAAAAAAAAAAAAATCGCCTTCGTGAAGGTTTTTTATTGAAACTATCTCCGATTGTGCTATATAGAAAGAAAAACCACGAATAAAGCAACATGTTTAAAACGATAACAAGGAGACTCTTAGTAATAATCCTTCGTTACGAAACTATAATTTTCTCTATTTTTCTCAATTTTTATACCCTATAAAAACAGGAAAGACCAACTGTGATTCTTGAAATCATTAAATTAATTAGTGTGTTAAAAACCCTGATTATTGAACCACTTGCAAATTTAATTAGAAACCTAACTAAATCTTTGTTAGAGGCCATTCTTAAAGAAAATCTATTACCTGAAAAGTCAATATGCAAAATACATTTCTGCATTAAATTAAAAGTGCATTTTATTTATTTATGTCAAATAGTAATTTATTATTAATAATTTATTGTGTAAAAATTATGAGTGCCTTTTTCAAAAATATTTCAGTGTATGCTAATTTATGCTTTCTAAAATGTTTTTCTTTCATTTCTTAGGATGTATCATCTCGTATGAGTTTCCAATCTCCAATTGTTAAAGAGATGTCACACATCCCGACTTTAGACGTAAGTACTTTTAACGTTTTATTTATTTTTTTTAACTTTAGGTCCTTTTTTTATGCTTTTTTTTCTGTAATAATTGAAATTATTTCTTACATGGTTAAATTATTCCTTTACATCGTTAGATAATCGAATTTTATACTTGAATGTAAAAATCTTTTGATTCGATTCAAAAGATTCCAAAATATGCGCTAATACACAAAAAGTAAAAATAACATTAAGGGGATTAAACTTTCGATCGCTTGCCTGCCTCAGCTGTTGATACTATATTTTCTAGATTGCAACTACCCTTCATATTTTGAGGATCAAGATTACAAATGCGTCATAAATTTGGCAAGTCAATTCCAAAAAAGTACGTTTTAGTGTCTATAATTCCGTCACTTAATGAGTAGTTAATGCTAAGCAATTAACTTATTCGAGGCCTCCCTTTTAAGAGGAGTTATCGATAATGCTAAAACTGACCTTCCTCGATTTACTTTTTGTAAGAAACTACTTATGATATCGCTTTAAAATGTTTTGGGGATATTTAAGATTGTATCAGTTGTATGTTGTGATAATGTTTTAGCGTTAAGAGAAGTACTTTTTGAGTTATGAAAGATTTTTGACGAAACTTTCTTAAAAATTAAAAGTTCTCAGTTCATAATTTTTTGAAAACAATTTCTGTCAAAAATATGTATAAACAGTTATCACAGTGTAAACATGTATGTGTAAACATTCTGTGAAAAAAAAAAAAAGAACTGAAGCAATATCTTGTTTAGATGCTGAGAAAAGGTACAAAGAAAAAGCTCGGTTTTAGCATTATTGGTATATGACTCCGTAATTCAGAAGTTATTCAGAGATATTTTGTTTTTTTGCTCAATGTTCATTAAATACCATTGCATTATATTGAGATATAAATGCGATTTTTCTTTTTACTTTTTTCCTATATACTATTTTGTCAAAATTTTCGAAAAAATAAATATATCTATGTGTTTATTTACTTTCAAAAGATTTTACATGCACACAATATTAGTACTTCAATGTACTTGATCTATAAAGAATTAAAACGTGTTTAGTTTGTTCTATCGCATATTCCTCGAATAAGTGACTTAACACTCACAAATCCAAATAAGAATTATTTTCTAACATATTACATATATAACTATGAAAAGAATAGAGTATCCACTGGTATAATTAAGTATATAGATTATTTTTTGGATAATTTAAACACAATACAAATGTTTAAAACCTGCTACTAACATCAATACAACCTATAAGAAAACATCTGATACAAGAAGATTCGATTGAAATCTAAATTAAATGTAAATAAAGTGTCATTAGATCTCCCAAAACGACTGATGGACTTTAAGCATGTGGCATTTGAATTGTAAAATTTTTCTAGAAAAAAAAGAATAACAGCATTTGAAACATTGTAGCAACTGACTGATATTTCTAAATATCTTTAATATCTTCATATGCAAAACAAATTGAAAATTATGTTATTTAATTTTGCAGTGTGAAATCCAATAATTTGTAAAAGAAAATAAATATTTTTTAAATTAGAAAATATTCTTGAAAATAATGGGTCGATTACAGTACATAAGTTAATAGAAAAAATATATGAAAAAATTATGGCATCTATTCAGAATTTTTTTAATAAACAATTTAACTCTCTGTATTATTAAAATAGATAAATCAAGCTTTTAAATTCTATACAATTTTATAAAGCGAAATATACAGTTACCACCAGCCACAGAGTGGCAAAATATAATAAATGGCAATTAAAATCCTTTGCATTTTAATATTCTTTTTTTTAATAAATATGGAATTATACTGAATATTTCTCAAAATTCTGAAAACTACTTCATTTCAATGCTTGTTTTTTTAAAATTCTTTATTTTAGAAAAAAAACCTTATATTACACTTTGAGAAATGTTTCAAAATACATAATTAGTACATTATATATTATTAGTACATTAAAAGACATTATTAGTACATAAGACATATTTACACTATTAGTGACTAGTTTTGCCCTATATTATGTAACACTATCAGTGTTTTGTTAAAACAGAAATTTCGAAGCTAGGTTGACATTTTCGCGGAATTGCCCACGGCAGTCTTAAAATATTGCCATAATCTTTCGAATGTACTGAAAGATTTCTCAAAATATCGCGTAGGTGCCAAACTTGGCGGCTATCGTGTCGCCAACTCCAATGATAGACTTCTTCATGTAACTGCAGAGCTTAAAGATCGCCCTACGTTATGAGGCAATTCATTCTGGACAAGAAAGATCGGCTTCTCTATATGGACGGGTCGCTGGAGTCTAAATCTTTCCCGTTTTCCCTTAATCCCGAGCCAGCTAAGAGCTTTTCCCTTAATGCTTTTCCTGCCACTAGCGACAGTTACGCGCACTTTCCTGAGATGCTATTTCCTAAATGTAATTGCTATGATAAATCTTGGGGATAGCTGTTTAAACATTGGGGGGACGTATTCTCCTTTAGTCCCCCCCTTACTGGGTCTTAAGTCCTTCAAGGATTTTCTTCCCACGTACTCCTTGTCTTAAGGATTGTTTATGAATGCTAGTTATTTAATGGCATTTTTTAACCCTTTATGCGCCAAAGTGAGGCAATATCAATAAAACCTCATTTGGATTTGGAAATTTTGGACTAACTTTAAGCACTGAAATGAAATTTGAAGCCACATAATGGACTTTTTTTCATATATATATTTGAAAACAGCATTTTGGATAAAAAGAAAGCGGCCTTATGGTTTGTTTACTTGATTCCACTTTTTGCGAGCAATTTTAAAAATTCCTCGGCATTCGTTATCGTATCTTAAAGTAATTTCATGGAAGTGGCAGAGTATGGAGATCTAAGACTCAGGCTGGGATCTCAGACTTTTAAAATATATTAAAAAGATTGCATTTCCTGCAATGATGTGATTGCTCTGTTTGCGGATATTTCCCTATACAGCAGCAATTTTAATTTTGTGTATTTCTCAATGGCATTTAAAAATTAGACTACAATATTGGAAATATAGTCGATCATTGGGTAATTAGAATCGAACTTCTATTGATAGTGTTTTTCTAAGCTTTTTCACCGAGGATAATAAATAATGTGTCTTACACTTGAGAGAATAATTTTGAATTATTACTTTACTACTTTGCCTTAAAAATTGTTTAGGTTTTATGACTGACAAATAATTTAAATATTTTAAAATAAGCTTCTTTTTTTTTTAAATCCAATACGACGAGACTTTTTTTTTCCAAAACGAAAATTATCAAAATAAACGAATAATGGGATGCCTGCAAGTGACGTAGTGTGGGTTTCTCGATCTTGATTGGTTGCTGAAACGTGGCACTTGTCTACGTTAGCAACTGTTCTTTTCGTTCTATTTGGAGTAAGCCAAGCCCGTCAAGTATCAACTCTCTTAAGTGACACATTCTAAATTCTTTTACAAAGATTCTTTCTCAAAGATTTAAATTCTCTCACTATATATTGACACATAGACTTAACACAAAGACGGGTATGAAGCCCTGGGGAACATAAACAAACTAATTATGTATCGAAGTTGACAAGTACAAAAAACCAAAACATATCACGGATACAAAAAAAAAACATAGACAAATAATAAATCTGAGTGAAGTAAAAGAAGTCGATTAGAAAGAATTATACTTCAACTAATTCGATGTGTGATACGGCTCTTTATTTAATTAACTTATCGTTAGTTAACATTCTAACTTATGTGTAGAAACTTTGCTCAACTTTAACGTGTTATTTTGCATATAAACAATCAGTGGGCGCTGACGTCATGGGTCACATGTACGGTTATCCAAAATCTTCTTCTTTTTGAAGTTCAAGTACCCAATTCTCAATTTTTAGTACATTTTTGTGAGTTCAGACAAATCAGCGTAGAAATAACTTTTCAAAAAGAAAAAAAAAAAAAGTTCAAAAACACGTTTCCTTTTCACAAAACTGTGGCTTTTCTTTATAATGACGTTTCGTGCTATTTTCTCAATCAGAACAGAGGGCGCTAGCTGAAGTCACGAATAACTGTCTCATATTCACGACGGTTATGATAATTGGATATTATTTACAAGAGAACGTCATTTCATCTGACGAAATAGTCTTCGAAAAGCAGCCTAAGTTCATAAATAAGAGCAAGTGTGTAAAGGACTGCTATTGACTCTCCTGACTGATATAATTTTTTGATTATTTTATGCGAATTACAGGAACATTTGTTTTGAAGTAAACTTCACCAGATATAATATGCTTCTGTAATCGGCTGTAGAAGTTTCAGGATCAGATTATAAAGCTTTCCTTTAGAATTCTATAATGTTAAGATGGTGTTCTTAATGTCTTCAACATTCTTACATCTTCTTCCTTTTGAAATTTTTTTTATGAAGTTTCAAAAAAAAAAAAAGTTTGCAAAGTTTCTTCATGAAAGTATGGTGAATAATTCTTCTAATTATTTGAAATAGTATGATGAATGATTTATTTCCATAATAATCGAAACAATATGGTGAAAGATTGATCTCCATATTGTTTGAACTAGTAAGGTGAATGATTCCTCTTTACAATACTTGAAGCAGTATGGTGAATGATCCATCTTTATTGAAAACAGCAGGGGGAAAGATTTATCTCTGAGAGATTTGAAATCGAAAAAAAAAAAAAAATCCTGAAAGAAAAGGGTCTATAGAAGTTGAAGTCACTCCCCCCATGACAGAATATATATGCATTCTGAAGGAGGACAATAATAGTTCTTTCTGATGCTTTTATATTATAAGGCAGTTAAAGATTATTTCAAAACAGATAAAATGAATATCTTATTCATATAATATTTTTATAAGTAATTAAATATTTTAATGAGCATCATCTTGTATTTTTGATTTATGTTATTTGCTTCAGTGATTCAACGAAAAGGCAAAAATTAAATATCACTCCGAATTAATGTACAATGTTAAATACATTGTATAGCTTTTGTAGACACATTTATATTTAGTGTCATGATTGATAAAGCTGATGTTTAACTATAGATTGTTATTTGATAACATTTTAATTAAATATCATTCTTAATAAATTTTCAATGACAAATGCCACGGAAAAGTATGTTGTAGTTAAAATAAATCTTAGTGTTATGATTTATAAAACTGATATTTAGCTAGAGTGTTATTTGTTTAATAACATTTAAATTTTATTTGTAAGAATGTGAAGCTTTTTTTATATTTAAGCCACTTTATGGGCATTATATTTCACGTCAGATTCTTTAAAAAAAAGTTTTGTGTATAAATTTTTACTATATATAAGAAAAACAATCAATTTAGGTGCATATACACATGATGACATTTTAATTATTTCTCTTTTAACTACAAAGTATGTCTCAATCATAAATACCCGCCCTAATCGATCATCGTCTTTTATTGAATACGCAATCAGGATTGCTTTTTCATTACTCTTTTTATTATTTCTATGAGGCTAATTATAAGAGTTAAGGTATATATATGTTTGCTGAGTGTGTACCTCCCACACTCAAGGGCGGAGTATTTGGGCGGTTAACTTAAAACGAAATTTTTTTTTGTTCTTTTCCTCATCCCATTCATTTCATTCTCTTTTTAGTTAATTAAACAATGGGTGGGGCATCCGACTATTTCGTCTCAAAGCAGCATTATTATGGGTGTTTTCGTTAAGCCTTAATGGTTGAAGAATATATATATATATATATATATATATATATATATATATATATATATATATATATATATATATATATATATATATATATATATATATATATATATATACCTTAATTTTTACAGTTAATATTACCATCAAACAAAGTCAGTGAATCACTCTAATTAAATAAATATTACTGTAAAAAGTATGGTATAATATTTTAATATTTCATGGCAAAAGTGAATTTTACGAACGATATACCCATATTTGGGGGGGGGGGTATTTTGTATAGCGATTTGATCCTGAATTTATTTATTTGCAGTACTATATTTATATAAGTTCAAAATGTTGAGAAAACATGGAAAAATGACAGAACAATGAAGAAAGGGAAAAGGAAAAATAATAATAATAATAATAAAAATCCGAAAAAAAGGAAAAGAAATAATTAAAATCCGGAAAATAACTGATATAATCTTTTCATCAGCTCGCGATTATATCCACAAAAAGGAGTGCTTTCTAATATTGTGTCAATATAGCCAAAGCAAAATATATCAATACAATAGTGTGAGGAGCACTCAAAAAATTTACAGAAAATAAAATATAACACATTAAGTAAAAATATCTCGTAATAACAGAAAATAAAATATAAGGAAAAAACAGAATAAAACATAAAATGAAATCTATAAAGCGAGAAGCGAATCCAAATGAACGGGAAAGTTTTCAAGAATGATTTAAAATATTTTCGCAACAGGATTGCCAGATTACAAAATATGAAAACAGAAGCGCAAATAGAGGTAAAAGCGTAAATAGTGGGGTTTTGTTTTATAGTGCGTTCTTACTAAAGTGCGTTTGATTTGTTAGCTATCAATGATAGGTCTGAAAATGGATGTGGGCAATATTATACTGGATAATTTAAAGAAGTTGACACTTTTTAATTTTTCAAAAGAATAAATAAATAAAGGGATGCAAGTTCTACAAAAATAAACACGTAATATAGTTTTAAAGATGCTGTATAAATTCATCATTTTTCCACCCATGTATTGACTATGTTTAGTATCCACCATTGATAGAACCGCCAAAATAAACTTCCTGAGATGAAGTTTTGCCCATATCTGTCCATTTTTATTCGTTTGTGATGATGTCAATATCCCTGAAGATTTTTTTAATCCATGAAGAAGTTGTTATTTTTTGCATGATGTGGATAAGAGATGACTTCTACCTCAGTTTCCGTTATTAATTTCATATTACCAATTCCGTAAAATGCGGCCATAAAGCTGTTTTTCGAAAGCTTTGTCGTTGCATGAAATGATGCTTTTTCGCGAATAATATGCATTTTTTTATTACTGATGTGAGTTTAAAAGCAGTTACTCATGATCATTAGGTCAAGTTTAGTCCATCTATAGCCAGCGCCCTCCATATATATTCTGAAAATGGCGCAAAACGTCAATATGGAGAAAAACCACACTTTTGAGAAAATAAAAGGTGTTTTTGGACTAATTTTTTAATATTTAGAAACTTACTCTAATGCTGCATTATATAGGCTCATTAAAATTTGTAAAATAAGGCATAGATTTTGATAATTTTCATTTTGGTCGAAAAATGTCACTGAATTGGTGATTTAAAAAAATAAATAATAGCTTTTAAAATAATGTAGTTATTTGTTCGTTCTGAAGCCCAGATAATTCCTTGCAGCAAGATTGCCTATAAAGTTTAAAATTATGATTTTGCCTCAAGTGAAAGGCACTTAAATTATGGCTTTTTTTTTTTTCCCTTGGCGTTAGATCTTCGAAAAACTTTGTTACGAGGCTTAGGCGAGCAGCTCTCTCTCTCTCTCTCTCACATATCACTGAGTACATAATAATGGAACATGTGTGGCATAGTCAATAACATAACATATTTGATGCAATGGTTTTTTTCTCTTTAAATATAATAGAACTGAGTTTACAACTCAAGAATATGTCTTTATTTTTTTTCCAACTTTCGACTTTCAATTAATATGAACAACAGTCTTATTTTAGCCCTTCTCATTTACATAATCTCTATAATATAATCAGTGTGTAATATTTTTGCCTTTTATTGATTTCAATGATTGGCTGTTCATGTTGTGTTTGTGCACAACTTTGTGCTATACATCATTTGACAGGTCAATTGATTTCTTAAGATTGTTGAGTTTTAAATTTCTGACATGTCAAATCTGTGAAAAACATAATTTTTAAATTCAACTATATAGTTGCTCACAAAATTGGAATTGTTTGTTTATGTTTGATCACATAATTTCAGCTCGCTTATAGCTTAATGCATGCATAAAAATTAAAATGGCTTTGTCCTAAGTTATTTTTTTAAAATTGTTTTAATGATTAATTCCTACTAAATCTAATGTATATGACTTTTTTTCCGCATGTTGTTCCTTTTTCGTCATCTTTGTACAACTGATATATATTTTATATTTTTGGGAAAATAAAATTTAGTTAACCTTAAAAAAAAAAAAAAAAAAAGAGAAAAGAAAAAACTCTTTTCTTAACTACGCTTCTTTTAAAGGCTTGAAATATATAACTCTTAAGATTAAATGCTTACCAAAGAATGCTTCTAAGATTTAAACTTAGATAACTGTAAGACTTTTACGATTATAAACCTGGCATTGAGTATTTTAATGAATAAACATTTAAGAGGTTTAATCGCAATTCTAAACAATAATTACTCTCAAACACTTCCAATTGTTCGTAAAACTTTGCATAAACATATAGCGAGTTTTAAAAAAAATGCAGCGCTAAGAGGTATTATTCATTTTTATGAGTACCATAATGCTGTAAGTATCCTTTTTATACGATAAAAAACATTTTTTTTTTTGGTTATTATTCTTTGTATCTACTTGTTTCTTGTATTAAAGTCAACTAATTATATTAGATAAAACCATGAACATGAGCTATCTGGCACCCATCTCATCTTTATAAAACTTGTTTTGCTTCCTTTTTTTACCACGACCCAATGAGCCATAACAAAATGCTCGGAGACAAAACCATCCTTCTGAAAAACTATTTCAAAGGAAATTAACAACTCCTTCTTTGGCGACCAAAAAAACACTTTAGTGCCCAAATGACAGTGTGCAGGTAACTAAGCAATGGGGTATATTAAACCGATACAATCACTTGAGGATTGTTCCAGCGCGCTTCCATTGAAGCATTATGGGTACCCATATATCCCTATTCCCCTTTTGCTATTACTTCGGGGAGGTAAAAATCGAAGTTTTTTTTTTTTTTGGAAGCGCTTTTTCTCGCCTTTAACGCTTTTTATTGCGCTCGAAGTAACGGTCCATGATGCTTGGAGACGCTTTCTGAAATGAGGCAGCTCGTAACGGGTACAAATTACGCCTGCTCCATTTGCGGTGCTTTACCCAAAAGCGGCAGCGGTTTATGACGGGTCAGAGTCACTGGAATCTGTTGAGAAACGAGAGAGGGGTTCTTACACATATTGAAAGATTTCTCAAGTTTTGCCGAATTAGAACCACTCATAAACTAGAAAGCACGTGTTTTTTTTTTTGTTTTTTTTGTACACGTGTTCTAAAGAGTATAGTGCATACCATTTAAAAGTTTTAATTTTAGTTTATTATTATTTATTGTTATTATTTATTATAATTATTTTATTTTATTAGGGAGATTTCGCACTTTTACGTTAGCTTCTGTACTGTACGTAAGATTGAAGCAACTGCGCTTGTTCACGTTTATTTTAGATTCTACGAGCCCTTACGTTATGTTGGCGCGATTTACGCTACGAAGACAAAGCTACAAGCACGCTGTTTATAGCTTTTAAATGTTGGTTTCTATTTAATCCTGCCTTCGAATTAAACACATAGACGAATTTGAGGAAATGTATTGATGAAATTTAGAAATGAATCGTACGATTTTACAATAATTACTAAATAAATAATTTTATTGGTTTTTGTTTAACAACATTATGTTTGTCTACTTGCACTAGTTCCATAAGAAATTAGATATATTTTTTATTATAAAAACTTTTTAATAATTAAATACTTTATTTTTAATGTAAATTCTTTCAGTTTGATTGGAACCAAATAAAAGATTTCTCACAACTTTTTCATAGAAATTTGAGAAAAAGTTTGTATTTTTTACGTTTGTAACGTTTACGTAGAAATAAAAAAAATATATATAAAAAAAAATAGAAAATAGAAAAAATAGAATATATATATATATATATATATATATATATATATATATATATATATATATATATATATGTATATATATATATATATATATATATATATATATATATATATACATATACATATATATATATATATATATATATATAGTATATATATAGTATATATATATCAAATAACAGAGCAACAACCTGCTATTCCTGTGGGATGATTAGTCAACATATCATGAAATATGAGTCCAGATTCTGCACAATTTTTTATTTACTAATCGATGGTGAAATCTTAGCCCCTCTCCAGCTGGAGGGGGAGAGACACAGATCTCGTCAAAACTGACGGAGTTTTGTTGGTAATCATAAAACACAAAAAGCCACGCAAAAATCATCGCTCCTAGGTTTTATACATGGATAAGAGGGCAGTCATATTGCATTTCTTGTATTCCTACGTCTCATCACAAATCATTTAATACTCATCGAAAATCGTTTAATCCTTCCTTATATGGAAGATCTTAAAATAACTCCTCTTTTGAAACATATATCTAATTATAATTCATTGGTAAGTTTTCAACCTTGAATTCCCAAAATAGAATATCTGCATTTTATGAAAACGAAAAAGTTTTAATGCTTTTATTAATACAAAAATATTTTTATAATTTTTGTATTACACACACACACAAACACACACACACATATATATATATATATATATATATATATATATATATATATATATAAATTAACTTAGCGAAAATATACTAATGTGCCTAATTCAGAAATAAGTCATAATATCTCTTAAAACTACTTAAAATAAAATAGACCTTCACTAATTTTATATCCTGTTAGTTTTTTTAATTTTTTGAATTGGATACATAATGCAATTATTTTTAACGAGTTAAAGTTTCTCAAGTAGTTTTTACCTACTCGTTGAATACATAACGTTTGCTACAAACAAAAGCATAAATGGGAATTATGCCCTTATATGCATTTTATTAATATAATTTTAGAATTCTTATTATTGCCAGTGTAAACAAATTTGTATTGCATCAATGCAGTATGTTTATATTCAATATTGTAAAACTTTAAAAGTGTATTTTCATATTATATTAACAAAAAACTGTTTAAAAATTTTCAAAATTCATTTAAAGTATTTTCAAAGCATTTTTTTGCTTATTTATTTAATGCTGCCAAATATCAACAGAAATATTGTTAAATTTAAAGTCATATCATGTTAAAAAAATTTTAAGAAAGTAATTTATTCAACTTAATTCAAATCATTAGTACAAATACATACTTTCGTTATTTTAGATATTTATATTTATGCAGACCATTTGTCTTTTTTATTTCTTTTTATAGTTCTATTCAGTTTAAATATTTTTTAATCGTATAACATATTGTCTTGAATATATCATGCTCCTTTTTATTAAAATTTGTATTCATTCAATAAATAAATAAATAAGCAGCTAGAAAAGTACATAAATTGATTGATATTAATGCTGCAAACTGTATACTACTAAATATTAATTTTAATGTAAATAATGCTGAAATACGACATTTTTATACTGACAATCTAGGGGGGGGGGGGAAACTAACTTCCACATATATTTACTACTAAAATAACATTTTCATATTAAATATTTATTTGCAAGCCAAGTAGTGTAAAGTAATAAATAAAAATATACCAAGTCTGTAGTAATTTGTTTTTTAATTTCCTAGCTATGCTTTTTTTTATTTTCTAGTTGTATCTATATATTTTTTAAATGCTCGCATATTCATGAAAAAAATGTGAATATTTTTTAACTATTAATTAAAAATATTAATCAATAATTAAATAAAATTTCAATGAAATATTTTTTGACGGCTTAGTTACTTTCAATTTGGTTTGAAAAATATTTTTTAACATTTTGTTTTAAAGCTATAAAAAAAAATCTGGTTTAAACTTAAAAGCCTGTTTTCCGGTAAATTTAAAAAAAAAATCGCTTTCTTTTCGACCCCGAATTTGATAAAATTTTTTAAAAAAAATAATTAGTTGAAAAAGTATTATTCATACATTGCTGTACCATTATAAGTTCAATTATATATACAGTTTAATTATATTCAGTTTTAAAGTCTTAATTATTTTGTTATATAGTATATATTAATTGTATAAATGTTTTTTTTCGGTGTTTTTTCCCGTTCTTTTTTCTGAGCTTTTTTTTTCCAGAATTTTTTCCCTTGTTTTTTATTTGGTGCTTTTTCTTCAGCTCTTTTCATGGCTTTTCTGAGTCTTTTTCCCGTCCTTTTTATCCAGCTCTCTCTTTTAAGTTTATCAAAGAGAAACTGTAGGCACGAACGCACTAATGTGTTTAGATTTACATATTGAACATGTGTTTTTGATAATATAGACATGAAATATGTGAGAAATTTAGACGGTTTCTTTATAACAGTAAACAATACCTTTGTGGATATTAATTCTCGTGAATTGGAGATAATTCGTAGGACGTAGCACATCAAAAATAAACAAAAGTTCGTGATGTAAACAGGTAGTTGCAATCATAACGATTGTGATTGATTACAAGGAAGTTAATTTATGATTACACTCTCTCCGCAAAATGTTATCTGGTCATTTATTTCAAAAACAAAGTGTAAAAGTAATTCATCAGAAAAATTGCATACCGTTGGTGTCATTGTTATTAAAAAAATAATAAAATTGTTATGCTGTCAATAGTTACATGGAGTAATAGGGAAAACCCCATTGTTTGGAAAGAAGCGTAGGTGACATAGGATATACCATTTAATTATTTTCCAAAATTTCTTCATACACCTTTTTTGAGACTTTCTTAGACTTTCTAAAAATTACAAATTTGGTGATTTTAGTTATTGATAAATGTATAATTATTTTTTCATGCTCAGTCGCTTAATATCTTAGTTCACAGTTTTTTGCTATTAAGGTAAAAAGGAAATTTCATTGGTTTTTGTAAAAACTATGTTACTGATAATGACCGAAATCAAGAGAATGTCGACTTTCAACGTTGAATATCAACAATCACAAAGTCGCTTTAGTGAAAATCCTAAATATTTGTTATATCCGATTTGATATTCATTCAACATATTGTACTGTCGAAATTTCATTTAAACACATTGTTTTTTCTAATGACAATAAACTGAATGAATTAGGTAAAGAATCAACGCACTTATTAAAAATTTTAGTACTATTTCACATCGAATAAAAACGACTCAATTCAACAGTGACAAAGTATGTTTTTCTGATTACCATTTTTTATGTTTATTTTCGTCCTCTTTAGTTTCTATTTTAATGAAAACCTTATATCATCGTTTTCATTTTAAGTTTAAAAATGAACTAAAATTAAATTAAGAACTGAACTAAATGTGTGACATAATTCAACTGTCTTACATAAAACATTTTACGACTAATATTGATAAAACGCTATGATGAAAAAAATTTCATTCTTCATCCATTCACTAAATATTTTAAAAATAAATAAAATATTTAAATTACGACATATTTTCATAAAAATAGTCTTTCGTTATTTAATGTGTTCACAATCGCTAATGAAATTTTCTCATCAAGTCTCAGGATTGTGCCAAAAGAAGGTCGCCCATTTAGGGTTCCACAGCCGGAAAAAAAAATTAAAATTGGAAACTTGTATAGTAAGCTCAATCATCCCGGTACTATGGAGATGATCCCTTTTAGGATAAAAAAGAAACCCTGTAAGTGCGAACGGTACCTTTTCCAACACAGAAGAGAGTCCTTTCAGAAATCTCATGTATTAAGGATGACAGGCATTTTGCGTATACAGGCAGTTTGCATGCATCATTCTTATCTACTGGATCCCAAAACCTTTTCACTTCCAATTCAGCTCATCCCACCCCCCATCCCATTTGCTCCCTCTCTTTAATCTCCTACCATTTCCGTCTCTCTCTCTTTTTTCTTTGCTCTTCCCCTTTCTAGAAACGAATCCGTAGTCAATGCTGGTCAGGGCCCGGTTTTACCCTTAAGGCCTAATAAGGGTTCTAGAAATTGATGAGAATCATTATTTGCGGCCATGTAAACACACTTCCTTCTTAGGGCTTTTTAAAAGGGGCGCGCAAAACTTCTGAGAATCCCCCTCTCTCAACCCCTCCCCTTCAATCATTTTAACCCTTCTGAAGAAGGATAAAGAAGTAGAGATTTAAGCTGCAGTTTGTTCGTTACTGGAAAGGGGCTTTCGTAAAGTGTGGTCTGCGCCCTAAGCACGCATCCTGCGCCTTATTTCAAAGGGGCTTTTTTGTACGGAGGCTTTTGAATTGAGATTGAGAGGAATTATCGAATAGGATGATGGGGAGGATCTGTTACTTAAGCTTTATGGCGATGAGGCATCAGGAAGTTTCCATACGGGTATCGTTTTATACGCAGAATACTGTGATTACTTTTTAAGTCTTTCAGGTTTCATTCTATGAGTTCATATTCAGATGGTTAATTAAATCTAGCAGCAACTCATAAGTTTTTTTTTTCCTATTAGAATAATACATTAAATAATGAAAGCATTGTCTTTATTTTGCTCCAATTTTATTTTTATAACAATGTGATAAATTGTAAATTTAGCTATAAGATAAAAATAATGAGCGCATTTTTGTTTATTTCCCTAATAAGAACATTTAAATAAAATAAAAAAATTAATAATTTTAGAGTATGTAGTTTTATTGTTTTTTATTGTGATAAAGATAATAAATAGTAGTGTTTCACATTGTGGGGTAGAAATGATAAAATTTTATCTTTTCTCAGCGTGATATATTTGGTAAGTATCATATTTTTTTGAATGATAGAGTTTAAAAGTTTCATCTTTTCTTAAAGCGATAAAGTTGGTAAATTTTGTATTAGCTCATAGTAATAGAATTGGTAAATTTCATTTTTTTCCCGAACCGATACGTAGGTAGAATTCATCTTTTTTTTCTTCTTTCTAAGTGATAGAATTGGTATCTTTTATAGGATGAAGTAGTTAAATTTTACTATTTCTCATAATGAAAGAGTTGGTAAGCTTTATTCCTTCACAAAGTGCCAAAGCTAGTAAATTCATTTTCCTCATGGTGTTATTATTATCGTAATTTTCAGAAAGATGAATTTACTCGTTACGGAAAGATTATCAAAAGCGAATAACGTGGATAAGCTATCAAATAAAAGTTTTCAATGTCGTAGAAAGAATTAAACGTTTCAAATAATGGCAACAATCGTTAGATTTGTAATGTCTTGGATTGATATTTTTGCTACATTAAATGGCCAAGAAGCGAACACAAGGAAGGTATAATGAAATTAAAAAAGTATCTGGTTCAAAAGGAGTATAAAGTATCCTTTGTATTACGTGAAATAAAGCAAAAATAATCGTAAATAAATCTAAAATAAAGTACTATATATAGTTTTGGTTCTCTTATCATGAACCTTTATCGGAGTAAAGAGATAAACAAAAGCAAATTATTTTTTGCGCTTATTTATTTCTTTATTTTTCTACTGTCATTTGATGCTTAGATACTGAGGTAGCCCTTAAAAAATTAAGATGTTTTTGAGGTTGCTTTAAGGTGTCAAGGTTAGTTCAAGGTTTATGTGAAGTGGACTTCAAAAACAACCTTAAAAGATCAACCTCTCAAGGTGTATAACCAAGATGTATGAAGTTGCCTTTATTCTCCATTGAGGTTGTTGGAAGTTTACTTTAGAGCAATCAGCTGAGAGAGGTTATTTTTGAGGAGTACAAGCTATTTTTTCTAAATTTCAAGCGAAAAAATATATTTGAGGTGTGAATAATTTCACTCAATCTCAACTAAAAGTATTGCTGAGTTATATACGAGGATGATTTTATGAGGTGTAAATGAGGTTGAAATTGAAGTTTTTAATGAGGTTATTTTTGATACAAAACACAACCTCATTTTCAACCTCAGGTGTATTTTTTTTACATCTGTCAACCTCAAAACAACCTTAAAAACATCTTTTTTTGTAAGGAAGGTTCATATTCAAAGAACCGAAACTATAGTATGTCCATTTTTGCATTTTATTTGGCTTTATTTACGTTATTTTTTATTTTAATCATTATGTTATTAAAAAGAATGTCTTTTCTTCGTATAGATTTGAAAACTGGCCATTCCTAGTATACGTTATTTTTTAAAACACTACCTGAGGGTTTTGAATTAACCAATCCAAAAATAGTCAACTGATATGTAGAAAGGAAATTACTATTTTATAATCTGTAACAATTGTTCCAATTTAGCTAATCAAAGAAAAATAAAGGCTTTTAAAGGAAGATAAGAGAACGAAAAAATTGGTGGAATTGATAGGCTTGTAAATTTCTTCTAAATCATATTTTTTTGCGTAACGTTGGAATCAGGTTTCTTAACAAAATGTACCTTTAATATTTAAATTTATTTTTATTTCACGAGGTCAAACGTTGACTTCTCGAACTGGTATCTTTAGAAATAGACTTTAAAATATTCCTTATAAGCTTATAACAATACAACAATATTTCATTTGTTTGACAAATGAAATATTGTTGTATTGTTATAAGCTTGATAATTGCACTTTTATTTTTGATGTAATAAATAAAAGTATTGATTACTAGCGCTGATTTACTAGGAAGCGAAAACGCTGTTTTCTAAATCAATGAAGGCAATACTCTTGTAACGTATCTTGTACAATATCAGTATTCCATTACACCATCACTGCGCCAAGCTCGCCAATATTCCATAAAGTGGGCTTTCCCTCCCCCTATATCCCACTTCTGTTGGCCCACATATTGGACATCTCTCGACTCCCGTAAGTTATACGAATTTCAATAAAGCGAAACTCAGGAAATCGTCAAATTTTGCGTGTCGACTTACCAGGATTTTCCAATACGTTTCTTTCGACTTAGAAAAGGATATTGGGTCGAATAAGAAAAAGAAGAAAAAAATATGGTCATCTAGCATTCGAAAGATCCCCAGATATCCCTTTCGCTCCTCCACCCTCGCAAGGTGACACCTCACCGAAGCAATAAACGTTCTTGGTCCGATATTGGACCGAAGAAGATTCTCAGACCAATATATTCATTCTTGCCACATTATATCTCAAGTTTGGGCGAAGATTGGGAAGTATTTTCCCGTTCTGTGAATCTGAAAATGAATTTGTTACTAGTGAGAGGTTTTTTTTTATTCCATCTTTTGCAATAAGAGCGATTTGGGTAGAAAACGATTTGCGTGAAAAATTTTCCACCAAGCATCTTTTCAATCCATTATTATTTCTCAAGTCACAATTTTTTTTATGATATTTTGAAAATTAAACATGAAATTAACCGAAAAATAAATAAAAAAGAAATTTGTTGTTACATAGACTTTATTAAGAATTCTAAACCGTGTTGGAATATTATGTTGTTCAACAATGTTGCAATCTTAATATGTTTACCAAGTGAACCAAACGGCCGGTTTCTTAAACTTGCTCATAAGATATGATGTTTAAACTTAATCTAGCAATGTCCCTACATAATGCGCAATGTTAAACAAGTTTTTATTACAGTGCACCTTAATAAGGTTGCAGTAAATTTGTTACCTATTCTAGTTCGATGTACTTATATTATAGTTCAACGTCATTTCTGTGAGTGCATATAATATATATATATATATATATATATATATATATATATATATATATATATATATATATATATATATATATATCATTTGAATCCTTAAGAATTATTTTTTATTGATGATAGAGCTTAGGTTCGGATTAAATTTTCTACAATCAGCATGATATATACTTGATAAATATGCACTTATAAATTTTTGCAGCATTTTATATTTATTTGACAGATGCTTTATTTTATTTCATTTAATTCTAGTACTTAATCATAAAAAAAGCAAATTATACATTGGCAAATAAACGCAGTGGTTTGTTGTGATAATCAATATAATAATTAAGCAAAAAAAAAAAAAAAAAAAAAGTAAGCAAAAGTGAAAAAGTGTTAAAAACTAAACTAAGAATTGTTAATCAATTAATTTTTAAATTTTTTTTATAATATTAAAAAAAAAATGGTTTTACTAATTTTGTAAAAGAAATAATTGATTTCCACTTTATTGTGGAAGTTAAGCACCCAAAAAACTGTTTATTTCAATTTAATTTTATAAAAAAAAATGTCCCGAAGCAAGCACCGCAACCTCATGAAATTTGACCTTTAGGAAGATTTACAGCGATCAATATTGATAAGTTGTGTGCGTAAAACTTTCTTTTCCATTAGAAAATTATTAAAAATTGTTATATTAATATTATTTTAGCACGAAGCAATATGAAAAAATATTTTAGCCTTATGAAAGTTTGAGAACAGCTAAAAAATTACAAGCTAACACTCATATAAATAAGAAAAGTAACATTTTTTGCATTGATTTAAAAATATATCCTTTCCCGACCCCTTAAAGTATTTTTTACTGCTTACTCTTTATTCATTTTTAAAGATCAAAGCACATTCTCTATACAAACCTCTCTCCTTTTCAATTTTTTCATGGATATATATTTTTACATCCCCCTTCTCTTCAGGTTTGGGGTGGACGAGGCATGATGGAAACCAACCTGACGGAAGTAGCCACCCTCATTTCCGGAAGAGCGATCACGTGGAGCAATAAATTGTGGTACAGGGCCGAAATAAAGGGTTACCCGAATCGTCGCCAAGCGATAGGAAACCTTTGAAATACATTCGCCATTTCTCTTATTACGAGCGTCATTTCTTTTTTCCAATCCTTTTCTCCAGTATAACTGTTATTTTTAAGAGAACATTCTTTGATCCTTACGTACCAAATAAGTAACTATCACAAGAAACCGTTCCAAAATAACCCATTTCGACTTTAACCCGTTACTTTTATATGCTTGCTAATAGTTTTTCCCCCCTTCCACTAAGCTTGAAAAAACATAATCTATTAACTAACTATTTTAATATTCATAAATTCATACGAAGTTTTTATACAGTAAAATCGCAAATATATAAATATTTACCCTAAATAACTCTCGATACCATGTTCGGATCTTCACGTAATACGATGTCATTTTAACAGTTCGAAGCTACACCTAAAACATGGTAACTACTTGGTGTAGACTATGGTAACTACTTAGTGCATTTTCCGGATCTTCACGCAATGGAATCTAATTTTAATGGTTCGAGGCTACACCTTAAATATGGTAACTAATTGGTGTAGACTATGGTAACTATTTGGTGCAATGTTCGGATCTCCACGTAATACGATGTAATTTTAATTGTTCGAGGTACACCTTAAATATGGTAACTACTTGGTGTAGACTATAGTAACTACTTGGTACAATGTTCGGATCTTCATGTAATACGATGTAATTTTAATAGTTTGAGGCTACACCTTAAATATAGTAACTACTTGATGTAGACTATGATAACTACTTAGTGCAATGTTCGGATCTTCATGTAATACGATGTAATTTTAATAGGTCTAGGCTACACCTTAAATATGGTAACTACTTGATGTAGACTATGGTAACTACTTAGTGCAATGTTCGGATCTTCATGTAATACGATGTAATTTTAATAGGTCGAGGCTACACCTTAAATATGGTAACTACTTGATGTAGACTATGGTAACTACTTAGTGCAATGTTCGGATCTTCATGTAATACGATGTAATTTTAATAGGTCGAGGCAACACCTTAAATATGGTAACTACTTGGTGTAGACCTTTTTTTTGTAAGTTACAAATAATATGGAAGGAGATATTCACAACTGTGAAAATGTGATATCAATAATTTAATCGGAAGGACAAAACAGTTTTTAATAATTACTATCCTTTCCTTTTTATTTAGTTCTTAAGTGAGAAACGCTATAAATTGAGTTACACGCTATAAATAAACATTTGCTGCACATTAAATATTTAAATAAACGCCTCTTTGTATAATTATTAGATCATAAAGTAGCTCAAAATATTGCATATTACGAGCATATAAGAAATAAATAAATGTAGGTAAAATTATTATATGAATAGAAAAATATTTCTTTAATTTCATGAGACTTACCATTATATATATTTGACAACATTTTGCACAATTTTAGGTCTTAAAAAATATTGTTTTAATATTTATTTTCTATTTCTATACATTTACCGAGCGAATGTCTATGTAAAAATTTTACTTGATTCTAGTTATATTGGGTGCAGCCTGTATATAAAATATAACTAGTTCTTTTTTACAATGAAATTATTACAATGAAAAATTGTAATTAACTAACGACTAACGTTAACTCTATAAATACTCTGTATGAGTCCGATATAAGAAATTTGATTCAAGTAATATTTTGTAGTTTTATGACATATAAATATCTATTTTTTTAAATCTAGTAAATTTTGTTTCTTGACTAAAATGTGAAGATATACATTGCAAACACATCCTACAATATGCAAAAATTTTAAAAGTTTACATATATATATTTTTAAATAATAGTGAAAAATTACGGAATAAAGTTAATTAAGTTTATTATTTATAATAAAAAAATATTTTGTTCAATTTATGAGCTTAATTTAATTCTAAACTACATATTTTTAAGTAAAATTTGCATTTTCAGCCGTTATTTAAATCTCGGGCCTCAGAAAGTTAAAAACAGAAATGATTTGAATCAGATACGTTATAAACTTTCCATTCCTAAAAAGACTTGACGTCAACAGCAATAGCAACATCGCCTCCATTGTTCAACAACAGTTCTTTTTTTTTATTTAGTGAAAAAATACTGCGTATAAAACTCACCCGATTCGTCATTAAGTTTTGCCCGTGTTCATAAAGACAACTTATATCCTTGATTTATTTCGGGAAACACTCCATGTCAAGCTTTATTGAAAGCGAACGTGTTTTTTTGAACATTTCCCCCAGAAAACAGTTTTGCATTGAAAAAAAAAATTTATCTGAATTCCTGTTTTTGAGATTTAAATTAAATTCGCTGAGTCCTTGTCGTCTCAAAAGATAGTGTGTGTTTCAACATTTGAAGATACCAGAAAAAATATTTTTTTATTTTTAAAGTTGACATTTATATTACTAGAAGGATCTGTCCCCTGCTCGCTTAGCTCACCAATTCCTTAAACAAATGTGTAATACTATAAAAACAATAAATGAGAAGTCATTTTAAATCTTATATTATATAACAGTTTAAATTGGAAACTTTTTTAATCTGTTCTGTCATATTTTTAATTCTAAATATAGCCACATCTATTCTCTTATATTCTTATTTATTCATATATTTTTGATTTCTTTTAACGTCAAGTCAAATTTTAATATTTTTATTAAGTTTTAGTTTTACTTTAAATCAGAACAAAAGTAAGGTAACAAATTGTATTTAGAGAATTCCGTACTATTCCTTATATAGGTATAATTTTTTTTCACGCAAAACGCTATTCGATATGTGCAATCATTTTTTTTTAAACTTAAGAAATAAAAGGGATAAACTAAATTATTATTCTTTTATAGTTTAATTTATTGAGTTTTAAGAAAATATAATAGAATTATATAAAAATACAATTCCATTCCAAGTGGAATATTTAAATCGATAAATATTGAATTATTTTACATTTGGATGATTAATACTACTTTATATAGTTTTCATAATATTTATGTTTCTTATGTAGCTTTCATAAATAGTGAAAGTACATTATTGTTATAGTAACAACAACAACAATAATAATACTGATTATTTGTTTAACATTTAATGTTTTTATTTTTAATCAATGTTAATAAATCATCCTTATTTAAAAGTTGTAACAAAAACTCTTGAAAAAATGGTAATAAAACATAAATAATAATTGATAAATATAAAAAACTCTTTAAACATTTTAATTATATTAAAAAGAATTGAATAATTAATAAAAATAATATTAGCTATTATAATTTATATCATTATATAAATTCTATAATTTTCATTCCATTTTCATTAGATTTTGACTCTTTGGAACTTAAATTATTGATTATTGCTTTTAATGTTATTTCATAATTATTTAAATATTACTTTTTTTTCCTGTATGATATCTATTTCCAAATCCTTACAAGCATTTTAATTTTTAAAAGAGAATTCGTTTTTGAATATTAATTTTGACGAAATTTATTATACAATTTTTTGTTCTATAATAAATTTGTAATTGCTTGTAAATTATTTTGCTTATTCTGTAAAGTAATAAACTACAACGCAATTTTTTTTATTCACCTGAGAAATTTAAAGATATTTCTCGAAAAAGAGCAATAAACACGCCAAACTAGAAGCTCCTCTGCCTGTCCACTGTCAAATAGCAATATCTGTCGGATCCCCTCTCTTCCTCCTCTTTTTTTCTTCTTCCTCCTCTCGCTCTTTTGGAGTGGTCAGAGCTCTCAAGGCATCTGTTTTTTTCCCACGTACGTTAAGGCACAAAACTCATCTCTGGATGGCAGGCACGCAGACATCGGGGGGGCATCGCAATAAAATGTCATGCCACCCAATCATGAGGAAACATTTAAAATAATAGAAAATGTGGGGGCGCCCCTGCTCTATGGCCATTTCCATACACAAAATTGACGTTGGTCTAGAATTCCCTTCTCAATGCTACGAGATTAAATAAATAAATAATAAAATAGAGATTTTTTTATATATATACATTCTGCCCGGGTTTCCAAATATATTGTATTTTATTCTCCTTTTTCGTATTCGTGGCCGTTGCTTTTAGAGGTAAATTATTTGGAAATGTATCTGGTATTTGCTCACTGGTCTGGCAAACATTTTGTGGAGAAATGGAAAAAGCTTTGGAATGGTCTTGCTTATTGATGCTTTAGAAAAAAAGGTTCGCTTTAAATCCCTGAAATCTAAACTTAAATGAAAAAGTGGGTCAAAAAATACCACTAGCTTATAGCTCTCTTAAGATTATTTCTGATATTTCTTTTATCGAACTACAGCATTTAATACTATTGTTTGATGTGTAATATTATAGACTAACTTCACATTTGTGTTTTCTGTAAGAATATTGAACTAAAATTTTGATTGACCTGAAAAGTATTTCAAGTGAATAATTTTTCCCCATGAAGTATTATTATTTTATGTAGAAATTAAAGTTTAGTACTGAAAAAGTATTGATTGTTGTAGAAATGCGCCATTTTTTCTGTCTTTTGTTAGAAAAAATTGCTTTTTTTTCTCCTTACTTTAATTTACTACACTTTTTTCTTTTTTTCAATAGATCAAATCTGTTTTTCAAACTACAGATTATAACAAGGAAGTTATTTCCTTTAAAATAAGTCTTGGTTCATTATTATATTTTCTTTAAAATTCGGAGGCATATAAATATTAAAACGATTCTTTATTTATAAAATCAATTTTCATTAAAACCTTTTATTTATTTTTTTTGCATTAAAACACAAAGAGAAATAGCATGTTCAGCCCAATGATTATAACTTAAATAAAGAAAAGAATATAGTAAATATTAATGCTTAATGCAGTTTTGGAGATTTTCTGAGTAAACTTTGATTAGACGAGAATGTTAGAAGTAGTTAAAAAAGTGTTATACAAAATAAAACTGTTGTCATTTATGAACAGAAAAGTTTTAGAAAGTTTCTTTATTCCTCTAAACTTACTTCGCAATTATCCAAAGCTAAAATCATAATATTTAATTTTTAATTTGTAATCCAATTATATTGATTGATTGAATTATTTTTACCTAATTACTTAATTTAAAATAATTATTTTTGTTTTTATGCTTTTTTTGTTTTTCCATAAATGCATTAGTTACTAACTGATAAAATAATCAAATGAACGAAACTCATTTAAATCAGCATATTAGTATTGTTTTTGCACATTTGAAAAAAAACAAGAAAAAAAAAACGTAGGAAATAGAAAATGTTTGCGGCAATAAAGATTAAAGGGTTAAAAAAGTGACAGTAGAAAAATAAAATTGAAGTATACGAAAATCAGATAATTTATCCATGCAAACCATCATTGTTTTACTGATTTTTTGTTATTGTTGCCCAAAACAGATTCAAAACTTATGCTTTAAGAAAACTAAAAGAATTTAACATTCTGCCTTGTTATTTAAATATATATTGCTTCACCTCATTTAAATTCTTTCTAAAAAATAAGCACACAATGAATTGTAAAAATGCAGATTCATTGATAATATTTTTTTAAAAATTCGAAATACTTTTAAATAAAATATAAAATTAAAAATAAATAAATAAATATGATTAGTGAACTAGAGCAACATGTATTTATTTTATTGATACATTACTTAAAATATTTGCTCTGTAACTTTTTTATACATACTTATTTTTGTTCAAACTACCGGGATTTAATTTCTAAGTATTGTACCTTAATTTCTTATGTAAGCGGTAAAAGAAATAAAAAAATATACACGTATTCTCCCCGTTCATGTAGTACCGGTTGATTAAACCTTCCCCCCGCGCCATTAAGAACGAAAAAAAGTAAGAAAAATTAAAGAAAAAAAGAATAATAAATCCTTTTTTCTCCTACTTTTTTAGTCTTTTTTTCCTCCTCGCTGTAAAGGAGAAAAAAATCCCTAATTAGTATATGAGAAACAAAACCTGAAAATAGGTAAGGCTGTAAGTGCTTTGAGGGAAAAAATACTTTGGTTGAGGGAAAAAGAATAAAAGGGGAAAAATAACTGAGAGGAGGGGAAAAATTGGGAGAGAAGAAGAGAGGGGAAACAAGTATTAAAGGCGCAAAAGAGAGGCTATCATTTCGTTAAAACGTCATTCTGCTATTTGATTTGAAGACTTTTTTGTTCTTCATTTAGATTTTTTTATTTACTTTTTTTTACTCACTGATTCTTAAGAGGTTCCAGATAGGGGGGGGGGAATGGGGGTATTAGAGGAAGCTGAGGGAAGACTTAATTTGAATGTTGAAGGAAGCACTTCATGCGGTGGTTGTTAAAATAGAAGGGGTGAAATCTCGGCTGCATTTGAACTATCAATAAGTTCTACAACGTCCATTGTTTTAGAAAAAGGGACGGTGCTTTTATTCTTCATTTCATTTTAAATACAATTTTTATTTCTAGTTTTTAAAGTTGAATTATATAAATATGTTTTAGATTTAATTTATTTATAATACATGTTAGACGGTATGAGGTTTATGCGGTAAGTAACTTGAAAGAGGAGAAATTAGAGCTGAATTTTGAACTAGTATTAAGAGTTCAAAAAGTTTACTTAAAACAAAGTAGGCTTCACTTTGTTTTAAGTCGAAGTTGTTTTGAATTTATAGTTTTATTTTTGCTTATTTATTTTTTATATTTGAAATTATATTAAATGAAGATAGTTTAGCTTTAACTTTTATATTATATTTTGTACTTATGATCATGTGGTAGTTAATATGAAAGAAGGGATGTCAAATCTGAATTGGGGTATAAGTATCAAGAGTCTTCTATGCTTTCTGAAGTCGGATGTGGTTTTATTTATTTTATTTTATTTATTTATTTATTTTGATTAATTTTTACTTATTTATTTTTATTATTTACTTTTTTTTTGTTTTATTTTAAGACTTAATATTTACATTGTATTTTGCTTGTTTTTTTCATGTGATAATTAACATTAGAGGGGGGGGGGTAGAATCATCTCAGAAACGGATACAAGTATCAAGAATTCTAGTCTCATTTGTTTTGTGAAGACTGTAATTATTTTATTTCTTTTATTTTAGTTTTATTTGTTTTATTTTAGTTTTATTTATTTAATTGTTTTTAATTTTTTTAAAATCATAAAACAATCATATTTTATTTTTGTCCTATATTTCATGCGCACATAAATTTATTTTTATCCTATATTTCGTGCGTATGCTCTAAGTTTCCTTTGTTTTATGAAATTTTCAATTGGTACCATTATTTTTACTTATTTACTTAATTTTAATTTATTTTTAATTTTTAAAATTATATTAACTAAACATATTTAAGACTTATTTCTTATATTGCAATTTGCACTTATGTTCATGTGATAGTTCACATGAAACGGGGGTTATCAAATCGGAAATTTGGTCATCTATCAAGAATTCTTCTCTTCTTTATTTTGTGAAACCAGCCGTGCTTTAATTTATTTTATTTTTGTTTTATATATTTATTTATTTTGATTTACTATAATTTATTTATTTGAAAATTTAAAATAGTATAAAATAAACATATTTTAAGTTCCATTTTTATTCTATATTTTGTACTTACTTTCATGTGGTGGTTAGCATGATATGGGGAATCAAATCAGAAATTGGTGCAAATATCAAGAATTCTAGTCTCCTTTGTTTTGTGAAATCGGCAGTGCTCTGATTTATTTTAGTTTTATTTATTTATTTATTTCGATTCACTCTTACATATTTATTTTTAAATTTTAAAATCGTATGAAATAAACATATTTAGATTTAATTTTTATACTATATTTTGCACTTATGTTCATATGGTGGTTAACGTAAAAAGGCTGAAATCAAAACTCTCAAGAATTTCTAATATTTCCTTTGTTTTGTAAAGGTTGTAGAGCTTTTGCTTAATAATTTTAGATCTATTTATTTATTTTTGTTTCTTAAATAGGATTTCATAAAATCTTATTTAGTTATTATTTTGTTTATCAATGCAGAAGTTAACTTAAAAGGACTGAAAAAGTGACTGAATTTTAGTTTATATATGAAGTCTCCGTTATTTCGAAAAGGTGATTTTTGTCTATTTGCTATTACACTTATTAATTTTTTAAGTTATATGAAATTTATTAAAATAAATGTTAGTTTTCAAACGCTATTTTATTTGCTATATTTTTAATAATATAATTATGGAACATAATGATAACCAAACTATTACATAATCACAATCAAGTCTATTGTTGCGCAAAATTTTTTAATGCATTATAAGTTTGTTTCTTTCAGATTAATTTTACACATTTTCCTATATTTTTCTGACAATTCAATTAAATTGTTAATTAGTATTTACCAATTTTTAATGAGTCGGATTAAAGTAGTAAAAGTCGCTTTAATTGTGGGTCATTTGATATCAAATTAAAGATATGGAAGAGTTTATATAAGTAGTTTCTGTTTTGGTGTTTCTTAAAAATTTCAATAGGAGTTAAAAAGTTGGAAAAATTTACTTTCTTTGGTAAGTCTTCATATGCTACACTAGATGGCAGCAGCTTATTATTTCACCTTCCCAACTCAGGATAGGATTTAATCTGGGAAATTTAAAATCACTATTACAGAAAAACAAGCAGAAGTAACTAATTTTTTAGTTAATTTAGTTTTTTTTTTTGAATGATCGAGAGAAAGAAATTATACAAATATGATTTTGATTTAAACTTTTTAACCTAAAATGAAATAAAATACAAACATTAAATAAACATATGACGTGATAAAATTTAAAAACTTAAACGCAGCAAATTAATTCTTCTTAAAATCTATTATAGTTTATTTGCTTACAATATCTAGGAATCTACACGTGTGAAATACAGACATAATCCGTAATATTTGTGGATAATAATTTATTAAACAATAATATATAAAATAATATTTTTTTTTTATCTAACAGTTTTATTTTTTAAAGATTTATTTATTTATTAAAAAATAATTATGAATAAAGAAGCTATCAAAATATTGCTTAAATGAAAAGAAACAAATAAAAATTTGTTCGACTGATGCTTGGAACATTAATTTTCTAACAAAAGTTATTTAAGGGGGAAGAAGAAGGGAGAACATCCTGTTTCAATAAATTTTTTCTTCATGCTGTAAATTCAACAAACCATGAATTCAAGTTAAGAGAATTTTCAAATTAACGCCGTTTTGTGCACTTATAAGTACAAAAATAATAAAAATATGTTTTTCTTTCGAAACATGATTACATTAATTCAATTGAAAATTCTTTTACACGCTGGCAAAAAGTTTTTATTTCTTTTTCACGTTGGATACAAAAATCTGAAATATCAAGTGAGTTAGAAGTCATGAACAAGAGCGCTTAAACGCAAATAATTAGAATATTCAGAGTAAAAATTACTTTCCCGCGTGAGCAGCAAAATAGCTGAAAAATGTGAACTATAAATTAGTAAGAATTGAAAGGTTAACAGTGAAGAGATCATATCAGCTAAGAAACTGTCCCATATTTTTAATTACACTTATCAGCAGTTTCAATAATAATGTAGAGTTATAATTTAGTTTTAATGAAGTTTCTTCCTTTTATCAAAGTTATATAGGTCAGCTATGCTTTTTTTTCATTATCTTATCTTTTTCTTTGGTTTTTATTCATTTTGCCTGTTTATGTTAGATTAAAGGTTCTTTGAAATTATGTAAGAATTAATAATAAAGGATTCTTCTATGCAATGATGTTTATAATTTTGGATAAAAAAAAAATAATAATGCATATAAATTGAATTCATTTTTATAAATCGAAATTTTCACAAAATATAAATGTTGCATCCTTTTTATAGTTTCATTTTTAAAAGAGCATCATCACACGTACAAAGCCAGACGAAAATATAGTTACAGCATATAAATAAGCAAAGCGAAATCATCCTTCGAAGAAATTTTAAAGGAATTGTTAAAAAAGTTTCTGAGGTTCACGAGTACAGCGAATAGAGGTTGGTGGGGATTTGATTTATTACAATTATATAATTCATGGCTCAGAGGATAGAGCATTCTCCTCCCAATGAGTGAATGGGTTCGAATCCCAATGATAGCTGGTCAATACGAATGTTCTGTTCCCGGCTCGCTCCGACCACAGTGCAGACGTAAAATATCCTCAGTGGTCATACGGATCATAGGTTCGAGTTCCCTTGTCGTCAGGGTACCGTCGGAGATTTCCGGGGCTTTCCTCTCCATGTTATGCAAATACGGATTAGTTCCATCAAAAAGTCCTCCCCGAAGGCAAAATTACTCCCCATACTAGATCATGGAGTGTTCATGCCTTCTAGATTAGGTTCAAAATTCCAATACTACGGAAAATTAGTAGTCGTACATTGCAGTTGACGTTAGTAGTCGTAAACCCAAAATATGCTCTGCTGTTCAACGGCAGTTATCATCGATCAAGGTTATAATCGATCATGTATCTTTTTCGTTCGTCATTTTAGTTTTAAATGCTGTATTTTCATGAAAAGAGTAAAAATAAAAACAATATTGTTTGACAAATTTTCTTACAGAAAATCTCCTTAAAAGTTTTTGCTTTTTCTTCTTACTCATTATATTACAAGCTAATGCAAACTATACCAATAATAATACAAAAATGCAAACTATACAAATACTACACCAAGTATAATTGTAATTGAAATTAGCCGGGATCCTCTCACATTTCTGCTACTATCTGCAAAGAAAAATAAGTTCGAATGAACTCAAATGAAATGTTTTCATCTTTACGTTCAGGAATTAATCATTCGAGTATAGGTTAACTAAACTTAAACATTTTAAAATACACGAAAGACGCCATGAATGAAAAACACAGACTTTGCTATCTGAAAATGAGATCTACAAATAGCAGATCCAGATATCACAAATCATCCCATGAAAATTCATATCTATCTTTTCCTGAAAAAGCTTTCCCGCTTTTAGGGCATTTCCCGTCTCATAATAATTACTCAAGATTAAAAAAGATCGCCCTGGCTTTGCAATTAGTGGGAGAAGAACGAGTATATATCGGATGAACCGATATATCCCCGCCCCTTCATTCTTTCTCAAAAGGCAGTTATTAATTTAGCGCCACCATTCATCATAATTTTATGTCCCAAAGTGGTAAATTGGTTTAGTCAATCAATGAAATTAAGCAATTTACCTAAATGTACTCTTTCTTCCGTCTCATATTTCCATCGCTTTTGAGGGGCACTTTGCTGAAATATATATATGAAATTGAGATTGCGCTCTTTCGGTTACAGATAGAATTAAACATCACTAAGAATATAGATTAATCTTGCTTTTTGGGTGAAAAAATGAATTCATTAAAATTAATTTTAAAATTATATTTACCATTGCGATAGTTTAAAAACACACACACGCACGCACACACACACACACACACACACATATATATATATATATTGAGAAAATATGGAATATAATAAAGATTAGTGACAAGAGAAGAAGAAAAATTATTAAAAATGTTTTATAAACATTTTTAATAATTTTTTAATAATCTAAAAAAAACTTATTAAAAATCCGGAAAACAAAATAAGAAAAAGATATAATTTCTTCGTCAGCTCACACGATTATACCCGCAAAAAGGAGTGCTTTCTTATATTGTATTAATATAGCCAAAGCAAAATATACCAATGGAGGAGAGCACTCAAAAAATTGAAACGAAAATAGAACGCATTAAATATAATTTATACGAAAACTTATTAAAACTTATTAATTTCCTTCGTTTTTCTCTCTTTTCTTTTTGTTTATTTTGTTTGTTCCACTGACCGGTATGCATTTGCCCGGTATGCCCAACATCAATGATTTTTAAGGTCCATTGTCACTGCCCAGTATGCTACGAATAAATTAATATTGAATCAAATATAACAAATATTTCGGACAATTACCAAAGTGAATGTGATTGTTGACATTCACCGGTGAAAGTCGACGTTCTCTTTATATATATATATATATATATATATATATATCTTTAAAAAATGCTTCAAAAGTGCTAATATAAAAAATTTTTTCGATATTGGATCACATTTTTGTGTAAACAATTTTGACATTAATGTTGTAACTTTGCTTAGAAAATAACAAATAATAAAATAAAAAATAATAATTAAATGTAATAAATTCAAAAATAATTTTTAAAAAACTGTAGTTATGAACGCTTTCTCCGTTATTTCAGCCTTTATTTCAAACAGTAATGAAAATCTCCTTGCGATTTCTTGCAATACAGGTATTTTAATACAATTATTTATTACATAAATTTTTCATTTCAGTGGGTTTTTATATAAATTGAGATAATAAAATAAATAAAGAGGGGATTCGGTCTTTAATATCCCCTTTCACAGATTAAATATAGTTGCGAAAATATTTTCCCAGTAATTTTTAACAAAATAAAAAGTTTTCCCTGTTTGCGTGTGTCACCCAAGATATCAAAAATAATTTCTTGTAGAATTTGATGAAGGGAATTTGATGAAGGAGTAATAAAATAGTCTCAGAACACTTCAAGTGAGAGAAAACTTGCTTTCAATTCAGAATTTAGGCGTTAGTAAATCTATCATTATGTTATTTTTTCAGTATAACTTTTCTTAAGACAAGATGTTTTTATTGATCGGATCAAATTTGATAATGTGTACAGACTTTTGAACCGCCCTTTATCTATGAATAATTTTGATCATGCACTTAAACGCTGTTTTTCGAAGCTCTGTTAATGCCAAGAAGAAAATAAAAGCCTATTAGTTTAAGTGCACTACGCTTGAAGCAATGCAATGATTTTGAACTGTATACATAATCTAGCAATGAAGAATTACCTGGGCTTTAGAACAGACAAATTACAGAAGTATTTTAAAAGTTTTTAAACTTTTTTAAAAATTGCCAATTTGGCGGCATTTATTTCACCAAGATGAAAATTATCAAAATTACTGCCTTATTCTCAGTTTTTGCTAATTTTTATGAGCCCCGGTAATGCAACATTGGAGTAAGTTTTTAAATGTTAAAAATATTAGACCACAAATGCTTTTCATTTTCACAAAACTGGCTTTTCTCCATATTTTAGGTTTTGCGCCATTTTCAAAACAAGCGTAGACTGGCTTTAGATAGGCTAAACTTGACCGAACTGTCATGAGTAACAGTTGCAAACTCACAGCAGTTATAAAAATAGCATATTAATCATAAAAACTATTCATATTACGACGGAGACTTCGAAAAACAGCCTTAACATTTAAAATTCTTACACTCCAAACAAACATTTCGTCATAATTATTAACAATAATCATCGTAACATTAATCATAATAATTCAAACAGTACTGCACAAAAGTTATGGTTCTTTTTTAATGGTAAATATTATAAGAGAGCTAAATTATAGACAGAGCATATGTAAAATCAAATCCTTTCTACATTAAAGTCATTAATTAAAATGAATAGTAAGAAAGATGCATTATCATTAAAATATTTATATTTAACCACGTTTAAATATTCATTAAAAGATAATATTTAGATGGCTATGGTATAAAAACCTCATTACAAGAAAAAATGAATCTGTTTGTGTACATATTCAATAGAAGGGGAAAAGAGAAAAGTTAGACCATCATCGTGGCCTACAGCTCCTGACGTCACAACTATTGCAAGAATCATTTATTGGGCCGTCTTTTCTAGGAGGTGGTGTAAAAACAAATAAATAAAAAAAAAACATTTGTGATTTGTATATTTTTATGATTATCCATTATCAATTTAATTTTAAAAACAGTGCGTAAATTAATCGCTGTCACGATTCGTAAATTATTTCAGATTTTTCTTAAGAACTCAGTCATTTCCCATCAAAAGGGATAAAAAGTAATGTTTTCCCCAAATAGGGAAAACTAATATTAAAAAAGGAAAAGCTTTCTAACGAATGAAATTACACACCCGATTCCCATAGTAAAAGCTGGTTCTTTTTAAAACGAAAGTGACATTTTGACGTAGAACAGAATAATTGAGAGTGACGTTTTTTGCAAATTCCGATGGATGCCTCCAGGAGAGAAATGTTTATTGAAATTGGGGGGATTATGGAGGAGGACATCTTTAGATATTTTTTTTTCTTCGAGGATGACACTTTGAGTTAAACGATCTTTCTATCACAACTATTTGAGGAAGCTACGTCAAAACGAGTACTTTACACTAAAGTGGGGCTATATCGCTATCGCCAAATGGGGTGAGAGGTCATCATGCCATGTCTTGTGGCGCTATGGGAAGAAGGAAGGGTTCGGTTTTTGATATCAACATGATTTGATTTCGATTATTACCAAGTAATCGAAAATTTTGATTTCATTTTTAATCAAGGCATCAATAAAGTATTCTTATTTATCTGTTGCCACAAAAATGAATGACGATTTGAAAAATAAATTAAAAGAAAATGGCAGGAAAAATGGAACTGCTTACTGCGTTCTGCCTGGCAAAAGAAGTAATTTTCCCCAAGTTACAAAATTAGTAACAAAGTTCTTCAAAGTTCTTCGCTATTGACTGGAAAAATTTAAAGAACAATAATTTTTGGTACATATAAGACCATTCCAACAGAAATGCTAACTTGCGGTTCTGTTGATTTTCTCCTCAAAACGTTCCGTGTTGTTGCCACAAATAGTTATTTAGTTATTTTAAGAACATTTTTTTAATACTTTTCTGAGTCAGTCACGTGATGGATGGAAGAAAAATATATTCCAATTTTAAATGATTTTAAAATATGTAGGCTGGAAGTAATTGTAACATTTTGAGAAATGTACAAAGCGAGAAAATGTAAAACAACCTGAATAATCGTATTCTCACGTATTAAGATGCTAACTAAATTATTTTTATAGTACTCTATTGACGGATTCATATGATATTTCAAATTAAATCAGATGGAAAGCAGTAGCTTTTCAAAATAAACCATTTTTCCGAAGCAGTCTGGTTCTCAAAGTTAGAAATATTTTTAGTTTAGCCACAATTTGAAAATTATGGCTCTAATAGTTCAGCACGGTCGAAAGTTTGAGTCTTTACGCTCATTTTATATTATTTCTTTCTTTCACATTATTTCTTTCATTTATTTACGATTTTTTCATTTTTTTAGAAATTTTTAGCGACCCTGGAAACATTTTAGCGCACAATCGTAGAGCTCGTTTATTAAAAACAATTCCTTGTAAAATGATTTTTAATAATTTTTTATAGTGGATTGTTCCAAAACTAAACATTTTTTAAAAAAATCTTCTTTCATTTTTCATCCATAAATTGAAATGGACTTAACTCACTTTTTGTCATTTTAAACCACAAATGTGAGTGTTAATATTTTTTTTTTGTGTTAAGCAGGTTAAAAACACTGGACACTTTCAAATTAACCTGGCGGATTGCAAAATGACTCGTTTTTTACAAAGAGCTGATCTATAAAAAAATCACTCCATTTTTTTTAATTTTCTATTCATTATTTTATACGGATTTTAACTCAGTACTTAAATTGCAATTCTTACACTTAAACAGAATCATACAATGCGTGTTTTTTTTTCTTCTTTAGATGATGGAGATAAAAAGTGAAGTGTCCCAGAGGAAACGAGCTTTGCCCGGAGTGGTTGGCACGAGTGTTGTGACGAGGGAAAATCTGGTGGACTGTGCAGCGTGCCAGAAACCTATTCGAGAGAGGTATCTTCTGAAGGCTCTCGACCAATTCTGGCACGAGGATTGTCTCAAGTGTGCCTGCTGCGACTGCAGACTGGGCGAAGTGGGATCCACTCTTTTCACTAAAGCCAATCTCATACTCTGCAAAAGAGATTATCTCAGGTAATATATAAGATTTCAGTTGCTTTAACCATTTTCCGTGGTTACCACACTAGAACCTGAGACATTTCCGTATCGTGATCTGTTGCGCCAACTGAATCGCCAAATAGATTTTAAACTTGTAATTTAAAGACTCCCGGTGGCTGAGTGGTAACGCTTCGCGCTCCCGCGCCACAGGTCCTGGATTCGATCCTTGGGCCGGGCAAGGTTGACTCAGCCTTTCATCCCTTCAGTGGGTCTATAAATGTGTACCAAGCATGCTTGGGAACTAAACACTGGGGGTTTCGCGTTCGGCTGACCTGCTCCTGCACCCCAGAGTCCAAGGTCAAGAAAACTGAGATATGCACAGTAGGCCTTGGCCATCTATGAGCTGTCGCGCCACTGAGTTTAGTTCCGAATTTAAAGAAAAAGAAATATATATATATATATATATATATATATATATATATATATATATATATATATATATATATATATATATATATATATATATATATATATATATATATATATACTTGTAGATGTTTGTCGGGTTGTTCAGCTACGAGTTATATCTTTTGAGTTGGTTCCTTTCTGTGATGTTTTATTTTTAGTTTCTCGTTGGCCACTGGCCGGAAGTCGACAAGGCTTGGCGATTATTCTGCCACAGATCACGATATGGAAATCTTCCCATATAACCGCCAATTTCTCCGATTTTTACTAGTTCTTAGTAAATTATTTTATCATTTGTTAAGTTCTTGGTAAACTATTATAATTTAATTTGTACTGCCATCCTTTGATAACTTCAGTTCTGATGAAGTACATTTGAAAAAAAAAAAAAAAAAAAAAAAAAAAAGGTTGCTGACCGCATGCCATTTTGGGGGAATATTTAAAATGGCACTGTCGTCTATGTTTTACTAAGCCATATAAAAAAGAGAATACAAGACGTGAACACAACTTGTTACGTCATATTTTGTTTTTCTCCGCATTTTCCAAGGTTTTATGGATGATAATTCAATTTTGTAGTGATATAAGAGTTTTAAAAAATCATTCCTTTCACAGTATTTAAAAATTTAATTTATAAAGAAACATAAATAATTAAGTTTCCTACTTTTTAATAGCTTCCATTAGGTTGTGGTAACTTTACTTCCTACATTAATAAAAATGGTGTTAAAAATCAAATTAACTTAATCTAATGAATCAAATGAATTTTTTTCCTTGATCATTTGCAATCTTATTATTTATAGATAGGAACTAGTTAACAGTTCTTAACTATTCCTCATTTCACAGTGATGGAAGTAACTATTTCTCATTACTGTTTTTCGCAATAAAAATTACATGCGTACTGAGTTGTTTCAACGTTTAAATTTCATTTATATCAGCTGTTTTAAAAGAAATATATTAAAAATAGTGTTTTTGTTTTATCAGGAATGTCTGACATTAATCATTATTTCGTTTTGTAAATAACCAATAATATTTTCTGGTCAACAGTTTCAAACTATTCCTTATTTCGGCCAATAATGCAAGCAACTGTTACTCACTGCTATATTGTTCTTACTCGTGCCAGCTAGTTTCAAAGAAAAAAATAAGCAACATTCGAAACTAGAAAATTTAATAATATTTTATAAACAAACGATTAAAAAATGATAACCAAGAGTGTCATATTTTGTAAACATTTAAGTTTTAAGTTAATTAAGTCAGGCATTATATTTGCAAGTATGAACAAGTAGAAATGCTTATGTTTGTTGACGTCATGTATATTTTATGTTAAAATTAGTTCTTTAGTATATATTAGATCATTAACAAAGAATTTAAACTGTTTGTATTTGTATATCAAAAAAGAGTAGCTTAGAGTTCTTTGAGAAAGGAGGCTTAGTGACAACTATATACGAAAACATTTTCTTGAAATCTTACATCATTTTAGGTTTTGATTATAAATTTGTACTTTTCAAGTCATTTTTTAAATAATTAACTATTCAGAAACTTTCAAATAAATTAGTAAATTAAATTTAGGAAGAATTATTTTTCAATTGATTTCAAGGCATTAAATCTTAATATTCAAAATATAACCGAAAACTGGCAATAGCTTTTAGTGAAGGCGTATTTAAAAATAAGCATAAGCAACGTTTTTAACAACAATATATTTATTTATTTCAGATTGTTTGGTACGACGGGGTTGTGTTCAGCTTGTAATAAAACCATTCCTGCTTTTGAAATGGTGATGAGAGCAAAAGGGAATGTTTATCACCTGGAGTGCTTTGCCTGCCAACAATGCAACCACAGGTGAGAATGTATGCACTGTACAAAACCGACCGCTCTGAATAACTTTTAATCTAATGATCGGATCTTCACGCTCAAGGACTCAATCTTAATGGTTCAAGGGAGTGACCTCAAACATGCTAATTAATTAGTGCAAACGATATTTTAGGTTGCGAAATCAGTCACAAAAACGTTATGCATTTTTACTTTGCTTACGGGGTGGGATAAAAGCACTGGATAGACACTTTTTAATATATCTTTATTAGAGATAAATAAATTAACAAAATTTAACACATTTTTATGAATAAATAAATTTAATTGATTTTCCTTTTGCAACGATGCAGAAGCGCAAACGCTTAATGAACTTTAGGGCCGCAAGTCTTTTTACCTTTTATCTATATCATGGCCACAGTATCATTGCCACATTTAATGTACAGTGCGTCAAATAAAAAAACAGACCATCCTGAATAACTTTTGACCTAATGATCAGATCTTCATGCTCTAGGACTCCATCCTAATGACTCGAGAGGATGACCTCAAATATACTAATTAATTAGTGCTGATGATATTTTAAGTTACGAATAGATAAATATATAGATAGATTATGAAATTTCAAAAATGTACTTTCTCTGAATAAACATACCATTTTTCGACGGATTTGGATTTCTAATACCCAAAATATTGAGGGTTGCCGCAATCCGGGGTCACTATAGTTTGATCAGGAAAGTTGTCCAAAATTTGGACCCCTTAATGTTAATTTTACTTTTTGCATAATTTACCCTATCTGAAGAGCGTTTTAAGCGAATTTAAAAAAAAAAATTTCACACAATTATAAATTTGTCGTTTCTCCAAAGATAATTCCATGCAAAATATAACTTTTAGTATATATTTATCCTTATTTAATATTTAATTTAATATTAGTCAAAAATGCTTTGAACTGTAAGGTACACAATTTTTACACGATTTTAAAGAAGATAATTTTACATAGCAAAATACCAAATTTGTGTGAAATCGGTCGTATAGTTACTGAGAAATTAAATTTAAAAAAAGTCGTATCTTTAAAGTTCGATTTATCAGGAACTATTAAGGTTGAGTCCAAGAGCGTGAAGATCTGATCATTAGATCAAATTTTATTCAAAGCGGTCCGTTTATTTTTTTTTTTATTTTTTGCTCTCTGTACATTATACCTTAACTGTATTATAAGTGATAAAACGGATTAAAAGTGACTAAACTGAACAAAAATAAAACTTTTCGTCAGTATCTTATTTCAATAATAAGATCTTACAGTTTAAAACTCTATATGTAAAGCTCCGTGTAATTAGATTAAGAGGAATATTGGAAATTTTAATTATTGGTTTGGGACAAATTAACCATGCTTGATTTTTCCATATTTTACATAAAATTACGTTAACTTTAATATCAAATTTATTCGAATTCGATAGTTGTTCTTAATCACTAAGGGGATTTTCAGACATTAAGGTAACATTTCTTTTTCAAAACTCTAAATTCGTTTTGTGAGAAATCGCCTTATTTTTATTTATATATTTTGAATAAAAAAGTAACTTTTCTTTTAGATTTACACACTGGTCCTAAATGTTTTTTTATTTATCTCTTTTCGTATGATACGCATTTCAACATGTTTTTTTTTCTTCGTAAATTTGAAATTAAAAGTATCATTATTAGAAAAAATTAATAATCGCAGGTCTAGGATTTGCAAATTAATACGTCAATAATTTGCTCTTTCATTGTAGGTTTTTAGAGCAAAGTTAAATTTTTTTGAAAATTTTAATTGCTCCAAAATTAAAGCATTTTCGAAGTGTAGAGTGTTTAAATAAAAAATCATGTGAAACTCGTATCAATTGCTTCTGAGAAAAAATGACCTCAAACTTTAACATTTTAATACGGACTAAATAGAATCAGCCAACTGATCCCTTAAGCTGGCAAATTAGATGTAAATGAGAATGTTGGGAAAAAAAATTTTAAAAAAAAGGGTGATTTTAATTATCCTTATTAATAAATGAATTTTCATGACAGGTTCTGCGTTGGAGATCGTTTTTACCTGTTCGACAATAAGGTGCTTTGTGAATACGATTACGAAGAGCGGGTCCTCTTCGCTTCATTGCCCTACTCTTCCTATAACAGTCTTGACCAGATACAGAGGCAGACGGACAGTTTGACACCTTTATCACCCCCAGTGGATGATGCTTCCAGTGGATATGGCAGCCCTAGTTCCCTAATAAGTGACGGACACTAGTGTGGCGATGGATGCCCTCTGTTGGCGAAGACTTTTAGGTGTACCTGAAAGACATTGGCGAATGTGTCGCCGATAAGTTGGCGAGTACAAGCCAAACTTTGAGAATAAATTGAAAAACGTGCTTTTATGGTACTCAGAAAATAATGAATGAAAATATTGAAGTACATTCTATGCTTCTCAGAGAAATTTCGAGAAAAGGAATATATTTGTCAGAGATAAGTTTATAGATAGAATCTATGATGCTGCATTGAGAATATAATTTTATATTCAGTATTGTATACAAATTTTATTTTATATATATATATATTTTGTTTTTTGATCGTATAATTTTCAAACGCTTTCGCAATAATCAAAATGAATTTGCAAAAAAAATCAAAAGTATCATAGATTATATTATTAGTATATGCATAATTTAACACATTGTTATAAATACGTAACAACCGAACATTAAACGAATATAAAATAAACAAATTACTCTGATTATAATTTAATGATAAGTTCATAAAGATATTTTTTGTTAACATAAAATTAGAAGAAAAAAAATCTATGACAAGTGTTCATTTAAGTAGGTCAGTTTTTGTTTTTATTAATTTTAAAATCTAACCATATGAGTTATCGTCTTTTCATTCTATTGACTGACAATGTGTTACTTGCATATACTTTTCTTTTCCAGAATGTGTCATTTTTTATTTCCTTAAATTTTAATTTTTTCTATTATTCACATCTTTTTCTCTATTATTCTTCCAAGCTTTGGTAAATAAAATAAAAATTCTTTTTCATTAAACATTTTTGAGACGGATCTTATTGTCCCAAAATCTCATCCTAAACTTGATAATGCTCCCTTGTAAATTATAAACCCTTTTCGAAAAAATAGGGGGGGGGATTAAAAATCGAAAATTTAGAAAATTAAATAAAAACACGTTACCCTATCTTGATTCACTTCATTTTTATTTTTTCTTTAAAATAATTTATTGAAATATTAGCTCAAATTTGTCAGAAAAACTATAAAGTAATATTAAAACTTTATCAGCAGGTAATATTTTTGAAGAAAAATTCTTAAATAATAACGTAAATAGCTATAAGGACTTAAATAAGGGTATAATAATAATGACGGGAAAATAGTTATAAGTATAAGCTAAAGCTATACAATATTTAAAAAAATATTTACACTAAATTACAGCTGTCTAAAAAAAGGTGTAGACATCTTTTGATGCTTATGAAATTTTTTTTTTAATATATTGGATAAAATCGTCTCAATTTTGTTAATAATTAAAGTACTTGAGATTTTTCTTCTTCTTTTTTTTAGTTTCGAATATTAGTGGTGAAACAAATCTAGTCATAAACTATTGTTTATGAATTGTTCATTAATTTTTGAGTTAATAAAATCGAACAATCAAAAAACATTTATAATAAACAGATAATTTCCTTATGACTTATATTTGGTTACGTCCTTTTACTTTTATTTAATATTTATTTTTGAAAATGATGGTTTAAAAAACTCTTAGACGAAGAAATGTTAAATCCAGAAGTACTAAGTAAAAATGCATTCCCCATTCATTATTGACTTCGTGAAATAAATATATAACACTAAACTTCTACTACATTTAATTTCGAAAAATATCTTACATCAAATTTATTATTTTCTTAAAAAATCGGGATAATTTATTTTTCTCACAAAAATTGGATTTTTTTACTGCAATTTAATGTATTTATTAGAATCTTTTTTTAAATTTAAAATGGCTGCAAAAAGTTATAGCCTTTTAAACTTAATTTGATTATTTAAGGTGAAATATGTTGTTTATTTAGTTTCAGAATATGAATATTTTAATTTAAATTTATGAGCCTGTATAATGTGCTGTGCATCAAGGAAATAAATAAAATAAATCACATTACTCACTCATGTCTGTTTTGGTTGCAATTATAAAAACTATGCGTGCAATATTTTTGGAAAATATAATGAATACAAATCATAATTTCAAATTTCATATTTTGTTTTATTGGTTATAATTATTTATTTATGAATGAAGATTGTTTTAGAAAATGCTTGTATTCTATGGATTATTGGTAACTGGTAAATTAGTCATTATCAGTGTGAAAAGTAAGTGTAAATGAAAGACGGATTCGTTGTATAATAGTTGAAGACTCTTTGTACAAAAAAAATGGAGAACTACGGTATTGTAAAGTTAGAAATGCTTCCTAAAAACTGTATTGTACATATTATATTTGTTGTTTCAAGTGTAATAAAATTTGATTGAATCTGTAAAATTGTTGCATTGTTTCTTTTATTTTATAACCATCATTAAGCAGCCGACCCAAGTTTTGAGCTTACGACTACCAATGTTCAACTCTGTAGCCTCGTAATTTTATACCCTATCTGGAAGAAAAGAGAACTCCTGGTTCAGTACCCCAGGGGATTTGATTTGTTATGGGAACTTGGAGGACTTAGTGACCCCGAAAGATTTAACGAGCAACAGTCATCCTTTAATACAAGGGGATTCTTCGGCAGGCTGGAATCAAACTCCCGTTCTCGCGAACACGAGTTCAACGCCCTACCAACCAGGCTATCCCGTCCTTTTTCATTGTTTATTTCATTTTATAACCGTCGTTGAACAATTTTTAGGTTTATGACTACAAACGTTCAACCCCGTAGCCTTATAATTTTCAAGACAAGGGAACTCTTGGATCAAGTATTGGGCGAAAGTTGCCTTCGTGGAGGTTTTTTGGATGGCACTAACTGGCATTTGCTTTAAATGGCAAGTAAAACCACGAAAATCCTCCACGGTTATCCTGACCGCAAGGGGACTCTAACCCTAGATCCGTCTACCACTGAGTATATCTTACATCAGCACTGTGGTCGGTGATAGCCGGTCGTGTAATTCTTATCGACGATCGTTGGGATTCGAACCTGGTTCACCTTATTGGAAAGCGAACACTCCATTCCCTGAGCCACCACGCCTCTTTTCATTGTTTATTGCTGAAAATATTGAAAATTGATAACAAATATGAATTTTGATATTATCTTTCTATATTTTAAAAAAAAAATTTAAAAGCTGCCTCCGCTGTTTAGGGTGTTCAACTTAATATTACATTTTCTTTTGCTGCGCAAAAGCTATAATACTTAAAAACTTGAAGGTGAGTAAAAAAGTGTATAGGAACTACGATAGAACAAAAAATATTAACATTCGAAAATTTGTTTGAGAATTATTAACCGTTAAACTTGTTGGAAAAAATGCCATACGAGCCGCTCTACAGACTGCCGGAATGCAACTACAGAGTTGGGATTGAATGTGTTGATAGAACCATTTTTTACTATAGTTTTAACGAGAGGTTTCCTAGATATTCACATTTGTTCGAAAGTTATTACAAATTTAAGTGCTTTTTCGAGATTTTTTGGGCTTTGCAAATTGAGAAAAATTAATTCTAATTTATTAGTTTAAATTGATTCACACATACTGTGTGCATTTTTAAGCTCGGATGATTATTTTTCAAATCTAGTTAAATGTCTTTTTCGTAATGAATACCATATTTACAAAATGTTTTTAAAGGAAATTAAAATAACTGTATATTTTGAAACCAAAATGTTGTCTGACTTCGTGGAAAATATTTACGTTTTGGAAGAAATAAACTGATGAATGATAATCACAAATGAGGTTTGGAGTGAGCAAACAGGAGGCGGATCCTCTTAGTGTTTTAAAAAAATTCACAACGTCCATTTTATATAAAACAAAGTAATAAGCACAAGTAAAATTATTTCGAAAACATAGAACATTTTTAGTGTTATAAACATACATATTCTCCTTGCTTAATAGGTTAGTTAACATACATTAACTCCTAACGCCGTAAACGAAGCATCATTTTAAAATTCTACTCTTTATACTGGACTCAAGTAAAGGGCATACATTTCCTAGCCTAATGTTTCAATTATAACAAATATTTTTTGAAAAAGAAAGGCTTAATAGGTTACAGAAGAATTTGAGCAATGTCCTCTTGAAAATCGCGGATTCGAAGTTTCGATTTGTTATGTTGTAGACCAGATTAGCCACTAATAAGGTGGTATAATGTTTTTAATATAAGTTTGAAAACATATTCATTCAATGTCATTCTTCCTGAAAATGCAACAGAAAATTTCCTTTAAATCAAATGAATGCTAAAGTATATTGTAATTGTTTTATTATAGATTGATAAACTACTACAGGTGACTGTTTGATAAATGTGTAACTAAACCAGACCAAATTTTTTTTCATCTAGAAATTCTGAAAAATCTATCATATCTTTCGATGAAAGTAAAGTATGGTTTTTTATTCACAGTTGACAGCAATTTACCTCTATAAATAATATAAAACCTTCTATTTGATTTCACATTTTTCAGGCACAGAAACAAATGATTCTTAGAATATTTCAGGGAAATGTGAGGTGCCAGATTGTCTACCCTATTATCTAGATAATAAACAATATAGGAACATTCTATTTCAGCTGATTTACGATTTGCAAATCTTCTTCATCGCAAATAGCGACCAAGGAAAAAAAATATATATACAAAGACAATATAAACGACTGCCTGGCTTTAATCCGATACTTCTTTTTCATTTTCTGCTCTAACTATAACTGCGACTATCGAATTCGAAGATCAGATTAAGGGATATCTATTTCACTGTCTTTTAGACGTCGTCATCAATCTGGCAACGTGTGGAAGATTTCTCCAGTTACGAATGGCAACAACAACGATGGCGAATACTTAAGCCTAATCTTCTCATCTCAAAATGGTGGAGTCGTACATAAACAAAAGAAGAAGAAAACCACGCCGCTTGTGCGTTCTTATCTGAATTACCGTATCAAGGAACTTGTTCATTAATTTGGAAGCATGTGAGAGGTGACATCGAAAGAAAAAAAGAATGATAGCGGATGAATTTATGTTACAAGTGAATTTTTTTATGGAACAGCCTTTCTCGTCTCATTTTTTAAAACTTCTTTCACGTAGCATTAGCACAATTTTAAATCATTTTTGACCTTTCTTGGTTTAAAGTGAATTTATATTGAAATAAACTAAAATTTAGATTTATCTAATTTTGAATGATGTTTTCCGCCAAAAATATTTTGTTTTGAATAATTGAAATTTATAAATAAAATGTATACATTAATACTATTTCACTCTTAGGAAAATTGCACAATATAGAATTAAAACGATAAAAGACCGGGAGGGCTAAAAGAATAAAAAAATACTTGAAATTAAAAGCTATAATATATTAACTGAAAACAGATTTAATTTCTCATAGCAGTTTTAAACAGTCAAGCGTGCAAAAAAATACATTTTAGACCTTTTCGAAACTACTTTTTTTGTTCTTCTGCGCAGAAAATTCATTTTTATAACACCTCATAAATATTTCTTGTTTTCTTGGCTTAATTATATGCGATCTGTACCCCAATGTGTTTAATTTAAATCAAGTATCAACAATATTTTTTATAGATCTTCAATAGTAAAAATTATTTCATAATAATTTAAATAAAATTGAGTAAAGTGGCCGTAGTTTTAGGCTTAAATCCCACTAAAGATAATTAGTTTTCTAGGTTCACATTATCTTGATCATAATTTAAGCAACTTAAGTACTATGTTAAACAAGCCAAAGAATTTGAACCAAGGATATCATTATACCAAGGTAATTGAAACAAGTAGAATTACGCATAAATGTTATAATAACAGCTTGAAATTGCATACTAACACTTTTTAGTTGATATATACACAAAAGATGTTATTTTTGTTCACCACACAACTTTATTCCAAGAAAATTTTTTTTTTGTGTAAGAGCTCTTTAGTCTAGACACAGATCAGCATTTTCAAACGAAATTTAACAAAAAAAGAGAAATTTCACGCTTACTTTTCCTTATTTTTTAACACTAAGCATAATCATTATTCGGAAAAGTTCCGATTTTTCTGTTGAGTATATAGCAGATTTTACAAGCCCCACTGAAGATGAACCACTTCATATTCAGAACACACGGAGGAGAACAATTTTGAAAAACATTACCGTAATTGTATGATAATTGCATTTCTGTTAAATAAAACTATAATTCTAGTAACAAAACCAAAATATATGATTTTTTAATCATTCATGTGATAATTTTTCCATTCGTTTGTCAACAGTTTTTCGGAAATTCTGATTTCTAAATTATATTTTTTATTACTATGCATTTCGTAAAATTTCAAAACTGAAAAGTAAATTTAACCAAAAAAAAAAAAAAAGCTTTCTCTACCATGATATAAGGTATTAAGAGAAAATTACCGAATTTTTACCCATTTATTACCAAACAGCGTGGTAATAAATCATGTTTTATTGTTAATTTTTCCAAAAGTGATAACCAAAGTGATTCGGTAAAAATTACCGTGCTTTTTGGTGTTCCCATAAAGCCAGAAACACGGTAAATTGTACCATAATCTGGTAGTTTTAAGTGTTTTTTTTCTTAAAGCATTAAATGATTAAGTAGTTTTAAAAAAATCTAATTTGCACAACGGCATTTAGTACCACTATTATAAATTTATAAGATCGTTCATTTTTTTTAACTAAAAGAACTACTAATTTTTAATATCTTTTCAAAAAAGATTAATTCTTTTTTAAACAAAAATGTAACATACTAAATGATATAGACAAATGGACGATATCATTATACGAACTTTTTCGAATCCATTGCTTTATTTTGTAACAAAAAAGAACCATTTTCAGAAGAAAACTTTGAAATACGGAATGGTTCCTTTGTTCATTTTTTAAAAATGCATATCGAACTGTTTATTTTCTTAAACACGCATTTTGAGTTGTGACCTTTATCTTAATCATGCAATTTGAGTTGTGACCATTATCTTAATCACGCATTTTGAGTTGTGACCATTATCTTAATCGCGCATTTTGAGTTGTGACCATTATCTTAATCGCGCATTTTGAGCTGTGTCAGTAGTAAAAGTTTATTCACTAAGAATAATCCAATTTAAATAGTGGATAAAAATGAAAATTATAACTAATTCAGTTTATTTTGAAAAAAATAATCATTTTCAAAAGAACTAAGATCCATTTGAGAACGTTTGTTCTTATACTACAATTTAATTTTTATATTGGCAGCAATATACATTCGTGAATTATAAAATCTTTCTGAAAACTGTAAACTAGGAAAAAATATCTGTTGAACTTAAATAAAACTTATTTCATTGCATTGAATGTTTATTCAAAATTTAAATTTAATTTTAAGGTGAACAAATTAAAGATGAAAGTTTATTTGGAGCTGATAATCTTCATACAGAAGTTAGGTTGGCTTATAGGTATACTAAGAAATACATTGTTAATAAATACATTGTTAATAAATAAATATTTTATTTCGTTCATGTCATAACTATGCTCATAAAATATTTAAAATATTAAATCAATAGAGAATAAAGAAATATTAAATAGCTTTTCATTAATAAAACATTTTGTCAAAAAAAAAAAAAAAAAAAAAAAAAGAAGAAGAAGAAGAAAGAAAGAAAGAAAGAGGAGCAATAAAAAATGACAGAAGAGAAAAATGAGTATAAGGGCATGAAAGAATGAATAAACTATAAAATAAATGGCTAAATAAATGGCGGAATGCAAGAATGACTGATGAAAGACTGAATAAATTGTAGAATGGATTAAATGAATGTAGATTGAATTACAGAATTAAAAACAAATAAATGCAGGAGTGGTGGAAATAATTGTGAGAAATAATATTTAAATATAGGAATGAATACAGAAAAGAGTGAAAAGATAAAAAAAAAATATTGAAATTTTTTTCAATAAATGTAGTATACTTTGATAACAATATTTTGAAATTTTCCTATGGATTCTTTCAGTAAATCATTATGTTATGTCAAGTAGGGTAAAAAATAATATCATATAATCCTAATATTTTTAAAACTTTTTTCCTTCATGAAAGTTATAGTTTTGAACTTGAAATTATTAAGTATTTCCTTAATATTATTGATATTTATTATTTATTGATAATTTATATTATAATTTAAAATTATTAAATATTTTCAAAGATTGCAAGTAATGCAACATAAAAGCAGATCATTTCTAAGATGCGACATATTCTGTGCTTTTTACATACTTCATATTGTAATTGTCTATAAAGTTAAAAATGTCAAAGCAAAATAATTTTCAATCAAAATTTTAAATTATTGCTTATTCTCTTGTTGAGTTTTTGTTTATTTGTTATTTATGACTAGTCTATCTGTTATATGTGAGCTGGAAATTACATTTGTTAAAATCAGATATATTCAACTATTTTTTTATATTAATTGAAAAACATCAAACAAATTCTACTAATATGTTAAAAAAAATAAAAGTAGTATAAAATTATTTTCCTTTATCATTGAAAAAATCAGGATTAGTTTTTTTTAAAGAAAGTCTTATGTAGTTTGCTGTCTTGTCAGATAGAAGTATACTTAATTACTTCTAAAGACTTAAAAAAGTAAACTTTGTTGAAAAATCAGGTACATAATAAATTAATCTCATTTAACAACCATGTTCCTTCGGTCAGAAGCAAATATTAAAATTTCAGTAAAAAGCTGTCTTCTTCCTCATTCTTTTCTTAAAAACAACCAAAAAAGAAGTTTCTTTTAAGAATTGACAGCGGACTATAAAAGAAAAAAAAATCCAATGATGAATTCATTCTAGTATAAAAAAAATATCTTTAAAAAGATTACAAATACTTTACATTAACTCCAAAATAATTCTTCTTTAATAATTCTTTCAGAACATAGACTTTATTTGTCCTTGTCTTTTGTATCTGATTTAATAGGTAGGTTCTTTAAGGGTTCTTTTTTTTTAACTTTTTGTTTTGGTTGCTGTTCGCAAAGTGATTTTTTTTTACGTTTAATTCTCATAACAAATGACGCAGAACTCTGATTCTTCCAAAGACAGTGCTTTACAAAAAAGCGATAAAAAATTTATTTACTGCCTAGTTTGGCGACTCAATGTCTTCCTGTGTTATACAGATAAGCAAAGTTTTCGGCTTAAAAAGAATCGTTAAAGTATTTTTCCTGCAAAACTTGCTGCACTCACGCACGTTAAAGAATTTTAAATAAAAAGAATGAACGAAAAAAAAAAACGGCGGCTTAAAAAAGTAATTAATTAAATTTGTTTAGATTGAGCCACCCTCTCTCTTTTTGTGAAAGATGGTGGATATTTTCTTGTTTGGCTGGTGGTGTGGAAACATTTTTGAGCTAAACTTTAATCAGGTAAAGTTGTCAAAAAAAGAGCCATTTGGCGAGGAAAAATATAGTTGAAGCAGAAGACAATCATTTTTTATTAGTATTTTACCCTTTAACCCAGAATATTTCAGAATGTCTGCAGCAAAAAATATTGCATTTAACCTTTAAGATTTTCTAATAAACATTTAAAAATTATTTAATTCCTATTTTTCTTGCTGCCATTTTCTTTATTTTTTTTTATAATCTGCATTCTTTCAAATAGTTTTGTTTGAGTTTTAGAAAAATTACATATTTTTTTGTTTTGTTTAACTTTGTAATCGATAAGAAACGGTTTTGAACCAAATCAGGCAAAATTGTAGTTTAACAGGTAAAGTTTATCTGGCAAAATTGAAGTTTAATAGGTAAACAGGTAAAGTTGCAAATTAAAATGCTTGTAGCAAATAAAAAAGGTGTTGAAGGACCTTAAGTAAATAATTCTACACCTTTATCTAGATCAGATTTATTTGCTGGCTAATAATAATACCTTTAAAAAAATAATTTTTTGTTTGTTTTTTAATGCTTTAATGTAATTTTAACGGTAATTCTTTTTTTAAATTCTTTAATGTTCCTTTTTCTTACTATTTTTGCTATTCCATATTAGAATTGTTTAAAATCATTTGAAAGAAAATTTTTGGAACAAGCCCAGATTATTATAAATTACCCCAAAATACTGAGAATTACTATTATTAAGAACAGAACAGAGAATATTATAAAATTTAACTAATAGAGAATATTTAAAATTTAGACTCAAACATTTATTTATTAGTTTTTTACTCTTCTATATTTTTTCCTTCTTCTTAGCACTATTATATTGTAATTTGGAAAATCATTTTAATGATAGACAAACATTCTAATAGATTAAGTTTCTAAAACCAATAATTTGTTTTCCTATTATTATCCGATACACCCATATGTCACACCCGTTTATAGGGTGGACCCATTTCAACATCCATTCATTCATCCAAAGATCGTAATTTTAAACTTATCATCTAAAACTTATTATTAATGATTATCCATTAAAATAATTGAAGAATGAAATCCATTAAAATAAAACTATTAATGATAATCACTTAAAATATTTAATTGACTGATTGACATTACTTGATTTTTAAGTTTTTAATACGGGGTTTTAGACTTAGTTCATTAGAATACTAAAGATAAAAATTGAATTAACATTAGCAAAAATTTAAATATTCTTCCTATTTAAGATTAAAAGAAAGTTAAGAAGATTTTGTTGGAATGAATTAATTTAAAAAAAAGAATAATTTTCGCCTACATTACATTAACAGTTGTTTTCAATTTTCATTGATACATTGTATGCGGGTCATTTAAAAATGTTAATTTCGAAACAGGACAAAAGTTTAATAAGTGGTTACGTTTATATTCTGGTTTTTAAATAAATAAATTATTCATTATTAGCCCAAATATAAATGATTCAGAAGAACTATATATTTAGTCCTACAATTAATTTGACGTGATATTTCAAGCTATAGTTCAAGCTATAATGACAAGTTTACATTAGCTTTGAGAAAATCGTGTCAACCCCTTTTTTAAATTTTAATCTACACTCTAAGAATTTACGTAAATTTTGGAGAATTGGCCTTTAATTTATTCGGCCGGTTCCTAGATTCAAGGAAAGAAAGCTCAGGACCCGTAATTATAATGAATTTCAGCAGCAAAATTAGTAAAATTTATCTTTAAATTAAACGGTCAGCTCCATTTTTAATGAAAGAAGTCCACCGAATTTAACTTTATTTTGTAACTGTCATTGAAGTGCCGACCCAATTTTGAGTTAATGACGGTTCAACTCCGTAGCCTTGTAATTTTAAATCCAATCCAGAAAACAAGATTCCTGGAACAAGCATGTGCATAAATTTGTCTTCGTGTAGGACTTTTTGATGGAACTCACCCTCATTTGTTTTACATGAAGAGAAAGACCGCGAAAACCTCTAATGGTTAATCTAATGGTAAGGGAATTCTAACCCATGATCCGTCTACCACTTAGGATATTTTACGTCAGCACTGTGGTCGGTGAGAGCTGGGTGAAAAACTCATATCAATCAACCATTGCTAGTATTTGAACTTGGATTCTCTCTATGGGAGGCAAACGTTCTATCCTATGAGCCTCCACGGCTCAAGTCGACTGATTGTAAATATAAAAGTTCCTAAAAAAAGATCTTCAAGGGTGAGCAGCTGAGCTTGGCTGTTAGAGATCATACGCCGATTTGAAGTAGCATCAATCGAAGTACATTTCCTTTATTATTTGTTGGGTTTCAAACAACTTCTTGTTGTTACAGACATTATATAAAGCTTCCAAACTCAATTCAAGAAGCACGCCGTTTACCATACTGGTTACAACATTAAGTTCCAGATACATAAGTCCCGGATTCGATCCCAATCGGCACCATAAAACGGCTCTCTTGTACTTCAGCTGTGGTAGTGACCTCGGTAAACGACCGCTCAACTTCCACACTTCTTGACAGATGGCAGCACTGCATTACTTCATCTCATATCTCGATTCGCCTTAATTTGACGTACAAATCACCTCAGTCTTAAAGACCCAAACTGACTATAACTTTAATAAATAATATTAAATCTATCTTCAATGTCATCTTTGTAATATCTATCTAGTATATTAATTTTTATCAATAATATATATCTATATTAATATTCAAGCTTTTCAAAGGCATCTGTAGTGGTTGTTGATCAACAACCACTACTGCACCGCCACTCAGCATTATGTAAATTTCACTTCTTGTAATAAAAAAAAAATAATAATTTAAAAAAAAAACTTACTGCTCAAATTCTTTTTCTTTTGAATATACAGACACTCCGTAAATCTTAAAACAAAACAAAAAGTAAATTTCAAAAATAAAGAAAAATGAGTATCATCCTATAGTTTTTATTTTATTAATCTCGTTACATAACAAATGAATAATGTTTCATATTAAAATTTAGAATTCTAGAGAAAAAGGAATTTAGAATTCTAGGGAAAAAATGTACGATTGCAAAAATAAAAAATGCTTATCAGTAAAAAAATTTACATTTTTTAAGGCTAATCTGCCATCCGGATTTTATCATTTTAAATGGCTTGTCCTTTATCAGGAATCCCTTAAGACCAAACAATCGTCCAAAATATGTTGACAACAGTTGGAATTATGTCTTGAGATATAATTATGTCGTTTCCATACGATGTCGAATAGACATCTTTATTATGTTTCGTATGAATCGGACGCCAACAGTCTGACTTTATCGTCAAAAATCATCTTTTCACTTTATGATATCCAATCGGAAATAAAGTAGCTGCTGACAAGAACTTAAAAAGACATTTATTCGTGTGGTTTAAACGCCCCATATTATACTGCGCAATTTCTAACGAACGAGGTTATTACAGTTAGAACAAATCTTTGAAATGAATTTATATTGTTCAGAAAATTTTTTTTTAAAATGATGTAGATAATTATTATATTTATCTATTTTTTTTTTTAAACGTTGATTCATTGTTTCCTTTCAATTTCAACAAATCAACGGTTTTCATAGTGGTGCAACTGATTAACATTTTATTACAACATTCCAAACTTCGATAGTTTTAAAGAAACAGTGCCTGCAATAAAAATGTTAGTTTAAATGACACACATTAATAAAACGATATTACTAATTGATAATATTCATGAACTAGGAAAGTATTGCAAATAATATATTAAATTTATTCGCATATTTTTAAAATTAGCTTAGCAACTTTGTTAAAAAAATTAGGTTTTGCAATTCATAAGTTAAAAGATAACTCATAAAAAATAATTTTTTTTAATATTTTGGAAGAATTCTTATGTTTATTTTCAATAGTTCAGTTAAATATAGCATCAAAAATGTTCGAATGTGATTAAATAATTTTGTGATAGTTTATAATTTAAATAATTATTCTTAAACTTATTTGAATAACATTTTCGAACTTTTTACTGAATCGTAATATATATTTATCTAAATAATTTGCATAATAAATATACTTTTTTTATATATCTTTTAAAGTACAGGACCCAACTTTGAACTAATCTAAGGTTTAGTCATGCTGTTTTTTTTGACAACTGCAAAGTTTATTTAACTCGGACTCTAATATCGCAGCCTGTTTTTAACTGAAAGGAATTTAATAAAATTCTTTTATATTGCTCATTCGAAACCAGATATTAGCTCTCTATTACAAAACAATTATTTTGATTGAAATAATATTTCTCCTAAAAGTCATAGATTGTTCTTTTTATTGTTAAAAAACGCATGTTTTTTTTTTATTTGCTTGTATTATTGAGATATTTTTACACGGCCTTTTTTTATTGAATTAGTTAAATAAATGAACATATTAAATAATGATATATAATGAAAAAAGTCATTACTAAACGTGACTGAAAAAATTAATGAATAAAATGGTTCGTAAACTTTGACGAATGTGAAGTTTATATAGTTAACGTAGTTTTACTTTTAATTATTAATCCAAAATTATTTAATCTTTCTCCAATTTACTCGTTAAATTATTAAATTTATTCTTCATTTTTCATTAATTTTATGTTTTTATTAATATCGCATACTTATTTGAACTTATAGTAGGAAAATTGTTCCCCTATTTTTCTGTAAGACGGTTCTTGGCATTAAAAAACCTCAAAATCAATTTGCGGAACAAATTTCACAGTATCGCCAAGATTGAAACATTCTCCAATGAAGCTCACAAAATATGGGAATATATTATAACCAATAAAATAAATCAAAATTTATTATCGTCATCGAGAATGCCAAGCCAGAAAAAAAGTTACACTTTTTTTCTATTTTATTTTCGTCCTCTATTTTTTTACGCATCTTAAGCGTGGAGGAAACGTCAAAAAACTAAACGGAAAAAGTATTCTTTAAACAGAACATACGTCACTTACTATTTACAGTACGAACTATCCATAAATTTCAAACTGCAACCGTAATTCTAGGGATGGGTGTATCGAGGGAGGGGGGGGGGGGTAAGAGACAAAGCAGCCCGTTTAAATTCGCTGTCACGTGCTATGCCTTCTTCAAGAAATGTCTCAATTCGTGAAGGTTTCTTCCCAGAGAAAGCATTAGGAATAGCAGTGACACGAAATTTATGACATAATAGGGCTACTGACATTAAGGCGTTTGGGGTTTTTGATTTTTATAATGTCCCCCTTTGTTTGAAGTTATGCAGAGCCGTTTCGACTCAATTCGTTTTGTTTTGCCTACTTTTCACGCACTTCACTGAATTTCAAAAGAATGTGTGCATCGTATTTTTTATACGGAATTTTCAGGTTTTGGATTTTTCGTTTGTCTGAAAAATAAAATAAATAAACAAAGACCGTGAAATGTTTTTTAAAAAAAAATGATATGAAAAGAAGTGGAAATGTCTCTGAATGCTTTTAAAACAAGCTATTTGATTTTTATTATCTATTCTATGCACATTCGGGTGCTTATGTTGGCGACTACTTTTTCGGTTTGTCGCCGACATAAACATTGGTTTCTATTAATTGCGTATTTTAATATCGCGATGTATTATCAAAAATGTCGAGTTTTAACAAACAATCGCGATATGTATATTTCTCTTTCATTTGTCAATATTTTTGTTACCTATATAAAATTTATCGTATACGATAATAATCGTTGTGTATAATATTCTGCCCGCTATCTTTTTGTTACGCTATCTTCTGATATATATTCTTTATTGTTTACGATAATTTTAGTTACCAATATAATGTTTACGATATTATTGAATATGATAATGTATTGTTTCCTTTAATGATCTCGATATTGTTGTATTTGAACACCTAGATACATATTATCGGTAGCTGTTAAACTGTGTATATGTTGGCGATCTTGGTTTCATTGTCCCTACTAACCAATAAGTACCGCATATTTCGTTTACTTCTTTACTCCTGAATTATAAAAAGGTGTGATATTAATTTCTCAGTTTGAAAAACATAAAGTTAAGTTAAATTTAGTCCTCTTTTTTAAATTTTCTAACTTGATAACAGACAAATAAGTATGTATGGTAGGAGTTTTGTATTTTGTTTACGTAAATTTCTTTAAAACCTTACTTATTAAAATATTTGATATACTAATTTACTATTATCTCTTCTATATTTTTCGTTACGATTTTGAAAGTTCTTTTAGAAAAATCATGAAATGCATTCCTGGAATTAAAAAGTGGATAAAGTTGATTTATAAGATTGGGAATTAATGAATCGATTCATTTTATTTTACTTTGAAATCGTAATTGTACAGCCCAGACAATTTTCGAGTTCACAACTACTAATGTTCAACTCCGTAGCTTTGTAATTTTAAACCTAATCCAGATGATAAGGGAAGTCCTGGATCAAGTATTGGTAGAAATTTGCCTTCGTGGAGGACTTTTTGATGGAAGAACTAACCCAAATTTTCGTTAAATGGAGAAGAAAACCTCCCAAGGTTAGCCTGGCAACAAGGAGACTCTAATTCATGATCCATCTATCACTAAGAATACTTTACCTCAGCACTGTGGAAGTTGCGAGCCTGGTGAGGAATTCCCTTCAGTCATCGCTGGGGTTTAAACCCGGGTTACCTCATTCGTGAGCGAGCATACCTGAGCCACCAAGCCTCAAATCGATTCATTTGACGAGATGAAGATGATAAAAAAAAATATTTATGGGACATAAATTTTTTTACGTGACCCTGGCCGTATAGCCCCATTATAAACGCTATAGGTTGTTCACGGTCTGAAAAATTTTTAAAGGTAGCGATTAATGTTTTTTGAGGTTATCTCAAATTTTAAAGACGATAGTTTAAAGAAAATTGTAGAAATTCAGTAGAGGGCATTTGTGTCACAGATGTTTAATATACTAGTACTTTTCGTCGGTAGTAATTACTTATAATATTTTTTTTTCACTAGTTTTTTAAAATTTTTGAAATGTGGCTACCCTGGGTTAGAATTCTCGTCGCTACGGCAGCAACTGCCACAACAATTCATTTAGTTTTTTTAAAATTATTTTTATTTTTGCACTCTGTACAACAAAGATGTAAAAATACAGCTTTATATGTCCCTATTACAGTTTAAAAAACAGCCATTTAAAATTTTTTTTTACCCTGAAAGTAAAACTATTTTTGTTTTTCAATGTTTTAGTGTCATTTGCTATGCTTTTAAGTTAGTTTCAATTTTTTTTGTTTTATTCACGCAAAGTGATTGTTTTTTTAACGTTATTACTGATCATATCGTGTAATCTGTAGTGACGTAACAGTCAGAATGTAGTGACGTAAAAGGTCAACTCAACAAAAAACAAAGCAATTTTAATAAAACAATATGATTTAAAAGAAAACGCAAACTTACTTTCGGTCTCTAATAATTCGCAAAATTTCTACAAATTTTGCAAAAAACAAACATTTATAAGAGTTATTTGTTAGAATTTACAAAACAGGTGAAATACTCTCTGGGGGTCTTGGTAACTAAATTTATCTTAAATTGTTATTAACGTTGTTGTTGCGTCTTCGAAAAACTCCAAATGTTAAAAAATTATCTTTCAACTGCAGATAACATGAAAATGTGAGTTTAAATGACAGAAATTTGCTGTTCAGTAACTTTATTGAATTCGACGTAAATACAATACGTCGTTGGAAAGCATAGAATATGCATAGGGAAATTTTTTTAAAACTTCAGGCATCGAAAACTATTTTCAAATATGCTTTGTATTTTTTATTTCGATACAGAAACTGAATATAAAAACAAGCATGAAGATTTTTATGAGTTTAATCTAATAACGAAACAAAAAATAAATTAATAATGAGATTAATAATAATAAAATAACATAATAAAAAGATTAATAATAAGATTAATTAATAATTTAGATTAAATAATTTCTTTAGAATGTTTAACACGCATTTATTTTATTTGACAGTATGGCATACTATTTTTCTGGCATGTGTATTTAATGAAGTAAACTAAAATAATGTTAGATATTAAGGCTATAGTATATTATTTTAGCTTAGTTTTTTTTATTTAAGATTTAATTAGTTTCAGTTTACTTTAGTATTTTGTTAAACAATAACAAACCTCGATTGCAGTTTATTTTTTGAAAAATTAAGCTATTGGTAACAATTTCTCCTGTTCATAGAGTTTCTAAAAACAGAAGTAATTTACAACGCAAAGAATGCTCTATGAAAACTTTTCAATATTCTTTTTTAAAATATTAGAAATGCAATAATGTTTTGCTTTCTTTTAATGTGTTTTTACAATAAGTTCATTTATTTTTTGGCATATTTCTTTCTTTGAAAACATATAGAAAAATAAAAAGCTCTTCGAACTGTAACATATATATATATATATATATATATATATATATATATATATATATATATATATATATATATATATATATATATATATATATATATATATATATATATATATATATATATATATATATATATATATATATATATATATATATATATATATATATTGTTTTCGATGCATGTACTATGGTAAGTCTATGTAGGAAATTATCCCCGCTAAAATTAAGACATTTTTAGTACTTAGCTAATATAATCGTAAACACACGCAGAATTTTAATTTTTTTCCTTTGAAAAGAGATAATATTCCTTTTATCGAAATATTTCTAAAAAATAGTGCTTAATTTGTTTGCAAATACCAATTTAATATTAGAATCAACAATATAAATACGAGAAAATATTTTAGGTTAACTTTTAATGCTGAAGTATTAGAAAATGAAAAAAAAAAACAAACCTCCTTTGGTTTATATGATAAATGATACTATATGTTTTAGTAGCAGTAAATGAGTTAAGCAATTACATACTACAGTTAAAATAATTGTTAAATATTCATATTTTATGGACTTAGTATGAGGCTTGATACTTAAAAAAATAAATAGATAAATAAATAAAAATAACGAGTGCTAGAAATGAAAGCTTTGATAACTTACGGTTTCAATAAATAAATACGAATTGTTCAACGAAATAAAAGATATATAATGAAATTTAAAAACTATACCTTCAAAGTAATGGTTAAAATGTTAATTATTTTTCATTGAATATTTTTATTTTAAATGAAATAATGCTAGAAATGAAAGGAAGGTTAAAAGTTAGCTAAAAAAATATGAAGTTTGTGCGATAGATGGCAGTGCAAGTCTTTGTCTGAGAAAGTTCTTCAGTTCATAGATATAAACAAAACTCTTGTCATGAAACTATGATGAGAAACCGAAGTTCCGATAGATAACTCCTTTTATTCGTTGAGTAACTTAAGTTTCATTAGTTTAAAACAGAGAAATGCGAGGCATGTTTTTATACGTGACAAAATGGTATGTTATCAAACTTAAAAGAAAACTGTATTGTCTGTTTTCTATGTTAGGGAAATGTATTTATCTATATCTATACATAATAATAAATGCGTCTGTGTGTGTGTTTGTAATCACAATATATCGCCCCAGAAGCCTCGCCCAGGCACGAAACTTGGCACATAATTGTGTTTTGACATAATGAAGAAGATTTTTTTTTCTTTTTCAAAAATTTGGATTAGTTTTTTAGTTATCAGTCATTTTGTAAGGAAATCTTTGCTTTTTCGTCTTCAAAGAGCCATAAAAATGCATATACTTTTCTCCACTTTTATAAATGTATGCTAATGCAAACCTTACAATTGAAATATTAATTTTCGACAACTTAAACCAATAATATACGAAGGAATTAATAATTTAATTGTAAGGTTCGCATTAGTTTATATTTATTAAAGTGGAGAAAAGTTTAACTTTTGTATTAAAAATGTGGCAACATATTCGATACGAAAATAGAACGCTTCGCTTTGATATATTTGTCGCTGTTCATAATTGTTATAATAAGTTTTTCTTCTTCTTTCCACGCTCTATTTTTTTTTCTTAAGCGAAGACGATAATTTTTGGGGTAGACTATATTTGAGGGTGCCCCTTGATTCTCGCCAAGTAGTGTTCGCGGTTGATCGCCAAGCTGGGCGATGTTGAAACCCAACCGTGATTCTGATAGATTTAGATTTAAGCTTTATTTTTGAATGTTCAACTGTATATGTAATTTCAGAGGTCCGTTAGTTCTGCGTTGGATACCGGCTGGTAAGGTTACTTTTGCTTATGGTTCATAAGATCGAAGGTTTGTGGGCAATCATAAAAAGGAACTATAAAAAAAAAAATTTCACCGCCAGTACGGTACCACGGACGCCGTTTTCGATTCGTATTTCGCTGAACTTATTTGGCGATGGAGGTACACAAATTCCAATCCTAATAAATTTAGACAGTATCTAACTGCTATTAGAGAATTCTGTGCACCTAAATCTGAGAATATTCAAGCTTAATGAAGAAGTGAGTTTTTTTTTTCCTTTTCTTTCTGTACTTACTCAATTATTTTTTGTTTCGATTCAAAATTCACTTTATTGTGTTAATTAATTTTGCTTATATTGGGTTCATTACAATTTTATACAGTTTTGGCCGCCATTCCTGTTAGCACAGTGTTCCGCGCTAACAGGAATGGTGCCAAACATAAGTCGCCAATTTCGCCAAGTGGCACCCTCAAGTATATTTTTACCAAAATTAATTTGTTTTCGTGTTCTTTCCATGTATTTAGCATTTTACTTTTTTTTTTCTTAAGCGTTGTAGCTATATAATACATAAAATAGGAATTTAATTGTTTTTGAAGGAACGATCACACTTACCTTGGATCACTTTGGTTTTTCTATTCTTTATTTTAACAGTTTTTATTAAATGTAATTAGTTATTTTCAGAAAGTTTCAGTTTGCAGGTAAGCACTTAGATTTTAATATTGAAGTTTCATGATTTGCTTTTATAGTAATTGTTGTTCTAAAATATTCGTTGACTTCTTAAAAACCCGATTACTGACATGGCAGAACCGCCTTCCAAAAAACTTTGTATTTTGTCAAAGAAAAAGATATTAAGAGATTCTCAAAAAGAAGAAGGGCCCAAGAAACGTCTGTGGAACGTCAAAGAAGAATGGAACATGACCGAATTTCGACAAGCAATTCTAGAGCCCAAGAAGTATCAGAGAAACGTCAAAGAAGATTAAAAGAGGATTGTGTTTCAACTAGCAGTGCTAGGGTTCGAGAAACACCTGAGGAACGTCAAAGAAGATTGGAAGAGGATCGTGTCTCAACTAGCAGTGTTAGGGCCCGAGAAACACCTGAGGAACGTCAAAGAAGATTAGAAGAGGTTCGTGTCTCAATTAGCAGTGCTAGGATCCGAGAAACACCTGAGAAACGTCAAAGAAGATTGGAAGAGGATCGTGTCTCCACTAGCAGTGCTAAGGCCCAAGAAACATCTGAAGAACGCGGAAGAAGAATTATCCACTAATCTTCAGATTTCCTGCTATGTTTTAAAAAACTTTATTTGTGAAAACCTTTAGCGTGGCGGACAGCTGGCCGCCTTAAGCGGCTAGTATTAAATAAATTTTAGTTGCATAAAATGTTAAACTTTTTTATTTAATTTATTTCAGTTTAAATGTAAGTTTAGTTTTGTTAATTTTTCTGTGGAAACAGTTTCATTGAACAAAAAAAGGAAAAAAATAACGAAATGTATTACAAACCTGTTAAAAGAAGATAATAATACGAAGATAATACGAAATACGGTAACAAAACACTGTAATAACTTTTTTTCCGTAAGCAATTTGAAGTTATTTCACACTAACACAAAAGAATAATTTCAAAAAGTTACTTTTAGGTCTTTTTCGAAGCCCGTTTGCAATTATTTAAAAAATAATAATTGCTCACAGTTAATTTTGACCATTTTATGATTAGAAATAATGAGTTATCAGCACTTTTTAGACATTTTCTTTTGCGTTAAAAATTTTTTTTATACTGAATTTTTTTTCTTTTCTTTCTCTTTTTTATAAAGAAAAAAGTAGACGTATATAAAATTAACGTTATACTTTTAACTATTTGATGTTACATTTCTCAAAACGTTGACCTTCACGATATGCTTTTCTTTCTTCACGTTACCGTAAAATTAAACACTCACTAAAAAGTGAGCACTCACCAGCAAAAAAATTTTAAGAAAATAATAAATTATAAGTGATTTTCTAGCATGTCCGGACTTAACAAAATTGTTGAATCTTTGATTAATCGTTACTTGTTTGAATTGCATAAAATCTATAGAAATTTAAATTTTTATTACAATTTAAACTTTTATAAAATTTTAAATTTTTATAATAATTTACATTTTTATAACAATTTAAATTAGAAAAAGCTAAAGAGTAAGATATTAAACAATTAAAAATGCTTAACATTAAGATATTTCACTTCAAGTTTTAGAATTACGGGGTTCAAATTTTTGTACAAAAACAAGGCAAATACAAATTCCCTAATTGTTGCTGAGAATTTTAAAATGCCACTGGGTTCAAATAGTTTACCTCCACATCCATACATCGTTCACCACAATTAAGAGAACTGATTTAAACTTCGTGCGCTGTTCCTGCATAAATCAAAACACTAATATTGTCCGCTATAAGAAATGCAATAAAATGAAGAAAGAAAAAAAAAGACTTGCCTCGTTATTTCAGGAATCTTACATGTTAATTTACGTAAATGATTTCGGTTATGTGAACAATAATTTCCTCAGAATGTTACGTTAAGCTCATTGGCAAGAAAAAATTGATTTATTTAAAAATTGATTAAAATCGAAACCAAGCTATAATTTTAAAAGAAACATTCTGTCTTGCCGTAAAAAAATTATCTGAGGTTTGGAATGGAATAATTGATTAAATATACATATAAAATTTTTTTAAAATTAAAATGGAATATTTGGCGAGTATCTTTCACCTAGATCAGGGGTTTCCAACTTACACGAGGCAACTTTATAAAAATTTTATGTAGGACTCTTTTATGTTTGAAGGAACATTAAATATTACTGTCAGATTTTTACTAAGTTGTACAAAACAAAACTATTGAATTACAAATTAAAATAAGATGTAGATTTTTCAAAATATTTAATTGCATATTGAAAGATTCGGGCGACAATAACTTTAATGTACACCTATGTATTAAACAATTCATGTGCAACAGATTAAAATTGTTAAGATATAAAACTTTAAAAAGGTTGGTATTAAAAGTTACATAGTAGCACACAAAATGTTCAATGAGAAAATTGAGGTTTATTTGCTGCAACCACCAAATAATAGATATTTACATTTAAAATTTACGTGTGTAAATATTTTCGTCCAAAGTGAGTGGTTCCAAAAAGTTAAATCGGAGAATTTCTTCGAGAAAATGCCTGATACACAAATGCTAAATTATATTCACAAAATACAAAAAAAAAGTGAATTAAAAAAGAGATTATTTTTGTATTTGAATATTTTCTTGGATGCAAAACCTGGAAAATAAAATTTTTTTGCAAAATGTATGTTAAATTTCACAGAAACGAAGAAATTAGGTTTTTATTAACGAGAAAAGTATTTTAAACCCATACAGATTTTTTACAAAAATTGTCCGCAAAAAAATGACAAGTAATATATTTTAGTTCACGGGCCGCAAAAAAAGGCTTCACGGGCCGGATGTGGCTCCCGGGCCGCCAGTTGGAAACCACTGACCTAGATGAAAACTGTTTTTCAAAGCTTATTCGCCAAGGAAAATAGAAAGAGCCCTCACTTAAGTGCCTTGCCGTCAAGGGAAAACTATTATTTTATACCATATATATTATGTTGCCGTGAAGAATTATCTAGCCTTTAGAAGGGACAAGTAGGTCACAAAGTTTAAAAGTTATAAAAATTAAAAAAAAAAAAAAAAAAAAAAAAAAAAAAAAAACGAAAGAAAACTGCCAATTCGGCGAGATTTTTTCATCTAGAGGAAAATTATTGAAGTAAATGAATAATTGTTTGCAGATTTTAATGAGCCCAGATACTATAGCGTTAGAGTACCCATTCAAATAGTGAAAAAAAATTAGCTCAGAAATGCTTTTCTTCGTATTGACGTTTTGCGCCCTTTTCAGAATTAGAACTGAGAATGTTTGCTAAAAATAGGTAAAACGTAATCTAACAGTCATGAATGATTGTTATTAACTCTCAGAAGTTAGCTTAGGGGATAGAGCGTTCGCTTTCCACTGAGGTGACCCAGGTTTGAATTCCAGTGCTTAGAGGTCAATACGAATTATGATCCCAGATCGCACCGACTGCGGTGCTGACGTAAAATATCGTCGAGATAGACTGATCATTGGTTAGAATTCCCTTGCCGTCGGGCTAACTAGGACAGGTTTTCATCTTCATTTAACGCAAATGTGGGTTAGTTCCATCAAAAAGTCCTCCACGTTTGTCCTAATGCTTTATCCAGAAGCTTCTTTGTTTTCTGGGTTCGGTTAAAAATTACAAGGATACGGAATTGGACATTGATAGTCGTAAACTCAGAATTGGGTAAGCTGTTCGACGCCGGTTATAAAATAACATAAAAAGAGTTATTTCATTTAATGACAGAGCCTACAAAAAACAGCCTTTAAATCAATAAATAACTTTTTAGTTTTCGAGCTATATATCTACCATTTAATTTCAAGCTATATATAAGATTTCTAAATTCAATATTTGTTCCTTCGAATGAACATAAGTAGCTTATAAATTTCAAAAGTTAATATATATATTTTTAAAAACCACTAATTAAGCGAGATTTTTCGATTTAAATAAAAAACATTCAATTCATTGAATAATTCGCAATTTTTGGAAATTTTAATAAGCCTAAACAATTAGTAACTTTCAGAGTAACTTTTTAAATATTAAAAAATGTGTTTATTTTCACAAAATAGTGGCTTTCTTTCATATTGACGATTTGCGAAATTTTCTTAATTAGCATTGAAGGCGCTAACTAGAGATATGTTTAACGTAACTTAATAGTTATGAATAACTGTGGAAAACTCGCAGCCGAAAAGAAAATAAAGTGAGGACGAAATAGCCTCCGAAAATAAACTTTTAGTTCTGATACTTTCGCTTTACCTTTCTCTGAACTTAACTCATCCTTAACTCCAAATTTCAAGGACTTTTAGCAGAATCGATAACTTTCAAAAAAGGAAGATGTTGAAAATTTTACAAATAATACTTAGAGTCTAATTGCCTAATTTAATCACCCTCCCTAAATGTAAATTCTATTCCGGATTTAATTACTCGAAATTCCTAAGTGCAAAATAGAATCATTGTAAAGAAAAAAAAAAAAAAAAAAAAATTGGTTTTTGCGAAGCAAAACTTTTTCAAGCGGATAAAAGTTTTTCATATACTTTCACCTTACCAATAGTAAGTTACTAGTATAAGACGAGGAAGAGGGGGAAAAAAACGAAAAGAAAAATACCAGACCTAAGTTCTAAAACCCATTAAAAAGCAGTCTTTTTGTAGCATTCACTAATTAAAAGGCAAAGAAAGCTGCGAAAAAAGAAAAAAAAAGCACGTTGGGCTCTTTTTTCTTCTCTTTAATTCGTTTTTGGCGAATGTTAACGAATCGTAACTGGTTCTTTAGAAATCTACCTCTTCATAACAAAACAGCGCCTGCACAACTAAACTCTCTACAATTCTTCTAATTACTCAGAGCATTAGAACATAAAGAGGGAGGGTGGCTGGAAGGGATGGAGCACGAAGGAAAAAGGGGCGACTGACAATGCAAGAGATAAATTGATTTTCTATAATTATGACGAGTTAATTAACGAAGAATTCGTTAATTTCTTGCATCGGTCATTAATTCAGAAACGGGGGTAGTTCGGGCATTGTCATCCCACAAGACAGGGCAAACCTTTTCAAGAAAGTGGTAAAATTTTGAGGTTTTCGTTAAGAATGGCAAAGAAGAAAACTTTTGTATCTCTACCAATTAAGTAATTGCTCGGGAATGCTTGTGCCTTTCATTAGAGGGGAAGGGGTAAAAGGGTAGTAGGGGCAGAGCAAACGAGGAATTATTTATTACCAGGCCGATTGCGTACGGCAGCGAAATGTTAAGAATTGCTTAAAAATGATAATAATAGAAAATTTGTTTCCTTTTCGTAATTTATGATTGTTTCATTTTAAGAAGAGCCTTTGGGGGGAAGGGGTTTTAGAAGTGGTGTGAGCAGACGAACATTTTCTGTCTGAAAAGTTCCGTAGTCGTTTTGTTCGGAGGCGAGGTTTTCGAGATTTGCGTTATTACGATTTTAAAAGGTGAGTTTTCGAGGGTGCTTTAAAACTTTGGAACCAATTTGAAATTTTCTTCGTAAATTTTCTCCAAGAAGAAAGAATTGTAAAGAACACAAATTCGTAATTAGCCACTGAAGTTCCAGAACAAAAGATTCCTGTCGTTTGTAGCGAGAGTTCTTTGAAATTTTGTCGCTTACGGACACTAATTAAGGTGTATGCTCTAACTAGGCAAGAAGTGAAAGAGAAAATTTAATCTTTCTTAAGCTAAGAAAATCCTTTATTCAACCTTATAGCCCCGGGACAATGGCAATTTTTATGCCAAATTAGGTCGCAGTCGAATGTTCTACAGCCAAAGTCACTCTATTGTTATTCCTTTATTACTTAACAAGCTCGTAGTTTGTTAACTAATTAATGTAGAATTGTATTTCCTGACTTTTAAATTAGTTCTATAGATAGAAGGGCTGTCTTAAACATCAGTTAGAGATATTTAGGGATTATGAGATACGGACGAACTGTCTACTAGGGAATATGATCATGTAGCAAGCATGTCATTAAACTTTAAAAAACATAAAAATAGCATGGGGGATCAGAATTTATGAGAACTGCGATTTAAATTAAATCAATTTAAATTCCCTAAAAAGCTGAAACGAAGTTAAAAGAGTCCCTTTTGGCTAGAAAAGGGATATTTTCCCTCTCATGTTAATCTACTAAAAATTAAATGCGAATTCAATTGCAATAAATATTAAGTGACAAATATTGCTTAAATGATTCGTTTTGTTTTGTATAGTGAAATATTATTCAAATGTTTCGTTTTGTATTGCGCCCTGAAATGTGCTCTATTGAATCTACCAATGCAGCAGAGAAGCATCAGTTTTACGTAAAAAAATACGCCTATTTAACCTTAGTAAATTTTACATGAAACTGGAAAATTGGATTATTGCAAAACGAGGTTGACTAAAAATTTACGTAACACAGTTATTTTATGCATATCAATACTTATTGATGGATCTTTTACATTAATAGTGGGATAAAGTTTAGATAAAAGTCAAACCATAAATTATAGCACAAAACAGTTATCAGAAAAAAAAAGAAAAAGAAAAACTCGAAGATTTACGTAAATTTATACGTAAAATAGTTATTTTACACATATTATACCTAATTGAAAGATTTTTTGCATTAATAGTAGGATAAAATTTACATAAAAGTCAAACATTGAATTATAGTGGAAAGTAGTAAAAAGGAAATAAGAAAAAAAGGAAGAAAAAAAAAACTTAAATATAGGCGTAAAAAGATTAGCTTACCAAACACTTTTTACTAGATAGAAATATAAATGTTATTTTAACCTATTATTTACATTAACAGAGTGTTAAACTTTTCGTAAAATAAGCGTTGAATTATAGCACACACAAAAAAAAAAAAAAAAAAAAAAAACATAGAAAATTTTTATACGTAAAAAGGACTTGAAGTATTTCATTTTGTTTAGTACACTGGAATGTGTACTATTAAATACAGTTATCAAAAGATAATTCACAAAACCACATTTTAAGACATTTTGAGGACTACACTAGTTAAAAATTATGTCACTTAGTTATTTAAAAAACTCTGTTGAGACATCGGTGTAAGTAATTCAGAAGATGAACTTAAACTCCACCCCCTTCTTACGTCAGGTCCATTTTGGGACAACAGATCATTTTTTTCCCAAGGCTTCTCAAATGCTCTAACAGTTGAGCTCTTAATGAACTTCTCAGAAACTGTTGTTTTGGTTATTCACTTTATCGTTACAAAAACGAACATTTGACTTTTTTGGCCAATGAATCAACGATCTCACAGTTATCAGAACTTCAAAATATTTAATAACCACTGTAATGCCAAGAACGACTTTGAAAAAACGTTTTTTTCCCCTAAAAGATGAGGAATGATCTGAAAGAAATATAATGGGCCGAGATAGCCTGGTTGGTAGGGCGTTGAACCCATGTTCAAGAGGTCATGAGGCACCTCGTGAAGTAAATGGTGACTAGTGCACGTTAAATCGGTCAGGTCACAAAATCCTCTTTGTTCCCATAACGAATTATACCTTTGGGGCTTACTGAATTGGAGATGGATTGTTCTCTGGTTCGCGGCAAAATGACGATCTGTGGATAAATGAATGTGTCCGCCCTATAAACGGGCTGTAACGTGTGTTTTGCTGATGTCGTGTTCTTAGCCACAGATGGCAGAACTGAAAAACAAGAAAAGCACCCGTTCCTTAAATTTGATTGGTTTTACCAAGCAGGCTTGCTGATATTGGCAAGTGACATTAGAAACAACAACAGAAATATAATTTGAACATTCGTTTTACAATTGTTTTTAAAATTTTTAACGGGAACATTAATAGGCATCAAATAAAACAATAAATACACGAACAGTATAGAGAACAAACACGAGAGAAGAAAAACATAGAGAATGGGAAAGAAGCATCTGTAGCGACAGTCTATGAATCCGAAAGACTTCTGAAATCGCAGCAGTGGTCAAGAGAATGTTTGGTTAAAGCTCGCCGATGGATGAAAGGGTCACCATCCATAGCCCGACTCAGATTATGGAGATTAGAAACTATACGAAAAAGTGTTTCGAGAGACAGTCATGGCCAGTGGTGAACCTAAATTCAGTCGTCATTTCATGTCTTTGTCTTTCTAAGGAATTGTTCTAAGGTCCTTTTTCGAACTCCGCTGACATGGTATTTTTGATTAAAAGTTTCAATATTCCAAAAGGTGAAGACTTGTTTGTACTGTTTTTTTGTCAGTAAACAGACAATTTTATTGTCACGGATTCCTTTATAAAACAAAAGAAGGGAAGAGCAAATAAAAATGACTAAGACCGCAGATGTCATGGCTGTATAGCACCCCACGGTTTACGCGGTCTATTATCTCTAAAAAAGACTGGCAATTTCAGCTTTTCAGATAGGATGTTCAGTTCAGTATTAAAAAATTATTCAAACAATTTGACTTGTATAATCCACATTATGATGCTATTCATAATTTATGTTAGCAAGCAGCCGTGTTTTAAAGCAAAGCCTTATCCTTGTGATAGACAGTATATTCAATGGTTTATTATTGAAGTCAAAATTCTAAAGTCTAATAATTCATCTTTAATGTATAAATGATTAATTTGCCATTGTAATTAAAAGTTCAAACTTATTCGGGTGAAAAGCCCCAGTTGTTCCAACCAACGCAAACCTTCAATAAATAATTTTAAAACCTTAGATTTTGAGCAAAGTAAAACCATCAGGACAAAATGCGGCAGTTCGGGGAAAAGAAAGCCCTCATTTGTAAAACTCTGGAGGCCCAAGTGCCTAATTATCGCTCGAATTAGTCGCGCGCTTTCGTGAAATAATGAATCTACCGGGTTTCAGTTTCCAAGGGGTACCTTTCAATATTCAAGTTAATCACAGTCACTCTGTATTCCCAGATTCACAAACGAGGGTACGGGAAATTTCAGCAAGATAGGCGAAATCACGCTAATTACTCTCTTATGGGTGAACCCCCACTTTTAATGGAAACTGACCCCTCCGGCAGTGGCTGGAACGCTAATGACCTAGTGACGTCATTAAAAATCCTTAAACATACTTTAAATGCCATCACGCTTTTTTATATGCCACCTTCAAGAAAATATAAAAATAAGTTTTCTGAAAAATTGTTTTTCCCAAATTCGAACATTTTTCAAAGGTTGATACGTTCTAAGAGGAGTTGAAACAGATATCATCAAACAGCCATTAAGAAATCGTTAGTGGTTTTATCAGGAAAGACGTCGAGATATCGAATGGAAGGTTTCTACCTGTTTGAAATTTGATACCGGAAATTTATACCATTTCTTATGACTATATGGATGCAAGTTAGGCAAAATAAAATATGGGCACTATGCAAAATGAAAGAAAGGATTTTAGAAAAAAAAATTAATTTTAAATAAATTAACTATAATTGTAAAATAATTTCAAAATAAACAGTTTGCTGCGTAGATTATTTTGGAAGGCACATTTTACCATCGCACAAAAGCAAATAGATTACTGTTTGTATCATTTAGATTTATATTATTTTTGTTTCATTTAAATGTTTTTGTAATTTTAAGATAACTGAATATGATATAAGAACTGTTATATACATTTTGACATGGTTTATCAATGTCTTTTGCTACATTTCCTCTAAATGATTATAATTATGCATTATTGTTACAGAAGGTTGAAGTATTAAGGGATTGTAAATATTATTACAACAACTTCAGACTGCTGGGGGAAAAAATTTCATGAAGAAGAATAACAGTAAGTCAGAGTAGAAGGTTCCGTCATATCGCAGTTGTAACAGATTCCTAAAAACTCTTCTAGACTCTCCTTTCATATAGTTTTTAAAAGAAGCCAAGTTTGTCAGAAGATATGTAAAGGAAGACGTAAATATTTGTATGACCTCCTATATATAAAAATACATGAGTCTAATTATTTGCATCTGGTAGTTATTATGAGTAATAATTAAGTAATTATTTTTATTAGGTATTGTTGCAAAAGGTTACAGCAGTAAAGAATAATAAAAATAAAAATTATTACAATAACTTCAGGTTGCAGGGAAAATAATTTTTTCATGAAAAATAAGAGTAAGTCAAAGTAGAATATTCCGACATTCTTGAAAACTCTTATAGTCTCTACTTTCATATAATTTTCAAAGGAAGACTTGTAAAAGAAGGGATGAATATTTGTGTGACCCGCTATGAAGACGCTTGCGTCTAATTATTTGCATCCGGTAATTATTACGAGCCAGCATGGAAAGTAAACCGGGCAGTTAAAATGGGACAAAAGAGGAAAGTAAACCAGACAGTTATTATGGGACAACAGAGGAAAGTGTACCAAACAGTTATTATGGGACAACAGAGGAAAATAAATCAGACAGTTATTAGCAGATTAGTCAAGCATTACTGTTTGCGGTCAGTAAGTGGGTGGGTGAGAGTGACCAGTTTGATCAACCTACGTAGGGACCAATATAACTGTACGGTATAGGTCCTCGTTAAACTTTTCTAAAGGTAAAGTGCTCGACTTCGCGCGCAGGTCGTCGTTGGACTACCAAACCGGAGGAGCTACCTCCTCTGCAGAGGATCAAAATTGTGATGGCAAGTCTTCGGATCATTCTCAGGGACGTTTCCGAGACCGTCGCCAATTGCCCAGATTTCGTCAATTGACCGTCGCCATTGTGCAGCTTTTGTGCAAAGAAAATAAAATACCTTTCAACCTACCTATCTAGAAATGGAGAAAAAAAAATCAGAGCTTGAGCAGTCTTCGGCGTGATGTTAAGCTTATCTAAATTTTCCTTATCTAAATATTGAAGACCTGCTTAAAGCTACGAGTTTCAATATATTCAATCCCTCGGTTATTGGCCTACAGTATTCCAGAAACATTTTGTAAGTGTTTACCAATCTTCCCTCTCAGGAGCATTTGATTAAGGTTAAACCATAACATTTATATCTTGAAACATAATATGGTGCAAATTTGCAGCTATCTAAATAAAGCATTATCTAGAACCCCATAATTAAGTAGCATGTTCAAGTTAAACCATAATTTTGTGCAATCAAGTTTAAGAAGTACGTTAATTGGCTTCAACTGAGAACCCTATTGAAATTACAGCAAATTTGAATAACATAATGGATTAACATGTCCAGACATTTCTAACAGCGTTTCATTATGCTTTTAAAAACCATTCCTTCAACAGACAGTTGTAGACCAGAGTGAAAAAGGCTCCACAAATGACATGAGAGTGGCAATGAAGTCAGCATAGCTTTTTTCCAGACAAACTGGCATCCATAGATCTATGTGAACTAAAGCCGCCACTCAGGATTAAACCGTAATCGTTCACAATAACAGCTCAATGAGTCATGATGGCTCAGAAGATAGAGTGTTCGCCTCTCAATGAGGTGAAAAGGTTCAATTCCTAGCTGTTGCTGGCTGATACGAATTCTGCTCCCACCATCCACAGTGCTCATGCAAAATATTCTCAGTGGTAGTAGGAGCATGGTTTAGAGCTCCGTTGAGCTAAATATGAGACACATCTATGTAACACAAATGAGTTCCATCAAAAAATCTTCTACGAAGACTAGTTTGTCCCAATGCTTGAGTTCTGGGTTAGGTTCAAAATCACAAGACAACAGAATTGAACATTTTAGGCCTAATTTCAGAATTGGGACGGCTGTTCAACACCGGTTATATAATAAAAAATAAAATGACAGCTTAGTGCTATAAACTACTGAGCCACCACGATTCTATGCTTTTAGTAATGATGTTGCTACAATCTTTATAATGATTCAACTGTAACTTAAAAATTCAATGTAACTTGCAAATGAAACTTTTGTTACAATAATGGGCTTGACAACTTGAGTGATATTGCCTTTCAGAAAGCAAACAAACCTGGCTGGTATCAAACAATCCAATATATATAAAATTGAAATTAAATCTTGTAAAATCAGTGCAGATCTTGAAACAGTTATACTAATACTATTATAAGTAAGAAGAGCATTTTTTTTAAATACTTCTTTAAGTAATTTGCATGAATTGAAAGAAAATAATATAAAAGACGATCGTCTGTTTATCTCGTTAAAGTAACAGAATTGGCAACCACACAAAATGCATTCAATACACTTCATAATAGTAGAAGAAGGTAAAAAAAAAAATTCTCAGACAATAAAGGTTGATGGTTAATACTTAGGCCCAAAGGCCCATGGGAAGGTATTTTCTTTAAAAAGCCCAGGCGCATCGGATCTTTACTCCAAGCGAAAATATCCATTCGCAGGGTGGGGGGGGGATGAATTTGCTTATCTATTTAATTAGCAGGGCCTAACCCAATTACGATGTAAGCACCCCCCAATTTACCAAAGATCTCTTGAGACCTTCGAAAAAAATTCCACTCCTATTCCATTGTTTTGTATTTCTTAAATCTCTTTTAATTATATCAGCAAAACAAACGGGTTTTAATATTAATGAGTAATTTGGCGGGCGCTAATATGTTGTAAAGAAATAAGATCTTAATTAGGTTGCCCAACAAAAGGCGATTGCTTGTACTTTTGCTCATTTAAAAACTTTTATTTGCCGCTGCACATTCAAATAAGTTAATTAATTTTCTAATTAAACAGAACGGGCGGTTTTATTTTTGTGTGAGGGGGCTGGAAAACGATTTTTTCCCTCTTTTTTCCCTTCTTTCCTTCTATACCGCCTCTTTTACACAGTGTGAGAACTTTACTAAACCCTCCTTTTCCCTTCAATACCAAATTAAGAAATTTTTCTTTTGTTCTCGTTAATCTGTTTTTTTTTTTTCTCTTTCTTTTCTTCGTTTTTTCGAAAAGCGCGTGAGGCTTTTTTTTAAAAATTCCTTCTGTTTTCGCAAAGGTATATGCATGTATATGTGCATATTTTTTTTCACGTTTTCGTCTAGCTGAGTTTGGCGCACTTCAATTTCTTTTTGTTTCAAATCTAAAAGACAATTATCATACGAACACTAAAACTAGATTCATGCTCTATACCTGAAATTGGTATTTCATGCTAGATTACCATCCTTTCCGTATTATTATATACAATAGTTTATGCAAGCAAAGTAAACAATTAATTTAACGTAAGATTATTATATTAGGTGATCCAAATCTCCTTTTAAACAGACATTTATGATATACAGAATTACGTAAGATTATTATACATGGTGATACAAACCTTTCTTGCTTACTTCAAACAGTAATTTCTACGTTTACTATGTAAATAATAATTAACTTTATCTGAACTTAATATTACAGAATGATTTAAATCTATCGTCTTGAGTCATTGTAAACAATAATCTATGTAAAAATCGTAATCATAATTATTTTTATGCCAGATTAATGTACAGGATAATTCAAGCTTTTTTGACTCTGCCCAAATACTAATTTTTCCGTACATTAAATCGTACTTAATTTTACAAATACTGTTATACTGGAAAGTTCTATACTGGATTGTAACTTATGTCAATGGTTTAAAGCTTAGGTGTAAAGCTAATGGTTTAAAGCTAACTGTCCGATTCTGATGATTGATTAGACACCCGCGTTTATAAGTAACAAGGAACACGTTACATTTTTCATGGTTACAAATCTTTTCTTTGATACGAAAGTTTGCGAAATGGTATAACAACTCAAGAGCAGACTGTCTTATCTGACTGAGATGAAAATTACGTGGTACATTTAGGACCTCATTAAGAAACACGGGGGCCCTAGGCACAGAACTGTCAGGGTTCCACTGGTCGTTACTTTAAGTGAAAATTAAATGTTATTTAATTATGTAGTGTTTTTCAATTATTTATAACACAAATAAATTACGATTTATTCGTAAACTTATGTTTATAATTATTTCAGTTTTTGTTAAGTCCTGTGGTCAGTCGTTGAGCACTACCATGGGTACAGGGATTAGGAAAAAATTTCCTTCCTCTTTAAATCCTTGTATAAATTGAGGAAGTGGCCTGATAAAAATTATGATGTCGTGTCTTTGAATCTTCCTTAGGATGATTCTCAGACCGTTATACAGCTCTGCTGTGTCTTAAAGAAAGAACTTAGCAATTAAATTTTTTGTAACTCTAATAGGCAATTAAGGAAGAACACGAAGGAATTATTTGTAACATTTATTGGGCCTCCAGAAATGGGGGGTGGCATGGCCTTTCAAGCCTTACGTTAAATCAGGCAGACTTGTCTTTAAGAGACTGGAATCTATAAATGGCTAGGCTTTTGTAATTTCCTCCAGTTAATTTCGAAAATACTAAATGCCTAAGATTTTTTCCTTGTATAAATTAACTTTGTGCGAATGAGCAGTTATCCTTGAAACTACTTTAGTTTACAAAACTGTATCTAGAGAAAAGTTGTTACACAAAAGGTCGCCTAATTTTGAATGAATCATTCATCTTCCAAGCTAATGTGCGTTTTCTTAACGTTGTTAGCTGGCATAATCGCACAATGCATCGTAAAAATCAACCATCTTAACCATTCATCAAACGCCGTAATAACTCAAGAACACCACTCCATATCTCGTCAGTTTTATTGTAGTTAAACCCCTTACTTGAACAACTCGTTTGATAATAACGATAATAACAATAATTCCGCGTTTCTTAGGAAAGAGGGGGGGTTGAAGAGAGAGAACAAAAATGAAGTTGACGAAACAGATCCTGCCGAGAGAGGTTTTGGTAGAGGAAAGATTAATTAATATTGCGTTTTAAACTTGCAGCCCTAATTAGGACGCGATTAATGTTAAGGTGGTTGAGGGAGATGGGGACTGTAGAAGCCACTTGTAATTATGGTCCTCATTAGAGGCCAAAGCGTATCCACTAATGACCGGAGTAATTACGGATGTAATTAACATCGCTCGTGCTGAAGGGAGTGAAAACGAAAGGGGTGTCCTCGGTTAGTACCCGTATGTTGGGAAGATCGCGTGCGGAAACTGAGATCTTCAGGTGGGTTTATGGGTACGATATCTATGATGTTGAAAGGGGTTAGAAATACCTGTTCCCCGGTAAGAGAAATTGGACATTTCATGACCTTTCCCCAGACAGGAAATTTGAGTAATTAGTTTAGCTATCTTTGTTTCGGTCATGTAATTGATGTTTTTGGGCTCAGTTTTTTTAAAACGGCACTGCTGCTTACAAAAGATAATTATTTTTGAATTTCAATCTGATGTTAGGTTAAAGTATTTGAGTTTTTCATGTCGTGAAAAAAACTGTGTATTTTATGCCTTCGTCTGACGAGAAATTCAATAAATAATCAAGCTATTCTTAAATCATGTAATATTTGAAAAAAAAATCATCGAAGGATCATAAAAAATGCTACCAGAAAATTAGGTTTAGAGTTGATTGTTAAATTCACGCTAGAGCTATACCAATGAGCTACTAACGACGCCGATGGTCCTTTATTCAGCCTTATAGTAATGATTCGAAGACAGTACTGGTGCATATGCATATTTCATCAAAATGTTTACTTGTTTCTCCGATTTTTTTTTCTGCGTTTTCACTGTAGTACTGTCTGGTTCCCATCAAAATTTAGCAATTGCTTTGGCGCTGATAATGACACGGAAATGTTTTTCCACTGATCATTATATGCTGTTAACTGTGCTTTTCGAGTATCTCCCGCCAAGGAAAATCATAGAAGCAACAGTTTAAGCACCTTACACTTGAAGAACGGGTATCATTTTAAACTGCGTATACCATCTTACTATAAAGAACTATATGGGCTTTAGAGCGGAAAAATATTTTAATTATTTAAAAGTTATTAAAAATTCTTTAAGAATAGCCAATTTGGCCACCAGGAGAAAAATAATAGAAATCGATGAACATTTTTAAATGTTTGCAAATTTTAGGCAAAGAAGCGGTGTTGTTGTTCACATCTGTAGTAAAATAATAGTGTAATAGTAAAACAAGATTGTAGTAAAACTATAATAAGATTTTCACACTGGCCGGCCGTTACAAATACGTACAAAAAATTACAAATCAACAACTCCGTAACATACAGGGGAATCATGAGGAATATGGAGAGAAAAGTAAGTACTGTCTCTCAGTCTCTCAGAACAGCCACTGTCATGGTGTCAAATGGATGGCGGTTGCCATAGCAACAGAGTAATTTTATTTCAAATAGGAATGAACCATGCCCAAAAATAAAGGTAAATTTGAAAAATTTCTATAGAAAGTTTGGAAAATGTAGCAGAATAGAAATTATTTCAAATTATGAGACTGCTTTAACTGCAACACAGTAGCATTTTAATTCATGTTATGTTCAAAGGATCGTAGCAAATTATTTAATTCTATTAATTTTCAAATTGTTGCTAACTATAAAATTAAATATTAATTAATGTTAGAGCTAGAGGCCGTACAAGACGTTCCTTGTCGCAAGATGATAGAATTCATTTCTATCATCTTGTAATTCTGAATTTATCTCAAGAAATAAGGGAACTTAATCAAACATCGGTATAAACTTTGCACTTAAAAACGCGTGGGGGAACTAATATCACACTTTTATAACTAGTCCAGGAAAACATCAAACTCAAATAAACGAAGAAATTATTTTTTGCTAATTATTTCTTTGGGAATTGCTAAAGGCCGTGAATTTCAAAATATCTTTGAAACAGCTTGGGGATATGGTGTATATTATTTTATTTAATTTATTATCATTTACCTTTTACAACATAAAATTCTCCAAACATTAAAATGAAGTTATTACTTATTTGAACTATAATCAATGTTCTAAGATTCACAACAATAATGAAAAATTAAAATTATAATTAAGTTATAAAATGATTTATAAGAAATTCTATGCTTGGAAAGTTTTTTTTTTTTTTTTAAAGCCGTTTTTACCAGTAAACATGTTCTAGTTTTAAATTTAGAAGTAATAGCTCACAAAGGAATAGTCCTAGAAGTTAAATAGTCCTAGAAGTTACTTGCAGTAAAACTTCCAGAGTGTGACTTCAAAATTACTTTTTAATGAATTAAAATTGTAAGATGGAAACTTAAATAGATTAAAATTGATATTTTTTTAAAACTAAAACAGTCAGTTTAAATGTTCCAATTTGCAAATTTCAACTTCAGAAAAAAAGACTTTTAAACATTACAAAGTTCTAAACCTGAGAACAGATATAGTACTTTTTAGAATAAGTAATTAGTTAAACAAAATAAATGCACGATGCATGAATAAGATAAGTGTTTATAATTATTTGGCATTTTATAGACACCCCCACATTGTCCGGTTTCAGAAACTTTGCTCAAAATCGTCTGTCACAAATCAATTTAATTTAAATTACCTCAGTCCAGGTCCCCAATGCGAGTTATAAATATTTAATTAATACCTAATCACGGGCAAATTTTCAAATCGTTTAATGCAATTCCATTCCCAAATCGCCTTGTAACCCAGTGTCCATCTCCTTTGGTAGGAGAATACATTTCATGCTTGGTAACCATGCCAACGTGATCTGGACGCTAAATGACGTGTTGCCATCGCAGAGACGAAAGTGTTTAAATCACCGTCAGCTTTAATTAACCGACGGCTCCTCTCTCACTCTCAGAGGTGCAATGAAACAAATTGTTTTTATTGGTCTTTTCCCCGGCGCCGACCAATTAAATCGAGTCATTGTGGTCCAGAAATTGCCATAGGAATGCGTGCCTTGGAGACTAGAGTCATTCTATGATCTGTAATGAAATTTCGTTCCAATTAAAGCAACGAGCGAAATTATCTATTAATTTAGAATCCAGAGTGGTTATTTCTGAACGGTAGATCTAATGATTTCTGATACAAATTTCTTTATTTATTTTATTTTGTTTCTTAATTTTCTTTCTTTTGCAAATAAACAGGACTTTCTAAATTAGACTGAGGGTTTTTAAAAATCGATATCAGCAGAATGGTTCAAATCGAAGAAAAAAATAAATAAAAATAAGTAAGTAAATAAATCTTGTCCAAAAACATGAGACAGGGCATACTCCCCCCCCCCCAAAGTTTTTTTAAATTTTTTTTTTTTTTTAAGGATGGCGTGTTACGTAGTGAATCTATAAACTAAAGAAAACAAATGTCACCTCATAATTTTTCAAAGTTATTCAATAAATTAAAGTCATATTAATATAGTTTCGAAACGATCATTTCCATTCACAATCATAGGACCAAATTTGTTTACATCAAAACGTCATGTTGAAAAATAGTAGAAAATACATGCAGTGCCATCTATGAAGAATTTTCGAACCAAAACTTAGAGTTTTGGGAGAAAAAATTTATGCTCTATATATCACATTAGTTTGATGCCAGATTTGTATTATTTTTTTAAAATTTTAACTGATTTTATTTTATAAATTTTTGAAAAGCTGTCAGAGAAATTAAGATATCTTTAGGTCATGGAGATAAAAAGTGGATGGAAAATTATGTAGTAAGCTTTCTGGGGATTACATTTTTTAAAAAGCCTTTACATATTTTCTGTGCACTAAATGAAACCATTTTAATAACTTTTTGGAGGAATCAAAATTTCGAATACTTAGTCGCAACTTTGAGAGTCTACAACAAGTGCAAGTACAATGTACTAGGGGCCGGGGTAGATTGGTCGGTAGGGCGCTGGGCCTATGTACAAGAGGTCGTGGGTTCGATCCTCGCCGGCCGAAGACTCCCCGTGTAGTAAATGGTGACTGATGCACGTTAAATCTGTCGAGTCTCAAAGTCCTCCATGTTCCCTTAACAAATCGAAACCTCTGGGGGTACTGATCCAGGAGTTTCCTTGTCTTCTGGATTGGTTCAAAATTACAAGGCTACGGAGTTGAGCATTAGTAGTCGTAAATCCATGAAATTGGGTCGGCTGTTCAACGACGGTTATAAAAAGAAAAGAAAAAAAAAGTACAATGTACAAGCAAATATAGCACAAAAAAAAAAAAAAAAACTAAAGCAATATTTTGTTTTGATGCTGAGAAAAGGTACATCGAAAATTGTCAGTTTTAGCCTAATTGTTAGTTATATGCCCTACCGACTCTTCTTAGAAAAGATCGTTTAATCAAGGAAAGTACGTTTATGTGCTTGATTTTTTAAAGATAAATATCGTTCTAACAAATCAGTTAGCATGTTTCTTGTTTAAGTTTAGTCCCTCAAACTCTAAAAATTGCATCATTGTACGTGATTTGGAATAAAATAATAAGATATTTTTGTTTTCGTATTTTAGATTTCTTTTATACGAGGTTCAATACTAAAAATTAACGTATCAGAGGTTCCCAGGAAAAAAACAATTGGTAGAATAATATTAAATCTAAATTCTATGATTTAGTTTTAAGTCATAACCTTCAAACTTTTGGTTAAAGCATTTTATTGCTAGATAAAAGTATGGAGTAACAATCTAAGTCCATGTCTTTTAATACGATGGGAATTTATGAAAGATTTCGCTTTTAGTAACTTCTTTTTAAGTTTCTATTTTTTTTTTTTAAATCAGTGTTTATAAATCTTCTAGAATGGCATTGAGCTCTTCATTTTTGATACTGATTGGTTTAGGATACGCCATATAGCTTACAGAGTCCGAGATATACTTCTACTAGTTTTTTTTTTTTTTTTAAAAATTAAGCAATGTGTCAAAAAATAAAATGATTAAGTTCGATTGATTTGATACTTCAGATATCATGGTTGAACTTGAACTATTGCTTTTTACGATTTTGCTAATACCTACGCATTAACAAGTAAATGTGCAAAGGAAATCTCACCAATTTTTGTTATTTCGTTCACTTGTGTTGAACATTATCGACACTATTCGTATATTTACTGTGTTTGTAAGCATTGTATTGCTTAATCTCTATAAGTTCGAAGCCTCATTTGAACTAATTTAATTCAATGCTAAATGTGAGCTTGTGTTAGACCATTAGTAGACCTCTGTAGTTTGAAAGCCTGGTGTTAATTTCTTTAAATTGAATCGTAGTGTGAGTTTCAGTAATTTACTGAATATTAAAACTTTGTAACTCACTGTCTAATGCAAACCTCGATGATTAAAAGCTTAATGTAATCTTTGGTAATTCAAAGTCTAATAGAAATTCTGTACATCAAGACCCGATGTAAACCTCGATAATTCAAAGTCTTAAATAATTTTAATTTTTGGTGTTTTTTTTTACTAATATTTGGGAAGTAATAATATACTCAAGAACAGTTTAGAGAATTACCTGGAGAAAGATTTAAAAAGAGACATTTTGTTCTGTTTGCACACACAATTTACATTTCTCCTCGTAATCCACTTTATCGGTTTCAATAAATTGAAACAATAAGTTGACTCAAAAGTTAATTATTTAATTCCTCAGATGAAAGAAAGTATAAAATGTTTAGCATCGTTCGAAAAGGGAAATTACACCTAAAAAATTCCTAGTTCGTTAATACTTCCATCAATATTTAAAAAAAAAAAATACTTTTCGTCGTGTTTTTTAAACACTAAAGCTTTCAAAAGTTTTGCTATGAAAACGTCTCATCCGATACACATTGGAGAAAAATAAATTACCAAATCGTACACCAATTTTAAAATCTGATGGCAAATATAAGGTGGCGCTCTGCAATATTTCACTTGTCGGTGACATCGGTAATTTTCTCACACCGGTTTGAAAAATCATTACTGACTAAATTAGGATTGTAAGTGAAGGGAAAAGCACTTTGTGCCACAGAAACCACCTTCAATAAAGCGAACGCTCCTTCGTGAAAAGCTCAATGCTTTTTCCTGTCGTCGCATTTTCAATTCAACAATATCTCCACCCGAGGCATTTGCGAATTTTCGCTCTCAATATGGCAAAATGAAAGTTGTTGGGAAAAGGGATGGGAAGCGCGGGAATGGCCGGGGCGTCAAAAACATTTTCGGCTTAAAAGCTTCGAAAAGAGAAGGAAAAATGTGAAGAAAAGGACGGAAACAATTTTATCCACCCTGTCCGTGCCCACCCTTTTTGGCGATGGATTAAAATATTCGCAGTGCCACTCTCGGGGCCTCCACACTCAACCTCTATTGCCGTCCTTTTCAATCATTATCAAACCTTTTGCCGTGGCATTACTCACAAGTGGAAAAGGGAACGTTTTTTAAAAAGGGAACACACACATATTGAAAAACTGTTCCACAAAATTCAGGTATCTTTTCTTCAAATGCGAGAGAAAAATAAGTCACGCTGCATTCGTTCTTCTGGGATTCATCTATAGTGATAAACGACACATTTGCGCTCTACAACTATCGCAATTTCGATATAAAATCAGGTAGTGGAAGAAATCAACCACCCACCGCACCGTGCTCCTCAATCGCCCAGCCATGCGTTTACTTTTCTGGATCAGAAACCGTCAAAGGTATTACATTGGGGTAGAAACCAATATACTAGATACGTTTGGAAGAATTGCAGTTCGATCAGACACTCAGCTTTTAGCATCAGGAATTGAACCTCGGTCCACGCTCTGGTGGGCGAAGATTTAACCCACCACATCATCTGGTTGATGTCAAAAACAAGCATCATTAATAGTTCAGGGCATGATACTTATACCTGGTGTTTTGTTTGCCGAATGTAAGCAACTGTACTGATCCCATTTCGATTTAGATAATCCAAGCCCAATGCAATTTAGTTAAGTTCATCCGAGCCGGAGATTTAATTTCTTACATCTAAGCTGAAATTTGTGGAGAGATGAGATTGCTATAGTTCCTATTTTTGAATGATGACATTTAATATTTCTAAATTTTTTATACTTAATAATTACGAGGAAGAGCAGCTTATGTCCATTTTTCACAAAGAAAATATTTTTTTGATTGGTTCTCGGTTCTCGCCGAGAGTTATTACGTAGTAAAGAATGGCTGTGCTAAGGAAAAACGATTTTTGATCGCCTCAATTTTTTTTAATCGGAATCAGCTCTTTTGAACATAAAAGAGTTTTTTTTCCTTGATCTTAAATCGTAACATTTTCCCTACTGAATTGTTACACTGCTTCCTATTTAATTTTTTAATTTTTTGAACTTAATAATTCATACATCTTATGTTACATTATGGCTTGATTGTTATTTTTTTAATGTTTAATAGTTTCCCTTTTTATGTTCAAAAGTTGTTATATTTTGCATTCTTATTAATTGTTAAATTTTTACGTCTTATGATCGTCACACATTTTATGCTAAATAATTCATGCATTGTTTTTTACTTTTGATTGTTACATTCTTTACTTATGATAATTGCAATATTTTTATGCTCATTATTGTTACATTACTTCATACTTAATAATTGTTATATTTTTTTCACTTGGCTGTACCTATTAGATTTTTATATACCTGTTCTGTTTCAAAACATGGTATGGGTACATTTATCATGAACCCATTCGAGCCCTTATTATTTTTTTAAGTGACGTTCTCGTTATATGTTATATCTATTATCCATTTCACTTATTTATTCTTGATTGCATTCTGTTTTATAATGAGAGAAGTATATAAAACTGGAAATTCACTAGAAAATCTCAAACTATGGTGCTATTGCCTTAGTTTAACCACTGAGAAAAATTCCAACTATAAGACTCGCCATGCTCATAGACCTCTTAACTGATACGACATCTTTAGGCTGGAACCAAAACTGTTTGGAAGACTCTGCTTGTTTGCATAAACTAAAGTATCTTGGTTGGTGTAGGGATGGCAATTACATGGCCGACGGGTCCTATTTGGCACGTTAGAAAAAGAAATGAAAAATGTGCTCGAATTTGTTCAAATATAAAATACTTACTCCCGAAAAAAACTGCATTTGCTAAAAGTCCATCTACCATCTCTATGTTAATAGTATTGATAAGTAGTGTACTGATTTAAATACGGATTTTTATAAAATTCACTCTCATAAAAAAATAATTATATCTTTAAATTATATTTATGATAAAATTGTCAAAATATGTATTGGACCATTATTAAGGAGCTTTTCTAATAGTGGAGGTCTTAGACCAGGTGCCTCGAAATCCCTCCTCAAAGTCAATTTCTATTTATGTACAGTACGGCCATCATTGAGTAAACTTGCTGAAATCACTTATTAAAACTTTATTTCGGGATGAATATACTATATGATCAGTTATATAAAGCACACTGTAACAGCTTAAGCCATCATCCTTTAATAAGAGTATCCGCGAAATGAAATTACACAGCTTTTACATAAATTGCATAAAATATAAATGGTAATAAGTAATCAAATTTAGATGATAATCTGGATAAACTTGATGCTTTACATTTCTCTTAAGATTGTGGAAAACATACTGGATACTAAGGTACTATACGCTTAAATATTCTTACTATTTCATATTTCGCGCTAGTTGTCTCTTTTGCAAAGAAAATGTTTTACATCAGAGGTAAAAAATTGATACATTCACTAAATGACATAAAGGCAGCTTGACAATTAGGGGAAGCCCGGGCATGATGGACCGCTTAAGGAAACTTGGTTTAAAAAATAGTAAACTAGAGCAATTTTATATATTTTATATTATAAATATATAGTGGGAACATTGCTCTTGCATACCTCATACAGAAAATAAATAAATAATAAAGTTCAATAATAATAACTTAACATAAACAAAAATAGAACTGTCCCATCTTGCCCGAGCTATACGGGCAAGGTGGGACACATAATTATATTTCAAAAATCACAGAAATTAATGTCAGAATAAAAGAATAATCGACAAAAAAGTTCTTAAACATCACAGTTTCTGAATAAGAAGCGGCCAAAACCGGAATAAGCACTGCACGCTTCATGAGCCCATTCTAAGCAATCTGAATGTAGTCTGTCAATTAATTAATTATAAATTATTTTTATAATTTTTTTTTAAATAATTTGTTAAATAAAATTTGCTAGTTCATATTTTTTTGTTTTGTTAATATAACTTTATTTTTTATGCTTTTTGCCAAATCCGAAAAGTTTAATTTTTATATTACACTTTTATTCTACTTTGGCTGTCCCATCTTGCCTGGTCCATCTTGCCCAGATAGTACATTTTTAAAAAAAATTAGCTGCAAATTTGTTTAAACAAATAAATTTTAATTTTCACTGCTCATTATGTTTGTACAATAATAACACTACAGTGCCACAAATTTGAAAAATTTATTGCAATATGTTAAACAAATATTAGCAGCATATAAACCTGGAAAAATATTTTAAAACGTTATAAGAAAAACAAAACAATGCTTGCATTTCGATAACACCTGTCCGGTCTTCTCCTACATCTAATTTCTGGTCATAGTCATGTGGAGCTGAGATTGAATCAAAATTACGTAATGAATATTGAACTTGATGTCGAGTTGGATTGCCGAATGTAGGTATACCGCAAAAAAATAAAATTTTTATTTCCATCATCAATAACAAGACGGTATTATAAATTTCGATTATAGCAGTTTTGGCATATTTTCATCATTTTAATCTTAACGCCACTTCGTATAAACTAACTCAATTTATCGATCTATTTCTAATCATAATCATCAGGGATGCGTCAAAGTGCTAAAGTATTATACTGCATGTTTTTTTCTCCTTGTATTTGTCCACGAATATTTTAATAATTGGATTTAGGCTGATAACGAGGCTGTAAATGAATATCACCTGCGTACTGTGGATCAAAGTATTGGGAATCAAGAGGAACTATGGGGGATAACTTTCGGTTATCACACGAACTTATCAAAGTTGTTGCTGATGTTTCTTTGTTTAAATTTTTCTTCCTATTCGTGTTCATGGCTGCAACCATTAGAGAAAAAAAAGGCAGAACCAAAAAGCATACAGTCTCAAAAATGGCCGAGAAAGAAACGGAGTCGACCTCATACAAGATGATTCACCTTACATATCTCGAATATTATAGTCGACTTTATACAATTCTGTCAAGAGAAATATCAGAATTAAGGGAATAGAGATATAATGAAATCTGTCTATATTTCAGATATTATTGTAGACCTTATATAAATCTGTCAACAGAAATATCAGAATTAAAGGAATAGAGAGATAATAAAATCTGGCAATATTTTAGATATTATAGTTCAATATTATAGTCTTTATACTTTCAAGAGAAATAACAGAACTAAGGAAGCAGAGAGATAATTAAATCTGGCCATATTTTAGAAAATTATAGTCAAATATAGTCTTTTAGAGAGATTGAAAAATTTGCGTCGACCAACCACTCTGTTTGAAAAAAGTAAACTGATAATGCCTTGGCATTCACTAGACTGTAGTACTGACGAATACGAAGTAAATCGATGTTTTAATTTAAGAGTTTTTGCTGCATTGAAAATTGGTTTTCTTTTCTCAGTATTCGGTGAGAAGAGGCTGAATAGAAGGTAAAACTTTAAGCAAATTTAACGAAGAGATTGCTTATTAGTTATTTATATGTTTATATATTATTGTTACGCACATATAAAACCTTGTGTGCTTCACTTATTTCAATGTATGGTTCAGCCCTTTGGAATTTAGAGAAAGTTAAATTAAAGATACATGCAAGTTTACGGCGGGATTCGAACCCATTACGGAGTGTTTGGTGGAACAGGAAGGCTCTTACTTACTTAATTGAATGTTTTGCATTTGTGGAAACTTTTTTTCTTTGTTTCCTTTTTTTAGTTTTATTTTTTCAATCTTTGATGGGGAAAACATATGAAAGAATTTTCTACCAAAAGAATCTCACAATTTAATAATTAGCCTTTGGAGTACGGTACGGTTCTTTTATTTACGTCGTACATGAGCTGCACAATGGGATATTGACGACTGTCTGGGAAACATCCCTGATAATGATCCATAAGCAACATACATACGTCACATTCCGTTTTACAGGGAGGACACATTCACACATCATCTATCCATCCGCAGATCGTAGTTTTGATCTGAACTAGAGCACGATCAATCTCCAGTTCTGCACCAATAGTGGTATTGATTTGTTATGGAAATTTGGAGGACTTTGTAACCCCACCAGATTTAGCGTGCACTAGTCTCCATTTTGCGCATGGGGAGTCTTCGGTCGGAGGGGATTGAACTCACAACCTTTCGGACATGGGTCCAACGCCCTACCAGCCAGGCAATCCCGGCCCCAACGTTTGGAGAACCTGACTCAGAATGTTTCGTCATTAAAAGCTTTTCTGTAAATAAATAAATAATTATCTACTAAAATAAGAAAAATTTTAAGTCATAAAAAATATTTATGTTTAGTTAGCTCTATATATGTAATTATTTTCATGGTGTGTAAGAAAGATGAAATGCTTAAAAGTTCTTTCTGAGTTCTAGGTATGCTATTTGTGTCAAAGTGTTTTGGTTTTTGATTAAATTGTGCGTGTTCGCAAATTACACTAAATACACTTTTAAATGTAGATAAAAAATTAATTCATTTCCAATTTTTTTAGAACGAAACTTTTAAATCTATATCAATCTACCACATGAAACTTTTTGTTACATTTTAGTGTCTGGGATGTTCAAGTATTCAACTTCCATACGGTCCCGTTATGAGTTAAAAGGGAATCCCGCGTCTTTTAAAATCATCCCTGTATGGTCGAAGCTTTTTAAAGTAAAAACCTTTTCCAAAAGCTTTAGCTAGGGAATTGGCGAGCATCTACTCGCCAAACGACCTTCGCCTAGCAGATGGATAACAACAGTTTTCTTCCACGGAACGCTCTTTACATAAGTTTAAATTTTAACTTCTGTTGACAGCTTACTTCTTAAAGAGGAGAGAACTTTTCGAAAAAGGAGAGCAACTCACAAATTCCTGTTTACTTCTTGGTCGCCTGCTGTTGATTTTCCAATGTCTGTCCTTTTCTTATTTTTCCCGTTTACGGGAATGCTCCCGAGATACTATAAACACAGCACTTGCATTTGTTTCGAATCGCTAAATTGCCGAGTGAGGTGAAGTTTCAGGTATTTGTCACTTTTGGCGAAATTTCGCTTTAATATAAAAGTTCGTAATGCTTACATCTTCAAAAGCTTTAAAATTTTAATCTATGATAAAAAAAATCGATTTATTTTTAATGTTTTCTTTTACAGTTAAAAAGATTTTTTTTATAAAATTGTAATACACGACATAAGTGGATAAAAGTAGTAAGCATTTTACTTTTTATTCAATCGATCTAGTTTTTGTAAAAAGGAAAAAAAAAAAAAAAAAGCTTTCATGTCGAATATAAAGGTGCGATTTCAAGCATTAAAATTTATATATATAGTCGGTTATTATTAATACTAATCAGAAAGTATTAATAATAACTAAATAAGCAGGTTAAAGTGAATAATTTAAGTGAATTTATCACATTAACCGGTTCTTTCGAGTTTTTATTTCTCACTTTGAGCGGTTATTATTAATTTTGACCTATTAAACCGTTTAGTCACGTTGACCAACTTCATTGGTTATTTATAGTGATAAACGGTTAAAGTGAATATTTTTTTTATTATAACCATCGTTGAAAAGCCGACCCAATTTTATGGGGTTACGACTACTATTTTTCATATCCTTCACCATTATATCCTTCACCATTCATATCCTTCACCCTTCAATTTTATTGTTGGAATTTACGGCTACTGGGGCAATGGGCTATTGGCGACTGTCTAGGAACATCCCTGAGGATGATCCGAAGACATGCGATCACAATTTTAATCCTGTGCAGAGAGAATGGCACTCCTGCTTCTGTAGCTTGACGACCTGTGTGCGAAGTCAAGCACTTTACGGTAAAATAGCTTAACGAGGATCCATGCCGCACACCCTCGTTCTGATCAAACTGATAACCCACTCACCAACTGACCGCAACCAGTGATTCTTGACTTCGGTGATCTGCTGGAAACAATGACTTAACGATCAGTTCACTGCGGGACCCTTCAATCTTTAAAAGTTTCACATAAAATTCCAGATTGAAATCGGGATGAAATGAAGCTGTTGGTCAAAGCAAACACATGATGAAACAAGTACCCAGTTTAACTGCCACTGCAGGGTGGTGAACTTAGTATACAGGTGAAATTGGTGTATCGGAGAAATGTATAGGCTATAGTCGTGAAATCAATGCAGGTGTCGCACGAGAATTCAAAATCATAGTTGTGCCTTGTAAATTTTGTATGATACCATATTCCGGGGGGGGGGGGGGGTTCCGTATGTGTTTCAAAATGTCCTTTAAATTACTGACAACAAATATGAAAGACTAAGTGCAACGTTGTGACGAATTTAGGTATATGGCATATACCTTCATATTTAACAAAATTAGGAAATAAATAATAAACTTAATACATTTTATAAATGATGGGCTACAAATACACAGTTAAATTCGCTAAATTAATCTTCGCTTACAACCGATAAAACATTTCCATACTGTAATGATTTAAACTTTTAAAAAAAAAAAAAAAAAAAAAAAAAAAAAAAAACGCAACTTATCATAACAATGGAAATTTTTATAATCGAACTAAAAATCAAAAAAAGACTCTTCCCGCAAATTTAGATGATTTGAAAATTATATTATTTGCATAATAATATCAAGAAAGACAGGGCATGGGAGATAAATCCTTCATGAACAGCCTAATCAAAAGCCAAATTAAAAAGTCATTGAATTTTTCCCAACAAACAGTTAGGAGCATGGAAAGAGATCCATAGTCGATGGTTTAGCGAAAAATAAAATAACCAAAACCAAAGCCAACTCCACGTAATTAATATTAATTTTTAAAATAATTTGCAGCAAGCTTAATATAGCTTAATAAAAAAATATTTAAAAAAACGTGAGAAATAGTTTAACCCTGTAACTGAAACATTTTTGTGGTAGGAGATATAACGAATAAATAGATTTTGATGTTCGATTTAGTTGCGACAGTGAATTAATGAGTTTTACATTTGTATTGAATTAAAAAGTTAGCCATTACATTGATTGTTAAGAAGGCAATCAAATATGTATGTTTGCTTTTTATAAAATGTAATAAACATTAAGTAATTGGTTTAATTTAATTAAAATTTGATTACGAATGATAAAAAAAAGTTAAATTTATGAAATTAAAGAAATTTTAAAAGCTAGAAAATATATAATGCCTATTATGGCATCACAATCACATAACGCGATTTTCAGAAGTTCCACCATAACACACAATAATAAGACGGCTAATTGTATGGCATGAAAACACAGTAGGGGGAAAAAAACAGTCAAAAGAAATTTGCAGCGTCATCTGCTGTAAACTATGTTAGGAAACATTTATTACCCGTATCCTAAATTTCCCCAATTTTTTTTTTAACCTTACCTATTTCCGTGTTATTAAGTTTTGAAAATCATCAATCTAATTAGGGAAGTTCAGTAGCACCGGTTTAAAGAATGACCTTTCTTTAGCCTGTAAATTTTTGTGAAAGGAGCCTTTCTGCAGAAATTCTTCAGCACGTGTTGCAGATTAGCAGAGTATCTGTCGATTATTTTTCAACTCAGATTACCTAATTCTTTTAGTTATAGTTTCGTCTGACAGAGCTAAATTGCAGAAAACTTTGAATTTACGAACATTTTGCTGCAAATTGATGCAATAAATTTTGCTGCTATCAGAGTAAAAGGTTTGTTGCGAAATTTTGCACTCAACACGTCGTTTGCATGGAGTAAAAATCACCTTTGAACCAACACAAATTTTTGAGGGTTGGAAATAAAGAAATCAAATCGTTAGATTTTTATAAATAACGACAAATTAACCACAAAAAATCATTATGTTCTTGTTTTGTAGGCTGCTAACACTTTCTCGCGGCAAAAACGCGCTTTTGTTTCACCTTCTGCGCTAAAATTGAAACAAAACGCAAATTTCTTTCAAACTTATTTACTTAACTTTAAAAATAACAATTAATTGCAATCAATGACAGTTCTCCCTTTGTGAATACAAACATTCAAAGCATTTAGTTTTAAACTTCTTTAAAGTGAAGATTAGCTTTTTAGCAATCTTACTTACATTCTATTTTATAACAAAAAGTACCTCTGATACTATGGGTCTTGACGTCTTTTAAATATTTAGAACTAGAAAACGGTTATTATATGTTAATTTTTTATTTACTTATTTTTTTGGTAACAAATTTTTGTAACAGGACATAAATTTTTCGTCACAGAGTTCTTTGATTTAGTTCATAGTTATTTTGACAGATGGCACCACAGACAGCTGGAGTTTAAATCAAAGAAAATCAATTGAAAATACATTATAGTGCTTCCGAAATACCTACAATCACATCCCGTAATGTAACATAATGTGATGTGATTTTAAACTAATTGTCTTTAATTTATTGATTTACAGGTCAACTATCTGCAGTGCAATCTATTCGAAAAATAGCAAACTAAAACCAGGAACTCTGAGGTAAATGTATGTCCTGTCGCATAAATTTTTGGCCAAAATTGTTTTTATTTATTTTTAACCATAACAATTTTCTGTTATACATTTTTGAAAACATTCATTTTAATTTAGGAGAGCATGTATTCATTATGCACACACTTAACACCGGTCAAAAAATTATGTTTGTTTATTTACGTCGCTTCATAATAATGTATAAGTGTATTGTAACTGGTGTTTAATAGTGTATAAAAATACGTTAAATAAATGGTATTTATCATACACAAACACAAGTTAAAAAATATGTTTGATATAATCTTACACTTTTCTTTGTTTCTGCAGAAATGAAGGCAGTTCAAAGTTTCAAGGGAAAAAAATTATCGCATCAGGTAGTTATGTTTTGGCGTTTCTTTTGGCGACATACAACCAGACCTTTGCAACCCCGTCAACTCAAACTGACAACCAAAAATGTTTCTATGCAAAATACCAACGATGAAGTTAAAGAAGCCGCCGATCTTATCGACCCCTCTACCCTTTTTACCCTCCGTTCCGAGAGCAGAAAATGCTTTTCCAAAAGAGGTTCAAGCACCAAAAGATAGAGAAGAGAAAGGCGAGAAACGTTAAAATTCCATTTGGGCTTATAGTAAGGGAACAGTGAATTCCATTAGGCTAATTACCATACAAAGAGCAATATCGTGTACGTTCGGCGGCTGTCACGGCCTGGCCCATTGTCGATGGCGCGCCGACACTGAATGCCCATTTGTGCGTGAGTGTGTGTGTGTGGCACGCTGTGTTACGTTGGCCTGTCTCCGATGGGGATTATATTCTCTTACGAAAGGGAATTTTTCCACTGGCAATGTCTTGCTTGTGCTTGTCTTACTTCGCTCGCGCCCATTTACGTGGGCTATTCTGCAGAGAGAAAGGATAAAAAATATATATATATCCCGGCTTTAAAGGCGTTGACTTGGATTTCGATGATTTCGAGTTGAGTTGTTGTGCTGCTTTTTACACTGTTTTTGTTTTTATTGGGAAAAAAAATTCGGTGATTGTGATTATCGAACGCAACGTTTCAAGATGTCAGTGTTTTTATGGATATATTTTTGTACGGGAGAGTGTTGTCAAGGATTGTTATTTTTTCACTTCACTTTAAAAGCGATGTCGTCATGGGTTGATTTTATTCATGTTTTAAATGTGAAAAAAAAAAAAAAAAGCATTTCATTTATTATTATTTTTTGAGCATCTCACGGTGTTTTTTTGTAATTAAGGGAAGTTATTTCGAGACTGGTTCAGTTATTGTGCATTTGGGTAATAATTAAAATAAATGTTCGAAATTCATAAAAATGTCAACATTTTTACAGTCTGATTCATTAAGTTGTTATTGTTGTCGTAGGCCATTATGGCAAGAGGGAGTGATTGTTCTTGTATTCCAGTGGCGCCATCTATGGCTAAGAATTCAATTTAAATCCCACACTTGTGTATAGGGCGCACCCATTCATACATCCATTCATCCACAGATCGTAATTTTGACCTGAACCAGAGATCGATCAATCTTTAATTCAGTACCCCCAGAGGTTTAATTTGTTATGGAAACATGGATGACTTTCATCCTTCATCAGTGCAACCTTCATCAGTGCAACAGAAGGAAGGAATTTTCCTTCCTTCTGTTGCACTGATGAAGGTTGCCCTTTGAGCATCCGAAACAGCTGTTTGCTTTGTTATACATTTTTGTGCTCTTTAACGTTGTTTGCCGTAGTTTTGTTGTCAGCTCTAGTGTAAACTCTCACTAACTAACAAGACAGAACGCAAACTATAGAATAAGTGTTCACAGTCTAGCCATTGTTGTCATCGATCGTGCTTTAGGTAAAAAACAGTGCTTTGTTTATCTAAAGAGAGTTTAATAATTTAAATATAGCCAAATACGGAATGGTTACTTCGCAGATCTTGTTTAGCCCTGCCTCTGTTCAAATAGGCGTGTATCTATTCTCCAGTCCTATCAAAAATAAAATGCATCTCTATAGACCTTGCCAATTAAGAATAAATGAAATGTAGTTTTTAATTGATATATAAAAATAATGTTTATTAAGTTTTGACCGTTTTATTAAATAATTGTTACTGAGTTTGTTTTTATATATAATTAAATAAGGTTATGAAATGGTTTCTAAAAGGCATCGCATGGTTGAGTAGCATTCTATGGAGACCAAGTGATAACTGTTACCACCTGCCTTCTGTTCTTATTCGTGATAGAGTAATTCACTCCTGCGTCATTATTGTCTTCGAATCATCATTAGGGATGAATCCTAGACTGTCTCCAATAGCCTATTAACCCCTTCCTTCTGACTCCCGTGAAAATGACGGGGTGAGTTTTCGCTCGCTATTTCTCGCTCCCGTGATATTGACGGGCTGGAGTGTTCAGTAGTAATGCGCCAATAAGAATAAAACTAATTCATTTCTTTTGCCCGGAAAACATTTTATTTCTCATTTTACACACCATATAGCAGTACGAGGATATTTCTTAAGGTAATTGAAAATAGTTAGTTTATTTTAAACTAGATACTAGCACTAATCAAATATGTGTATTTGGCAAAATAGACACTTTTATGACCGTTTTCGTGAAAATTAACCGATCATTAAGGGGTTAATATAGCTTGAGTGAGATGCTAACATCTAGCCATAATAAAATAAAAACATCTTGCATTTTCGTATCTCGTATTCTAGTGAAAAGGAGAGGGTGGCAGATGGCATTTTCCATTGTTGACTTAGACCGTCTCCAATAGCTTATTAATGTAGCTATAGTGCGACGTTAACAACGATCTCAAACCAAAAATTATCTCGCATTTCATGGAAAAAGGAGAGGGTGGCAGATGGCTTTTTTAATCGTAGACTCAGACCGTCTCTAATTGCTCATTAATATAGCTTTAGTGCGACGTTAACACCCAATCATAAAAGAAAATAAACTTTTAAATTTCTGGTGGAAAGGGGGAAGGCAGATGAGATTTTTAATTGTAGACTCTGACTGTCTCTAATAACGTAGTTTTAGTGCTACGGTAACATCTAACTCAAATATAAAAATCTCATTTTCTTGTGAAAAAGGGGGTGAAGGTAGATGATTCTTTTAATTAAAGACTTAGAGTCGTAGTGGCTTAGAGGATAGAGCACACACCGCCAACCCAACTAGCTAACCCGGGTGCGAATCCCAGTGATGACAGGCCGATACGAATTCCGCACCTTGCTCGCAACGACCACATGCTGACGTAAAATATTCTAAGTTGTAGACGGAACAAAGGTTAGAGTCCGTTAGAGTAACCGTGGGAGGGATTCGTGGTTTTCTTTTCCATGTGAAGCAGATGCTGGTTAACTACATCAAAAAGTGGCATCCAATGCTTGATCCAGGAGTTTCCTTGTCTTCTGGATTTTGGTCAAAATTACAAGGCTACAGAATTGAAGATAGTCATAAACTCAGAATGGGATCGGCCCTTTCAATGCGGTTATAAATTAAAATAAAATAAAAAAAACTTAGACATCTCCGAACGAAATAACTTAACTAGCTTTAATGCGACGTTAACAACTTACAAAAATTAAAAATATCTCACATTTTCTTGTGAAAAGGAAGGATGCCAGATGACTCAGAAGAGAGGCTGATTTTTCATTGAATATTATTTGATAATATGAAAGAACGCCTTTTAGCAAATAATAAGCTGTTCTTATGGCCTCACAGTTATTCATGATTGATCGGTTTCGTTTTGTCTATTTCCTGTTAACCGTCTTCATTGCAGATTTTAAAAATGGCATTAAATTCCAATGTGAAGAAAAACCAAAATTTAGTGAAAGCAGAATAAAAAAAAAATTATATTGATCTAATTTCGTTGTGTGAAAATTTTTCATTGTTTAAACTCATACACATGTTTAAAAACTGAGAACTATACACATTGATTTAAGTAATGGTCATATACGCAAAAAAATTTCGCTACGTTAAAAATTAAAAAAAAATTATTTAAAATTTTCGGTCATTTTAATTACATTTAATTCTTTTTTAAAGAATATATATATATATATTATATATATATATATTATATATATATATATGTATATATATATATATATATATATATATATATATATATATATATATATTATATATATATATATATATATATATATATATATATATTATATATATATATATATATATATATATATATATGTTTTTATAACTTATATATTTGCGATAATAAACTAATAACAAATCATTTTCAAGAGGAAATCCAATTAAATAGAACTTGCTAAAGATCGTGTATTCTATGAAAGCAAAAAGTTAAAAACAAATTCAATTAGTAAATTGAGTTTTACGTAAATTAGCTAAACCATTAAAAAATTGCCTCGAAAACAGCGATAATTTATGCTCGGAATGAACTTTATTCGAAAAAAGTGCTGTAAAATGTAATTGGAAATAATTAAAAAATATAAACTGGAAATTATAATTACAAACTGGAATGTCAAAGGAGAAAAATACTATTCAATTAATTTTTGCACGATCGAAGAAAGAACGCAAAGCTCACCGGACTAAATCATGCTAAGGTAAGATATTTAAAAAGAAAAAAAAATAACATCATCATATTATCATTTATTAATACCAATAAAGCCCTGTGGGTCCAAAAAGAACTCTGCAAAAACGTAAGAAGAATTAAAGAGAAGCGAGTTTGGAAGGGAAAAAAAAATATTCTCAAGTAAAAGAACGCACACAAATAAAATATTCATCAAACATAAGCAATACTAACTGACGAGGTTTTAATATACACTGAATTATAAAAGCATAGTTTTTTTTTTCTTTTTTGCTCTCATTTTCTAAAAGTATTCATATGCGTTGGCCGTCTCATCGAATAAAAATTAGAAGAATTGAGAGAACAAAAAAAGACACATATCGCCAAGTTTGTTAATTACGTATTAAGAAGGTTTCCCGTTAATTGCTTTCCAAATGAATAAACACGCTAATTATTTAAAACGACTAATTAATAACATTTCTCAGAGGAAAATAGAAATGGGGGGGGGGGAGAGAAGGGTTTTAAAGGAGCAAAGAAAGAAAAAAAAAGATATTTTTTTCCCTTTTATACAAAACGCGAAGTCTAAACAGCGAAGTGGAATTAAAATTTTGCTGGCTTAATTGAAAACCGTTATTTGAATTACATAAATCTCGTAAAAATTAGATGAAACGAGAGTTTAAAGAAAGAAGTAAATTGAGAAAGAAAAAAGCAAACTCTTTGCATTTTTAGTTATTTGGAGAAAATAAGGGATAAAAAGGTTCCATTAGAAAATGAATTGAAAGATGAGATAGAGGTTTTTATTTATTTATTTTTTTTTAAAAATTTTTTTTTAAATAGAGTAAATTTTAATGAGGAAAATTTATTTATTGCTTTAGGGAGAATCGGAAAGTACTTTAAAGGTAGATTGTAACAGAAAGATTAAATGCCTGAAGAATTTATGTTTCGTTTCTTTCGTAAAACACGTTTAGATTCGTGAAATCTAGTTAGACTCATAAAACTATAATTAGACTCTCTTCTAGAGGAAAGATTTATGTGTGGTTTAGCATAGCGCGTTAGTGTGTTGATTTATTTAAAACAGGTAAAAAAAAAAATTAAACAGGCACATTATTTTTTTATGAAATGAATAAAATTAAATTAATAAAAAAATAAATTAATAAAAAATAAGAGTGTACTGTAACAGTTGATTACTTTCAGGGTCAATTGGGTTTCACGAAGGTATCAGTTCCAGATGATAAGAATCCAGTGATTATCATTTTTTCAAACTATATTGCTATATGATTCCTTTTATCATTTTTTCAAACTATATTGCTATATGACTCCTACTATGATTTTTTCAAACTATATTGCTATATGCCTGTCTCATCGTAGGCTAACTGAAAAATTCAAATGTTTTCAAAGCACTGACGTTATTTTGCTATGTTCTAGACTTTCCTGAAAACTTCCCAGCATTTTTTAATCAGTCAAACAGTTTTTGGTTTTACATTACAATGAAACCACTTAGAGCCTTGGTGCTTCAACGGATAAGAGCATTCGCCCCCCCCCCCCAATGAGGGGAATCGGGTTTGAATCCCAGCCATGGCTGGTAGATAGGAATTCCACATTCCCGGTTTTTGTGGTTTCTCTCTTTATGTAACGCAAATATGAGTTAGTTCCATCAAAAAGTCCTCCACGAAGGCAAATTTTTCCCAATACTTGATCTAAGAGTTCCCTTGTCTTCTGAATTACATTCCAAATTACAAGGATACAGAGTAGAACGTTGGTAGTCTTAAACTCAAAATTGGCTCGGTTGTTCAATGCCGGTTATAGAGTAAAGTATTAAATGAAATCTCTTGCGTTAAGCTAATTAGAGATAATTTAATCTGTTCAAAATTAGCCTATTAATAGCATTGCAAAATGCCTAAGAATTTGGAATTATTTTTCACACATTTTCTACTTAGAAAGTATATAGGCTGATTACTACAATAAGCCTAAAATCATACGAGTTGATTGTAGTGTGCCCTAAAGTACCTGGCTCAGTTGAAAATACTGGTGAAATTTCCAATTTTCCAGGATATTTGTAAACTTAATCCTTGAAAATGATCAGATTTTCAATAATTTTACATATATTATGAGGACTAATTGTTTATCGCCCATGTTGAAAATAAAATAAACTCGTATGCGTTTGGTTAAACTCGTCAGCTGTATTTAGTGTTTAAAATTTTGTATCGGTCGTTTTTCTAAATCTGAAGGAAAAATTAAGAAACACTCTTCATTGTGATGCTTGATTCCCCATTGCAATTAGTCCTACAAAATTGTCTAAGCTTAAAAAAAAAAAAAAAGAAAAGAAAAAAAAAAAAAAAAAAATTAAAAAAAAGAAGAAAAAAAGAGCAGATTAAGAAAATATAATTTGCGGAATAATTCGCAGAAAAATATTGAAATTATATAAAAGATTTGGTTTTGTGTAAGTCATTTTTTCTAAATATAAATAACCTATCAAGAAACATTCTTTATTGTGATGTTTAATTTACCATTACAATTCGTTCGGCTAATATGTCTAAACCTTTTCATAGGCACAAAATAAAGTAGATAAAGTAAATGAAATTCGTAGAAAAACAATTAAATTACACAAAAGATAATATTTTATTGATTATAAAACATGCATCATTGCCAATAATAATACAAGTAAATGATTTTATCTATGTGTCGTAAAATTTCCCCTGGCAAATAAAGAAGAATCAGGAAAGAAAAATAAGACGATATCTCGCCATTTGGCAAACTATTTGGCGACAGTAACCATCATTTAATGATGAAGAGAGAGCAAGAGAAAGATTCTAAGCAAGCGGAAACTACCGGTCACATGTCATATAAATCCTCAGCTGTTAAAGAGTTCCATTAGCTGCCCACCGGAAATGGTCGCTTGCCATTTCCGGTCATTTTGACCACCGAAATAACCATTCTTCTGAACAAGAAATAGAAAAGATTGATCTTAAGAGTTTTATGTCTGATAAGTTGAGGCCATATAACGCCTTTCCCACAATACCGGAACGAAAAACGTTCTCTTGGACGTAATTACCCTTATTTATTTTAATTAACGTATTGTAATTATTTTTTGAAATTGGAATTTTTAAAGGCAGTTCCGCGTGAATAGAAATTAGTTATGGTTAAAGAATATTATAAGAAGGTTTTCAAACAGCAAATTATTTCTAAAAAGAATACGGTATACTTTGGGCTATGGACTATAGCAAAAGATACTGTAAAAGAAAGTGAATAAAGTACAGAAATGACAAGACTATATTTTGGGATCTATATAAACAAGTATTATAATCTGGTGTTTTGACAGTGAGGAAGACTCTTGTTTATTAAATCGAAACTATAGTACGTCCATTTCCTTATTTTCATCTTTGCTTTAGTCACGTAGTGTTTTTGCTTTTATACATCATTTCATTGCCAAAATAATAATTTTTAATAAATGAATTAATTGAAAGAAGGATTTACAGGTTTTTAAAATCACAGAATAAAAGTACGTTTTTAAGTGGATTAAAAGAAAAAAATTTCTATATTTTTTGCGGAAAAAATATTATAACTTGGAATGCGTAGGTAAATTTTCACTGGTGACAGGACAGTTACAGTCCCGATAAAAATGAAAATTGCAAAAGGTTTAATAGAGCTTATGAGAACATATTTTTGAGAAAATACTACAACAAAGTACAGTATACTCTCGATATATCGAACTTCGATGTCTCGAAAACCATATTGTGTCAAAAAATATTTTTCCTCTTAACATTATATATCCACCTAATGTTAATTTGAATTCCTATGTCAAAGGGTTTCTTCTCAAAACCTTATTATTTCGATTTCTTTTTTGTCGAAAATAAATGAGAAAAAAATCGTTTCATTTATCGAATCATTCATCGAAAATAAATAAGAAAAAAATAGTTAATACTCTGGATATCTCAAAAACCTTGTTATGTCAAAAAAATATTTTTTCCCTTTGGCATTATATATCCACCTAATGTAAATTTGAATTCCTATGTCAAAGGGTTTCTTCTCAAAACCTTATTATTTCGATTTTTTTTTTTTTTTTGGTCGAAAATAAATGAGAAAAAAAATTGTTTCATTTATCGAATCATTCATCGAAAATAAAAAAGAAAAAAAAAAGTTAATACTCTGGATATCTCAAAAACCTTGTTATGTCAAAAAACTATTTCTTCCCTTTGGCATTATATATCCACCTAATGTTAATTTGAATTCTTATGTCAAAGGGTTTCTTCTCAAAACCTTATTATTTCGATTTTTTTTTTGTCGAAAATAAATGAGAAAAAAATCGTTTCATTTATCGAATCATTCATCGAAAATAAATAAGAAAAAAATAGTTGATACTCTGGATATCTCAAAAACCTTGTTATGTCAAAAAAATATTTTTTCCCTTTGGCATTATATATCCACCTTATGTTAATTTGAATTTCTATGTCAAAGGGTTTCTTCTCAAAACCTTATTATTTCGATTTTTTTTTTTTTTTTTTTTTTTTTTTTTTTTTTTTTTGTCGAAAATAAATGAGAAAAAATCGTTTCATTTATCGAATCATTTATCGAAAATAAGTGAGAAAAAAATAGTTAATGCAATAAACTCTGGATATCTCAAAAACCTTGTTATGTCAAAAAAAATATTTTTTCCCTTGGCATTATATATCCACCTAATGTTAATTTGAATTCCTATGTCGAAGGGTTTCTTCTCAAAACCTTATTATGTCAAATTTTTTTCGAAATAAAAAATGAATTATTTTCGGAAAAATCACTTTTTAAGTTTATTGTAAACCAATTTTTTTCTATTTAATGGACAATTGTTTTTGTCTTACTTTTAAAAATTAAATTATAATTGTTGTATTTAAACTTACAGTCATCTGTCATTTCATATATAATTAATAGTAGTTATTCTTATGTTTCGTGACTCAGTTTTTTAAAATGATATTTTAGAATATATTTTTCTCTTTTTAGAAATATTTTGTTGTGAAATTGTTATATCGAGGACTCGTTATCTCGAAATTTTTTTAGGGTCCCTTCAACTTCGAGATATCGAGAGTATACCGTAATACAAAATTTACCCATTTAACAATCCTAATGAAAATGAAAATAGTAAGAAGCTCGCGTTAAAAAAAAAGGAAATTAGTGTTTTCTGGAACTTTTCTTCATTTTATTTTATAACCGTCGTTGAACCGCCGACCCAATTTTTGGGTTTTCGACTTCTAATGCCGTAGCCTTGTAATTTTGAACCCAATCCAGAAGACAAGGGAACTCCTGGATCAAGTATTGGGAGAAATTTTGCCTTCTTGGAGGACTTTTTGATAGAAATAACCTGCATCTGCGTTACATGGAAAGGAAGACCACGAGAGCCTCCCATGGTTAGCCTGACGGCAAATTTACTCGTCCCATGATTCGTCTGCCACTGAGGATATTTCACGTCACCACTGTGGTCGGTGCAAGCCGGATGCGGATTCGTATCGACCAGCCATCGCTTTATTCGAACCCATTTCACCTCATTGGAAGGTAAACGCTCTATCCCCTGAGTCATCGAGGCTCTCTGGAATTTTTTCGAAGAAAAATATGCACTTGGTTACTCTTTTTTGACAAACCTAATAAAAGCAAATGTAGTAAGTTTATCCGATTGAGTGTTACCTGCCGAAGCAACAATTTCCCCCTTTGTTATTTAAGAGAACGCTATACCAGTCGAAAAAATTTTCATGGCAAATTTCTTTTCACCATCGTTGTTATTTTAAAACTTAAAGATGTCAGGTAAGACTAGTAGAAAGCACTACGCTTAAAATGCTGAAGAAATTTTTCTTCAAAATGTCAAAATGAATACGGAATATTGTACTTCACCAAGATGCAAATTGAGTTATCCTGCCACCCCCCCCGTCTGCATTTTGATAATTCGAATATTTTTTCATTATTTGAAACTTTATTGTTTACCCGAGGACTGACTTCGTCTATTCCTCAAATTTTAAATTATTTATTGAGGTTAATTTCCCATGAAGAGTTTCTCCCGCAATATAGCATCTTCTTAATGAAAAGATTTGTGTATTGAGGAGCAATTTCTATAGAAACTTGCCAAGATGTGGTACGGTTGATAAATTTTAAGTAATTGCGAGTTTCAATTAAAAAAATTTACCTTTGAACTTATCGTTTTTGAAAATTCACGTACAAGTTATCACAGCTGGCAACTCCATTAGAAAATAAAATAATTATAATAGGGCGTAAGGAACTGGGAGAGTTTGTTTGGAATATATTCCTATTGTGAAGATGAAAATATTTATCCAGATCTGTGCAAAACCTCCTTGGTTATATATATATATATATATATATATATATATATATATATATATATATATATATATATATATATATATATAATATCAGGACTGCATCCCTGATATCTTGGTTGTATTTAGCTCAAATAATTCAGTCGTAAGTCAAATACTTCTTCACAAGTTTTAATTAAGGAAAGGCTGGTGGCTGTAACAGTTTGCACCCATTCTTCACGCTGGAGGGGGTGGAAAACACTCCGGGTAATTCCGGCACAGCTTACATTTGCAATCTTACATAGTAAAAGTCATGCAAAAACTATCGTTCTTGCATTATATACTACAACAAAATGAGGTAAAAAGGCCCAGTCTTTGCATACTTTGTATCCTTACGCATCATCAAAAATAATTTAATGCTTCCTAATATTTATTTCTAATATTTATTAATTAATATTTCTAATATTTATTAATTTAATGCTTCCTAATATTTATTTAATGCTTCCTAATATTTAGCGCTTAATTGTGAAAGAGGGAGAGATTTTAAAAATAACTCTTCCTTTGAAACATAAATCTAATTATAATTCATTGGTATGTTTTCAGCCTTGAAGTCCCAAAATAGAATATCTTTACACCTATTCTTTAACAAAGACATTTTATGAAAAGGAAAGAGTTTTAATGCTTTTATTAATACAAAAGTATTTTCATAATTTTTGTATTACATATATATATATATATATATATATATATATATATATATATATATATATATATATATATATATATATATATATATATCATAATAAATAAATGCAAATCCATTTCGGGCAAATCCGTGGCTAAAATTATGTGCAAAACAGGCAATTCATGTTTCTTTCTCTTTTCTATTTTTTTCTTAAATAAATATTTATTTTCTAAAATTATTTATAGTCAACTTCTTTAAATTATTCAGTATAATATTACCTTGCGCACATCCATTTTCAGGCCCATCCTTGGTAACTAACAAATCAAACGCACTTCAGTAATGCAGTAAGAACGCATTTTTAAAACAAAACTCCTCTAGTTACGCTACCTCAATTTGCGCTTTTGTTTTCATATTTTTCAATCTGGCAATCTTGTTACGAAAATATTTTAAATCATTCTTGAAAAATTTCCCGTTCATGTAAGTTCATTTGATTTCACTACTCGCTTTATAGATTATGTTTTATGTTCTATTCTGTTTTTTCTTTTCCGTTTTTCGTGTTATTTTTACTTACTGTGTTCTATTTTATTTGTTGTTATTTTTGTAAAAATTGTTTGAGTGCTCCTCACACTGTTGTATTGATATATTTTGCTTTGGCTATATTAATACAATATTAGAAAGCACTCTTTTTTGCAGATATAATCGTGTGGGCTGATGAAAAGATTATATCTTTATTTTCCGGATTTTTTTTTAAAAATTCTATTCTTTTTTTTTTTTCTTCCAGTTTTTGTTATTTTTATTTTTATTAATTTTCTTTTTTCCCCTTTTTTCCTTAGTCTATAATTTTCCTTTGTTTTATATTCATTTTGAATATTTGATATATATATATATATTTCTCTAACACGGTAACAGAGAAAGTTCTCTTTTTTTTTTCACGTTGTCAATAAAGATTAGTATACCAAGTGTGTGAGCTGTCGTAAACACGAAAGCGCAAACGTATATGTTTACAAATTTCTGAACAAAAATATTTTTTCTGTGTTGAAAAGAAGCTGAAACAAACTGAGCTATAAATTGGTAAGATCTGAAGGGTTAAGAGCGAATAAGTTGATTTTAACAAAGTGTTTTATTTTGTTTATCTAATTATAATTCTGCAGGCTCAATAATAAGGGTGTTATTTATTACTATTATTATTTATTGAAATATTAGTATTAGTCGTGTTGTTGAGTATTTTAAGTATAATAAAAAGAGTGAACTCAAGGATCAGAGGAAAACTTTGACGCCAGTTATGAAAGACGCAACATTGAAAGAATGCGTCCGTCATTCATATTGTTTTTTGAAAGCAAGTTTTCCTAATGCATATAATTTATTTAAACTTAAATATCTTATTTCACTAACTTTTTATTTAAATTTTTTTTTTAAATATGAATTAATTTTGAAGATTTTAATATCTGATCTAAATTTTTAAGACTTTCTGCCAGGACATATTTTAATTTATTATAGTGCAAAGCGAATATATTTTTGAAAATAAACCATATAAGATAGCGTGACAATCTTTGGAGGTTGGTAAGTGTCAGCGAACAGGGAGATGGTCCCACTAGTTTAAAAGAAAAATCTTAACACAAAAACCTCTGAAAAAAGTATATTATTTTTTGAATATTATTTTCTTTCAAATTTTCATTATCATACTTACCTAATAAAATGTATACTTTTGGTTGCAATTTATGCGAATACATCATTTGCCTTTTTTTAATATAATAAAAGTATATCTTTCTCTTTTTTGGAGATCAACTCACTGCGTTCACCACCAGACACAAAAAAACATTCCAACAGAAAGAAAAACAGCAATTTTAAATTCTAACAGCAATCCGAGATTAAAAATTCCAACCACGTCAAATATCCATAGCGGGATTTACGATTAGATGACGGCCTAGCCCTCTTACTAGGGCCGTTATCATTCAGCCAGATTGCGCCCCGGCAGAAAGAAAGCCCCATCTCATTCTCCTCTTCCCCACTTACATCTATCTATATAAATATCTATATATCGATGGTCACCGCTACGTGACAGAGCGAACGTGCTTATACGCAAGAGCTCGCTCCTCTATAAATATTTTTTCAGATACATTTACGATTTTAAATCTTTGAAGGAATATATATATCTATATGTGTGCGACTTTTAGATGTCCTACTTCCATGTATATTTTCTATGGGTCATATATATTATTTATTCAAAATACAATCCCATATTTTAGAGTTTGAGCTTACTTATCCTGATGTATATGGTGTGGAGATTAGAATTTAATCTCGAACGCAATTCTATCTTCAGAAGTTATTTTTCGAACTCAATTTTTATTTCCTAAAGAAAGCGGAAAAGCTGTTATAGAATAGAATTTTCAAACGTTTCCTTGTTAATCAATTCATTAAAAAAATAACAATGGCTTTTACAATATCATTGCTTATTCTTTTTTTAAGAGAATTATAATTTTTATGACTGAATTACCAAATATTATGAAATAATTGAACTTAGGCTACATTGTTCATAATTTTTTTTTCTATGGAATTATTTATGAGTAAGAGGGACAATTGAGTGAAAAAGATTTTAATTAGCTTAAAAAGCTTCAGACAAACACTAACTACGCAAATAGGGAAATTGCCACCAAGGAGTTTACAGATTTGATCTCACGCTTGATTAAACTATTGGGATCCAATTTTCAATATTGAGGTTAATTTCCATATTTTGTAGGTCAAGAATTCAAATCCGTTACAAAAATGTTTATTTAAGAGGAAGAATGTCTATTTTTGTAACTTAAAATATCTTGTGCAATAACTAATTAGCGTATTTAATGTTAAACCCTCGAATCATAAGGATTACATCTTGGTTAATAAAAATCCTAGCAGGAGAACAAAAGTTATTAAGCTGTCCCATTTTTAATTTCCTTCCTGTTATTAAGATGTCCGGTATACTAATCAAGAAGTCAACTGAGACCGGGCAAGTATTGTAGTTCTCCGGACCATATTTCCAATATTGCCCCCACTCCTAATATTTTTAGCTCAAAAATACCAATTCGACGAAAGAAAAGGTAGGTATGTTTATTGAGATAAAGAACGCTTTTACGTCTGATTTCATAGCCTAAAATATCATAATATCGTCTGTGCTAATTAATTAGCATATTTTAGGTCACCCCTGGAACCATTAAGATTTAGTTTTAGTACATGATAATTCTTTGTAAAAATTTATTTTCATATTTAGAAATTTTTTTTCATTATTGTTCAAAAAAATATTGACTAGTAAGTAAAATAAAATTGAGCATTTTTTTTTATATTTAATAACCTATATTCAAACATTTAAAATTCATTTTCTTTTTTTTTCTTCCTTTTCCTTCCTTTAACTTCTCTTTTTAAAATTGAAGTTTGTCTATCACAAATTAATTCATTGCAAAAGGAAATTTGTATTTTTTATTAAATATATCCAAAAACCTTTAGGTTTATGCAAAGATTAAATAAACTAAAATATAAATATTTAACCTAAAGAAAAACCTTGAATAATTATCATATAAAGGTTTAAGCGTATTTATTTGATCACATTTATTTTTATAATGATTTTAAAATGATTAAAATGATCTCAATTAATGATTTCTAATTTATTTAAAACACTATTTGCATAGCCTTAGAATGAAAAATGAATTTAATGTTACATTTCACTTTAAAAAATTCTTATGAATAAAAAAAGAAGGTATCAAGTGTACTATAAAGAAAAATAATAAACATTGAAATATTATACATTCGTAAAATTAAATAAAGAAAATTAACATCTGCAAACCAGAACCAACAAATTTTATGAATTATTTGTATTTATTCTATCTCTTAAATTAATTTCTACAAAATAAACTAAGAATCTTTCAAAATTAAAGCGATAGATTTTTAAATTATTTTAAACCATTAGGTTAATGAGATTTTTTAAAATCAATGTCTTCGGAAGCATACAATATCTTATCACTTAAGCCCCGAAAACAAATTTTCAAAACAAGTACAAAATATATACTTTTCTAAAAAAAGTGTACAAAAGAAAGAATAAAAATTTATTATAACAAAGCCGACAAAATATTGAAATTTTTAGAGGCAATAAATATAAGAACACAAATATTTATCTAGTGTTTCACTTTCAATATCGTAGAAAAATTTCAAAAACATAATTTTCAGACAAAAGATCTTATTGTAGGGAAATTTAGCTTAAATATATAATTTTAATTCACGTAAGTTTCTTTATTAAGAAGAAACTTTCCTTTTTGAAGGATTGTCTTTATTATGTTTCGAAACTGATGGTATTCAAAGTTATAATAAAAGAAGTAAACGCGCGGGAAAAAAATTATTTAACCTCAAAACTCACAAAAAAGTGTTGATGTAATGCTAAAGTCAATATTTGACCCTCAAACATTTGACTTTAGCTTTAATAACTGAAGGCTGTTTAAACTGTGCATTTTTTTACTTCATTTTAAAACAATATAGGAAGTGTGAGGGGAAAATTATTTTCATCGTGCATAATTATTTTTAGACAAAAAGAAAATTTAAGGTTTGCAATAAGTTAATTTATAAATTTACGCTCGATCATTGACTATATCGCGAATGCTGGACACTGGAGATTTTGTTATTTAACATAACAGTTCTACTTCAAAAGTTATATATTTAAAAGTATTCTGAAAAAAAAAAATGACATTTCACCGTTGAAATCGTTTTTAAAAAAATAAGTTGTTATAGTTAAAAAAATGTTGCTAAGTGATACTTTCCAGTTACTCTCCGCTTTTTGAAATCGACTGCGCATGAGTGAGATTTTTCCAACAAATCGGAGAATCACTAAAGGGTGGAAAATTTGTTTAGTGTTACACACTGTTAGAAATTTAGTGTTACACACTGTTAGAAAATTAGTTAAATTATAATTAATTTAATTGTTATTTTACCATATTCAAACAAAACAGCCAAATAACCTTGAATAAGATGGATTTCAAACTGTTAACTGTAAGAAAAAGCGTTCATTAACTGCTTTCATCTAATACGGTTAAACAACCAGAATTTTACCGAACATACTTGGCCAACCTAACGAAGTCACTTAGTTCCTTGTAGCTGTGTACATATTTCTGTAAAGAGGGTTCGACCTGTCAATCTCATCACTGACAGAACGGAAGCATTGACAGCACAATATTTCATCCTCAACACATGAAGAATTTCCAGTGTCCTGAATTTTCTAATTTGTGACCCCGGGCTATTAGAATAAGAGACTCTCATTCACGCATGCATCGCAGCAACCTAAACTGCTTAACACAATAAAGTCTAGTATTTACCATCCGGTTTTTAAAACCACGCTAGTTGTAAGTGATTAAAAAAACCGCATGGTTTTTATATTCATGTTTTTCTAACCATACAAAATATGAAATGTCTCAAAACCGTTAAGGGAAAAAAGATCTTTACTGTAAACTTTATGGTTAATTAGACGTACACACTGCTGAAGGTTATTTTACCGAAATTTTATGATGAAAAGTTTAACAGCTCAGTTAGTGCAAGGCAAACACTAAGCAAAATCTCTGTAATATCAGTAAAAAAAGGCAACTTGGTGTGTAAAAAATACAGTGAGCCGTAGGGACCATGCCTTTGTTCTACCCTCTACGCTAAATGTTCCCCCGCTGCACCTAAATGCCTAAATTGAAACAAAATTCCTTTAAAACTTGTTTACTTTACTGTAAAAAATAATAATCAATCGAAATCTTTATCGAAAAAAAATTATTTTACTCACTTTTCTCTTCAATTTAAAAATGTCGTATATTTAAAATTTTATTTCTTAGTTTTCGAACTTTAAAACCAACTTCACTCAAATTTTATATTTTGCCATGCAAATTTACATTTTTTAAAATGATGTAAAAAATTTTAAACTTCACAATTCAAGATCTTTTCTACTATTGTTATTAAAAATAAAAATAAAAAATGATAAAAATTTACTAAAAATCATTTTTTATGTGAAATTTTCTTTGGATAGACGAATTTTATAATTGAGTTTAAAAAATTTTCAATTCGATTAAAATTCGCTTGATTAATCTGTCGAGATATGACAAAATACACAAAAAATAAAATTAACATAATTAGTGTCCGAACTAAGATCGCTCTCCTGACCAAACTGTGGGGACCATATTTCCAGAATGCTGCTATTCGCTATATTTTTGTTATCAGAAATCCATCAAAGAATGGTATGTTTAATCAAAGATAGAACGTTTTTGTGTCTGACATCGTAACTTAAAATATCGTCTGCACTAAGTAATTAGCGTATTTGAGGTCACCCCCTCGAACCATTAAGTTAGAGTCCTAGAACGTGAAGATCCGATCATTAGATCAAAACTTATTCAGGGTGGTCCTTCTTTTTGAAGTACTGTACATAAATTAATTAGCTGTTAAGGTCTGGTAATTTACTTTGAAATTAACTCCATTTTTACTTTTTCAGTTAACCGGTATACATTTTTCTGCAATCCCTTAATAACTGTCCCTTTTAATTTTCTCTGTTGCCAAAATATAATTATGATTTATGCTTTTATCTCCTATCCCATTCTGATTATATGGCATGCTTCTTTCTATTGTTCGATAATAATTGTTCAATTTAATATTTTTTGTTACCACGAATGCTTGCTAGAAATGCTTTTCTCAGTTCTCCCATAATTTCCTCTATTTACTCATGTCCAATATGATTTCTTTCGGTTTCTCAAAACAACTGTCCGTTATTTTGATTGTAGACAGAATAATAAAATAATATAGTTTGTAACATAATATATATTATTTAGTTACATAAAAGATTTCTTCACTTAAATACCATAGAAAGTAGTTTTTTTAAGATACGTAAATAAAAAAAACAATAATACAACTTTATTGCCACAAAATAATTGTTTAGTATGCTTTTCTTTGTTGCCTTAGCATGCTTTTTTTATTTTTCTACAATTACTGTCCGATATAGTTTTTTAGTTGATCTGAAATAATTGGCATGTTGCTGTTTTTGTCGTTGGCGATTAAGGCAAAGGGTGTGACGGCTCTTTATTTTCCAGTGGCGCCATCTATGGCCAAGAATTTGACTTCTGCCACCCCACACGTAACATACGTTTGTAGGGCGGACCCATTTATTCATTCACAGATTGTAAATTTGACATGAACCAGAGAACGATAGATCTCTAATTCAGTACAACCAGAAGTGTAACTTGTCTTGGGAACATGGAGGACGTTGTGACCCGAAAGATTTAATGTACACTAGTCACCATTTACTACACAGGTAGTCTTCGGCCGACTGGATTCGAATCCCGTTGTCACGAACAGGAGTCCAGCGCCCTGCCAACCAGGTTATCACGGCCCCAATAATACCCCCATATTTAAATTATAGAATGAGTTAATAATAGAGTTTTTAGATTAGTTTAAGAGATAATTTCGCTTGAATATCATAAAGAAGCACAACTTCCAATGCATTCGCTTGTAAATATGTAAACTTAAAAAAAAAAAAAAAAAAAAAAAAAAAAATCAACAACAAAAAAGCATAACATACGAACAATAATTGAAGAAACAAAATAAACGAATTCCTTCACTTAACATGTGATTCAATGTCTACGAAAATCTGTATACTTCAAAATCCCAAAAGGTTTTAACATGAAAAACCGTGTGCTGATTCGATGAAAGTGATTTATTCTCTGAACCCAAAAGAGAAGCTTTATAGAGCAAATATCACCTTTTAAGAGACTTTACAGAATATCTAAATCTAATATATATCGCCATTATCGTAGGAAGATGATATAACGTTCGTTCGGCAAATGTGCCAACGATATATATGTATATACATGCATACATATATAAGAATGGCTGGCAGGATTTGAACCCCCATCTCAATCTCTTTCTTCTTTAAACCCATTAGTTGGAATCGCGGGGGTAATATTAGTGCAGAAAAGGGAATTCATTCACGGTTGAATCCCAGTTTGGGATCCGGGAAAGTATGGTAGCAAATTTTACTAAGTGCACATGTTTCTTCCAATTTTTATTATTATTTTTTCATCTATGGGTTTAGGTAAATGTTTATGTTTTTCTTCCTCATCTCTTCAATCACTATAGGGTGAAGTAAATTACATCATGTTGTAAAGAGATAAGCCTTTTTTTTTAATCATGAAGCGTGATTCAAATCAAAGCTTAAGAATTTTATTTCTTGATGAAGATGATAACAAATTTAACTTGTTGGCGAAATTAACAAGCATCATTTTGGCATAAACTATAAATATGTTCTCATTTTTGTGTCCGAAGTGGCTTATTGCAACCGTTATTGCTTTAATAGAATTTGAGAATTTATGTAATTTTATTCATATCAATTATTAAATTCTTATAAGTTTATTTGCTTCACTATGATTTAAAAAAAAAATTTTTTTTTACTTATATAATCCATTACTATGCTGTATGTATATTTTAAGGAGAATCATATATTTCTACTTTGGCTAGTTAAAAAGGCAAACTTCTATGCACATTTATTTTACATGCACATATATTTTAAAAATAATCTAATGAATCGAAGGAAAATTAAAAGAGAATTATAACTAGCCCTTAAGGATAATCAATTTTAATCTTAATTGAAATGATCCACTTTAATAAACATGGATTTTAAAGGGATTCAAATGCTCTTATCTGGTCTATTTTAAAATATTCAATATCAATAAACAGTGCACTAAAAAAGAAAAAAACGTATCACCCTGAATAATTTTCGATTTAATGAACAGAACTTCACAAATTTGTCTCAAATTTAATGAATTGAGATGATAATCTCAAATATGCTAATTAATTATTGCAGATGATATTTTATGTTACGAAATCATAAATCCCCAAACAAAAACAAAAAAGATATTTTACGAAAGTTAGATATTTAAAATTTGATTTATCTGGAAGTATATATATTCGATCGATGTGGATCAGATTTTGTATTTTGCCATTCAAAATTATATTCTTTCGAATGATGTAAAAATGTGTACACCTTACAATTGAAAATATTTTCGCCCATTATAAGATAAAATAATGAAAATAAATAATTATTAAAAATAGTTTTAAGAGGATAATTATTTTTGGATAAACAATTTTATAATTAGGTGCAAAGAGTTTTCGATTCACTTAGGAATTTTTTGAGATATGGCGAAACATGCAAAAAGTAAAATCAACAATAAGAGGTCCACATTTTTGACCGCTCTCCCAACCATATTTCCCATAATTCGGCTACCCCCAATACTTTAAGTTCAGAAATACAAAACCGTCAAAAAATAAGGTACGTTTATTCAGAGAACGTATGTTTTTGCTGCTGATTTCAATACTTTAAATATCGTAATATCGTCTGCTCTAATTAATTGGCATATTTGAGATCCAAACTATTAAGATTTAGTCCTAGAACTTAAAAGATTCCAACATAATTTCAAAATTTATTCAAGGTGATTTATTTATTTTTGCGAACATTTATTTTAATGAAAATTAAGTGCTCTTATCTAACCCCTGTTAAGACGACCAGCTGTAAAATCTTTTTTCTCAGAAACTAATTAACCAATTAAAAAAACATTCAATCGTTCACATTTTTTTGATTACTGTAATGACTTTTTAAAATTTGATTTTTAACATTAAATAATAAAAATAATCGCAAGTAAAAATAAACGACGACTTACAGCATAAAAAAAACAAAATGATGCAAAACACACTTCTTAATGAATGTGAATGTGACATTCAAAGACATATTCAAAGACAAACATTCATTCACAAAACACACTTATGTTTTCTAAGATGGTGTTGTTGATACATAAACGTTTCTTTAACAATTAAATCATTCATTACAATTAAGAAATCCTGATGGGCTTCAATTAAAATGATTAATCAGCAGAATTGTGAATTTTGAACAAAAAAAAAAAAAATGGGTTTGATTGCTTTTAAAAATTTTAACAAATGGGTTCATGAATAAAAGAGAAAAGCATTCATAAAACGCTGCATAAATGACTAAAAGAGGGTATTAAGTAATAAAGAAATAAAAAGATATTTTATAATTCAAGTAATAAATGAAGAAGGAACCTAATGTGGGATAAACTAAATAGAATAAAGGAAGACGAATGAATGCATGAGTAAATATAAATGCAAAAAATATGGTTAGTAATCAGTCAGTTATAAAAAAAGAAAAAAAGTGTAAATAAATGAATAATAGAGAAAAATGAATAAAAGAGAGAATACCTAAAAGGTAGAGGGAATAAATATAGGAAGTAAAAAAAATAAAGGAAGTGATAAATAATTGACAAAAAGAATAAAAGTTATCTACTGTCAATCAGTAATGAAATGAAAAATAAATAAGTAACAAATTTTTGAGTTAAGGAACAACTAATTAACAGAAGAGTGAATAAATCAAGAATATTAGAAAAATTCGTAATATGCCACAAAAGAATGTCAGCTTGTATTCGTTTATTTGTTGGTATTCCAAACATAATTTAGATTTTTAAAGAATAAATTTAGTTTCCTGCATGAAAAATTACTAATTTAAACATATCAATAAAAGATAACTTGTGTTAAGGAAAAACTAACATTAAAGGCAAAGATTTTTTGTTTCGTAATACTACCTATTATTTCTAATGTTTGTTCTTATGGTTTCTACAGTCAAGTACCTTTTTGGGACGAATTAAATAACTTAAGAAAATATAGGAAGACGCATGAATGCATGAGTAAAGAAAAATACAAAAAATAAGGTAAGTAACCAGTCAGTTATGAAAGAAAAAAAAAGTGTAAGTAACTGTATAAAAGGAAGAATACCTAAGGAAATAGAAGGAATAACTATAGGAAGTGATAAAATAATAAATAAAAAAAAAGTGACAAATAATTGGCAAAATGAATAAAACATATCTAGGGTCAATAAATTAATAAATGAGTAATGAAGTATTAAATTAAAGAAGAACACATTAATAGAAGAGTGAAAAAAATCAAGGAAAGAAGAGGGGGGAAATTTTGTAATATCCGAAAATGATATTGATAGAAGAGCAACTGCTTGTATTCGTTTATTTGTTGATATTCCAAACATAATTTAGTTTTCCTAAACTTAAAATTATTAATTTAATCGAATAAAATACATGATAATTGGTGTTAAGGAAAAACCAACATTAATGGTAAGGAATTTTTTGTGCTACCTATTACTTGTAATATTTATTGTTACGAATTCTACAGTCAAGTACCTTTTTTGGCACAAATCATTTTCAAGATCTGTTTTTGGCGTTCTTGACATTGGCACAAGAGGGGGAAGGGGAAGAAGGAATGGAAAATTCGGTGGTTTCATTTGCGGATGTTGTTTTTGATTTATACGATTGTCGCTTGGTTGTGCTGAAACCTCCTTCAGCCATTTGGAGAAAAGGATTAAGATTTATACTTTCACCTGTGATAGATGAGAAGAATCTTTTCCCCTTTTGCAGAATGTTTTGCTACTTAAACTAATGGAAAGTTAATTTCCATTTCTTGCTTTATTTTTTTCGTTTCTTTTCCAGAAAAAGGAACAGTCCGTTACGGTGTAAATAGAACTGTGATACGCATCTCATTAAATTTTACTAGCTGAATACACATTCCTCACATAGAGTAAAAAAATTAAATAATAGTAAATAATAAATAAATCGGTGTTAATTAACATTAAAAAATCATTTACAAAACTTAAAGCAATATTCAGACACATTTAATAAAGCTATTATACTTTCAAATGTGATTTTATTTATTATTATTTGTTGCCTTTCTCAGTCACTTTACACTATTATTTTATTTTATAACCGTCGGTGAACATCTGACCCAATTTTAGGTTTACAATTCCCGATATTCAACTCCGTAGCCTTGTAATTTTGAGCCCAATCCAAAAGACAAGGGAACTTCAGGATCAAATATTTGTACAAATTTGCCTTCGGGGAGGACTTTTCAGTGGAACTAAGCCACATTTGCGTTAAATAGGAAAGAAACCATGAAAACCTCCCACGGTTAGCCTGACGGCAAGGGGACTCCAACTAATAATCTCTATACCACTGAAAATATTTCACTCATCACTGTGATCAGTGTGAATTTGTGAATCACTGTGAATTTGTATTGACCAGCCATAGCTGGAATGCGAACCCGGTTCAACTCATTGGAAGGCAATCGCTCTATCCCCTGAGCCACCACGACTCTTCTCTACATTATTAGATTTTATTAAACTTAGATGTTTTAGAAGTTCATCTCAGCAAAATAAGGAATAACTATATTCAGTATCATTTAGCACGAGTGCGCTAATAGATGATTTACCACAATCAAGCAACTTTCTCCAGTACTTAACACTTTTCTGGGGGCATAAAAACCTCTTTCCCCAGTATCTTTATTAAATACCTACACTAGCATATTAATTGTCTATTAATAAAGCATCTGTTGCTTTAATACCGGTTATGACTATTACCCAAATTAATTAAACGTCACTGGAGTCATTAGTATGGTGATTTTGACGGTCCATCAAAGCCTTTTCTCCAGGAATTTTTCTCGATGTTTAACAGTTTCTTTTATTTATATTACCATTGATTTTAATTTAACAGAAACACTCTTCAAAAGCATAACCCTATACAAAGTAAATACAAGGTGACATAGCCTTCTCAGGTAGTCATGTCAATCCTTTAGCTTAACTAACAGAACGAATAAAAAATAGATAACTATTATAGCAGTTGCTTTTTTTTGTTTAAATTAATACTGTGAGCTATAGTCATTGGGTACTTGCAATGAATGACAGGGTCAAGAATAATCACGTGGTTGATCATGATGTGTTAATGTTGCAGTTTATAGACTTTTGTTAATTATAAATCTGAATCAATTTTAAAACCAAATTTAAATGGTTACCTGCACGCTTGGCATTGCCTGCAAATGTCCAATTATAACTAATATTGTCTTTTAAATGTTTGACAATAAAAAAACAGAATCTTCCACTCTTTCATTTATTAGTTTAGGAGAGCAATTTGCTATGAAATAAATAATGTCAATATGAAAAAATATTGAAAGTAACCCTATGGATTAATAATAATAGAAATCCAACAAAACAAATTATTTTTACAAAGATTCCTCCGATACGAACTAATTGAAATTTTCAAAAGAATTTTAGAATCGGGGGTTGAAATGGCCCTCTGAACTTATTGTGTGAATTTCGAAGCACTAATGATTCTGGAAATACATAAGAGAGACCCACAAAAACTTCACTTTATTCTTATATATTTAGTACGGCAAAACATTGAAAGTCACACATTTATGAATAAATAAGACAGAGCCATAGCGAGCTTTAAAAAATACTGGGAGGGGTGTATGGAAGCAGTGGCTCCAAAACTCTTGAAAGGTATTTTTTGAAGTATTCGATACGAGTTTCGCTCCCGGCTTGCACTGACCAACCTGCTGACGTAAAATATTCTCAGTGGTATACGGATCATGGGTTAGAGTCCCCTTGCCGTCAGGCTAACCGTGGGAGGCTCTCGTGGTCTTCCTCTCCCTGTAACGCAAATGCAGGTTAGTTCCATCAAAAAAATCTTCCACGAAGGCAAACTTCTCCTAATACTTGATCCAGGAGTTCCCTTGTCTTCGGGATTGGGTTCAAAATGACAAGGCTACGGAGTTGAACATTAGTAATCCCTAAATTAGATCGGATGTTCAATGACGGTTATAAAATAAATAAACATATAATATACATTTAATAATTAGTTTAAACCATTTAAATAACAACTGTGATAACATGATTTTCCGAGAAAAAAAGAATTTTAAAGCTGCAGAATTCTTTAGGTGCCTTGGAAATCAAGACTTGTAAAGGTACGCCTGCTGTTTAAATTCAATAAAGTTTTACAACTGACTTTTGTTTAAAGGTATCACAATTCTTGATGGAAAAATAATCGATTTTGTTTAAATGCTTTTAAGAGACAAAAATGAAGAGGGGGAAAAAAACGAACGGAATTCCAACAGCATCTCTACCTCCCTTCATCCCGAATAACGTCATTACAACATTCGAACAAACTGCATTTAGAGTAAAATGTTCTATTAGAAATCACGGCATTATGTGAAATGCTATAAATAATAAATTTTTCATATAAAATAGGATTTAAAGAAAGAGTTTCATTTTTAAAATAACATTGAGAGGATGGTGCAAGCAAATTTCTTCAAGTAACATCCCTTCTATAATTGGATAATCTTTATAAAACATTTCATTCGAATCTTCTGCCGAAACATGATCATTTTCTCTGAAAAGACAATTTCGGAAAGGTGGGAAGAGGAAGTAAAGAGACGACATCGCTTAAAAAAATCTATTTTTCATTTGCGAACATCATAATGAAAGTGAGAGGAAATATACATAAGAACAGTTACATATGGAAAGAAATGATCGAATTCGTTCTTTCTCTATCCCTTTAAGTTTCTTCTCTTATTGGATGGACTTAGAAATTCATGCAAAATTCATTTTGAGTTTTACTGTTCCGTAACTCTCCTCTCCCTCCACCCCGTATCGTTTTGCATGCAAAACAGGGCAAGAAACAACGCCTCAGGTATACACGCGTATTATTCCAAATGTAATGGACACATTTTACTTAAAGAGTTTCCGTCGTTTTTGTTATTATTCTACGAGAAGATTCCAGAAAGAACAAGTTCCGCGCATCCCCCTCTTTCGAATGTCTCCCAAAAAACTCGAAAGCTCTTTATTTGTAAATTGGTTCACTTAAGCATTGAAGGCGGCTTCCTCAAATTAACTTTGCGTTTCGTACACAGCTCAAAATATTTTTAGTATTTCTCCCCTTTTTTCGAAAAGAAATGTTCGAAAAGGTACTCCGTAGTCAATTTTGTATAGTAATTCGTTATTCGTTGGCGTGCAGCGGGGCCCTTCCCTTGGAATTTGTTTACAATTCCTTGTTTCTCTTTATTTTTGTCAATTTCCGTCGCTCCCGGTTTTTTTTTTTTTTTTTTTTATTATTCCTGGGGGCAACGGGGAATCGGAGAAGGAGTTTGTGGAATAATCGAGTTGGGATAGGGAATGTTTTTATGACGCATTCATACGCCAGTCCTTTGTCCATCTTCTTTTCTTGAGTGCATCTAATGTTCGAAATAAAATTTTCTTTACTGCGTGGCTCCCTATTTCTCGGAAATATGAAACGTTAAAAAATGCATTTTGTCTTTTCAAAATGACACTCTGCATTTGGGAATGTAAAGATGAAATTTATCTCGCACTTGCCAAATTTCCTGTTTTATTTATTCACTACCGAATTCTTATCTCCGTCTTTGCCATTTAAAGTGTGCAAGAGAATTTAGACCAATTCAGGGCTGATTTAGTTTAATATGTTTTTGTTGTATATCTAAATGCTGGGGAATTACAAAGCTTTGTCCCGCATGTAATTAATTAATACATTCACCAAAAAGATCTTTCGCAAATGTGCAACTATTCCTCGAAAATCTTAGTACATAATCTGAATGTATAAAAATAATGTTACTCTTATTCATTAAAAAAACCTATGTAAAAATATGATTTCTAATTGTTCATGGAATTGCACGATATTCATGGGATATTAATTAAACTAAAGTTTCATAATTAACACTAGAAAATCTAACGAATGATTTAAAAATATATTACATACATTTAAAAACTAACCTTGACTAAACTAAAATATATTACATGCATTTAAAAACTAACCTTGACTAAACTAAACTTAATAGAAATCTAACACCTTATAGTAAAGTGATTTTTCAAAGTTTGATTAATTATATTATTGTTAATTTTTTAGAATGATTTCGCACTGTTAACAGCAATTTTATTGCAATTGTTGTCAACAGTGCGAATCGCTCTATTTGACAGCAATTTTATTGTATTTACTTGGGGACTTAGCACGCTGCCGTTCACCGGCCCAAATGATTTCTTCGCAATAATAGTTGTTTTTGGGCAGTAAACAGTTTTTCTACTCAAGTCAAAATTATTCACTTAACATATTTTGCCTCCACTTTCCACGTCCAAATATTATTATATAAATATTTACTTATAAACATTATTATATAAATATTTTATAATAAATATACAAATATTATTTTATAAATATTTGTATATTTATTATACAAATATTAGTATCATAAATATTTTGGTGAACAAAAGTAATTTTTCTAAATAATCCTTTTTTAAAAGGACATTTGAATTGTTATAACATTATATAGCATCATATTGTTTTAACAAATTTGATAAGTTCACAACCGTAATTTACTATTTTCGTTTACCTAACGGGCGGATATATCAAATACTATTTTTGCTTGCAAATCATTGTGCATGAAGCTGATCGATAAGTTCTAAATCATTTAACAGATCTCTTTAACTGTAATTTATAGCAGTATATTAATGTTATTTGCACAAAAATAACTATCGTAAAATAATTGATAAGGTTGGACCACCTATTTTAATAATTTTATTTTAAAATGTAATGCAGAATTACATTATAATATTAATAAAAAAAAATTCTTAGTTTTAAATTCTTCAATTAAAATTGTAAAAAGGTTGGGGAGAACTAACTTAAATTATCGGACAGTATAAATGACCAATATTGATTTTTTTTAAAAATAAATCTTGATTTGAAATGTTTTTCTTTATTAATGAAGTAATTACTATAAGAAAAAGAAATAAAATAAAAACTTCAAAAATTATCACTCTCTTTTACATAAATTAATAAAAATCCGTCTTCATTTCCTTAACAAATCTTGATATTATTGATAAGGTAATTACAATTAGAAAAATGAATAAAATAAAAATTAAATACTCATAATGCTATGAGATTTCATACTACTATTGAACGCTGTCATAAATTTTGCTATACGTACCACATACGTGGACCTGCGTGTTTTTGACTGTATTATTTTGAAATAAACAAAAGTTGTGATCGTCTTATTACGATCACTGGTTACCCATTGGTCAAATGCTTCTTCTTTCTGGAGTGACTCCGTTAAACGCCACAACACTTCAAATCATGGGTTGCAAAAACTGTTTCAATTGATGTTTGTCGTTTCAAACCCTGCCTATGTACGAGTTTCAAGACGTCGCAAAATGCTTTACCTTTGCAGCATTCATATTTGTATTGAAATCACCGTCAAGCCAGTAATTATACGTTAATAATAAAAATACTTTAAATTATTATTATGTAAATACATTAAAAATGCCTGAAAGTGAAAATAAAAAGAAAAACAGCAGCGTACTGTTTACTATAGCTCTTGAACATAGTTGAAAAGTGTGTGCACGCCATCAAATCTAAACCAAGACCCATTTTACTAATGGGTAATAATAGCAGAACAGGAAAATAACATTAAATTAGGGATACATATTTATTTATAGAAAAGCAATTCGCGATCGTAACGAACTATAGGGGGCGTTATTGTTTGAGACGAATTCCTGCGATTTCTATGTGAACAGTCATTCAGATGCTCTGGAGCGTGTAGCATTGTAACGTTCCCTCTTTATTGTGGCTTATTAAATTTAAAAAAGAAAAATGTTTGATATTCTTTCTTTTGTAAGCGAAAATATCTCTCTTTTTTTTAGAAAGAAGAAACATCAGAAACACGTCGGAAAAATATTTGTAAATAAACAAGACAAAAAATATGTATCTTCTTATTAGAGTTTAAATCTTATGCCTGCGAAATCGTTTAATGATATTACATGAAAGGCCTTAAACTTTACATTCCATAGTTTTATGAATTATATTACATCAAACATTAAAATATGCAAAAAGTATACATAACCCCATGATTTTATATCATTTAATTTTGCAAAAAAAAGTTTTTTGACGGCAATTTGTATAAAAAAAAATTATAAGTTTCAATAAAAACCATTATTTATAAACTAAAAAACGCAAAATAAAGAATGCTTACGAAAAAAAAAACGATTCTAAGAATTCCTCAAATTAAAATAAAGAAACTTTCTTGTTTTTTTTTTATTATTCATCGGGCGTAGAAAACCATTCTATAGAGAACCATCATCAAATTAGAAAAAAAAAATATTTACAAGGTAATTTTTATTATAAAAATCATAACACTTAGCTGATTTATAAATCCAGAAAATTCCAAAATGATATGTTCTTTGTTTGAAAACTTTATTCTCAAATAATATATACATAATTTATCCCTTCATTACTTTTAGTAACATACCACACATCAAAATTTTATAATTGCAAGATCTCGACATGAATTTCAATATTAAACTTAAAAACATAAGAGCTGAATTCTAGTTGAAATTTATCATTCAAAATTAAAATATACTTACCAAGAAAACGATAAAAACTTATTAATAATCAACATAAATGATATTATTTGAAGTAATTCGAATGATTCTTTATTGTTGTTTCCCGAATTATATAGATTCAGAAATATATACTATGCTATAAATATTACAGTTCTGCATGTTCGGAACTTGCATTTATTCACTGGAATGAAGTAAGCAAATTGTTCTCTAAATGTTTGGCTTGTTCTGTTTCAAAAAGATTTACCAATGTTCTGTTTAGTTTTTTCAAGTTCTTCTGCCTTTTCCTTAGTGGAATTTTTGCTTTTTATTTGCTACTCAGAAAATGGTGTCCGACTCTGCCAATGATTATGGAACTAAATGAAAACTTAATAAATAAATGCCTGATATTTTCAGGCTCCGCTAGAGGGCGTACTAAAGTGTTGCGATCGCGAATACTTTTATAACTTTTATTAGTTTTATGCCCATGACAACCAAAACAATATGTAAATGAATGAGGAAAAACTGGATCCAACCTGGATTTTCCTGCCAATAAAAATGCACGGACAACAATCGAAAACTGCGTCACCATCATTAGATTTTTATCTATAGTAAAAAAAATGAATATTGTGTTTCAAAATGTCATTTTCCTGGAATGACACCTGTGATATTTTCAATATTTGCTTAGTTTGAAACGTTATATAAATTTCACTCTGTATAATTTTTGTCCCGCAATGGACTGATTGTTAAGACATGGCTCCCAGCAGATCACTGAAGTCAAGCATCTCTAACTGCGGTCAGTGTGCTGGTGGGTAACCACTTGGATCAGTCTACGTAGGGACGGAGGGTGTGCTGTATTGGTCCTCGTAAAACTATTCTACCATGAGTGTCGGTCATCGGGCTACCGAAGCAGGAGTGCCTTCCCTCTGCAGTAATTGTGATGTCATGTCTTCCGATCATCCTCAGGGATGTTTCCCAGACCGTCGACAGTTGCTCTAGTGCGATAAATGAACTACAACTACAACTCAGTGTAATTTTTACTTCTTAGCTGTTAGAAGCATTTCTGGAGCATGCGTATAAGGAATGCTTTTCAAAATATTTTGTAAAAATGAGTGTTTCAATCAATAATTTGTATGTTACAGGAAATTAATAATAATAATAATAAATAAATCTAGAAACCGAAAAGACAGTTTCACTGAAAACTTCATTGAAAGAGATTTAAAAAGAATAATTATATTTTGATATTGTTATTTCTCAGCCTCTTAAAAGTTTTTAATAATATAATCTATATTATTCTCTCTCAGCACAATTTTGTTATTAATAGCACAAAGTAAAAGTATTAGACATAAAAGTACAACAACGTGGAAATAGAAATTATAAAATTATAAAATACCATTATTATGGTTATGAATTTTTTGGCATTATTAATTAGGGTAACTATTTTGAAGTTTTTATATTTAATTTTATTTTCAAAAGTGTTATATTTCGAAGTATAATTATTTTTATCACGATTTATATTATGTGCAGTGATGGTAAATAAAACTGCAAGACCTAGAAAAATTATTATTTTGTAATAATAAAGCTTTATTTTAAATACATAAAATTATCATATTTGCTTAAGAGTAAGTTGTGGGGTCATATGATGTTGAATACTCCACTTAGATTTAAAAAGGTCCACTTAGATCATTCCATTCCTATTGTAGACTGGTTACAGAAGTATTATGTCACCCAATTTCCATAGTAAATAATGCAGCAAAAATGAAACGCGGTCATTCCTCTGAGTTTTCAAACAATTAAGAGCGTCTTCAATTGAGGCGTAGAAAAATTAGAACTCAATTGCGAATGTTCGATATGAATAATTGCTAAAAAAATTGGCTGCTATCAATTTCCGTCCCACAGTGTTATGTTGTGTTTCAAAATGTCATTTTCCTGGAATGACACCTGTGATATTTTCAATATTTATTTAGTTTGAAACGTTATATAAATGTCAGTCTGTATAATTTTTGTACCGCAATGGACTGATTGTTAAGACACGGTTCCCAGCAGATCACCGAAGTCAAGCATACCTTACTGCGATCAGTATGCGAGTGGATGACCACTTGGATCAGTCTGCGAAGGGTTACAGGTTGTGTGGTATTGGTCCTCGTTAAACTGTTCTACCGTAAAGTGTTCAACTTCGCTCCCAGGTTCTCAGGCTATCGAAGAGGGGGTGTCATCCCTTCTGTTCAGGATCAAAATTGTAATGGCGTTTCTTCGGATCATCCTCAGGGATGTTTCCCTGACCGTCGGCAATAGCCTGTTGTGCAGCGCAGCTTTAGTTTGACGGAAATGAACTTCAACAGCAGCAATTAATTTCATGTTTCGAGAGTGAGTAAATATAAGAGTGCAAAACTGGCAATTTGGGAGAAGGATCAAATCAGGACTATCTGATCTTTCAACTCAACGTCAGATCTGTTATCACTGATCAGTTCAGCTACCACAGGTCTGATCAGTTTTCACTATTTCAGCTACACAAATCCTACTATTTCATAACTTTATTTTAGAATAACAATGCATGTGTAGTCTTTAAACAAAACATATATTCGTAAAAAACAATCTTCCATCACTTTTCCCCATGTGATGCAGAGTGTTTTTGTAGTAGTAGATTTTAATCTTTGAAGTAAAACAAATATTTTTAAAAATTAGTTTATTTCTAAATTTCTTAGTGCAGTGCTTTATCTAATTACATTCCCTTGTTTTCAGAGGTGGCTTGAAGCTCACTCAGCTTCAGATCTATGGGTAACAGCTTGTCAGTGAATAACAGCGGCTTGTACTCAATGCTGACCACAATGTCACAACCAGGCCGATGATCTCGAAATTCTTCAGCCTCAATTTCTCAGACCTCCTGGCCTACAATTTATTGTTACAGTAATGCTTTACTTTTTTTGGATTTTAATCCCTTATTTAATTATAATTTTAGGCGAAAGATTTTTTAACTCAAATATTTTTTTCAATAATGTTACTCAACAATTCAAAGCTCCACATAACATTTAACAATATATTTTCCGATCCGGGATGGCTCAAAGGATAGAGAGCTCGCCTCCCATTGTGGTAATCCGGTTTCATCTTTACAAAATTACAAGGCTACGTAGTTTAAGTTCGGTAGCCGTAAACTCAGAATTAGATCGGTTGTTCAACGATGGTTAAAAAATTAAATATATTTGTCCAAAAATCTTAAATATATAGCTACGCTTGAAAAGGAATGATAGGAATGTATGAGGAATAATAGGAATGTATCATAAATAGGAATGTATGAGCCGTGGTGGCTCAGGGGATCGAGTGTTTGCCTTCCAATGAGGTAATCTGGGTGCTATCCCAGCGATAGCTGGTCGATACGAATTTCGCACTTGGCTCGCACCGACCGAAGTGCTGACGAAAAATATCCTCAGTAGACTTATAATGGGTGAGAGTTCCCTTGCCGTCAAGAAAGCCGTGAGAGGTTTTCGTGGCTTTCCTCCCCATGTAACGCAAATGCGGGTCAGTTCCATCAAAAAAGGTCCACCACGAAGGCAAAATTTCTCCGTATTCTTGACCCAGGAGTTTTTTTGTTTTCTGGATTGGGTTCAAAATTACAGGTTACGGAGTTGAATATTAGTAGCGTAAATCCTAAATTAGATCCGATGTTTAATGACGGTTATAAAATAAATAAACATATAATATACATTTAATAATTAGTTTAAACCATTTAAATACCAACGGTGATAACATGATTTTCCGAGAAAAAACAATTTTAAAGCTGCACTTTGGTTACTGTAAACTCAAAATTTTGTTGATTGTTCAACGACGGTTATAAAATAAAGTACATTCGTCGAAAAATGCTTTCTTACATATGTTGCTACTCTTGAAGAGTGTTACTCTCAAATGGGAATATTATTATTATTTATTTTCTTTTGTGTTCATAATTAAACATGTGTAGAATTTTAACATGTAATAGACCCTCAGTTACAGAATGGCACTACTTTTAAAACAATTATAGAGTTTTTAAATGAAGAAAATAAATTTGGAAGTTTTGACATTTTTTGTGTGTATTACTTTAAAAAAAAAAATAATAAAATAAAAAAAAAAAAAATTAAAAAAAATAAAAAAAAAACAAATAAAAGGTAATGGAAAAAAAATAATAATAACAAAATAGAAACAAAAAAGAACATATAAAGAGAAAAATAAAGTGTTGCATCATCTTAATCGTAACGATCCAAATTTAAAGTGAAATTTTCTCAGAATTTCTGGAAGCGGAACTTTTTGAAGAGAATGATTATAAAGGGGTGTGGAGATGTGGATGAAGGGGGAGAGCAGCCGCAATCTTTGTCCCAAATGCCTAGTGTCCCGTGTGCGAATTTTCTTAACGAAACAATGATGACTCAAGGCGGGACCATTGAAAAGTTTTCTTCCTTGGGTTGCTGTCATCTCTTTTCCTTGATGACTTCGAATCGGTCGCCAAAAATGTCTCACATCTTGGCGTAGAAAATTCAATTTCTCCCTCTCTCTTAGAAGCCTATGTCTTGAAGTATAACGGTAAATGACATCTTGTCGTTAATTATAAGTTATTGTAAAAAACTACATTTCATAAAATGAAAATTTTCCCCATAAAATGAATTAGTTTTGACCACTATTGATCAAAGCATATATATTTATGGCTTCTATTTGATTTACTCACTGCTAAAATTCAAAGCTGCAATGCAGAAGTGTCCATCTATCATCTTTTCTCTCAATAAGGAATAATGTTTTTGTTTTTCTTTCTTTTTTTTTTTCTTTTTCTTTTTTTTTTTTTTTGCACAAATAAATTAGAAATTGAGTGTTTTCAAGGTCGAAAAATAGATTTCAGAATACAATATTCTTCATTAGTAGTCACGAGCAATTTGATGGAATACGATGAATATTTTAATTTTTGTGGAATATTTCGTTGGAATTTGTATAATGTTCGGTAGAATATGCTTTTGGTTTATCTGAAACTACGTACCAAAAAGTTCGTTTCATTTGGAACAATTCAAAACAACAACAAAGACAAAAACGTTGGCCTTTTCTTAGATCAACATGAAATCTCTCGCAAAACTGCCCCATTTGTATTGATGTAAAATCTAGATTAGTCTTTTTGTTATAAGTTCTAGAAAGTTTTTTACATACTGTTATTTATGCAGAAGTAAAAATCTAATCTAATACCAAAACTAAATTTTTATGTCAAATGACAGGTTTCAGATCGCTGTACTTTGTTAAAGATGTTTGTTCGTGTAAAATGCGGTGTTTTATTCATATCTCTTACGCACCACTCTTAGCTCTTTCATTCGATCATTTTTTGACAATATGGCGCCGAAATTTTAATTACTACTTCTGATATTGTTTTATCTAAGCCTGATGTTGCTCCAAGTAGTGCCCTCACCCCTCAAGGCCTATTCGCAACAAGTTCTTTTTCAACACCTATACCAGTTTTGGAACTAACCTTGACTGTTCACAATACAGGTGAGTTTTCTTTCCTTAGCCTCTCGCAGAAAGATAGCTACGTAAAAATGGCTTTTGGTTTAAGTTTCGCCCAAATACTCTGACACAAAACTGTTGGTTTAGATCAGGGGTTTCCAACTGGCGGCCTGGGGCGGTATCCGGCCCACGAAGCCTTTTTTGTGGCCCGCGAACTTAAATATATTAGTTGTCCTTTTTTTTGCGGACAATTTTCGTAAAAAATCTATATGGGTTAAAAATACTTTTCTCGTTAATAAAAACCTAATTTCTTCGTTTCTGTGAAATTTAACATACCAACGGTGGATAAAAATTTATTTCTCAGGTGTTGCATCCAAGAAAATATTTATTCAAATACAAAAATAATCGTGTATGTTGCTCTTTTTTATTTCATCTTTTTGCATTTTGTGAATATAATTTACCATGTGCGTATCAGAAATTTTCTCGAAGAAATTCTCCTATTTGACTTTTTGAAACCACTCATTTTGGACGAAAATATTTACACACACATATTTGTAAATTTTAAATGTAAATATCTATTCTCTGGTGGTTGCCGCAGATAAACCTCAATTATCTCATTGAGCATTTTGTGTGCTACTATGTAACTTTTAATACCAACCTTTTTAAAGTTTTATATCTTAACAATTAGATATCTGTTGCACATTAATTGTTTAATACATAGGTGCACATTAAAGTTATTGTAGCCAGAATTTTTATAATTTATTTAATATTTTTAAAAATATTATTACTAACAATTAAATATTTTTAAAAATCTACTTCTTATTTTAATTTGTAATTCAGTACTTTTGCTTTGTACAACTTCGTAAAAATCTGACAGTAATATTTAATGTTCCTTCAAAAATAAAGGAGTCCTACATAAAATTTTGATAAAGTTTCGGCCCGCCATTTGATTCGTGTTTTTAATTGTGGCCCCCGGCCTGATGTAAGTTGAGAACCCCTGGTTTAGACAAATGATTACTTGTAGTTCGAGAAGAAGAATATCTAACATGCCCCCACACTCGTGACCTATGACGTCAGCACAAATTGATCGGCAATAAACAAAATGGTGTGTCAAAGTGCGGCAATAAAAAAATGGTCAGCTAAGTTTTTTCACATAAGTTATAAAGTTAATTAAAGTGAAGATAATTAAATACAGCGCCGTTTCGCACATCAAATTTTTTGAAGTATTATTCTTTCTTACATTTATTATTTGTTAATATATTTTATTGTAACACGTGATATATTTCTGTTTTGTGTACTTGGCAACTTTGATGCATAATTGGTTTGGTTATGCTCCAGATGGCTTCGTGCCTTTTTTGTGTTATAAGAAATATCTGGTGAAATAATTGAAAAAGAATCTTTGTGAGGATTATAGAATATATCGCTTAAGAGAATTCATACTTGACGGGGTAAGTTAACTTAAAATAGAATGGAAAGAACAGTTGCTAACGTAAACAAAGCCTCGTTTTAACAACCAATCAGGCTCGAGATACATACACTGCGTCACTTGCAGACAACCCATTTTAGGTAACTATTTGTGGGGATGGATATGTTATTTAAAACTGATTTTTACTAAATGTGTGGATGGTAATTATAAACCATCAAGATATTTTCTACAAAAGAAAAAAAAAAATCTATTAATAAAAAGTAACTTATGAGCAAAAATCTCAAGAAGTGTTGTTTTTTTTACCTCAATGTAGGAACTGAAAGTGGGATACAACTATATTTCATGTGAATGTTTCCCTTAAAAGCATTTATTTATTTTTCTTATTTCATTTCAAAAATGTACTGAAATTTGTTAGACTCAAAACTATTTGTTTTAAGTCATCCCCACTATATTGAGAGTTAATGTAATAAAATATATAAAGTTTTGGTAGAAAGGAAATATTTAATTTCACATTCAATAGATATTCATAGAATACAGAACATGCCTTCATTTTTTAAACGAATAAATAAAATATATTTGCTTAGTTATTTATTGCGAAGGACTTGCAAAAAAAAAAAAAAAAAAACTGACGTCAAACTTTCTCAAACTTAACTTTTGCATTTTTACTTGACTGGCAAACAATCGAATTAAAATATTCCTCTCCGTTAAAATATTCTTTTTTTTTTTTTTTTTTTTCTTTTAAAAAAAAAAGTGTTCTTGTTGCCTCCAGGTGTTTAAAGTTTCCGCTTCTTCAGATTTTTCCACCAAATCGCCCCAACACAGATACAATGCCAAATGTAGCAATCCTTCAGCGATCTTTTGGAAACTGTTGAGGTCCCATTCCACTACATATCCTCTTTCCGACAGAGAGTAAAAGAGAATTTAGTCTTCACGCTAAAACTCCCTCAAACCAATTCTATCGGTTTCTCTCCCTTACTTGCCAGGGCGACGGTTCTGCTATCTTTGACTTCACGCCCCACCGCCCCGGCACACGAGAGAGGTGGGGAGTTGGGGACAGATCAATCTCCCTCATTTGCGCCCCAGAGTTTTTAAAGCGGAAATTTAAATTGAGCGGGTTTGGGAGGTATAAACTTTTGGGGACTCCACTAGGCTCAAATGAGCATCAGAGTTTTAAAGGCTCAAACTCGGAAATTTACGGATTTCATGGTTCGGTTAGTTCTGTTAAGTTACATTACTTCAACTAAACTCCTTTTTTTTTTAACCCTGGGAAATGTCAACCCTGGCAGTTTTATAAGTTTGCTTAAGAGTTCCGGCAGGCCGTAGTTTCTGGGTAATGGTTACCCTGCGATGCCTCATCAGTAAGCGGTATCTTACCTAATTACCTAGAAAATAATTCTAGAACATTCAACAGAGTTATGGTCCTCCTTGTCTGACGCACATTTTTCGCTCTTATTCGAGCGTGTATTTCGTGTTGGGATAGGATTTTTATGAGAGCTATGGTAATCTAGTTATAGCTCAACCCGCTTTAAGATTAAGATCTTATGATCGCTATTATTTTGTAGTTTTATAAAATTATAGACAAAAGAGGGTGATTTCGTTAGATTCTCAACATTTATGTGGGAAAAGTTTATTCATGAAATTGGAGCTTATCAGTATTCTGACGATATCTAAAGATTCAAGCATCTATCGCAAATGTTCATATTCATAAATAATATAGATTAAGTTACATAAATATTTATGGATCGTCTACAATTTTCTGAAGATAAAAATAACGCGTATCCATATAGCAAAGTGCTTTATATTTTTAATTGGAAACAGAAAAAAAGATTTCAAAATTTTCTGTACCCAAAGAAAGTATTAAACAATTTATACTAAACAGCCCAATTAAAAAAAATAGATCGAGAGAATAAGATAGTGTTTTTAGTTTCGCAATCGAAAAAAAAAAGATACAACGAATTCAAAATTATCTTACAAACTTACAAGTTTAATAATTAAAACTTTTTGATCATAATGACTCAAGAATCTATCATCAATTAACTTACATTTGTTCAAATAATAAAAAAAGTTTTTTTATTCTTGAGTTATGGTTATCAACTTAAAACAACTTATAACTTGATCTTAAAAACCTAAGTAAAGTTTTCCTTGATAAGTTTGGTGTAAAAATTAAGGTTTGATATTTAAGGTGTAGCAGAAAGGACTAGTTAAAATTTATGACGTGTCAAATTTTTAAAAGAAAAGTACAAACCAAAATACCGTATTAAGTTGTCTTTGATTTGGTTGCATGATATTACTAAACTTGCAGTTCACTAATTTGGTCAAATGGTGTTACCAAATCTGGCAATTCACATATTTGGTTTAACAGTGTTTGGTTTAATGCTCCGTCTTTCAGTTCAATCCAAACCAAAAACAAGTTTTTTCAGCTTGATCCAGAGAGGGTTTTTCTGTTTGAATCGGTAATTATTTTGCAGTTCTATTCAATCATATAATTTAATCCACCAATGGTCTTACAGCTGGGTATAGCAATGTTCGTTTAATTAGAATACATTTTAATTAGAACACAGTTCATAATTCCACAGCTGAAAATTTTATGTTTGAAAGTATGTGATATTTCAAATTGGAATGTAGAATATTGTAATTAAGGTGCATTTATTATTTAAATATGAATCACTGTGAATAAAACACAAATAAGTTGAACAACATACCTATCATAAATGTTGAGCTCAAGAAATATTTTGATCCTTGCATTTAGTAATAATTACCCCGTTTCTTACTGCGTTCTTACTGCGTGAAGTCTCTCGAGACTATAAAATCGTACATCTGAAGATCAACTCACACAGCAACATTGACAGCGGTCTTATGTTTATCTCTTACATGTTCACATTTAAGAGATTAACTTAAGTTTATCTCTTAAATGTGATATTAAGAGATAAACTAAGATTTTCAGTTTTTGGAAGTTTCTGCGTAATTTTTTAAACAACCGAAAGTCTAACATTTAAGCAGAATATATGTAATTTGCTTGATCGGGTTTTTGAAGGATACCAAAAGAGAAAGTCTTGTAAAAATTGAACTTATATATTATCGTTGTGAAGTAAAAACAATCTTTCAGAAGCCAATAACTTTTATTTTTAAAGTTTTATTTTCAAGACAAGGACAAGAAGAGCATTTGGCATTAAAAATCATATTTAATTTTTATTTTTTATTTTTAGAAGAATTCATATATATAAAACAATTTTGTTCTTCAATAGTGAAATAATAATAATTGACTTTATAATTAACTGAAATATTTTAAAGTTTGGTATTTTTATACTTCGCTTATTATATTTTTTAACAAAAAAGATATATTAAGTGAAGTTATAACGGAATAACCATTATATTATATTACTTTCTCTCTCAAAATGTATAAAATAGCTGGCATTTGTGGAAAAAATAGAAAACATGACCTTTTTTCCTAAATAATTTATTTAATTTTTATTGCAAACGAATCAATACATACCGCTACCTGTTTCCCAAATTTTTATCGACTCGTGTAATACTATTCAAGAAACTATGATCAGCAGACAAACTAAGAAAACATCATTGTAGGAATTACTGGACAGCAGCTATTTACCTTAAAAATCGGTACTGCAAATACAGGGCAAGTGTAAACCAGACAATCGCTCTTCCCTTCAAAAAACAATGCAGGGAATATCGGGCAAGTATAAACCAAAATATGCCCTTTTACTTTCAAAACATTAATATAGGGAGTACCATGCAAATTTTTACCAAGCAATGGCTCACACATTCTCGTTTTGTACTTGTTCCATTTGATTCGATTATTATTCATTGTAATTGCCTTTTATTTTTTGTAAACTTGGTAATGATTTCTCATTGATTATGTTGTCAAATAGTTCCGAGGCAAATATTTTTAAGGTTAAAATTAATTGTACGGTTTACACTTGTCTGGTACTCTCACTTATGTTTTTTATGTTAGGAAGCATTGCCTGGTATTCCTAACAATTTTCTTAACCTTACTTATATGAGATGTTAATTGAAAAAAAAATAAAAGAAATCCTTTTCTAATTATGAAGATATGAATAAAATTTATATATATATATATATATGTGTGTGTGTGTGTGTGTGTGTTGGGGGAAAATATTCATTCATAAGGTACCTTAGATGGAAGAATTGGTCTAAAACTTTAATTTCACTTATATGGTTATATAGGTTCATTAAACAATTAGAACTTTCCTTATCTTTGTCGAAAGTTTTTTTTTTCCAATTCCCAACCTGGGTAAACATTTGTCAATTTAGGCGCATAAGGGAAGATGTGTTGGCCACTCTTTCAGAGGCACCCTATTAGGCGAACGAACGTTCTCCCACAATAAAGAAAAATAGTACGGAGAATGAAAGAACATCCATGCCTTGTCCAGGATTTGAGCCCAGGACCTTTCAGATGCAAGGCCAATTCCGGTCGGCACAGTCCGGTCGGCTCCTTGTGGGAAGTTGTGTGACGGAAAGAACCGTTTTAATAAGATTTTCCGAAACTTTTTTTTTTAGTTTTGTACTTATTAACGTGGACCTTAAAGTCCAAGAGAGGCAAGTTTACTTTATTAATAATGTAGTCATTTTTTCCCCTTGAAATAATTTTGTTTAAAATTAATTTTTAAATTAAATTGCAGCTATTGCTGAACTTAGTAACTAAAAGGGTTAAGGTTGCGCAAAATGAAACTGCTATTATATTTTCTAACACTGCAGTGGTTCCTAAAATGTTCTGAATTCAGGAAAGAGTTGTGAAGGCTCAGGCGATAGAGCGTTCATCTTTCAATAAGGTGAACCGAGTTCGAATTCCAGCGATGGTTGGTTGATACGAATTCCGCACTCGGCTCACATCGACCATAGTGCTGACGTAACATATTCTCGGTGGTAGACGGATCATGGGTTAGAGCCCACTTGCAGTCAGGATAACCATGGAAGGTTTTCGTGGTTCTCCTCTCCAAGTTACGCAAATGCGGGTTAGTTCCATCAAAAAGTCCTCCACGAAGGCAAATTTTTCCCACTATTTGATCCAAGAGTTTCCTTGTCTTCTGTCTTGGGTTCAAAGTTACAAGGCTATTGATTTGAATATTTGTAGTCGCAAACCCAAAATTGCGTTGGCTGTTTAATGAATTTATAAAATAAAATAAATAAAATCAGGAAGAATGCTTTTGGAGCCATTTTATACTGACAAAAGTAAATAACGTTGTCTTTAAGAGTCATTATGCCATCATCAACGCTAAAATTTTGCATGGAATAATATAGTTAATTACTCACCCTTCTTAATTACTTTATAATGATTACTTAATCATTTGTCTAAGTAATCATTTACCACGCCAAGAACTGGCGCCAACAAATATTTAACGATTCTCTGAAGAAAAAAAAGTTCAGTTCCAGTAAATTATTTAGCAAAATGAATATGAAAAGCCCCATTACAGTTTTCGCTTGGTGGATATATTATTGAGCCACCATACCATATTAGAAATTTGTTCTTTTATGATTTATAAACAATAAATTCATTAAAAAAGATAACGATCCGGGGAGAGCGGATAATGTTACTCCGCAAAATTTTTTCAAATTTGTTACTGTGTAGAAATTTTTAATGGAATATATATTCTTTTATATTTTCATAACACAATTCAACTCTTAGGGAAATAGATTGGAAAACAAATCGTTAAAAGATTTCAGAAAAGCAGTTTTACTCTGAAGAATATTAATGCAGAATTTAAATAAGAATAAAACTTTGTTTTTGTCTTTTTTGTTTCTAAAAAAATAACTGCACCATTCAGTTTTTAAGTGATTATCGATAATGCATTTCAAGAATTGGGGAGAGGGGGACTTAAAAGAAGAACAAAACAAAGCATCTTAAAACAAAAATATAAAAACAAACATTTAAAATTTCAAAATAGGAAATTATACCGTTGCAAAGATTGCATGCAAAACAATCCACAGAACATTTGTGTTTAAAAAATAAGAAGGGGTGGTACAGATACAGGCAAAACCACATCAGCAGTAAAAAAAAAGAATGTTTTGAATTGTCTGTTAAGGCAAAGGCTCAACTCTTTCAAAAGTAGAGGCATTTCATTTGCGAAGAAGTTGGAAAGGGATGTGAGAGTGCGGGACAATGTCTTGCGGAGAAGGGGGAGGGACAGTCTTGTGCAGAGGGGGTCGAGAGAAAAGGATTTGAGAGAAGATGCCTTTTCTGTTTTGCTAAACGGGGTGCATCACTTTAAATTTGCCAATTTCGAATACATTAGGCTTAATTTGTCTCGGCTGCTGAAGTAGATGCTGTCAAGAACTGCTGGTTCCATAAGACAGGAAGCTGTCTCATCTCTTCCGGGACAACCCACCCCTCCCACTTTTGCAGTTAACTGATGGCTTTTTAATGCCACCTGCACAGGGGCTAAGCGCCCCTTTCCTTTTCTTACCCGCCCGGCATTTTCTGTCATCCGCACGCAAGGCATCTGAGACCTCTTTTGCTAGCCGCTTAGGTGGATGGGGCTTTGGCCAAGGGATGGGTTGCTACAAAAGAACTTTGAAATAAAATTTCAACTTTCAGTAGCCAAGTTTGTCGCCAAGTTAAAGCGAATAGTCGTCGTTTTTTAAACCGAGATTTTATACGAAATTTTCATTGCAGTCATTTCTTGGATTATGCGACAGATTAAATTTAGCAATAATTCGATATATTTTTTCATACAGCGTTATTTCATAATATCCAGTAGGGTTTAACACTAAGGAAATATTTTTTTGATTTTCAAAATTTTGATTCGATGAAAAGGTATCACTGAAATGAACGAAATTTTGTTAATTCAGAATTAAAATGTTAAAATTAACTAAAATGAGCCTTTAATATTCATTTTTCAAAGGGGAAGGAAAAAAGCAAAAATTTAAAAGTGTAAAAATAGTACACATTTTAGTTTCCTAGTTTAAAAATGTAAGTTTAGAGTGTAAAATAATAATAAAATATTTTTTTTTAACAGCAGGCACTGAACTTATCTTTCTTTGTCGTGGAAGGGGCTGCCAGTGTTGCTTATTTTGTTGATCCCTGATGTGATCCCCTTGTGACCCACGCCACACTGTCAGAGAAACCCGTTCATAAGGTGAGCCACATTCACACCCAACAAAGAAACATGCATGCCCTGAGAGGGATTCGAACCCGCAACCATTGGCTCAGCAGTCAAGCACGCTAACCGCTCGGTCACCTAGCAAGCAATAAAAAATTGATGAGTATGAGAAAATGAACACTGATTAAAATGTATATTTAAGAAAATGGACAGAGTTATACAAGAAATTAAATGTAGTTATTTAAGAAAATGGACACAGTTATTTAAAAAAAAAAGGCTAACATAGCTTTTGATTCCGTCATTATAAACCATCATTCTTACGAGTATTGTTTTTAGAAGCAAAGACCAAATTTATTTGGATTTATTAGAAAACAGTATTAATAAATTTGTAAAGTCATCCATATACAAAAAACATTGCAGTGCACTAAAAACGAAAAAAAGAGAAAATGTAACACCCTGATAAGTTCTGATCACGTTTTGATGTAAATTTCACATATTAGAACTTAAGGGTTCAAGGACCCGATCACATATATGTGATCATTCGACTCTCCCGTCACGGCCTACGATATCAAATATAAAACGAGTCTTTCAGAATCTTGTAACCAAAGCACATACGGACCTGATCCCAATACGGTACCCTCGTATTGTATTTCGTATTAGTAAGCATGCGTACTAATACGAGATGCAATACGAGGCACAATGCAATGCCCAAGGCAATACGAAACAAACGTATGCACTTCCTATAAACTCCGAGCGTGTATGTCTGGAGAAGCGCTTTTTTCTCTTTCTGTCGGTCCGGAAGCCTTAAATATGCTAATTAATTAGTGAAAAGGATAATTAATTGGTGGTGATTTTACGAAAACAAACACAACATTCTTTCTCTGAATAAATATACACATTTTTTTTCGACGGCTTTCGATTCATGGTCTTCGAAAAGAGGCGAATAACTATAGTTAAAGAACTCTAATGTAATGCAAATTAAAACTAAATAAATTAACAAGAACGAAAAGAAAATATTTAAAACTCGCCAAGAAAGCGAGGGGATTGCTAATAGGGTAGCCCCGATCTATAATGGTAATTTAATGGGGCATCTTCTTGAATGCGGCTTACGTCAAAATTAAATTTTCATTTCTCCTCGTCTATAACATTTGTAAAAGTTTTGAGAAGTGAAAAGAGAAACACTTTTGTTATATCCGTCTTCAGATGGGAGTAGGGGGAGGGCGGCGGTCCAATATCCCAGTCCAAATCCTGGGATCTTTTTGAATCTATTTTTTTAAAGTTATCGGCGAGGATTCATCCCATTTTTGAGCAGTAAAAAATTTAAGGATTTTCATTTAACAACTTTAAAGATACATGCCGAAGAAAAAGATTAGTGAGCTTTTCTTGAATTTATAAAAAGCAATGCTTATTTCTTTTGATTTGTTTACTAGGAGGCTAAGCCCCCTGTTCATTGCCGCTCACCAACCCAGATAATTGCTTCACAATTATTGTTATTTCTTGGCAGAAAATAGTTTTTCTACCAATGTTAATATTGTTCACTTAATATATAATTACTAAAATGGAATTCTGTTTTGTCCCTCCACTTTCCGCATTCAAATATTATTATATAATATAAATATTCATCTATTATAAGTATATTATCTATTACAAATATATTATCTATTATAAGTATATTATCTATTATAAATATATTGTCTATTATAAATCTTTTAAATATTTAGATCTATGGGTGAGCAGAAGTATTTTTTCTAACTAATCTTTTTTGAAAAATAACATTTATATTGTTATACCATTATATTGCTTAAACAAATTTGATGAACTCACAGCCGTAATTTAATATTTTCACTTACCAAGCGGGTGAATATATTAAATAAAATTTTTGCTTGCATCTCATTGTGCTTGAAGTTGATCGGTAAGTTCTAAATCAGTTAACAGATCTCTTTAACTGTGACTAATAACAGTATATTAATGTTGTTTACACAAAAATGATAATTGCAAAACGGTAAATAAGATTAGACCACCTTCCTAGATAGCTTTATCTTTAAATGTAGCGCAGAATTACATAATAATAATAGTAATAATAAAAAAAAATTATCTTAGTTTTAAACTCTGGAATTAAAAGCATAATTACAGCAGTACAGGAAAATAACTTTAAATTAGAAACACAAAAATATTTACAGAAAAACAATTCGCGATCGCAGCGAACTATAGGGGGCGTTGTTGTATGAGACGAATACTTGCGATTTCTATATGAACAGTCACTCAGTTACTTTAGAGACGTCTTTAATGTAGCGTGTAGCATTGCAACGTTCCTTCTTTATTGTGGCTTATTAAATTTAAAAAAGAAAAATGTTTGATATTCTTTCTTATGCAAGCGCAAATTAAAATGGTATCTCTTTTTTTTTTTTTTATAGAGAGAAGGAACATCCAAAGGACATCGGAAAAATATTTGTACATAAACAGAAAAAAAATATGTATATTCTTATAAGAATTAAAACCTACTGCCCGAGAAATAGTTTAGCTAAATTTAATGATATAACATGAAAAGCCTATTTAAACTTTCCGTAGTTTTAAGAACCATATTACTTCAAAAATTAAAATGAACAAAAAGTGTACATATGCCACATAATTTTATAAAATTCAATTTTGTAAAAAAAAGTTTTTAAACAAAAATTTTTATCAAAAAATTTTAAGTTTCAATAAAAAACATTATTTAGAAACTAAAAAACGTAAAATAAAGAATGCTTACGAAAAAAAAAAGAAAGAAAAAAACAATTCTTTTTTGACGCCATTTTTTAGCGCTACGAAAATTCGTCTTTGGGATTTGCCAAAAACAAAACAAGATGCAATTTTACTTTTTCAGGAGCGAAATATTTCACCAAAAAAACGAAAACGAACCAATTCTCATGACATACAATTTTATTATGGTAAACGTACGTTTTGGAAATGTAATTTCATTTGGAATCTTATTTATTAGAGTTCATTTGGCGACGAAAGAAAATAGAGATTGTTTTGAATCTATCTCTATATCGGCCCATTTTCCAAATAAATTTCGATTAACTACTTTGATTTTAAATAAAGTGTTTTGAATTTTGAAAGTGTTTTGATTTTAAATAAAGTGTTTTATTTTATGATTTGTCACAAAAATTTTAGGTGTAGATTGGCGGCACTTAAAAACAGCCAAATCTGTAATTGCGGTGGTGTTAATACGTAAGTACCGAAATTTTATTCCATACTTTTCTGAATCATATTACTTCAAACATTAGAATATGCAAGAACTATGCATAAACACCATTTATATCATTTAATTTTTCAAAACAATTATTTTAACTACAAATTTTATCAAAAAATTATAAAGTAAAAAACGTAAAATAAAGAATTCTTAGGGAAAAAAAAAAAAAAATCGATTTTAGAAATTCCTCATATTGAAATAAAAAACTTCCATATTGTTTCTTTTTTTTATTCTTTTAGATCTTAACCAGACGTAAAAAATCATTCTGTAGAGAACTATCATCAAATAATAAATAAAAAAAATTTACAAGAAAATTTTTTATTATAAAAATCATAACACTTACCTGATTTATAAATCTGGAGAATTCCAAAATGAAATGTTCTTCGTTTCAAAATTTTATTTTCAATAGATTATCTCTTCATTACTTTTAGAGAATATATCACACAGCATAATTTTATAATCGTAAGATCTCGATATGAATTTTAATATGTAGCTTTAAAACAGAATAGCTAAATTCTAGTTCAAATTATTCTTTCAAAACTAAAAAATACTACCAAGAAAACGATAAAAATGTATTAATAATCAGCACAAATGATACTATTTCAAGTAATACGGATGATACTTTATTGTTGTTTTCTGAATTATGTAGATACAGAAATATATACTATTCTATAAAGAAGAAGAATATTCTCTAACTATTACAGCTCTGTACGTTCACATTTATTCATAGGAATGAAGAAAGCAATGCTGACTTCACTTTAATTTGTAATGAATTGAAGACAGCAGAAATGTATATTACCGTAATACACACATCTGAACAGTATGCAATACCGAAGTCGGAAGTTATCAGATGCAAGTTTGTTGATCATAGAAGTTAAAAACTGAGGAATTTTTCTTCAAATGTTTGGCGTGTTCTGTTTCTGAGAGATTTACCAATATTCTGGAGAGTTCTTTCAAGTTCTTCGCCCATTTCCCTAGGGAAATTTTGCTTCGTATTTGCCGCTAAGAAAATGGCGTCTGATTCTGCCAATGATTTTGATGGAACTAAATAAATTAATGTCTGATATTTTCAGGCTCTCGCTAGATGGCGTACTCGAGCGTTGCGATCGCGAATACCTTTAAGACTCTTATTAATTTTATGCTGATAACAATCAAAACAATATGGAAATGAATGAGGAAAAACTGGATCCTACCATGTGATTTTCCGGCCAATAAAAATGCGCGACAACAATGGAAAACTGAGACACCATAAATTGATTTTTATATATAGTAAGATATGTAAACTGTAGAAATATTGTTTTATTAATAATCAAAATTAATAATAATTGTTGAATCCAGTAAAAATTCTAAAAACACTAATTCTCATTAAGAAAACATTAAAACATTTTTAAACATTTTTCAAATATAGTTGGCTTAATACATTAATAATATTACTGCACTTAATTTTATAAAATCATTATAAGCTCTATTTAAAACTTCAACTTTTGATTAATAATAAATACCTACTTCTATAGTCTTTATTTATGAGTAGTAAAAAGTTTGAGGATTTTCATTTTACAACTATGCCAAAGGAAAAGATTACTGTACTATTCTTAGAAATTAAGGGGGGGGGGAGAACTTTCATTTATTTTGTTTTGTTAGTGCGTAGACAGTAAAAGCATATATTTATTATTAATCGAAAGTTGAAATTTTTATTTAAATTAAGAATGGTTTCTAACATCAAAAGCAGTGATATTAATGATGCATTAAAGCAATTGCGTTTTAAATTGTGTCTTAAAGATAGATACATGACAAAGAAAAAGAACAGTGAACATTTCTTGGAATTATAAATAGAAACATTCATCTTCGTATGTTAGTTTATATGTAGACTGTCGAAATATTGTTTTATTAATAATCAAAATTTAAAGTTTTTATTAAATTTTATACATTTTATAAAATTTAAAGCAAAATGTCGACGTTAAACCAACTACGTTTTAAAATGCATAAAAATGAAAGATTTTTTTTATCGTTTTGAATATTGTTGTATTATGTGTTTCTAGCGGGAAAGAAATTACTGAATTGAAGGAATTTTCTTAAATATGTATTTGAAATTTATAAACACATATTGACTATCTCGCATATATTCATACTTACATTCTTTATGATTCAATAAATTTTTCTTTATTCCATAAACTAAAATATTTTATTCGGAATTTTGTAAAATGTTTAAGGATTTTCCTTTATTAACTTAACTTTAAAGATACATATCGAAGAAAAGGATTAATGAGCTTAGAATTATGAAAATAAACGTTTCTTTCTTTCGTTTGGTTTATTTTGAGATTTTTAGAAACATAGTTTTATTTGTAATCAGAAGTTAAAATTTTTTAGAATTAATAATAATTTCATAAAATTAAAACTACATCGCTGGTTTAGAGAAGGAAATTGCTAAGCACTGTAGTGTGGAGATCTTTGCTGATGATGTCATAGTGTGGCATTCAGGCGCAATAATAAGGGATATTGAGCTCAGCCTGAATCGTGCTATGGAGGAAGCCAAACACCACAAACTGATTTTTAAAACTTCGAAATCAGTAGCAACCTTCTTCACTACAAATAGAAAGTTTTCAATTACCAACCTAAAATTTTCATAAATGATAATCAACTTAGTTGTGCCAAAAATGCTAAATATCTTGGTTACACTTTAGATCAAGAAATAACAAGCAATAAACATATTGAGAGTCAGGTGGCCAAAGCCAGAAAGAGACTTAACATCTTAAAGTTTATATCTGGTAGAGACTGAGGAGCTGGGGACAGTACCATGCGAGCTACATATATTTCCCTTGTCCGACCGATTCTGAAGTATGGCTTCCCGATTTTCTCCTGTGCTTCCAACTCTAATCTTTGTAAACTTGAAGGCGTGCAGCAAAGTGCAGCTAGAGTTATTACCGGTCTTAGGCATTGCTGTCCAAATGACATAGTGCTTTTTGAGAGCAACTTACCATCACTTTCAATGAGAAGAACTTATCTTTTAACAAAATATTATAATAAGCTTTACAGTTTTGGCGAGCAGCATAGAACCTCCATCTATCTTCAGAATTGGACTGATTATCGGTGTTTGAGGAAACACAGCCCATTCTCCTCTGCGAAATCTCTGGACTTGCTTTCTTCTGATGTGGAGCCCCATTCTTTGAGCAACCATAGCTGAGGACTCGGACTGTATGGAATGCACTTTCACGAGGAACTCTTGACTAGTGTGACGAAAAACTCTGAGCTCCCAGACCTCGTCAGAGGCCTGGCCATGGAGACTATCCAGAATATTCCCCGTGCTTCCCATAAAATATACACAGATGGTAGCAGAGGTGAGGGGGGAATTTCCGGTAGTGGACTATATACTTCAACTCCTACGGATGCTATTGAATACAAGATCAAAAATCCCAACAACAGTTCAGTTTTTAGGTCTGAGCTTATTGCTGTCAGAAAGGGCTTGCAATTCGCTGCTCGGGCAGATCATTTTCAAGACATTTGGATATTGCCTGATAGTCGGGCATCAATCCAGCATATCTCTAATTGGGATATTATCGGAGATCAGACCAGCTTTGATATTTTAGACCTAATTGACAGGCTTTCATCCAACCATTCTATACATTTCCAGTGGATTCCTTCACATGTTTGGGTCGATGGGAATGAGAGGGCTGATTTTCTGGCCAAATCCGCTGCCGAAGAAGACACTGATCATTCAGGGAAGCTTACCTTTAGTGAAATTTCTTCCCTGGCAAAACTGAAATTAAACAAGACCACAAGAACTCCTCCCAACCACTCTTGGTATTTTGCAAAAAAACCGGGAGAATATTTCAATCGTAGACCGAGAGCCCATCAAACTGCCTTTTCACGCTTCTTGAGTGGCTACACTAGATCCCTTACTTTCAACGGGGGCCAAAAAACTTATCCTGAATGCAATGTTGCCAGGTGCTGATAACCGTTCACCCTCAGATGGCGTTGTAAAATCCCCTAAAAATTTTAAGAGAACCCCAAAATTTTTAACTTAATGTCTAAGTATTAAAGAATAGTACAAAAATTAAATAATGTATAGAAAACGTTGCTTTAATACTTTTTAATATTTTATTATCAACAAATTAATCTTTTTTACATTTCAATCGTTACATTATCTTTAATTTCTACTAAATTATTTAAGATTTTTTTTTCAATACTTTTTGACTTGCACATTTTTTCATAAATATTTTATTATCAACGATATAGTCTTTTTAATATTTTAATTCTAACATTATGCTAAAATTTTTGATAAAATATTCAGCATATTTTCATCAATACTTTCTGATTTGTATATGTTTTCGCTTTTAAACATTTTTAACATAGAAGAAGTAGGTACAAAATCCTTTACCCTTAAACCTTTAAACTACTTTTCGTGTTCCCAATCTTTCTTGTACTTTTGTACGTACTTCTTTTTTTTCTTTAACCTTTAACATTATTTTTAAACCATGCACATTAAAAATTTTAAATAATTTGAATTCAAATACTTCAAATGTACAGGTTGATCGAGCTAAGTATTAACCTACTACATTCAACAAAGGGGTTTAAGTTCTAAAATTAAATCTTTATCTTTTTGTTTTGGTTTAACATATTGATTTTCATATCACTATCTCACACATTCAGTTATAGAATTTGATATTAGAACGTAACCAAAAAGAAACTAGCGAAAGTCACAAATAACCCTAAAACAAACCCCTAAAAACAAGTTCCCCTAAAATACCCACTGAAGATAAAAAAGTCCCCCTAAATTTAGGGGGGAAACCCCTAATCTGGCAACACTGGCCATTGGTGCTCGACAGACATGGCCTCTCCTGCGCATATTGTGACTTGTTTGGGGTTCAGTAAAGATGAGGTCCTGCAAGACTCTTGTCTTTTTATGGATTTTTGGAGGTGTTCGGATTCATGGGAGTCGTCTATCGCTGCTAGACAATTCCGAGATTAGCAACAACATAAAACTAAAAGCAATAATATTTATGTATTAATTCCAAATGAGATTTAAAATGTATCTAAAGACACATGTTTAAGGAAAAGATCAGTGAGCTTTCGTAAGAATTTTCTAAAGGGATTTTTTTAAATTTTTTTTATTGAGACTTTAAAAAACTGTTTATCTATACATAATAATAAACGCGGCTGTGTGTGTGTCTGTAATCACAATATATCGCCCCAGAAGTCTCGCCCAAGCACGAAACTCGGCACATAATTGTGTTTTGACATAATGAAGAAGTATTTTTTTTCTTTTTCAAAAATTTGGATTAGTTTTTTAGTTATCAGTCATTTTGTAAGAAAATCTATGCTTTTTCGTCTTCAAAGAGCCATATTCAAAAAACAATTAAAAAATGCATATACTTTTCTCCACTCTTATAAATGTATGCTAATGCGAACCTTACAATTGAAATATTAATTTTCGACAACTTAAACCAATAATATACGAAGGAATTAATAATTTAATTGTAAGGTTCGCATTAGTTTATATTTATTAAAGTGGAGAAAAGTTTAACTTTTGTATTAAAAATGTGGCAACATATTCGATACGAAAATAGAACGCTTCGCTTTGATATATTTGTCGCTGTTCATAATTGTTATAATAAGTTTTTCTTCTTCTTTCCACGCTCTATTTTTTTTTCTTAAGCGAAGACGATAATTTTTGTCGCGATATAGAAATAGAAATTGATACCATAAAAAATTATATAGAAATAGAAATTGATACCATAAAAAATTAATTCGTTTTCGTGTTCTTTTCATGTATTTAGCATTTTAGTTGTTTTTTCTTAAGCGTTGTAGCTATAATATATAAAATAGGAATTTAATTGTTTTTGACGGAACGATCACACTTATCTTGGATCTCTTTGGTTTTTCTATTCTTTATTTTAACAGTTTTTATTAAATGTAATTAGTTATTTTCAGAAAGTTTCAGTTTGCAGGTAAGCACTTAGATTTTAATATTGAAGTTTCATGATTTGCTTTCATAGTAATTGTTGTTTTAAAGTATTCGCTGACTTCTTAAAATTCCGATTACTGACATGGCAGAACCGCCTTCCAAAAAACTTTGTATTTTGTCAAAGAAAAAGATATTAAGAGATTCTCAAAGAAGAAGAAGGGCCCAAGAAACGTCTGTGGAACGTCAAAGAAGGATGGAACATGACCGAATTTCGACAAGCAATTCTAGAGCCCAAGAAGTATCAGAGAAACGTCAAAGAAGATTAGAAGAGGATCGTGTCTCAACTAGCAGTGCTAGGGCCCGAGAAACACCTGAGGAACGTCAAAGAAGATTGGAAGAGGTTCGTGTCTCAATTAGAAGTGCTAGGGTCCGAGAAACACCTGAGAAACGTCAAAGAAGATTGGAAGAGGATCGTGTCTCTACTAGCAGTGCTAGGGCCCAAGAAACATCTGAAGAACGCGGAAGAAGAATTGTCCACTAATCTTCAGATTTCCTGCTATGTTTTAAGAAACTTTATTTGTGAAAACCTTTAGCGTGGCGGACAGCTGGCCGCCTTAAGCGGCTAGTTAGTAATAAGAATTAAAGCTTTTGTAGGCCAGTTCCTACCAGTCTACCTTTTCAAAATGTTTCCTCAAGAGATGCATTTGTGAACTTTTCTAAGAAATGCCAAAAAGGAACGTTCATTTATTTAGTTTTCTTTATAAGTAAACTTCAGAAATAAATATTTATTAGCAATCGAAAGTAATTTTTTTATTAGAGTTAATATTGATTTTATAAAATTAAAACCATTAACATTTAGGTTTTAACCCAAATGAGATTTAAAATATATTTAAAAATACATGTTTAAGGAAAATATCAGAATTATCTAAAGTGTTTTTTTTATAATGAGACTTTATATAAAACTGTTTATTAGCAAAATAAATTTAAGCTTTTGTTGGGGTTTGTAAACATTTTATGAAATTAAAAGTAGTAATATAATCGATGTATCAAAACAACTACGTTTAAAATGTATCAAAAGATGCATGCCAGAGAAAACAGTTAGTGAACCTTTCTTACAATTGTAAAAAGAAATGTTTGTTCCTTTTCTTTTGTTCATATTGAGATTTTTAGAAACATAGTTACATTTGTAATCAAAACATAAACATTTGTTGTAATTAATAACGATAACATAAAATTAAAGACATTAATATTCATTTATTAAACCAACTAAGATATAAAATATTTCTGAAGATTCGTGTTTAAGGAAAAGACTAGTGGACTTTCATTAGAATTATCTAAAGTGTTTTTTTTATTTTTTTATTTTTTATTTTGAGACTTTACAAAACTTTTTATTAGCAATGAAAAATTAAAACCTTTGTAGGCATATATGAAAGCCTATAAGCATTTTATGAAATTAAACGCTGTGATATTATAGATGCATTAAAGCAACTTCGTTTTATAATGTATCAAAAGATGCATGTCAGAGAAAACAGTTAGTGAACTTTTCTTAGAATTATGAAACGGAACGTACAGTTATTTTATTTTGTTTACAAGTAAATTTTAGAAATAAATATTTATCAGTTATCTCAAGTTAATTTCTATTACAGTTAAATAATGATTTTATAAAATTAAAAGCATTAATATTTTCGTTTCAAACCGTTCAAGATTTAAAATTTATCTAAGGATACACGTTTGAGGAAAAGATGAGTGAACTTAACTAAGAATTATCTAAAGTGCTTTTTTTCTTTTTCTTTCTTAATATTGAGATTTTAGAGAACTGCTTATCAGAAATAAAAATTAAAGCTTTTGTAGGTGTTTATAACTATTGTATGAAATTAAAATGAGTAATATTATCGATGTATTAAAACAACCATGCCGTAAAATCTTTTAAAAGGTACATGTTGAAGAAAACGGTAAGTGAACTTTTCCTAGAAATCCAGAAAAGTAACGCTCATATATTTAGTTTAGTTTATAAGTAAACTTTTGAAATAAATATTTATTAGTAATCAAAAGTTAATGTTTTTATTGGAGTTAACAATAATTTTATAAAATTAAAGCATTAATATTTATGTATTAAACTAAGCGAGATTTAAAATGTATTTAAAGATACTTGTTTATGGAAAATTTCAGAATTATCTTAAGTGTTTTTTCTTCATAATGAAACTTTAGAGTACAGTGTTTTGGCTACAAAAATTGTAACTTTTGTTGGGGTTTATAATCATTGTATGAAATTAAAGTCAGTAATATAAACCATCTAAGATTTAAAATGTATCGAAATATATATTTTTAAGGAAAAGATCAGGGAACTTTTCTAAAGCATATTAAGAAATTAAAGTCAGTAATATTATCGATGTATGCAAACAACTACGTTTTCAAATGTATCAAAAGATGCATGTCGAAGAAAACGGTTAGTGAACGTTTCTTAGAAATATAAAAAAGATACGTTCATTTATTTTGTTTTGTTTATAAGTAAACTTAAGAAATAAATTTTTATTCATAATCAAAAGTTAATTGTTTTATTAGAGTTAATGAAAAGCAGTAGCTTGGTTATCCATGTATTAAACTAATTACGTTTTCAAGTATATAAAATATTTCTTAAATATTTTGAGAATCATACCGATATTTTTAATTCCTTTTAACAAAAAGTACATAAATAAACTGAAGTATTTATTTAAAAAGGTTATTTTGAATATATAAACACAGATTAATTCTATTATGTCTAACTCATGCATACATATTTTAAAATTAAGTAAATTTTTCTGGATTAAAAAAAGGAAATTACTTTATTTGAAATTTATATCTTTCATTATCGTTGGCATACTATGTATTGAGCTGTCATGATTTTAATTCTAAATATTATTCAATAAATATAAAATAAGGGTGATTCTAAATATTTCGTATCTAAAAATAATAATTTTTCTGGAGAAATGTAAATGCGATTTAATATAGTATAATTAAATTATTTTAAGTATGATTGTTCTGCATACAATTGTGTTGAAATTAAATTTTAAGTATATGCTTCAAATTTATTGAAAATATTTTTATAGTGTTATTGTATAAATAAGGTGAACAATGTGTTTCTTAATTAAAAATCAAACTCGTTTGCATAAAATCGGTTTAAGACGCGTATTAAAAAACTACTTGTTTAGAAGAGAAACCTTATTAGCGCTTGTGTTCATAATTTAAATTCGTAATTTATATACATAGTAAAAAAAAACTTTTATGAAATCTCTTTTAATATTGTATGAACAAACAGATGTTTCAAGCGTTAAATGTATTGTTTTAAATAAGATAATACAATTCTATAACTTTTCAAAGCCTTTGTTTGTATAGATGTTCTTAAATAAATGTTATACACAATTTGTTTTCGAAATTATTTTACAGAATATGCTATACTTCAAACGTAAATTCTTGAGAAAAAAATCGTGCCTTGGAAATAATTTATTGAACAAATAATGAGTTCCTTAAAATTAATTTAAAAATGTTATATTTGCTTTTAAAAATAAACGTTACACAAAAAAGATAAAAATTTATAATAATGTTACGAAAACTAAATCCAAATTAATGAGAATACAAAGAATTATAATCAGTAAACGGGTTGCAAGGTAGAAACAAAAAAACAAAAGGACGAATTGTAGGGGGAAAAAATTTCTAATCGCAAACAAATATTCTTTCAAAATCCCAATTATTTCAGTTTTCAAATCTCATTTTATTTTCCATTTTAATTTTGCTAAAAGTTTTATTTCTTGTTACTGAAGGCTTGATTAAAAGATAATGAAACGTATCAACCGAGAAGAATTTTAGAATTAATTTTTTTGCCCATTCTTTCTTTCTTTCTTAAAACATTTAAATTCAATCAAGTTCCCAATCAACTAAAGAAAGATGGAAGATTCAAAGTCAACAATTAATTTTCTAACTCGTTTGTAATTAGAACCAAAAATAAAGATTGTTTGGAAAATTGATTGGAATAAGAGTACGTTTAAAAAAGCAATTAAATTCCACCAATAGAAAGAATAAAAACGCCTGTTATCATCTTTACAAATTCCAATAAAATATTTTATTCTATTACTTATTATTATTTTACTCCGCTTGTTTCTGGATTTGAAATTTTATTTTTTTTCAACTTGGCATTCCTATTGCTGGTCGCCAAGTAACAGTTTATGTATTCGAGATCGAAAATAAATTACTTTAGAACACAGCGCGCAATACATTCCAGAACATATATTTGCATTAGTGAGGAATTCGTATCAATAGAATTAACCATTCGTTCTTCCAATCAAAGAAAATTGTTCTTTTCTTGTTCGTTTGGAGGGTAGTAAGAAAGGAATTTTCAATTCGTAATGAAGAAGTCGGGAAAGAAAAGTTTCTCGCCATTTTTAATGGAATAATGTCAATCACTTTTGTTAATTTGTCCTGATATCGTCTGCTTTTCTGATCACCGTTACTTCTTTGTCTTCGAGGTGATTAAGAAACCGATCTCTTAATCACAAAAGTTGTAGCATTTTTGGTACTTTTATTTCCAGCTGTCAAAGAACGAAAAATTCTTAGAGGTAACATTCTTTCTTGAATTAGGAAAACATTTGCATAGTTGCTGAGAAAGAAAGGGAAACGGTTGAAAAAATCGTGTATTATTTAAAAACCTTTGAAGAGAATATCGATTAAACTTTTAAATTGATTCACGGATATATATTTTTTAATTTACTTATTCTGTAAACATTCATGCAAAAGAGAAAGATGGTTATATTTTCGATTGTGATTCTTTTTTACTGAAAGATTTAAAAACTTAGAGGTTAAAATAGTGGGCAAAAGTAACGATCGCCACTAGGTACAGGGCGATTAAATATAACAAATGGTGATTAAGAGTTCGTCTGCCAGTCGTCATCACTTTTTTTTGTTGTTGTCGAAAATGTATCTTATGTTCACTTTCGACATTTATTGTTATTTTTTTTTAATAAATATAGAATTAATACGCATATTTTAACTTATTGCGAAAATTGATTCCTTTCCCCTTTGTTTCCGTAAATTTCTCTTCATTTTAGAAATGAATATTGTAATGTTATTCTGAGAAATGTTTCAAACTATATTCTTCGCATTATTATCTCAACATTTTGTTTAATCTCTTAAAATTTTCAATTTTTTGAAAAAGTGACCGCATTTTATAAAAAGCTCAAAACGTCGGAAATGTTTCTAAAAATATTCATTTCATTGTCTTTTCCGTTTATTACATAGCGTCATAAGTCAGACGTTTTGAAATGTCGTGCAAATGTAGTGAAGTTTTTTTAATTTTTTTATATTTTTTTAAATTATTTCCAATGAGCAGCACAATCAGTGTTCCCGATGAGCAGACCTAGTGCGTTCTCAAGAAGTGGTATCTACTCTTTCAGTGGCCACCACAATGGGTGAGATACCGTTGGCCATGTTAATTTGGACGTCTAGTTTCTGCCACACTAGATGGCAGCACCGAGACTCTATTTGGATGCTAAAGGTGTAGTGAAGTAATATTCAACGAATATCATAAGTAATACTCTTGTATTATTAAAAAAAAAAAAAAAATAAATAACATTCCAAGATAATATTCTTCAAGCACCGATTTGTAATAAGTACATAAACCTAGGAAGCTTCCTAACTGGTTAATATCCAATGGTTGGTGCCATTCCTCCGTAGTTTTTGTTTTCTGAGGATAATTCGGTAGAAATAATATGCCCAAGATATACAACTTTTCGGCGAAATAGAGAACACTTTTAGACATTAATTTAAGGTTAGCTTGGCGCAAAAGTTAAAGCACTTTTCTCAGGTTGTTCAAATGTTCTTCAAAGTTTTTTTCCTACAGTAGTTACATAATCTGAGTAGACCAAGCAAATCTCGTATGAAAGTCTTCTTAAAACGTTAGACGTTTGAATTTGCCGACGCATTGCACAATTCGAAATACGGCGCTTAAAATTGACCTTGACCGGTGGAGTCCAATCTTTATCACTGGGAAACAACTCAACCTGTAAGTAACTACTTTTTATATCTAATGTTTAAAACCACTCATTACCAGCAAGAGCATACAGTGCATCATCTATTCTCGGGCATGGATTACTATTTTTTTTGTATTGTTACCGCACTGAAAAAAGAACGCAAAATCTTGTAGTTTATACTAAAACTACTGCCGACGGCCGTGGATTACATGATGGTTCTAAGATGTTTGTTTTTTTCCATTTTCCGAAATAACTTAACAATTTCTCTTTCGGTGAATGGAGGTCTTCTTGGCCTCTGTTTAATCGGATTTTGTGTTCCAACTTCAATCATTTGTTGGGTTATTTTCGTGCCACCACCATCTATCGCAGAACTTGAAAATACGTTCACATTTTCCTTTCAAACTTTGTCAACAATTTTCTTCTGTCTTCCATTGATGCAAAATTTGTTCAAATAAATCTTCTTTATTAGAAGATGTTCTTCTATCAAAAACTTGATTTATACTTGTAATCGTTTCACACGAGGAGATTTCTTTGTTTTTTTTCTTTTTTTCTTTACAGATTTTCTACTCGTATTGCTTTTGAAAGATATACTAGCGATGCTGTAACCTGAACGCCATTGGGGAAATTTTTGACAACCGGATAATGTGCAACATCGTAGAGACAATAATCTTCAATTTCCGAAAACTCTTTTAACGGACGTTTCGGTATCCTAAAATCTTTAATAGCCAATATTCTCCGTTCATTAAACTTTCTCGCCCCTATTTCCAAATAAAATTACACATTCCGTTATTATATGCAGTACTTTATTTTTCATATCAAGTGAACGAACATAATTCGTGAGAAAATCTAACCCAACAATGCATGGACCTGCATTGTTGGTGATATAAACCTCATGCTTGTACTATATTGTACTTTACTGTACTGCTTGTACTATACTGTTGTTGCTATATCTAATTTTCCGAACACATCGATTTTATCGCAAGTCACTGTACGTAGAGAGAGTATCACTCATAACTTTGGCTGCTAACCTATCTTACTATATATTCTCTTAAGGTGGTTATGCTTGATTAAGTGTTAATAATAATTTGGCTACGGAATTTATATAGATTCTTTTACACTAATATTGGGGTCATTTTCAAAAGTCAATGATTTTTGTGATGTTGGAGATTTCATTGTGTGTACAGTTTAGAGAGTCTTATGATCATGGAGATTTCAACATTTTCAATCTTTTCATCACGGTGGTTTCAATCTTCGCTCTTTACGGCATCCGAGATTTAGTTAAATTGATACATTCAACTTAAAATTTTTTTTATAGCCTCTCTTCTGTTTCTGTAAAATTATTAGCTCGGGTATTTCTTTACAGGATACTATCGGGAAGATGCACAACAATGCTAAGACAATGCACAACATACACCAAAAATGTTCTTTTACATTTTTTTTTGTGTAAAGTAGTCACGACCATTTTTTTAATCAATAACCCTAAAAGTTGTAATTACAATCTTAAAATGTTAATCGATTAAAAGGTATTAAATTGCTCCGTTCTTTTTTTTTACCTTACAAAATCAGTTTAATAAGCTCTTTTCAAACCTGATAGTAAATTATTTGTAACTGAACCTTTAAAAAAGCTTTTCATGAAATAATTTTAACAGCGTAAAAATAATTATACCAAGAATAAAGTTATAAGTATCAGAATATTTTTAAAACATTTTCTTTTTTTCTTAATAATAAAATTTTGGTTTTATACTTCTTATTTACTTCTTTTTTCAAGTGCAGTTCAGTAAAACATATCTGATTTTATACGAAAAGTGAATACATTTTTTGGAAACCAGACATTGCAAGAATCAACATTTATTCTTGTCTGATGTCTCCAATAGCTGTTTACCATGTTCTTAGAATGCCTTCGACTTAATCGCTAGCCATTTGTTTAAGTATCTCTTCTGGGCCTTCAACCATTTTCAGAGCCAAATTTATGTTTATATATCAGCCAAAATGAAAAAAAAAAAAAGTCGGACGATATAGGAGAAGTAGTTTCAGAAGCTGAAATGCCTGTTTAAAAAAAAATGGCGCATTTCTTTTTTTTCGAGGAATGCATTTTGCGCAAAGCGGCTGCAAACTGCTGCAGAAATTATCTGTGATACATTTCTGTAAGTCTGTCACCCATGATGTAGAAATGGCCATAAAAATTGTGCAGTTTGTTTTATGGGATGGCGAGATTTGAGGATAGCAAGAGATTAGACAGTGGGGTCTGTTTCAGTGACGTTTGTCTAAGTGGGGATCGCCAAACATACAACAGTTTCTTAGATTCTTTCACGATTGGAGTTCTTTATTACTGTTATTTTTATGTTATTGTTATTGCGGTCGGGGAAAGAGCAGTTATCACAAATAATGTACTTAGTTAGATATATTTTCTTATTCTGAAACTGCAATCTTAGTCAAAGTTACTGGTGGCGTATGTTTTGAGTAATCTTAGGAATATTTTGTTAAATAATAATTTGATCCTAGCTGAAATTTTTTTTTAAGTTTCGTATTACAATAATATAATTTTTTTTCTTTTCTGAAAATAATTTGTATTTTTAATACTCGCTGTATACTGAAGATATACAGAATAGTAGAATATTCCAATTGATCTCAAAATTTAAAACATGCATGATTATAATACTTATTGCGGGGAAAATGTGATTCGTGTCTGCTGTCATTCGATTAAACTTGAAAAACTACATGGGAAACAATACCTCTCTTGTCTGTATAGGACTGTACTTTTTGTACATAAAATGCTTATAATTTCCAAACTATTAAACTGATCGTCTCTGGACTGTTCTCATTTAATTCACAGTGAAGAAATACCCGGTAAATTGTGTTTCACTCGCCTGTCTAGATGAAATTTAATTTTCCTCTTTAAATGACCCTCATTTCCAACAAAGAAGGGGAACAAGAAGAAGGAGTTGATCATTAGTAGTCGTAAACTCAAAATTGGGTCGACTGTTCTACGACGGTTAAAAAATATAAAGAAGGAGGAAGAAGCGGTAGCTCAGGGGCCTCTCAATGAGGGGACCCCGGTTTGAGTCACAGCGATGGCTGGTCATTACGAATTCTGCACATGGCTCGCACCGACCACAGTGCTGACGTAAATTAGTAGTGGATCAGGGGTAGATGGATCATGAGTTCCCTTGCCATAAGGTTAACCGTTGGAGGGTTTCGTGGTTTTTTCTCTCCATATAACGCAAATGAATATAAAACATTAGTAATCGTAAAACCAAAAAGGGTCGACTGCTCAACGACGATTATAAAAAAAATATAAAAATAAAAAGTGGAAGCATACAGAGAATTTTATAATTATGTGCAAAAAAGTTTCAGCTCGCTGAAAAGTTCTTTATAGGACGAAATGCGCAAAAAGTAAAATTAACATTTAGTGGTTCAAACTTTAGACGGCTCTCATGATCAAACTATTGGTCAAACTATCTTCTATTTTATTTATTTTTTTGGTCAGAAATCCAATTCCGCTGAAAAAAAAAGTTTGTTTATTCAGAGAAAGTACGGTTTTGCGCCTGATTTCATAACTTAAAATATCGTCTACTCTAATTAATTAGTATATTTGAAGTCACCCCCTTCAGCAAGCAACAACATTAAGATAATAAACAATTAAGATTGATTCCTAAAACTTGAAGATCCCATCATTAAATCAAAAGTTGTCAAGGGGACTCATTTTTTATTTCGTGCACTGTGCATATATTTATGATATCTCGCTGTCTCCTAAACTGGATTCTCCTAATAGTGCTAAATATGGTTGTTGTTTTTTTAATACTTTTAATATCTTGTTTATTGGTAAATAAAGTTTTTGCTGTAAATTTATTTACCAAACACAACTTCGTCTTATTTAGAAATCAGAAAAATGAGCAAAGTTGAAACTAAGTGCAACATATTCACCTTAAAATTTCTGTTACTTTAAATGTCATTTTGAACCCTATTTTATGAAGATTTCGAAATAAGAAGATTAATATGTATTTTTTACGTTTCATAATATTTACGAATCACAATAATTTTTATTTAGAATTGAAATAATAATGCTTTAAATGAATAGATCTATAATCAAAATACGTAACGTAAAAATCAATTTTGTATGTTAATTTGGTTCGTATTGTTTAATTTATTATCAGATATATTTGGGAAAAAGTATATTTTAATTTCTCTTCTTGTGCTCATAGCGATTTTTCACTAAGTGATCTACATCCTTCTTCTACAAAAAAAAAGAAAAAAAAAAAATTCGGGTAATTTTCGGATCTGTTTACGTATTGTTTACTAATAATTATATTTAAAATTAGAATGATGCTTTGCAACTTGAGGCTTTAAAAAGGAATTTTGTATATAAATTACTTTTTATTAACCCATATAATTATGAAATTGGGCAAAAACGTTTCTAAATATCTTTTTTTTATGTTCATAAGGCTTCAACTGAGCCTGCATTCTCAAATAATCAATTAAATTCGCTAATCTATTTATTTAAAATCATCTAATCTTTAAATGAGTTAAATTAAGGTGTTTTTCTAGCATTAAGGGAGTCATAGAGCAAAGAAAATTACTTAACCTATCTCTTTTAATTCCGCTTAACAGGGGTGAGGAAAAAAAACTGTTTCCACTTCCAAATGCCCCCCTTTTAAATCCTCACTAACTTACACACTTTTCATTTCAGCATTAATTTAGAAACTTCATTGCTAGCTTCCCCTCCTCCATCACTTCAATGCATTAGACGCTGAAGGTTAATTAAATAAGATTCCAATTGGGTTCTTCGTGTTTGCCCTTTTCCCCTATAAAATCACTTCTTACTGCCGACGATCGCTAAGTAGAAAATAGAAAGGCAAAAGCTCACTCACAGCCCTTGGGGTGAAAAAGCTGCTAAAAGTCGTCTGCTGCTATTAAGAACGTTAGCCGGATTAAAAGTCGTACCGATTTATCGGAGAGAAAGAGAAAACCGTTAAATTTCGGGTGGCAGTCATTTTTACGGAAATTAAGGCTTCCGATTTCCGAATTGATTATCGAAGAGGAGAAAAGTTAAAGAAAAATGTAGAAGCCTCTGTGTGAAGGCGGTGTGTTTTTGCCCCCGAATTCCTTCTAATTGAAATGGAATCAAAGAAGCAAATGATATTATCAGTGGCCTGGAAAATGGAAGAGTAAAAATCGGAACCAGAATTGGAAGAGATAAAAGTCTACCATTAAAAGTGAACTTCTTAATGAAATAGCGGGAATGTGTAAAACTGTCGTTATTGCTTTTCCTATTGGTCACGGTTAGAATTTTCCCTCGCAGTAGAATTATTTTTCGCCATTTTTTTTTCTCAGTTTCCACAGCGCGCTTCATTACCATTAGTTTGATTACGGTAATCTCTTTCGAATTGCCTATGAATCGATTTCAATCAAGTATTTTCGTAATTTGGAATTTGTAAGAATTTAGAAAGAGTTTCGCAGAAATATTGGAAATGTGGCATAGGTTTTTCGGTATGGATTTGTGTTAATTTAAGAAAATTGCAATTGAAACAATTAATATTTGAGAATTTTACCCAAAAAGAATTTTACTTTCAGAAGTGCGAAGTAAAATAGAAAGGAATTGTCAAATTCTGAATTTTCATATTCTCATAGAGCTGATCAAGTAAATGATACTGTATATAGCTATTGGAGAAAAGTAAGAGTTAAAAATCGGAACAGAGTTAGAAGAATTAAGATCTACCGTTAAAGCAATCTTAGTAATGAACGTTAAAAACTGCCGTAATTGCTTTTAATATTGGTTATGGTTAGAATTTTCTTTCGTAGTTTTTTCTCAGTTTCCATTACGCGCTTCTTTATAATAAGTTTCATTGCGGTAATATTTTTGAAATTGCCAATAAGTCACTTCAAATCAAGAATTTTTATAATTTATCAGAATTCCTAAACTAGAAATATATTGAAGTTTAACAAAAATGTCTTGATAGATTTGTGTTAATGCAAGATAAATGTAAGTAAAACAATTGAATTTTTCATATTTTTTCAGAATGTATTGTTATTTTTTAAAATATAAAACAAAATTGAAAATATGTTCAATTAGGAAATAATATAATAGTTGCCTGAGAAATTAGTGCAAACTGTGTGTGAAACCCGAATTGAAAAAGTTATAAGTCTAATGATAAAGGAGAACTCAATAAAAAAAAAAAAAAAAAAAAAAAAGCTGGAGTCTGTAAAACTGTCGTTATTGCTTTTCCTATTTGTCACAGTGCAACTTTTTATTTATTTATTTTGCAGTAGAATTATTCTTAGTCATTTTTTTCTCAGTTTCCACAGCACCCTTTATTGTTATTAGTTTGCTTACGGTGATTTCTCTGAATCGAATTTCTATGAATTCGAATTAACTATGAATCGATTTCAATCAAGAATTTTTGTCGTTTGAAATTTTTAAATATTAAGAAATAACTTTTTAAAAATATTGGGAGTGAGGCATAGATTTTTTGGTAAAGATTTTGTGCTAATGAAAGATGTTTTTAAGTGTAATAATTTAAATTTTAAAATGTTTCAAAAAAGTAATGTTATTTTTGAAAATACACAACACGTTTTAAAGAAATTGCTAACATCTGAATTTTTATATTCATGAGAAACAACTGAAGTAAATGATTAAAGGATTGAAACGCGAATCGGAAGAGTTAAAAGTTCGCAACTGAAGACGAACTTCTTAATGAAATTGCGGAAATGTAAAAAACTGATATTGTTGCCTTTTCTAACTGTCAATTTTTGAATTTTCTCTCACAGAATTATTCTTCCCCAATCTTTTATTTAGTTTCCATAGCGCATTTCTTATTACCATAACTTTGAACATAGTGTTTCATTTTTAATGACTAATGAATCGATTTCTTTCAAAATTTTCTTTAACTTAGAATTATGTAAAAATTTTCAAAGACCTTCCTAGAAATATTTGGAGTGGGACATAGATCGTTTGATACATATAGATGGTTCATTAAAGATGATTTTGTTCATTACAGATCATTATAATAAAAACAATTATATTTTTTAACTATCCGAAAAAGTTATATTTTTGGAAAGTTAAAATGGAAAAAAAAATCTAGAAGTTTGAATTTTTTTATTTGTAAAGAATCAAAAGATATTATTTACAGCTTGGTAAGTGAAAGAGTAAAAATCGGAATCAGAATTAAAATTAAATAAATAAAAGTCGTCTGCCATTAAATACTTGTAAATGTAATATGTAATAGTGACGTTATTGTTTCTCTCATTGGACTTAGTTATAGAATATTCTTTTTCAGCCATATTAAAGTTTCAATTTCAGTACGTTATATGATTATCAATACTAGAAAAAGAACTACGCCAAGTAGAAGCAATTTCACTTAAATTGTAGTTTAAATAAGAAAAATTTTATGAAAACCTTCATGATTCCTCTAGCAGAGGATTAATGATGATGATATATACTATATATTTTTGACGTTGTTTCCTATTGTATGTTCTAATTACATATTCTTATACTAAATTCTTATTATATATTCTCATCATATATTTTTATTACATATTTTTATTATATGTAGGTTATTATATTTGAAGTTTACCAACCTTAGTGATTTGAAAAGAAATATTTGTAGAACCATTGAAATTTCATATACTTATTATACTTTAAAATTAAACTTAGATTACGTTCTTTCATTTTAAAACTGATCGAAAGACGTAAAAATAGATAAAAAGAACAAATACTACTCAATAACAATAATAGAAATATATAATAACAGAAAGAAAGAACAAATAATGCTCAATAACAATAATAGAAAGATATAAGAACAGATAAAAAGAGCAAATAATACTGATAGTATTGTTTAGACGTTGAAAATTTTCGCAATATGTTAGAAAAATATTTAAAAATCAAGATCTAATTATGAAAAATATCATTAAGTAAATCAGCTCTTGAACGGTAACTTTATGTTCTAGTAAAAAGCTCAAAACATTTGCAAAGTAAGATGTAACTAAGATGCCAATTTAGGGAATTCTTTCCTTTGCAACCGCAGCTAACGAGCTTCTCAACTCTCCACGGTCGCAAAGGAAGAAGGAACAAAGAAAAATGGCGAATTAAAAGAGGAAGGAAAGCGAGTACCGAACCGGCCATAAAATGCAGCAAAGGTGCCCCTCGGACGGCCAATAAAGGGCCAGCAAACGGCCGCAATTAGGCCACCGCAAATTCCCATTGTCCATCCAGACAAACGAAAAGTTCTCCTCATTTAGCCTAATCGAAAGAAAGAACCATGCACTTCATTCAACGGCTGTTGCCATTTACTCGGCAAAGATTTGCCGAACTAGTCGTTAAGACTTTATTTAATTCAGAGAAGAATTTTGTTTTAAATGACTTTAAATAGATATTCTCTTAATAATATGATTTTAAGCTTAATGGTTATTCGAAACATTTAAGTGTAAGCATTATTTACTAAAGTGAATAATTTGTTTATTTTTAATCACGTTAATTACTTTAAAAATGTATAAAATTTTTATTCTTTCTCATTATATATTTCCTTTGATCTAATATTTATATCAAATTTGCTTTTTACTTCGTTGTGCAATCATTTTCATTATTATTTTGTATTAGAATTTTTTGAAAGCTTTATTTCTGTATCTAAATTTTTTCAAACTACCATTTTTCTAATTGAGATACTTAATTTTAAATATACAGAAATATACACGAAGAGAAATTAATTCTGAATGTAACAGTACATAACATAAAAGTTAATTTTTTTTAGCTTCTTCATTTTTTTCCTATTTTTGCACTTAAATTTTCTCAGAAATTTTCACTATATTTTTCACTTTAGGTATCTTACTTACAAACGCTAATCAGGAAAAAAAAAAACAATAAAATTATAATTAAAACTTATGTTTTCATGGTTACATCGAACAGATTGGCCACTTCCTTCAACGTTATTAAGAAATCAAAATTCCCACTAGCCAGGCTTGCCATTTCTGTCCGAATATTTTAGACTAGAGAGTAAATTTTGTCTTGTAAAATGTTGTGTTTTAAATTAAACCATTCTCCATATCTCTCACCTAGGACTACATCTATTGGAGATCTCTCAAATAGTAGTGAGCCTTGTGTTTCACATAGTTTAAAATCTGGAGAAAATATCAAGACGCAACTCTTACTAAATCACCGAGAGCACGGGACTTGAAATTTGCAAGAATGATTTGCTCAGAATTTCTGTAAATGGACTCTCCCAATTTCATACCATAATTTAGTGTTTAACTGAAAATCGATAAAATACTTTTTATATATCAAAACATCAACAGTTCTCTCTTGATTTATCTATTTACGAATAATTTCGCATTAAAAAATATTGTGATACGGATTTGAAGACTGTTGAAAAATGAAGCCACGAACCATCAAAAATGAAACCATGTTAAGAGAAATGAACAGCAAAGGAGGCTTTTCTTTTTATTTTCTTCAATCTGGTCAGCTTGCATTTCTAAATATTATTTTTTTTTATTTAACTTTACTGGACGCTTCAACGTTGGATGAAATGATATTGATGTTCACCTTAACTTGAAGCTTTTAGTTGTGTTTAACTGAATGCATTCTTTATGACGGAAACAACTATAGTCTATAGTACGGAGACAGAAAACACGAACAGAAAAAACTGAAGCAAGTGGAGGTCTTGAAAGTCCTGTTTGCTTCTAGATAACCCTGCTGTAAGATATCGGCAATAATAAAATTTGCTTCTGTCTAGAATAGTCAAAGGATAACAGAAGGACGATCCTCCTATGATTTTGCGTAAAATCACGGCTTTGGTTATTCAAATTTTGACATTCTGTTACTCTAGTTCATGATATCATATGTCTCCTGCTTCTCATACATGAAAGAGATCCTGTTATAGAAAATTAGTAAATGATTTATACATTTTATTCGTTGAAACCCAATTGCCAAAACTTGACACTTGGCTTCCATGCTTCATTGTCGCTGTCAGATATACTTTCGGTTGAAGTCAACATTATTTCGATAGACATGTTTTATTTGTTGTGTATTAATGCCAACCCGTAGGTTTTGCTCAAAAAATTGTAGAACAAGATGTTTTGTCAATGACTTCATTTGATCTTGATCAATACAAAGCACAGTGATAAGCTACTTTAAATATGAGCCGTGGTGGCTCAAGAGATAGAGCGTTCGCTTTCCAATGATGTGAACTGGTTTGATATCCCATCGATGGCCAGATACGAATTCCACACCCAGCTCGCACTGACCATAGTGCTGACGTAAAATATCCTCAGTGTTAGACGAATCATGGGCTAGAGTGCCCTTCCGCTGGTCTAACCGTGGGAGATTTTCGTCGTTTTCCTCTCCATATAACGTAAATGCGGGTTAGTTCCATCAAAAAGTCCACCAGGAAAGCAATACTTGATTCAGGAGTTTCTTGTCCTTTGAATTTGGTTTGTTACAGAGTTGAACATTAGTAATCGTAAACTCAAAATTGGGTCAACGATGGTTATAAAAAAAATAATATAAAGCTTGGTAGATATAGGTAGACAGGAAGGTTTATTTCACAATGAACTATGACAGTAACATCTTAGCGTATTGTTGAGATGTATGTTACCAACTATCAGCTGATGGTTTAGTTTTCTTACTTGACTTCTTACGTCAGACCCCATTTGCCAATTAGTCGAGTTCAGAAGCCATATTTGAACATGCGCAATGGAGATCTTATGCTGACATATTCAATTGAGATCATAACATAATCAAATCCCACTTTGATCTAATCATTCTGGGCCTCTAATTTTTCCAATAAATTCCAAATCCTTCCTCACACTTATTTATGTCTACTCAGCACAATTTCTTAAAAACCAGAAGTGATAATGCCATGAGAAGATGACCACAGCTTTTAAATAAAAGACATAATTGAACTACAGGTTTTCAAATTTTTTTTATTACTCAAGATATGAAAAAGCCTGCTCATTCTCCCGGAAGCTACCTTTTTACTAACTTAAAAGACGGACAAAAGTCCTCTTACTCTGTCGATGCCATTTTTTTTTTTTTTTTTTTTTTTGAATTTACGACTAAATTGTGTTAGATCGCGGAAGTTCAATTTTAAGCGGTTTAAAGTCATTGGGCAGAAATTGTCAAGTAAAAAATTGTTAAAAATCGAAATGAAAATATTTTAAACAATTGAATATAATAATGTAGAAATATTTTGTTGTATCTTGCTAATATTGTATATAAAAAAATTATGTAGTGTCTTACTTCGGTCTATATTATTTCATTGACTTGAGCAGTGTTAAGAAATATTGTTTTATTGACGGCATTTTCATTCATAGCTTTTTTCTTCTTCTCTTAAATAAGTAACTTCAAAATAAAGTTTTCAAATAACTAGCTTTCAATGTTTTTTCATTAGTTGTAGATCAATTTGCGAGAAAAAAGCATTTAGCAAATAAATTAAGCATTTTCTGTCAGTTACCAAATTACTGGGCCATTACCATTTTTTTTATTATTTCCTTTATTTAAATTGTTATCTTAGAACACATTTAATTTATCTCTCAAAAAATTAACTTCAAAGTAAATGGCTCTGTTTGTATAATTTAAGATTGTTTTAACCATGTCAAGCATTTTGTTTTATGATGTCATCAACGAAAGCCTGTTTAACCAAAATGGCATGAAAAGTTACAACTTAAAATAGAAGAGTCAAAAATATTTAAAAAGCATGTTCAAATGAAGGTAGCATAAAAGCTTTCAAATGAAGGTGGCACAAACCCGATAAAGTGACAAAATGTGATAACAGAAAATTTGAACGAATGGTGGAGAAAAATACAGAAACCGAAGGAAACTCTACAAATGGCGAAAAATCTCTCATTGAACAATTCGAAAAGAACTTAATTATTTTTCGGGTTTGAAAGTTGATGAAGGATCAAATATTAAATAAAGTGACAAATTATTTGATAAGTTCGTTTGCTTTCTCATTAAATAACATTATAACAACTACTTTTTGATGCATAAAAGCGCGCAATTTTTAGTTCAAAAAGAGTTGGCAATAACTCCCGAAGTGTTGATGAAAAAGTGTATAAACCCTATAATCAGTTTCCCGGTGGCAGAACGATCTAAATTTTTTAATTCTTTTTTTTTTTTTAATATTTATTGTTTTTGTTAGTTTGCAGTGAAAGCGGGCAATATCCTCTTTTACAAAAAATCAAAATAATTATGGAATTATAGCTGAAAAAAATAAACAATTATAGCACATAAAATTTTATATGTTAGAATATTTCACCTGAAAATTCTTTTGAAATATTTGTGTATCAGTTCTTTTGAAAAACAATGGAAATAGATCTTTGCTGGTAATAGGACTTCAAAGCCATTCTCCAATTCAATTGCTTAACTTTTCCGATAGTTGGCGCTAGCAGTCCACCCACGAGACCCATAATCTCTTGACGTTTTAATGGCGGCGGTTTTGGCGTGTGATTATTGTTTCTGGAAGCCAAGGGCCACACTGGGACGTGTAACGATTATGGAGAGAATCCTCTACTTTCTACTTAAAACTTCCCGCCAAAAAACTTTTCAGACTCAGTGCTGAAAACTGTTTCTTTTCGGCTTTCATCTTAACTGCTTTCTTCTCAATTTGTTTCTTGACTTCTAAATGAGTAAGAAACCCACTGATTTATAGAATTTGACAGGGAGGCATTAAACTTAATGGACTGCGGGGGGATGAGAATTCAATTTTTTTTCCTTCCGTTCTGCTTCTTTTATATGTTATGTTTAAGGGGTGGGCCTTGAGTTTGTTTTGGCTTGAACAGAACAATTTTTTTAACGCTTTTTCCCGAGAATTTATTTTTATTATTTTTATGGTTTCAATATCATGATAGGTTTTATTCTTTAAATAATGCTTTGTTTTGATTGTGTGGAAATTTTTATATGAAGAAAATGTAAATGGGGAACGTTTCGGTTTATTTTTACTCTCCATCAGATTTTCTTAAACTTTTTATTCGCTTTTTTTTTTTTTTTTTTTTTAAATTTTAAAATATATACAGCAAGTAAATATAAATTGCTATTAAATTCAGTATTCTATAAATTCATTAGTCATTGCATAAAATTAACGAGTTAAGTATGTAAGTTAATATTTCTCACATTGCCAATTCAGTTTATAGATTAGCAGTTCCCAATTGGTGCCGCGTGGAATCCTGGAGTTCCGTAGAAAGTGTTCCGCGAGTTGGTATTTTTTATAATCATAATATTCAGAAACTTCAGCTTATATTTTGATACTACCTATAATTCATAGTTTTTTTAATCTTACTGTTGCTCTTATATCAAATTTCACCTAAAGTATCAAAGAAATAGAAACGGCATTATATTGAATCTAAAATATAACATTTCTAATAACAGTATGTTGAACAAATTATGAAAAGGAGAAGCATTTATAAAATTTCGCATTAGTATCTCCCATCATGCTTTTTAAATCAAAAAAGAAAAAAAAACAAATATTTTAATGAAGAAATGTGTTTCCCTAATAGCCATTTTCAATATTCAATCGTAGTTCTTTTAAGTTTTCATTTCCAAGTAAACCATAATTCGTCTTATTTTATTCATTTTCAGCTCATGTTTATGCACTATAAACAAATACTTAACTAGACTAGATATAGCTCACTGTAAATTCAACTGTTGGACGAAATATAAAATTATTAATAATAAAACAATCAAAAACATCCATGCCTCTTTATATGTAACTCTAACTCTCTTATAGGTAATAACGTTCCGCGTAATACAAGCAATGGGTAATAAAGTCAGGGCTCCGCGAAAAGAAGGTTGATTATTTAGGGTTTCTTTAAATTTAGTTATGTTCCTTCAAAGATAAATACAAAACGATAATGCCGTGGTTGAACTGGATTTTGCTGAATAGAAAAATTAAAAATGCATGAGAATTGAATTGAAATTATGGTGTAAATTTTAAAAACTACATACAAAGGAGGTATATACAAAGCGTAAGTGCATTAATTTACTTGATTGAATGTTAATTTTGATGGTATAGGAGCTGTCTATAAATTGTATACAAAAATGAAAGTACACCGTTAGAGTTCTCATTCGGAAATTACGGTTAACCGGCAGTAGTCTGTCCATCCGATTAATCATAAATTTATGGTTAGGCACTTATTTTTACGTTTACGGTTTTGAAACCGTTTACAACTGGCACGGTTAAGAAACTGTGAATGCAAAAACTATACGTTTTTGTAACCATTACAGCCAGCATCTAAAAAGGAATAGAAGCTCTGTGGGAACGGAAATAGGAACTGCGCAATTTATGAGTGAATGATATTTTCTTTTAACATCCAGAGTCCTCGATTGGTGTGCAAGATACTAGGAACTCTACAAGCCAGTCATAGATTGACCGATTAGCCCTCTCAGCTACAGTATGTACCCAGATGCACAAATCGCTTTAAGGCTGTTTTTCAAAAGCTCCATCGTCATATGAAATTATGCTTTTTTGCGACAAATTTTCTATTTTTGCAACTGCTTTGAGTACTCCTGACTGTTGGGTCAAGTTTAGCCTATCTAAAGATAGCGCTATCTAAGTTTATTTTGAAAATGGCGTAAAACGTCAATATTGTGAAAAGAGACAGTTTTTTGAAAAGAGACAGTTTTGTGAAAATGAAAAGTGTTTGTGGTCTAATTTTTAATATTTAAAAACTTATATCAATGCTGCTTTATCTGGGCTGATAAAAATTTGCAAAAACTGAGAATAAGGCAGTAATTTTGGTAATTTTCATCTAGGTGGAAACATGTAGCAAAATTTATGATTTTTGAAATAGTAAAATTTTTTTAAAAATACTTAAGTTAAGCCCTGATAATTCTTTACCGTAAGATGATATATATACTTTAAAATCAACTCATTCCTTCAAGTGTAAGGCACTTAATCTGTGGCTTTATTATTTTCCTTGACGGCCGAGCTTCGAAAAACAAAGTTATAACGTGGACCTAGTTGGAGCGGATAGATTCAGGGTTGCTTAACTGTATCAGGACTAAAACAATCAATAAGCGTTTTTCCCTTATATTTAACAGTTTGCATATCATATTTTTATAGTTATTTGATTGTTTCGGTTACTAAGCATGTGTGCATTAATTAAATTGATTAAGTGTATTATGGCATAGGAGACGTTCATGAAGTGCATATACATATGAAAGTATAGATAAAGTGTACATTGTATTGATTGAATTAGATTAAATGTAATATAATTCACACAGGAGCCATCTGCAGTATCTATATATAATCGGGATACAATACACAAAATAAAGACCAGAACAGCATGAATAACTTTTGGTCTAGTGATCGAAATGATTTAAATAGATGATCTCAGTATGCTAATTTGTTAATGCAGACTATATTTTAAGTTACAAATCACGTACTTCTTTGAATAAACACACCCATTTTCGACTGATTTGGATTTCTGCCTTTCAAAATAGGGGTGACTCATTTTCGGAAATATGGTCCCAATAGTTTGGTCAAGAGAGGGGTCCAAAGTTTAGACCCCTTAATAATTTTATTTTTAACGTATTTCGTGATATCTCGAGAATGTTTTGAAGAAAAGAAAATTTTTTGCAAACACTTATAAAATTTGTTTATCCTATGTTTAAAAAAATGTGCTTCTAAATATCATTTTCTCCGGGTCTAACGAGGGTTTTACTTTAAATGCTCTAATTAATTAGTACTGATAAAGATTTTTGCCAAAACGTATTTTTTATAAATACGTTGGAACATTTGGAAACTTTAGTGTTATTTTTACATTTTATCCTTTTCATTATATCTTTAGAATTCGTAACATGATTTTAAAAAAAAAAATATTGCACCTATTTGTAAAATTTGTTTACCCAAAAGATAATCTCACGCAAAAAAAATAAAAATAATAACTTTTGCTACTTATATTGTAATTTATTTCATAAATGATCAAAACTTTTTAGTGATATTTTTGAGTTCACACTTTAACTATATCTTTTAATAGATTTATGTAGTTTTTGTTCTATTACCTGGTATTGAAAATTTGAAATTATAATGGTAATAGCGATATTAACTAATGTTTAATGACTGTTAAAATATTGAGTGGTGTATAAGTTATTAAAATAATTATATTAGTATTTTATCGGGATAAGAAAACATAGACAACTAAGTTTGAAGAAGATGTCACAAATGCTCTTAAAAAAGCTAAATTTTCCCTTTGATAAATCTCAATCTTTTTTTAAAAAAAAAATTTTTTTTTTGCTAATAATTTGCTATCTTTGAAGCTTGTTGTAACAACTATTTAAGGCTATTATACTTAATCGAACAGTCTTAAATAACTGTTAAAACCTCACAACAGAATTCTTCTTTCCGTTAAGTGCAACTTAAACTTACCTAATTATGAAATTGGCACAAAATGTTAAATGAAAGAAACCTTATAGCAGTTTTGTGAAAATGAAAACTTTTGTGCTCTAATATTTTGAAAACTTAAAAATTAACAAAAATGCTGCGTAGTTTGGATTAAACTTCCATCTTATTTTTTTAGAGCAAAATTTCAATGATTTTTTATATTTGTTTTAAAGCATATAAGGGACTTGAACTGTTGCTTTTCTTCAGTTCTTTGGGGAAAGAACTTTGTAGAACACTCTTCAGACATACATATGTATTCAGTGAAAGAAAATATTTATTTATTCATTTTAAATTGCTGCGTCAGAATAACGTACTTTTATATTTTGTAAGATACATCTGAAAGCATCATGTCACACTTTGGAACGTAGATAATACTGTAATTTGGGCCAAAAAGTGTCTATTCCATGAAATATTATCAAGTAAACAAGCTTCAAAACAGGCAAGGAACTCTTTTTTGAATATCATTTTGATATTTTAGACATGCATGTATATACACATTTATTTCAAAAAAAATATTTATTTATTTTAAATTGGCTGTGTCGTAGTGAAGGTAAACATATATTTTTTTCACACATTTCTTTCTCAAAGCCTATAAAGCCATTCGAAAAAGAAAGAATTTGTGAGAAATATCTGAAACACAAAATGATAAAAAGAGAAAGGAATTTCCATCACACAAACTTGGTGTTCAGAATTCCTTGTACACGATCTTATCTAAAATAAATAACACTCAAAATACTCAAAAAGCTTTTGCTTTAAGAGGAGTGTTGGAAAAAAGAGGGAAAAAAAGAAAAGTGGGGAAAAAACAGGAAAATGTTATTTTCCCTTCGCTTTTCGTTACGTACATCCAAACTTAAGTATTCAGTAAAAGGAAGAAGAGCTGGTGACAGGAGAAAAAAATATAGAAAGATGGGGTAAAATGGCGAAGAGTTCGTTTCCCCGAGATTTTTCTTTGAATTCGAGAGAGCGGGGGTGAGAAACGAATAAAATTCGTCAAAGTGTCGAACAAAAACGAGATTGCGAGTCTCTATAAATCAAAGTACTTTGTCATGCATATGCACAAGTATTTTGTCTGTTTTTGCTCTAAGGATTTTCGTCGCCAGGCATTTTTTACTTTATTTTTTATTATTATTATTCTTGGGTATGATTACGTGCTCTGCAAAACATGACAATGTTGTAATTTTTTACTGTGCTCTAACTTTTACATCAAATACTACCACTTTGGAGACAGTATAAGGGGTTGTAGTATATTTATGAATCAAATTATGAGTTGTTTGCCTTTTAATGGACTCTAATTTATCACTTTCGAAAAACTTGATCCCTTTTCTGTGAAATCAAAATAAATGAACTGTGCAATTGAAATAAATATTTATTTTCCAAATCTACCCCAGCATAACTTTATTCTAAAGACTATGTTATTAGAGATTGTTATTAGAGATAAGCTAGAGCTCCCTTCCAGTGGTCTGAGCGGTTTTTAGGGCTGACATGGAATATATAAGATTAAGGTTAAGGCTGTATGCAAAATAAAGAAGAAAAAAAGTTGTTTTAAAGCAATAGAATTTAGATATAAAGTATAGTGTTGTCCGTTAGACCACCTGGACTGTGTGTGTGTATAAATATTTTCGTCCCCCTGTGGACAAATTCTGCTTTCAGTATAGATTGGTGATACCTGAAACAACATTCACTATTTTCAGTGTCGGAGATCATTTAAGTATGCCTATTTTTTATCAAGTCATTGTGTAATTTTTTTCAATTTTATAAGAGAATAAAACTATAAGAGCTTGCATTTGAAAACAAAACGATGGTAAATAAATACCGAAATGGCATCTTCTGAAATATAAAATGCTATTTTTTTAAGAAACTAGGAGACTCCGTTCCCCATCCCTCATGATTGCTTCTCATTCATCATTGTTTTTCCTTTCTTAAAAGACAATATTTTTCAGAAATTACTTAAGAATTTACTTAAGAAAATGAATAATTGGATACTTGCACTTCCAGAAGAAGATCTCGCATACACTCACATATGAGACCTATGACGTCAGCGCCGCCTGATAGTTATAAACAAAATGGCGTGTTAAAGTTGAGCTAAGTTTCTCCACAAAAGTTAGAACGCTAATTAACATAAAATTAATTAAATACAATGTTTTATCGCACTTCGAATTTGTTGAAATATAAGTATTTCTTGTGTGCGTCTTTTACTTAACTTAGATTTATTATATGTTTATATATTTTATTGTAACCGTGATATATTTCTGTTTTGTGTACCGGCAAACTTCGATGCATAATTAAATTGTTTATGTTCCACATGGCTTCGTGCTTGTTTTTGTATTAAATAAGAAATATATGGTAAAAGAATCGAAATCTTTGAGAAGAAATCTTCGTGAAAGAATATAGATTATGTTACTTAAGAGAATTAATATTTGCGGACTTGGCTTACTCGAAATGGAATTTAAAGAATAGTTGTTAACGCAAACAAATGCCAAGTTTCAACACCCGCTCAGGATCGAGATACCCAAACTACGTCACTTGAAGGTATCACACTGCTGGAAGGCACCACTTCTGCTTATTGTGCTCGCCAACCCCCATAATTGTTTTCTGAATTCCTTTTGGATCGCTTTTCAATACGAGAACGTTTGCTCGAACATTGGACACTAATGTAATTAAGTCTAATTTATATGTATATGCTGGAAGTCTTTTTAAGATAAAGTTCTAAAACTGTAAAACATATAAACTTTTGATTTATATACATTTTGGTACTATTCTATTTCGGTGGTCCTTAAAAAACTTATTGCCAACATACTTGCATTAATATACTGAGTAAGTATTACCACTGTATCAATGGGTACTTACAATTATCTAAAAACCACTGGTGCTTATAGTAGTTTGGCAATTTAAGGACTCCCGAAGTGGATGAACCAAAGAGTATGTTTAAAATAATAAACTTTTCGAGTTAATTAGAACATTAGAAAACCACGATTCTACAATCTGCAAAATTATTGTTTTTTGAAAAGTTTTGTACAATTTTAGGTGTCGATAAAGGAAGAAAGAAATGAATGGAAAAAATATGTCTATGAAAAAAAGAACATAAAAATATCGAGGGAAAATTTTGTAATCAAGACTCCTTCTATCATACTTTCCATTTTACTTTGTTCTAAATTATATTTCGTTGGCATTGAGAGAATGTCTTCTACTGACAAATAATTATGCATTGCCAATAATAATTTTTGTTTTAATTGTATTTAGCTCGAACAGACAAACGTCGGATGTAAATCCATGTGACTAGTAAAACCCTGATGCCCTATCAAATTTCCGATACGCAGCTCCTAGGAACCAACGGAATGATTTCACTTCTTGCTCGTAGATACGTTTGATTGCTACATAATCGATCAATTAATTTTATTCCTGAAGTTAGCGTAAAATTCAGGGTTTAATAATAGTTAGGTGATTAAATAATAGTTTGGCGATTAAATAATAATTTGGCAATTTTTCGCAGCCTTCGAAATAAATACAATTAATTCGAAACAAATTCAATCGCCAAAAAAAGAAGAAAAAAAAAAAATTAAGAAACCGTTACTAATTATTTTCGAGAATTAAAATTAATTGATCTTGGTAATAAGTAAAAAGTGAATTAATAAAATAAGTTTTACATTATAAAGCTAAATCAATGGGGTAAATAAATCTACTTTTTCATGTAGGAAAACCATAAAAAATCGCCTTATTATTAGTGATGCCAATGATGCTCAATTTAGTTGTTTTAGTTGAGTTGAGTCGGTATATGTCATTCAGTTTTTTTCAGAATTTCGTAGGGTTGATTATATCCAGTTTTTGATTGTTTACCTTTTCTTCCCCACCCCATGCAATGAATGGATATTCAGCAAGTAACAAATAAGATACAGGTAAAATAATGTGCAAAATCAAAACTGAGCAATCTTAGAATAAAAAACCAAATATACTATGATTTTAATTAAATAACCATCTGAAAAAAAAATGATCTCATATGTGTACAACACATTAAAAATAATAAAAAAAATATGTTATCTTTACTGACAGTAATTAATTGCTATGAGGTTGCTTTCATTTTAACTTGCTTAACGTCTAAAATATTCTAGCCCAAGACTAACTTGCTTTATAAGTGTACAAAAAATCACCATTAAACTACAGGAAAAATTATATAAAAATCCACTTACAAAAGCATTAATTTTAAATCGGAAAATACCTAATCTTCAGTTTATAAATTTATAAAAGAGACAAAAATTAACTTGTTATTATTACGGCAAACGAATTTTTTTCTTCTCCAATTTACGTTTATAACAGGTATGAATAAAAAAATTGGCTCCAGAACGTGGAACCTACGTGTATTTTTATTCAAATTATTATAACATTGAAATTACAATACATATATGCCACTGACCGGTATTCCCTACAATGTTTTTTCAAGGTCAAGTGGCATTGCGCAGTATGCATTTAACCGGTACTTCGAAGACTGATGTTTCTCCTAATATGTCCTCAGCAGATATTAAAATATCAAATCGGATATATGTCGGACATTCACCGGTGAAAATCGAAATTCTCTTGAATATATATATATATATATATATATATATATATATATATATATATATATATATATATATATATATATATATATATATATATATATAAATAATCCCAAAATACGCTTGTCTTAGTTTCTCCAACACCTTCCAGTCCTGAGATACGGGCATGAAGTATTACTGTAAAATTCCGCCGTCGAACAAAATCGTGTTTGTCAAAGTCACCCACAAGCAAGAGAACAGTTATACCAAAACCCTTTTAGCCCGAGTAGAACGAAAAGAAAAATGCCCCCCATTCCCCAGTGTGTCTCTGGCTTGTAGATAAAAGCTTACCAAAAATTTTGAGTGATATCAATATGAGAAGAATAAAAAATAAAAAAAAAGAATATTCACTATCTTTCTCTTTCGCTAAAGGGGCTTGAAAGTAGGCCGGACGGATAGATCCCAAAATGTCACTCAAGAGAAAAAAAAAAAAATCTCGACCAAAAATATCGGCATTTAAGGACATAATGATGGATTAGGTCTTATCGTGAGCTACACGCTTAGCCCCAAGCACGCCAAACGATATTTTTCTAGAAAAAAAAAGTCTGGTATCTGGCTGTGCTTAGATCGCTGGCTTCTGTAAAGAAAAGGAAGAGTTTGGATAAGTGGGGAAATAACACCGTAGAAGGCGGTTTACTATCGGTTTCTTAGATCGTGCAGTGTTTAGTTTCGATGGATAGAAAAAGGGGAAAAAAATGATCGAGTTTTCTAAGTTTTCTTCGTAGGGGAATAGTGTGTGTTACGAGATAGTCAAAATGTAGTAGGTAGATAATAGCGGCTCAGAGCCCAGGGCTCGTAACTTCTTAACTCGACTATAGCTGATAGAAAAGATTTTTCGGAGCGCATTTTTATTTTGCTTTAGTGAGTTTCTGTACTTCCAAAGTGAAATATTCTTTAAAACTTTTTCATTTTTCATAGGCAAGTTCTGAAAATTTCCATAAGGGTGAAAAGTTTTAGTCAAATCGATATATTGACGGGTTTCACTAAATTTCAGTGATGATTTTTGAAGACTTGCGCAAGGGATTAATAGGAATTCTATAGTCTAATCTAAAGAACATACTGAAATGTCAATATTTAAAGAATGCACGAAGAGATTTGATTATGATTTGAGGATTTTAGTTTGATAGACTTTCAATGAATTATTCAAAATACATTTTGCATGCACGCATAAAAAATGATTTATTTCACGTTTTTTAGTCTATAAGAAATGACTTAAAATTACAAAGAAATCAATGTAAATGTATGTTTTTTGTTGAAAAAGTAATAATATTTTAAAAAGAAAATGAATAGAAATTTTAAATAATGTTTACAAATTAGTTATTTAACTTGTATAAAATTCTATAAATTTTGATTATTGTATTATTTTGATTGATTTTGTCTAAAATATGTGAATGAAAGCTGTTTTGATGCAGTAAAAAATCGATATAGCAATATTTTGAGGATTCGATAAAGATATTGTTATAGGGATATATTGTTATAAAGAGTATGTGTCTTTATAGTAGAATCTCGGTATAACAAATATTTTAATGGCTAGACTTAAATGGCTATAATGTGTTATAGACATATATTTTAATGAAGGTTCTATCTTAAGATATCTTTCTATTCCTTTTCGTATCTTTTTTTTCTATAGATGACATATCTTTTAAGCGTTTTATTCTGGACACAGAATAAAATACGTATTTAACATAATGAACACAGCTAAAAATACGTATTTTGGATAATGGACGCAGATCGAAAGGTGTGTTTAAGATAATGAACACAGCTCGAAATATATTTTTAAAATAATGGACACATCTCGAAAGGTGTTTTTAAGATAATGGACACAGCTCGAAAGGTGTTGTTAAGATAATGGACACTCTCCGATTGCATCGCTTAAGGTAATGAACACACTTTAAAATGCGCGTTTAAGATAAGGAACACAGCTCGTAATGGGTGGATATGTGTCAGAGAAAATGGACAGAGCAGAACATGTTCTTTTCAATGTTCAACACGAACTAAACAACTAAACGAGAAAATTTATACTAGTTACTTTTCGTTATTCTTATAAACATAAGCATAATCATTATGGTAAAGGCGCAAGAAGTCCCGGACTTCGTTGTGGTATATTTCAGTTGTAACTTTTCAAGCATCTCTTAATGCCCAGTACAATAAATGATCAAGTAGCTTTAATAAATCTAAATTCATGCAGCGTAAATTAAATATCGCAATTATAAATTTATTGGCCTCGTGATAGCCTTGTAAAAAAACTGTTGGATTTTAATATCCTTTTAAAGAAGACTAATTAAAAAAAAGTGCGAAGTAATTGAGGCGATTGAATGACATAACGCTACGAATTTATTCATGTCCGTTAGTTAATCATTTAAAAATATAATTAAAAAAACAAAAACAATTTTATAAAAGAAGTTCGAAAAACTGAATCAAATACTACGTCCATTATCATAAACACGCATTTTTAACTGCACCTAGAAAGAAAATAAATAAATAAATAAATACTCACAGTTTTTATCTTATAACCATAATAAATAATAATGTGTTATACATATGATGAATCTAATATATAGCTACTATAAAATATGTCTGTTAAATATTGCTTATACCATATTCGAAAATAGAGAGAGCATTTATGTGTAAGTTAATGTTTTCCGCAATTTCATTAAATAAGATTTATTCTTTTGAGTTATATGTTTTCAATTTTAGTACGTGAAAATCAGCATTCATTCTAAATATTTTAACTTTAATCACAAAATATCATCTAATCTCATAGAAGAGTTTACAAAATATTTATGCACAAACATAAACTCAAACGAGTAATTTAGCACTAAACATAGTATCTTCTAATATTTGAATCGATACGCGTACGATAAATTTGTGACTCAAGATTTCATTAAATTATTGATGCCAAATAAAGGTATTTTATCTGTATTGAAAACCAATTATTTCGGGACAGTCCGGGCACTGATTCAAAAGAGAACAAAACTGCAAAAAGAATTAATTTTAACTGTACAAAACGAATGTCGAATCAACAAGAGAGCAATCTCTAACTGATTTAGAACAATACGTTTCGTTTTGTGACAACAAAACGGAGAAATATAAATCAATGGATACAAAGGCCTTTTGGAAACTAATCGCAGTCCATCGATGGCTTACGGTGGAGATCTTAAAACTTAATACAAATAACTGATAGATTTTCGATATAGCAGAATGTTTTATAGTACAAGAATCGCCGATGATTATCGGTCGAAAAGAACAAATGTCTCATTATTGCCACCGTGACAGCACTCTGCCATTTCGGATGCTCCGTGTTCCATTTGAGAAAGAAAGTGGCCCTCAATACTGTTTGTCTTCCTTATCGTTTTGCGCCGAAATCAGTAACTCGGATTCCAATTTTCTTCGCCGATAAGAAGACAGAGAAAAAAAGGAATTGAGATTTTTGTTTCTGTCTCAGTTCCGTGGCAGAGATAAAATGTGACAAATTCTCAGCCTCTTTTGATGTTCCTTGTAAAGGCCTCTTGGGCTTAATCCGTTTATGCTCCTGTTAAGAAAGTAGTCAGTTGTCACATCTGTTTATGATGCTTCTTCGGTCCGGTTCCGGTTGATTCCAGCTTTTATATCTACTGCTTTTATTTATTTATTTTTTTGGATACTGGGAAAGTACAAATGTCAAAAACTCTCGCCTCGAAAAAAAAAAAAAAAAAATTAATAAACTGCTACGAAATAATATGGAGAGGAGAAATTGCTTATGACATGTTCTAAGTTTAATGTAATCCTCTAAATCACTGATGTGTATCTAATCTGACGGCGAAGCGTTGAACGTTGTCGTAGTAGAACTTAAAATCTAATATTAATAATAGTAATAAATTTTTTTAACATTTTTGCAATATTTGAAGTAAAAGTTTAAGAAAAAAGAAACGTTAAATTACTAAGATAAATCTAACAAATATGTGTACCCCCTAAACATTATTCTATATTTCATTTAAGCAAATAAGAATTTAACTAATTGGTGATGCATTCTGTTTGCAGAAATTAACAGGAAAGAAAGTAGAATTGAAATTGAAGAGCATCAGACGGTTCCAACTATGGAGAGAGCCTATACTGAGCACTTATTCCCTCATTGAGAACCCTTGTATCTAACATAGGTGCCCTTTAAAATGATGCAAACGAAACCTTTTAAAGAAAGTAAATCATTATTTAGAGACATCACATGTTGAAGTATAACAAAAATAATATTTTTTTTCTTTCTTTTACGGCCAAATCATTCATAAAGCAGCTAAACACGGCACCCTCGTATCGCTTTTAATTTTTTTTTCTCTTGACGATACTCTTACAAACCTTTTAAATGTTTTCGAGTTTATTCGAGGTTTTTTTAAGGTGTTAAAGTTAATTTGAGGTTTGTTTAAAGTTGACTTAAAAAACAACCTTAAAAAATCAATCTAAGGAGGATTATAATCAAAGTGTATAAAACTATTTTATTTACACTGTTTTGAGGTTGATAGAAATCTACTTTAAACAAACCAGCTTGTGAAATGTGAGAGAAAAAGAAAACGGACCTCCTTGAATAACTTTTGATCTAATTATCAAATCCAAACGTTCTAGGATTCAATTTTAATGGCTCAAGGGGATGAACCTAAATCTTAATCTTATCGTAATTGTTAATTGATAATTAATATATTATTATCTTAATTAGTTAATATAACAATTAATTTTTAACTTTATATCTTTATATATATATAACAATTATCTTATTATATCTTAACAATTTTTGATATCTTAACAATATCTAATTTTAATACACGTTTATTTAATTTTACTTCATATCGGTAAGTTTGTTTTCTGCTTTAATTCATTCATCTTAAACTCATTTAAAAAATTTTCGTGGCATTAGCACATTATAAGGAGTGATTTTTATCTTAGGATAATTATTCTTTATTTTGAAAAGTCTCTTTCGCAGTTGTGAAGGAATGCGTTCTGCTAGAACCTTTTCGTTTTTTCCATAATTTTCCTTATTCTTTTTCGATAGCTTTAATATTTGTGCTTTCCATGTAATATCCTATATATGATCATGTACCGATCCTATTTTTGAATTTTATATAAGGTACATCCAGTGACCTCTCACTTATGATCCACCTTTTAAGCGCCCTTTTCATTTATATCACGATTTTCACAGGTCTCTTCTCTTTATGTAGGAAAATAATGATTTATTATTCGTTTATGGGTCACTCTGGAAATCAAAATTTTAATTATGAGGCGCAATTTTTCGTTGAATTGCAAAAAAAAAAAAAAAATCTTTAAATAGGTTTAGAAATCAGATTTTTTTTTAGAAAAAGAGTTTTTGGATTACAAATTGAAGGTTAAACGAAATATGTTTCTAAATGCAGGGCAATAGTTTTTTTAAATTCCTCTTGCAACTTCTTCACCTTTGTTATTTCGCGGAAGTCATTCTTTCTGCAATTACGAATAAAGTGTCTTTCCTGTTACACCACCCTCATTGGAAAGTCGAGAAAACCTAGCTGTTTCAAAGACCAGCCCACCCACATGCCAAATCTGCCAAATTTTGCTCGCGTAAAAGTAGTGTTTTCTCCTGTACACTGTACGAGTTAGCTACAGTCTTTAAATCCGTTAGTTTGAATAGGTATAATCCGTTGCTTCAAAGTGCACTCTGGGAAAACCCTGATTCGTCGATATCTTGACAAACTAAAAAGCCGGTGCAAAAATTTCAATTCTTGATGCAGTGAACATGGTATGCACCGCATGCAGAAACATTGGAAATTCCAACAAGAAGAATTGATTTAAAAAAAAAAAAAAAAAAAAAAACGCAGGATTTTTATTTTTTGAGAAAAATGAATATAGTGATCAAATAAGCGAAGTTCAAAACGATTGGGATGTCGATCTTAGTGATGACGAATGAATTGCTGATTGAAAAAACGACTGATAACGACGAAGATGATGAAAAAGTTCCTTCAAATTATACCAAAGATTTAGAAGTTTTAGACACAATTCAGAACTATTTGCTGTTTAATTCAGCTACTCGAACTCTATTTTCTTATTTATATGAATTAAAAAAACTGTTTTATAAATTCGTAGGCAAAAACAAACGTGTATTATGGATTATTTTGTAAGAAAATAAACTGTTATTCGTCATGTTATAATTGTTTTCTTTTGTGTAGTTATGGTAAATGCCAAACTATGATATTAACATTTAATCTTTAGAAACATTTTTATTCATATTTTTATTTCAATTCATGCTGAATTTTAGAACTTTGAATGGGCTTTTCACTTATGTGTCTCTTTCACTTATGCTCTTTTTTCTATTGGTCCCTTAGGTCTGTGCATAAGTGAGAGTTCACTGTAATTGTTTTCTGCGTGGATGGATGACTCGAATAGCTGGTTTAACCTTTTGGAAATATTAGATTTTATTCTTCAAATTGAAAACCCATCACTAAATATGTCTTTTCTGTAGAAATAATACTGGATGAAAAGTCGAAATCGGGCCCAGCGTATGGCAACTAAACAGTAAAGGGGTCCCGTCACAGCTTCTTTTCCTTTATGTGCCAATGATTGGCCAGGGCCTTAATCTCTTCTATTTCATTGCCGCTAAAAGCACGTGGACTCTCTCCCTCTCACACACCAAAAAAGGGAATTCTTTCAAGTCCTCTTCCTTTCTGTAGCCACTCTACTCTCTTGTTACTTCAATAAAAGCCATTAGAGAAAATACTCTAGATAGCAATATGAGAAGGTCTCCCTTTGCCCCACCGTCTACTTTTCTTGCTCTCCATGTTGATTGGGTTGGCAAAGTAAGTACACGGGGCCTTCTTCATTTCAACAGAGAGGTTTCCATGTCTGAAGATGGGGAAAAAGAAGAAGGTAAAAGTGGGATTTGGAAAGTAACAGATGAGGTACAACACTATAGAAGTAGTGAAAAAAAAAAGGGAATTTTTTTTATTCCCTTTTCCCTTCTAACCAAGCCACTTTACTCTCCCTCTTTGACCAGGATACTACTTTCTAAGAATTCCTATCACGTGATGGGGAGAAGGGGGGGGGACGTTCGAAAATATTACATATAGGGAAAAGTGAAAGCTTTGTTTTTAGTGAAGAGGAGAAAATTGACTTGATTTTAACTCGGTGTGCCATGCTCCTTCGGTTGATTTTCGAACTAAAAAGTAAAAACATAAATAAATAAAAAAAATAAAAAATGAAGGCAGAAAAGAGAATCTGAGTTTGCGGGAAGTAACTTATGAACCATAGCCGCTACATTTTTCTATTATGAGTACTCAAGCATTTTAATTTCTAGTGTGCTTAATTATTTCATATTTAGTCACTATTAATTAACAAAATACCTGTCAACTTTGAAACTTAACTGAAATATCATCTAACTACATTTGAACTTACTTGAAATAACATCTAAATTGCATTGGTGTTTTATCGAGAGAAAGTTTAATAACTGTAAATTGTATTGCTATAAGATTTAAAAGCTCTTGAGCTTAACATTGATAAGTTCTAACAGAACTAGTGCAGAATCCGCACAACATTTAGCAATATTGGAATTATCTGCAACTGTTGATTTCATAGCTGTAACATTTAATAATTCTGGAGCTTGATTGTTATTGTCATGTATAACAACACTTGAGTTTGACATAACATCTAGCAACACTGGAATCATATTTGAATCAGTGGTTTTCATTGCTACAACATTTAAAAACCTGGAGCATAGTTGTCATAAGTTCTAACAACACCAAATTAGAAATGAGATAACATCAATGAAATCCAGTTTACAACTGTGTATTTTTGTGCTGTTGCATTTAAAAACTGTGGTACTTAATTGTCATAAATTCTAACAACACTGGGACAGAATCAACATGATATCACTGAAGCCTTATTTGCAACTGTGGATTTTAAGAACTATGGAATTAAATTTTCACACGTTTTTACAACACTGGAAACGATATCACTGAATTCCTATTTGCAAGAGTGAATTTTATTGCTTTAGCATTTAAAAACACTGGAGCTTAATTTCATTAAATTGTAACAGCATTGGAGCAAAAGTGACTCGACATTTAACATTGGATACCTTATAAGCATATCATACAACAACTCTTGGTATCTCAATTGATACGATGAGTAACATGGATGAAGATTAATTGACCTAAAATTACGTTCAACACAAACTAGATGTTTATTTATCTTACAATTCTGAAATCCCGCCAGCCGAAGAATGCCAGTGAATTAAATGGTGACTGGTGCATGTTAAATCTGTCGGGGTCACAATGTACCCATGACAAATCAATACCTTTGGGGGTACTGAATTGGAGATTGATCATTCTCTGATTCAGGTCAAAATTACGATCTGTGGATGGATGGAGTATGATTGGGACTTCTCTGCAAAAATGGTCTGTGACGTATGTGTGGTTGAAGTCAAATTCTTGGCTATAAATGGAGCCACAGAAAAACAAAGAAAGCACTCTCTGCCTTAAAAGTTCGCTTGGTTCTAAGCAGGCTTGCTTATATGCAAGTGGCATAAGTAACAACAATTCTGAAGCTAAAACGGTTAAAGGTGTAACATTTAACAGAATGAGAAACAAAGGTTTACTACGTAAAATTGTTGGTAAAATGTTAATTTCCGGGTTTGCTAAAAGAAAAAAAAAAAAAACACACACACACACACACCCCTCAATATCTTTTAATCTGACGATCGGATCATTACGTATTATGACTCCAATCTTAATGGTTCGATGGGCTAACCTCATATATGCTGACATATTAGAGCAGAATTTTTAAATTAAGAAATGCGTGACAAAAACGCTCTTTTTTTTAATTAACGTTTTTCAACAATTTGTATTCCTGGCTCTCAAAATGGGAGGGTCGCTGCAAAGTGGTAAGTATTGTTCCGATACTATAGACAAGAGAGTATTCCAAAGTTCGGATCCTTTATAAAAATATAGCTGAATTTAATATTTTTGAAGGTAGCAGCAAATTTTCTCGTATTATGATTCAAGATACCGGTAACAAGGGATTAATTGCTGGAATAAAAATTGTCTTCGCGTTTCCATTGTGTATTACATCCGGCAATCTTATTTTGATCAATCTATTATTTGAACATTATAATATGGTTGAACTCCGTTTTTTTCTTCTATTTTTCTAAGTTTCATGTGCTATGCCACATTTGCTCATTTTTTTAGTGTTCCGTATTTCGTAGTATATTGGATTTTAGAGAAGAACCCTTGTAATCTTACGAAAGGGATAGGCTTGAGTCTCTTATAAATGAAATACTAATTAAAAGTGATTTTCGTTTATTTGAGTATAGTTATAACTGCATTTAACTTGACTTAATTATGACACTGGAATATATAATTGGTATCATTTTTTTGTACAGATCTATTCCCGTTTTTAACGTTGCAGTTTTACTATTAGTTTTACGAGTTATAAAATTTATTTTAGAATCTAGAGAAAAAAAAAATTATTATTTTGCTGTTAGGTAAAGCTCAATATATATCATGCCAAGGAGCTATCTTTTAACCTGAACTAGGAAAGAGCAGTAATAAAATCTAAAGAAAGATTCTCTTTTCAAAGAGCTCCTATCTGTAACATAAAACTCGGAGTACAGCCAACGCTAGGTATTGTACACTATTATATATTTGAATTTAATGGCATAGTGTAGCAACAGAAGCATCATAACTTTTGAGCATGAAAAAAAGAGAAATAAAAATTTTGTTTAAATAAAAGTTTGTGTAATTCCATCAGGTATTGTTGATGTGGAAAGCAAGCACCCAAGAAACTTTTTTCGGACAGTGCTTTCTCGAATAACATATCATCGTCATTGATGGTTGCCATACACAAGAAAAGACAGCCCTGGGGCTACTTACAGATAACGGCTTTATTCGGCCTATCTTGGCGAAGTTGTTATGTAAAAAAGAAAAGTTTTCTTTTCCAGCAGAAAAGAAGAACGGCATGATGTCCACAGAAAAGAAAAGTGAACCCACGAGAGAAGTTTTATCAGGTAAAGTCCTCCCCCATGGGTCTTTCAGATGTTTCTTTTCTTGCACAACCTTCAGTCCCTACCTCTGATTTCGTACTTCTTTCAATGGTGTCCAGTACTATTTCCTGTCCAAAGCCCAATCCAGATAAAAGAGCTGCCCACACTGACCGATAAGGTAGAGGCGAAGAGATGCTACTCAAATAAGTTTTTTTTTTATACATTGTATTTTCGAGGTGAAATATTTAGAGAATGTTTCAGAAGACTAATCTCACATACAAAAATACTCATTTTTATTTTGAGAACATTATTCATTCTTTCAAAAAAATATCATACTTTCTATATGATTTAAAAATGTTTTGCTGGATATATGATTTTTTCGAAAATATAAATAATTTTCAAAATGCTTTCTTTGAAATATTTCATTTTGGTTATAAAGGATCTTTTTTTAAATCTTGAGCTTTAAGCAATTGAATAAACTTGTTAAGACTTTTTATTTTTATGGACGACGATGGAAAAAGGTCGCGGTTCTCCTTAATAATTAACAATATTTAAAAGTTTCACATATATATTTTAGATAAATATAGAAAATAATCATGAATAATCTTCAATAAAAATTCAGTTAAGTCACAAATCTAGAAACACATTTAAAAAATTAAGTCCTTAAACTATTAACAAAATAGAGAGCATCTTTAAAATAAACTAACAAAAAATAACGAACAGAAAAGAATTTATACTGGTCATAAGTTTTAAAATGAAACTGAATTTTCATACATTAGGATGCAAATTTGTGTAAGAATAGGATAGGAAAGTTTTTTTGGCATTATAAGGTTAAGTAAACATAAGATTTCGCATTACAAGATTCGCATCATAAGAGCAATAAGACGTAAGACCAATTATCATGAATAAGTAATTGATCTATTGATTGAATTTTCACTTACTAAGCAAATTTCTGTTTAAACTAGACAGACATTTTTTTTCTGCAATAACCATCAATAAGTAATTGTAAACAGAGCTGTTATTACTTATTTTTAGTTAAATAAGATACATTTTATATATTTTTTATCTTCAGATTGAAGCCGATAATATTAAATTATGTTTTACCTTACTTATGTAATGAATAATTTTCTTTTTTATTTTACAATTCACTATCCTTCTCGTCTTTTGTAAGCCGATACAACACTCAATAGGCAATAATGTTATTTGATATACTTAAACAAGAATCATATCCTTGCGAATAGAGAAAGATTTCGTCTTGAAACAATGAATCCAATTCCAATGACCGAAACTATTCTTCTTTCGGGAAGAATATCACCGGAGGTCCAATTACTTGACCGCACGTACATGAAAGATAAAATCCCACATCCCTTTTAATTAATGCCTTTCTCTGCTCGCTCTTTCAGATGGCTGCACACCCACCAGGGGTTATACTGGAAACATCTTTCATATCACACTCTCATTACTATCTGTACCTTCCCTTCACCCCCTTGGCACCTCGGTAATCGAAACCTCCCCGTCTGCGGGACACAACCCTTCGGTGACCAAAGTCATTAGGGTCAGTGTGATATGATTCTTTCTGTTTGAAGCTTCGCCAACACCCCTTACCACTTCCTTCCAATCTATCTTTTGCAGAAACAAGAGGAGGCAAGAAGATATGAAGCTTTTCTCTTGTGGTCAGAACCTAATCATGATCCTCTAGGCCATCCTCCACCCCCCTGTACAGCCGCCACTGCCTCATGGGATCCATTAGTCGAAGGGCTGTGGGGGTTGCCTTGGTTTTTGATGGACATAGTAATTATCTAACGTGTCCTAGCGATCAGGTTTAATCGGAGTGCCCTTTGATCGCCCGGTCGACTGCTGGACCTGACAACCCAGTGGACGCCTCTTCATTAGAAGTTGCTCTTTTCTCTCTGCAGCAGCTTTCACTGTCCTCAGCCCCACACTCGTCTTCAGCCCCGGTTCGCGTCTTTACTTAAGCCCCGGGGCTATCAGCGATGTCAATTGGGGTATCCCTGTTTCATCAGAGCCAGAGCTCGTTTACTCTTGACCATTCTTTTTTTTTATGTTCCGCCCTCTTCCGGGGGGATTGTATTTCGATTCTTATTTCCGAAAATACGTTTGTGGTGGAGAGAAAGGTTTTGTATCATTTCTAAATTAGAAATGTCAGTCAAAATTATTTGTTCGGCACTGATTGCACAGAAAGTTTGTTTCTAGGTATTCCTTTAATTTTACAATAAAATAAAGAAAGGGGCACAAAAATTTTATTTTCCTAACACAAATAAAAAAAGGGTATTGCTGATGTTAAATTTTAATTTCTCTCCTTAAAATAATGTTTTAATGGTAAAGAGTGTATATTTCTTTTAACTTAAACAGTCAAATTTTGGACTCACCACCATTTGGGGTCAATTTGACCCTCATTAGAAATTGATCTTATTTTAAAGTAAATAATTTTCTAATTGATGAAGATTGTTAAAAATACAATATATAAGGGTTTTATAAGATGAAATTTTTGTTTGCTATTTTTTTAATTTACGTAATTACAATATAACAGTATAGTGTATTACCTATTATACTTAGACAAAAATAAACAAATATATGAATCTAAACAATACGAATTAGCAAACAACATATTTTAAAATGTGGAAGTTCCGTAATTAGTCATACATTAGGGTAGGTGTACTGCAGTATATCCGCGTGATGTGAAAGTGACAGTAAAACATCAACAAATTGGTTTTTAGCAAATCCCAAAGTTATCAGATATTTCATTATGTGTTTTGCGATGTTAAAAAGTGTGTTTCTTTTATTTTGTGTCTATGAAACATCCCTGAGGATGATCCGAAGACACGCCATTTTGATCCTCTGCTGAGGGGATGGCGCCTCTGCTTTGGTTGCTCTACGATCTGCGCGTGAAGTCGAGCACTTTACGGTAGAACATATACCGGCTGATACCGTGCACCCTCGGTCCCTACATAGCCTAATCAAATTGGTCATCCACCCACTTACTGACCCGCTCTTTTATTTTAGAGACTGGATTTAATGAATAAGAGGGTATCCGATGTGCAAAACACTAATTCGTAGTTCTTAATCAATCACCAGAATGAACTTTCAAGGCACGATTAGGGTGACAAAATATTTCTTGAAAACTTTCTAAGCATTGAGGACGGCAATATCGCACACGTTGTAAAACAAAAGTGAGAGCCACCTGTGAATTTTACATAGTGTAGAATAATCAGATAGCATCTAGTCTGATAACCCTACGTCACATTTCATCCTATTGTTGTATGGGACAGTGCTTGACTTCTACTCTAATCTGTCGTCTACAAACTCATTCTCATGAATAATATTTAGAATTATGGCATTCTTTTTCTTTTGCATCCATACATTGAGGGGTTTTTTCTCTTCATTTCACAGTGTGATATTTCTATTTTGCAGTACAAATATAAATATCATGACGAAAAAGTGACATTCATAATTCGAAGAATTTTTTTCGTGTTCAGACGTTCAGAGCACAAAATAAAAAACGTACCATCTTTAATTACTTTTGATCTAATGATCTTTACGTTCTAGGACTCAATCACAATGATTCGAGGGCGTGACCTCAAGTATGCTAATTAATTAACGCAGACGATATTTTAAGTTACGAAATTAGACACAAAAGCGTACCTTCTCTGAATAAACAGGTTTTTTTTCCCAACGGATATGGATTTTTAACCCTTAAAACATAGAGGGTAGCGTCAATCTAGGAAATAGTTTGCCAATCTAGGAAATAGTTTGCCAATCTAGGAAATAGTTTGCCAATCTAGGAAATAGTTTGCCAATCTAGGAAATAGTTTGCTAGGAATAGTGTCCCAATAGTTTGGCCAGAAGGGCGGTCCAAAGTTTGGACCCCATGATGCTAGTTTTACTTTTTGCGTATTCCGCCATGTTTCGATAAATTTGAAGCTAATTGAAAATCTTTTAACACGATTATCAAATTCATTAATCTGAAATAATTTCATGCAAAAAAAAAAATAAAATAAAAAAAATACTTTTATTATATATTGCTAATATTCATTAAATTTTATTTAATATTACTCGAAAACTTTTTATACTGTCATGTTTAAAATTTTTTATATAATTTTAAAGAATATAATTTTGCACGGCAAAATACAAAATTTTAATGAAATCAATCATAATCGATCGTACCTGAGAAATCGAATATTTAAAACACGACTTTTTTTACTTTCCCTTAAAACGATCTCGAGATATGGCAAAATACGCAAAAAGTAAAAATAACATTAAAGAGTCCAAACTTTGGACCACTCTCCTGCCAAACTATTGAAACTCTATTTAATAGACTGCGATTATCCCCTATATTTTGGAAGTCAGAAATCTAAATCTGTCGAAAAAATAGGCATGTTTATTCAGAGAAAATACGTTTTATGTCTGATTTCGTAACTTAAAATATCATCTTCACTGATTAATTAGCCTATTTGAGTTTAACGCCCTCGAACCATTAAGATTGAGTCCCAGAACGTGAAGATCCGATCATTAGATCAAAAGGTATTCAGAGTGGTCCCTTTTTTTAAATCTGCAATTAGTTAATTGAACAATTCCAATTATGTGTACATTTCTTTCAACGAAAAAAGTTCACCTGCAAATTTTACTGAGGTAAAAAGAATTATAAGTAATCCCCTTTGCTCTGAGTTTAGGTGTGGTTCTATACTTAGAGCACAATATTTTCCCAGAGTAGTCATTCAGTTGGGGCTGTTATTTATCTGCAAAAATAAAGCTAACTTTTGAAAATATCAATTACTTTTTACAATTTTTACTTTTAAAACTTTAACTAATAACTTTTTGAAAAAATAAAAAACTTTTTCTGAATTTTACGTCAATTGAAAACAAATTATCGTTCGTCGTGCTATAAATTTGCATTTCGACTTACATGGTAATAAATATTTCTCAAGAATTCTCGTTCAGTATTATAACAAAAATAACTGTTTATAATCAGGATTGACATGGTTTTTTTTCAGACGCAATAACGAATTTGTAATTGAATAAGCAAGAGCTCAACTAAGATATTTCGAGTATCGAATTTAATATACCCTATAATTTAGCGGAGACTATTGTCTGATATTTTTTAACTGGGTGGACTGTTCTACAAATCATTTTTATAAAGTTTGAAGTCTTTCAAAATCAAAAACCGGCATGAAATGTCAAAAAATAACTTTTTTCCTACGAGGGTCAAAATGACCCTTTTTTCAGCTGTTTTAGATAGTTCTATAATTGTTTATTTTAATTATCAACATAAACGCATGAAATTTTGGTACGATATATTTAGAAATAATTTAGAAAAAGTAAAAAAAATATTAGCTTCAAAGATCAAGTGTATATTTAAAAACAACTTAAGAATTGGCAAAAAATGATCAAAACGACCCCAACGGTGCTTCTAGTATTATATAATATCTTGAAACATCTATACCTCATGACTTATACAATCTGTTTTCTCAAATTCACTAACTGAATCGAAATGACGTATGATGACGTAAAGGGTTTAAATTTTTGTGTTAAATTTATAGAGCATCTCAAAAAGGCTTCGACAAACTTAAGCGGAGTTGGGAACGTCATAAGCATTAAGAATAATGAATCTTGGAAAAATGAACGAAAACAATTCATTTCCTATTATATAAATTTAAAGTCCAATTTGATTCGGGCTATTAGTCCCGAATGAAGTGTAATTAAATAATTTAATATAGCTTAATAGATATTTTTTTTTTAAAAAAAGGTTAGTTTGTGCAGAAAGTTTATATCGAACTTTTAGTACTTAATATATTTTTAATTGTAAATAGAATTATAAATGCAGAGTAGTATTTTTATAAATACTGTATCAATTGACAAAAGTCTTAATCTTTTGATTAGCTAAAACTTTGAACGCATTCAACAAATAGTGAAATATTTCAATTGTATACATTTTTGAAGGAAAAAAAAAATGAAAATAGATAATTTTTGTATTATCATATCACAATAGGATTAGTGTATTTATTGAAATTTAGAACTATTTTAGAAATGCTTTAGAGTTTTTTTCATTTTGTTAAGTAGTATGAAATAGGAAAAGTTCCTTTCTATTAACTTTAAATTAATCCATTTTTCTTAATTATTTTAAGAAAATATCTAATTTCATTCGGATAAATATTTAATTACATCAAATTCTAGTTCAATAGCCCATTGAAACAATTGTTAGATTCATATAATTATTAATGAGGGTTTTTCCGGACTGTTCTTTTCGACGTTTGCTTGAAATTTTTCCCTGAAGGAGTTTTTTTCATTCATTTTAAATAATTATCTATGAATAAAAATGTCATTGCATCACCTTCAAGTGGTGCTTTACATTTCAAAACGGTATTACTACTGCGCACCAAAAAAAAAAAAAAAAAAAAAAAAAAACTACGTAGAGGTGTGTAGAAGTTTTTTTTATATGATGAAAGATTATAGTAAATACATATTGTGTGCTGCGTTTGTAAGGAATTGAAAGTCTACTGATGTAAAAAAAACGAAACAAAAACAAAACACTATTTACTTTTTTGAAGTAAAAATGGCCAGGCCATTGTACAACTTAACAAAAGAAAATAATTAGGATCAGCCACCTATGATAGAGATTAAGAGATGCATCTTCGAATATGATAAAATATTTGTAGTAAATTAGGCTACGGTCAGACTGGGGACAAAGCCTCCTATCCTAACGTCAAGAATTCAAATTTAATAGGATTTGAATTGTTTCCAACGGACAGTTAGGAGCATGGAAAGAGATCCATAGTTGGTGATTTATCGAAAAATAAAGTAGCCAAAAACAAAGCCAACTCCACGTTATTAATATTAAATTTGAAATAATTTGGCGCTAGCTCAATCACCAAAAAGACAGTGAGAATTAATATAATCTTGTAACTGATACATTTTTGTGGTAAGAGAAATAAGGTAACTTATAGAACAGTGGTTTCCAACTTGCATGTGGCCGGGGGCCGCAATTAAAAACACCAGTCAAATGGCGGGCCACAACTTTATCAAAATTTTATATAGGACTCTTTTATGCTTGCAGGAACATTAAATATTATTTTCAGATTTTTATCAAAGTTTTTTAATATTAAAAAGCAAAATGACAAGCATTACAAATAATGCTTGTTACGTATCATTTTGAATCGTCTCTTTATGAGAAACTTAGTGACAATTTTTTTTTCTCTTTTAAATTTAATTTTGTCATAAATTAAAACTTTTTTAGACTTATTAGGAATTATAGCAACAAAAAAAAAATAAAAAATAATTCTCGAGCATATGAAATTAATTTTTTCTTTTCTTTTCCGCTCAATATTGAATTCAAGGAATTTAAATTAAACATGATATTCATTCCCTGTCTTAGAGGTTTTAAAATTTACAAACGTAAATAATTTCGTCCAAGATGAGGGGTTTCAAGAAGTTAAATGGGCGAATTTCTTTGAGAAAATTTCTGATACGCATTCCCTGTCTTAGAGGTTTTAAAATATACAAACGTAAATAATTTCGTCCAAGATGAGTGGTTTCAAGAAGTTAAATGGGCGAATTTCTTTGAGAAAATTTCTGATACGCACATGCTGAATTACATTCACAAAAAGAAAAAAAAAAAAAGAAAAAAAAAAAAACGAAATAAAAAAAATAGCAACATACACGATTATTTTTGTATTTGAATAAATATTTTCTTGGACATAAATTTTTTTGCACTGTTGGTATGTTAAATTTCACAGAAACGAAGAAATTAGATTTTTTCGTCTACGAATATTTTCTACCACACAGCAGTTGTGAATGCGAAATTGAAACTAAATTGAAAATATTTAACTACATATATGTACTCAAGTATAGCTCGACATATTAGACTGAGTATAATTAATATTTTAGTTTAACTAGATTAACAAGACAAATAAAAAATTTTAAATAAAAGAAGAAAAAGAAAGAAAAAGGAGAATGTTTATAACTTTCATTTTGACAATATTTTTAGTCGTACAATAATTTATACCCCTAAAATGTCATATGCTCAATTTAAATTTGCGCAAAAAATGAAAAATGTAGAAGAAACTCGTTAATCTAAAATATAATTTCGATATGTTGAGCAATCTCTGAGTTCACATCTATAAATAAATATTTCAATTTAGCTCCAATTTCACACTGACAACTGCTGTATGCGAGGAAATATTCGTAGACGAAGCAGACACATTTGCTAAAGAGGGATATTGGAAAATTAAAAAGAAACAAATGCATTAAAAAAGAAGGATTTCAGGATTTCACCGATGTTGATCTACACCGCCGTAACTAACCGGACGGCACTTTGTTGACACACAATCCCATGCTATCAATTTCTCGGACAGAGAGCCATCACATCTTATTTCGCGAAAAGATTGGCAACAGTATTTCGTGACGTTTGACCAAAGGTTACTTCACTCTTTCTTGGCGAACTTTTGGCGCATTACTTTTTTAGCGTTCAACAAACAAACGCAAAATTTGTTAACCCTTTATATAAAAAACATAAAACTGTTTAAAACTATTTACTTTTTTAATAAAATGTTTAATTTGTCAAGATTTGATAGATCCCTTACAATAATTTAAGATGTTTTTGAGGTTGATTAAAGGTTGTTTTGAGGTGTTTAGGTTGGTTTGTGTTGAGGTTTATTTTAAGTTGACTTCAAAAATAATCTTAGAAAATCAACCTCCCAAGGTGTACAATCAAAATGTATGAAGATGTTTTATTCATATTTGAGGTACTTTTGAGGTTAATGGAAATCTACTTTGGAGCAACGAACTTAAGGAGGTTGTTTTTTAGGTATACAAGTTATTTTTTTTTAAACTTCAAACAAATAAGTATAATTGAGGTGTGAATAATTTCACTCGATCTCAACTACAAGTGTCGCCAAGCTTTATATAAGGTATAAATGAGGTTGAAATTGTGGTTTATTGATGAGGTTATTTTTGGTGCAAAACATAACCTCATTTTCTAGCACAGGTATATTTTTTTTTACATCTGTCAACTTTAAAACAACCTCCAAAGCACTTTATTTTTTTTGTAAGAGATAACGAATTGTTATTTGAGAGTAGAATTTATACTCTAAAAACAAGAAGAATAACAAAATATTTGAGCATATATATATTTCTTTATTTTTGATGATCAACTAGAAATATTAGATTGCAAAACCATATTTATAATAAAATTAATTATAATTTTTGATTATTTTGCAATTATTTTTGTATATATTTGCACTTATTTTGTATTTATTTTATTTGCGCCATCAACTAAAATTAGTTTAAAGGACGCTAGTTATAACTCTCGAACTCATAACAGTTATAAAATTTATTCTCTACAGAAAATTATTCCAGTGCTTTTAGAAGAAGAGTTTCAAGTTCAGAAGACAGTGTGATTTGGAGGTTGCTAAACTGCCAAAAATGGCAAGCTCCCTCGTATATTTGACGTCTCAAGATCAAGACTCCGGTAATTCCTGGTGATCAAGACGAACTATCTGCGCCAATCCAAAAAGACTATCTCCTTTTTCTTTTCCCTTATCTGTACGTAGTTCTTACTTGTGGTATAATACTGACCTCCTCCTCTTGGCTATCCGACGTGCCATCTATTAAGTCGCGGACCAATTTCCGGTCCCCGACACCCCCGGGAACCGGGATTTTTATATTTGTTTTTCCTGCTTGATTGGCAACAGAAGCTCTATCGGACGTTACACGTTGGTAGATTGCCAATAGAATATCCAGAGGCCTTTGATAAATATTAAGCTACGAGTAAAATATTTTATTGGATACGGAAGCTCGATCATTCGAACATCTTTTATCCGAAAACCTTTGTTTAGCGAAGCTTAATTCAAAAACAATTCATATTTATTTATTTTTTTTAGTTTTATTTTGAACTGAATATGAAAGAAAAATTTCGTGATAAAGGTGAAACAAAAAAGATAAGCAAATTTAAATTAGATTTTTTTTTACCATTCTTAAATTTATTTTGGCCGCTTTCTTAGTTTGAAGTATTTTTAATTTAAAATCATTAAACTCGGTATTAATAAATTGCATCGAAAAATTATAAAATAGTTTTTTTTTGCTTACACAAGTACCACAGTGGACTGATCGTAAGACACGGTTCACAGTAGATCACGGAAGTTAAGCATCACATTTTTATCAGCTTGTGAAGGAACCAGGAGTACGCGCTATCAGTCCTTGTAATAAGCTCAATTTCATATGTAGAACCTTGGTGGGCCAGGGTATACAGCGCTCGCTTCCAAATGAGGTGAATCGTGTTCGGACTCGGCGATGGAAGGTGGATACGAATTCCACACCCGGCTCAGAACGATTATAGTGCTGTCGTAAAATATCTTCAGTAGTAGACGGGTCATGGGTTAGAGTCCTCTTCCGTCAGGCTAACCATGAGATGTTTTCGTTATTTTCGTTTCCATGTAACGCACATGCGAGTTAGTTCCACTAAAAAGTCCTTCACGGAGGCAAACTTCTCTCGATCCAGGAGTTCCCTTGTCTTCTAGACTGGGTACAAAATTACAAAGCTACGATCTTCAAAGTTGTAACATTGATAGGCGTAAACTCAGAAACTCGGTCAGTTGTCCAACGAGGTTATAAAATTATAAAACTTCCCTCATAGGCATCGTATTACTAAAGGTTACAAAGCAGAGAAGCCATCCCCTCTACAGATGATCAAAATTATGACGAGTAATCTTCGGATCATCCTCAGGGATGTTTCCCAAACCATCGTCATCAGCAGAGTGTGACGTTAATAAATTACCGCTATTTAATATCTATTCATAAAAGTCCGATTAAAATGAAGACAAGTTAGGGCATGTTCATAGGACATATAAATCACACCGTACTGCTTTCCATAAACAAAGAAGACACAAATCTGTAAACACATAAGCCCAACAATGCCCAAGCATCCTATCCCGTTTTTAGGGAGCTATATATTCTACAGGGCCCATGAAAAATTGCCATGCAATTTTGATCCTTCTCAGACGACGTGAACAGCGCCTAAGCTGGTACCCATAGCTGCAAACTTCCAACCTTCAACCAACGAAAAGATTTTCAGCCACGACAAATTTAGCGTTCTCCTTGCTGCGTATAGACGCTGGTTGTTTAGCGGGTTGCCAGGATCGAAACCCTCTACCACCAGCTCCGACTACACAACGGGATCGCAATAGATTTGTTCAAATGTCATTAATGTGAAATTAAAAGAAGTTATTATTTATTAACATGTGTATTATTTATTATTCCTATTACTATATAGAATGCTATTTTGGTATCGTTATGATTAAATTTCTGATAAACTTTATTAGTAAAAATAAAAGTTAAAAAGAGATAGTTTAATTTTTAAAAAAATTTAATTTGGGAGTATATTAGATTTTAAATATTATTTTTATAGCCTGGATAGTTGGTACGGTGTTGAGCCTATGTCAGAGAGGTAGTGAGCTCGATCCCCACGGAACAAGGACTGCCCATGTGTAAAATGATACTGCGCGTTAAATTTATCTGGCTCTCAAAGTCCTCCAAGTTCCCATAACAAATAAATACCTCTTTAAGTACTGGAATGGGGATTGATCATGCTCTGGTTGAAGTCAAAATTACGATCTGGATGGATGGTGTGTGAATGTATCTTCCCTGTCTAATCACCCTAAATGCGTCATTTCGGATCATCCTCAGGAATGTTTTCCAGACGGTCACCAACAGCCCATTCTGCAGATCTAGTGCGATGTAATTAAAATTACCTTACCGTAAATATTTTATTTTATTGTGGTATTCATGTCATATCCCGACAAAAAATTGCAATGAAGTCAAGTTATCCAATTATGCTGCAGAGAGGTTTAATTTTTGCAGGAAAGCGGTAGCCAAATAAAGTGATAAGGATTCAAATTGGAATCTTTAATAATCCAGCTCATCAGCAAACTGACTAAAGCGTTAAAGAATAAATCACCAACAAAATAATCGTAAATTATCAACTACCCGCTAAATGTAATAAATATACTTTTCTGTTGAATAGAGTGTACCATAATATCAAAAATTATTATTCCAAATTATTATTATTATTATACATTATAATTATACATTATTATAATTATTATTATTATTATACAAATTATTATTATAAATTATTATTCACAAATATTATTCCAGTTCTGTTGTTATCTCTTAACCCTGTTATTTTATTTATCCAGTCATTATGAATTATATTCTTATTCTTATTTATATATTGTTATTATAAAAATTATGCATTGTTATTATATAAAGCATCAAAATCAGCACCGAACAAATTATTTGAAGTCTTCTTTTTACTCATTTGATTTTTCTTGTATCAGAAATCACGAGGTTGTCCAGCATGCCTTTATACATTTGCTCTACCTTAGAATTGGTGCTCCTCCCCCCTTATAGATATCTGCCACCTGAAATACTTAGTTCTTTAAACAAGTTTAGTTCTTGACGTTTCTTCATCGACTCCGGATATTAATTTCACAGTCATGATAACATCACTGATCAACCAAAAATTGTCACAAAGACACCATACAACGTACAATATACTAGGTTATCTTGACATATGTAAAATTAACAAAAAATACTTGAGATTTCTGTTTGAAATTTGGGTTATCCGAAATGTAAATCTTGGCCCATAAAAATTTAACGAAAAGAAGATTCATTGCTAAAATTAAAGCGATATATCTGAACATAAAAACCATAAGAGTTGTTACAAATTGCTATATATTAGGGTTGTTGTTGTTGTTGTTGTTGTTTCTAATCCTTCACAATATAGCCTCAGCTACACTGGTGAATTAAATTAAAACAATTTGTATATTTTATCAGTAAGTTAAGACGCATTTCGTTAGCTAGCACACCTCGGCGAATTTCTTGGTGTTATTATGCAACAATAAGTTAAATTCAAATTGTAACTGTAAAAATGAGTAACCACCAACGTTTAGGTTATGGAATGAGGTAGCAAATTGTGGGTTGGCTAGAAGCAGGCCAATCTCTGATCCAGATTTGTAGAAGGTTCAATTTAACTCCCAGTGTCATGTGCAACTTAAGAAAACAGTTACATGATACCGGATCCATCGACAGAAAGTCTGAGCAAGGTCGTCCAGGAGCCACGACGGCAATAGAAAATCACCATTTGGCCTTTATAGCGAGACGTAACAGAGTGGCTACAGCTTCTCAGCTCTCTCGTGACTTGTATGCAGCCACAAGAACCCATGTATTAAGGATGACTGTTTCCAAACGACTTCATGAGAGAGGGTTGTTTGTAAGAAGACCTTCTGTTTGCTTCCCGCTCACTTATACAAACAGGAGATTCCGTTCAGCATGATGCAGAGAGCATAGATTGGAGTATCAATCAATGGGCGATCGTTCTCTTCCCTGATAAGTCCCGTTTCAGCCTAAACACCAATTCTCGCCGTACATCCATATGGAGAGAATCAAGCATCCGCTACCTACCCTCCCATGTTCGCGAAATCGACCATTATGTTGGGTCAGGTTTAATGGTCTGGGAAGGCATCATGTTGGATGGCCTCACACCTTTCCAAGTCTTTGAATGAGGCTGGGATGAGGTCTTGGAGCCCTATGTTTGCTTTATCATGGGTGCAGTTGGCCCTGAGTTTATTTTAATAGACGATAACACGAGGCGACATAGAGCTCTTCTGTTCGACGAATTTCTAGAGTGTGAGGATATATATAACTGTATAGGGCATGTTTAGGAAGCTCTCGGGAGGGCAATTGCAACTCGCTACCCCCTCCGAGAACCATCCAGGGAATGAAAGCAGCGTTGCTGAACGAGTGGGACCAATTGCCGCAAGAAGTGATAAACTGCCTTATTTCAAGTGTAAAATTAAGCTGCAAGGCCTGTATATCTGTAAGAGGCGACTATACTCCCAATTAGCCCAATTTTTTTTGTTTATTCTGCAATCGCTGTTTCATACTTTCCGACTCCAACGTGTGTTACGCGCGTTCATGCGTGTGTATTACGATAGTTAAATGGTTATTTGCTTTGTATTTTATCAATGTATGTACATATCAAATTTCATTAAAATTGGGCAGTAATTCCAGAGATAATCGACCAAGTCTGCAAATTCTCTTAATTTCTTACATAATTGCAATTTCATAATTTCTTTTTTTTTCTTTCTTTTTCAATGTATATCAAATCCATGAGTAAAAGAATTCTTGCAAAGTCACACATCAAAATTGGTCACAAGAAAATGTCCTGCAAGGAAAATAAACTCCAGGAAATAAGGATGCGTTATTGAGAAACAAGTTTCAATTTGCACTTGCAACAGACTTTGAGCACAAATTCGATAGTTAAGCTTTTTAAATGGCCACTGATGAATCGTTAAACTACCGCTTGATTCGACTTTCTCCACGAGTTTCACAGGTATTTGTGTAAATTTTTGTAGCCCAGTAAAATAGCTGTGTACACACTGGGAATGGTTTCATCGTATTATATCTGTCTACGTGTCTGTCAGAAAGTGGTACCCGAAAACGAATTTTTTCAGATGCTCGAACGATAAGTCACTCGGTCCAGTATTGGGACTAGTATGTGGTTGGTCAAACATCATCCAGTCAGGCAATTATCAGATGTACACACTCATGTCACAACTCCTGAGATGAATTTTCTGAGTTTCTAGCGACTTCTGCTCTACATATGATAGGAAGAAATTACTGCTCAGAGAGTTGGGGAGCGCTTACACCATTCACAGGGGGAAAATAGCTAGTTTACTGGAATGTTGTTGTTACATATCGCACTTGCCAATACCAGTAAGACTGCAATGGGAAATCAAGCGAATTTAGGCAGATTTAGTTTTTTACAGTGGGGCCATCTATGGACAAGAATCTTATTTCAGACACACACGTGTCCCAGCCCATCCAACAGAGAGGATCCAATCATACTCTATTTATTCCTCTACAGATCAGTGTCGGAATAGTTTGGCCGGCAGGGGGTTGGGCCCAAGTCCTAGAGTTCTTGAGTTCCATTTCCTCTTGCCGAAGACTCCCTGCGTACAAAATGGCAACTGGTACATACTAAATCTTCGGGGTCACAATGTCCTTTAAGTTCACATAACAAATCAGTACCTCTGAGGATTCTAGATCGGATATTGATCGTGTGGTTCAGGTCAAAATTACGATCAGCGGATGGATGGATGGTGTTTGAATGTCTCTTCCTTGTGAAACGGCATGTAGCGTATGTATGTTGTCTCTGGATCATCCTCAGGGATGTTTCCCAGACTGTCGTCAATAGCCCATTGTGCAACCCTAGCCCGACGTAAATAAAGTACCTACCTACCTATAATACAGATAACATAAATATATTGCTACAGATGAAATTTGGCTAAGTTCAGCGTAAACAACATAATTATAATACAATTTTTTGTAGATCAGCATGTAATGAGCAGAAGGTAAATGGTTGTTACAGTATGGACGGACATCTCTTTGACTATATCTAATAATGATCCTGAGAGTGCCAAAAATCCTCAGTATGTGAGATTTTTATTTTAGCCGTTGCTAAATGTAATTATTTAACTCTAAAAAGAATGTGTTTGGCATCTTTCCTCACACGTTTGAACATTACGGCATGAAGTGTCACGTCTTGAGGTGATTTTGCACATTACCTGGCACACAATCACCTCATTTTATAATTTAAAACAAATTAACAAAAACCTTCCCCTATACAATGAAAAAAATTTTTTTTAAATTTTTTTTCGTTGTAAAGGGGTTTTAAATCTAAAACACAATCCCATTGTTTTAAACAAAATATTTCAAAAAAGTTTTTAAAATGGGGGGGGGGTGTACCTACTGAGGAAATTTCCCATTGTTTTGTTTTCTTTGGTATAGAAAATTCAGAAACGGATACATTGTTCCAAAAATATTTCAGAACATTTTTCTCCAATAGAATAAAACAAAAACAACTCGAAACTATTCTTGTGAGCATCATTCCCGAAAGGGGTTCATACAATTAGAAAAACTTGCCTTTCCAATCAAGTTTCGATTTTACGCACCTTGAGTTCTATTCCGTCTACAGGGGTGGTTCGAGCGACGGAATCTCATTCTCTGCGGAGCACACAGATTTCCTGATCCGAAATACCGGAATTTTCTCCTCCCTTTTGGCCTATCTGCCCCCCAAATTTCTCGTAAAGCTAAACACAATTTCAGGGTCTTCTTAACGAAGTGGATTCCCCATCACAGGGTTGCTTTTACGATGTTTTGCACACGATTTTACTCGCCAAATCAACAAAAGGGGATTTTTTTTTCGTCAACAAATCATTGTTATTGTTTTGGTTTATTCTGAATGGACTGAATTACGAAACGTTTCCATTTAGAGTAGAATGGTATAAGACTTCACGACATAGTAGGTTTTATTAATTTATTTTTATTATTAATCATATCAGATCCCGAATTACAAATTGCTTTAACCTTTCAAAATCTCAAATAGAGGGGAAAGAGAAATAAAGTAATCTCCATCATTTTTTTAAAAAAATAATAAATTTCTTATTTTCTTACTTCTTGTTTTTGTATCAAACATAGTTTCTATCCCCATTTGATTCTGCTTTATTGAGTAAGTTTTTTTGTAAACTTACTTGGTTGGTGTAATATAGTTCTATCTATAGTGTACCAAGATCACCTTCATCTTTTCAAACTTTACATTATGACTAGCCTTTAAATTATGCGTGAAAAATACGTTATGACAAACTTTTAATAGTTTCACTAGAAAATTGGACAAAAAATAGCATTTAAACGGATATAATATTATCATCAGAAACTTTGTCAATATCCGTAAGATTTCTATTCATGCGTTAATGAAAGTAACAACGCCAGAAAATAAAAAATAATAATAAACTTGTCATCAAAATCCGTAAAATTACTGTTCATGTGTTACTGAACACAACAACGACAGAAAATGAAAAAAGCAATATTGTTGCTATCAGAAATTTAGACAAAATTCGTAAAATTACTGTTCATGTGTTACAGAACACAACAACGACAGAAAATGAAAAAAGCAATATTGTTGCTATCAGAAATTGAGACAAAATCCGTAAAATTACTGTTCATGTGTTACAGAACACAACAACGACAGAAAATGAAAAAAGTAATAATGTTGCTATCAGAAACTTAGACAAAATCCGTAAAATTACTGTTCATGTGTTACTGAACACAACAACGACAGAAAATGAAAAAAGCAATATTGTTGCTATCTGAAATTTAGACAAAATTCGTAAAATTACTGTTCATGTGTTACAGAACACAACAACGACAGAAAATGAAAAAAGCAATATTGTTGCTATCAGAAATTTAGACAAAATCCGTAAAATTACTGTTCATGAGTTACAGAACACAACAACGACAGAAAATGAAAAAAGTAATAATGTTGCTATCAGAAATTTAGACAAAAAACCGTAAAATTACTGTTCATGTGTTACTGAACACAACAACGACAGAAAATGAAAAAAGCAATATTGTTGCTATCAGAAATTTAGACAAAATCCGTAAAATTACTGTTCATGTGTTACAGAACACAACAACGACAGAAAATGAAAAAAGCAATATTGTTGCTATCAGAAATTTAGACAAAATCCGTAAAATTCCTGTTCATGTGTTACTAGATACAGCAGCGTCGGAAAATAAAAAAGTAGTAACGTTGTCATCACAGAAACTTAAACAAAATCTGGAACATTCATTCCCATTCATGTGTTACTGAACACAACAATGCTAGATGATAACGCTACTGAATGCTAATACACTGCGCAAAATGAAAAAAATTAACAATTTAATAACTTTTGATCCTATGATCAGATTTTCAAGTGCTTTCTTAACCGTTTAAAAGCTTTATCTTAAATAAGTTAAGTAATATGTGCATACGGTATTTTAAGTTACAAAATCAAACTAAAAAATTTTTTTTTTTTCTAAACAAACATGCTTTTTTTAGATGCATTAAGATTTCAGAACTCCAAAATATGCGATTTAACCGCAATCTGGGAAATATGGATCCAATTGTTTAGGCAGGAGAACCTTCGAAAATTTAGACTCCTTAATGTTTTTTCCTCACTTTTTGCGTGTCTGCCTCTGCTCCAGAACTATAATTAAGCGAATCAAAATACGTAAACGCGCAATTAATTATAACATCTGTTTTTCCAAAGGTTTGATTCCATGTAAAATAATTATTTAAATTATTTAGTGGTGGAAAAATAATTAAATATTAAGGCAAGAAATTTTTTACATGGATTTAATTTACGTAATCTTAAATGATAAAATACAAAATTTGAAAGGAATTAGTTGCTTAGTTCTTAGTATTCTTGAAAGCTAAAAATGTAAGGTACGACTTAAAACGACGGCAACATAACAGATAAAAAAAAAGTGAATTTAGCATTAAGAGGCTTAATTTTGCTACTGCTCAATTGTCTGGACCAGTGGTCTCCAACCTCGGGCCGGTTTGTGGATGAAATGGTACCAGGCTGTGCAAGGAACATTACGTTACGCGTATTTCTTTTAATGGGGTGTAATTCTCTCGAGTTTGTACGACTTTCTATGGATGATAGGTCAACTAGGAGTTGAGAAACCGCCTGAAGCCGAATCACTGCGCATGTAATTGTTTTATTTCGAAGGCACGTTTAATACAATATAAATAAAAAAATTAAATCAAAACAATCTGAATTATAAACAATTAACTTCCTCACGAGTAGCTGTTAAATATTGACCGGTCCACGGTTAAAGTTTCAAGCATTAACCGTCCCACAGTTAAACTATCAAACGTTTACCGGTCTACAGCGTTTAAAAGGTTTGGGAGCCCAGGACTAACATTTTTGAAGTAATACTTTCCAGATTACCATGATACATTTTATTTTGATAATTAAGGAACAAAATCCATCGAAAAAAAGATGTATCCACTCAGATGTCTGATTTTATATTTTAAAATATCATTCGAACAAATTCATTAGCATATTTAGGGTTGAACCAGGTAGCTAACTTTATGTTTGTGAAAATTGAAACACCATGAAGGAATCGTCATAATTGAATGGCATTTAATACACAGTTGAGTGGTAGAAATAAATGATTAAACTTTCAAAGCAAACAAACAATAACAAGAGATCAAAATCAGTATTTTGCTTAGCCACCACGCGCCGCAATAAGTGTTGCTACACGACGTGGCATGGAGTCAAGCAAATTTTGCATGTCTGTCTGAGGAAGAGCATTTCATATTGTTTGTATGCGTACCCAAAGTTCTGTAGAAGCAACAGGACGAGGATCACGAGCGAGACGCCGATCAACAAAATCCCACACATGTTCAATCGGTGACATATCCGGGGAATACGCCGGCCAAGGAAGATGCTGCACCTGCCGCGATGCAAGGAAGGATCGAACAGTTCTAGCAATATGATGGTGGGCATTGTCCCGTTGAAATAGAGCTCCTGGAAAGGCTTGAAGTAAGGGAACAGCTTGGGGCTGTAGAACTTCACTGATGTACCGATTGCTGCTCAGATCACCCACAATTCGTAGCAATTGAGATTGTCCGTGATATGCTATGGCACCCTAGACCATAACTCCGGGTGTTCGTTCACTGTGGCGTTCGATAAGGCACTCCGGAAGGTGGAGTTCACCGGCATAGCGTCTGACACGAATGCGGCCATCATGGTACCACAAATTAAAGTTGAATTCGTCAGAAAATACGACACGCTGCCAATCAGCATGCCAGTCCCTATGCTGATTGGCCCATTGTAGCTGCAGGCGGCGATGGTTTAGCGTGAGGGGGATATATATTTAAAGGAGTCCTTATGAGAGGGATATATATATATATATATATATATAAAGGAGTCCTTATCCCGTATGAAGGAGCCCTTGCGCGCAGTCTACGCTGCAGCAGACGTCTACGAATTGATGAAGCACACAATGAAACACCTGTAGCTATTGACTACTGTGTTGCCAACTGTCAAGAGGGAGCCGTCAGCACCAAGCAGACTAGGTGTCTATCATCGCGAGCTGACGTGACAATTCGGGGTCCACTCCCGGATTTCCGAGTTGTCCAAAAAAAGCATTTCCAAAAAAAGCACATAAGCATGTCTTCACTGTTGAAGAGCTGGAATTGAGTGGTTGCGCAAAAACGCCTCATATGACCGCATGATTATGAAAAAATATGGCCTTATGATAAATGATGCCGAAAACCCGTACTACATAGTGAATTTCGCAGAATAAAGTGAAGCAGGTGGATTTGCGAGTTGATTTTCTGTTGCTCATATTCAGCAATTTTGTGCTCACCATATCCTTTCAGATGGAAATGGGCTTCGAATATAATTAAATAATCCAGGGTCATTCATTGTCTACACCCATGCAACCAAGAAATTCTTAAACATAACTCTCTCTTGTTGGCAGATCAGCAACAATCAACTCCTGCACGTGAGCAATGTTTTAAAAATTTCTTTAAAGTAAGACATGGTTGACGCAGATGCATGGGTCCATTCCTTTGAAATTAATGGCAATCTTTCTGAACGCATGAACAAAATTGTATGTATGTAAAATACCATATATATATATACAGCAAAATAAATAAATACAAAAATAAAACAGAAAAAAATTAAGAAAAACAATAAGTGTCATTTATTGCGCATAAGCTGCAAGTAAATAGAACTCATAAGATATGTTCAAAATGAAAATTATTTACTAAATTAAGTTGTTTTTTTTTTGTTAATTTATATAATTTTTCCATGTGCAAATCCATTTCGGGCAAATCCGTGGGTAAAATTATTTACTAATAAATTTCTTTGTTAAATTATACAATATTTCCATGTGCAAATCCATTTCGGGCAAATCCGTGGCTAAAATTATTCACTAAAAAATTTTCTTTGTCAATTTATATAATTTTTCCATGTGCAAATCCATTTCGGGCGAATCCGTGGCTAAAATTATGTGCAAAACAGGCAATTCATGCTTCTTTCTCTTTTCTATTTTATATTTTTTTCTTAAATAAATATTTATTTTCTAAAATTATTTATAGTCAACTTTTTTAAATTATCCAGTATAATATTACCTCGCGCACATCCGCTTTCTGGCCCATCCTTGGTAACTAACAAATCAAACGCACTTCAGTAATGCAGCAAGAACGCACTTTAAACTCCTCTAGTTACACTCAATTTGCGCTTTTGTTTTCAAAGTTTTCATATTTTGCAATCTGGCAATCTTGTTACGTAAACATTTTAAATCATTCTTGAAAAATTTCCCGTTCATGGAAGTCCATTATATTTCACTGCTTGCTTTATAGATTTCGTTTTATTCTGCTCTTCCTTTATATTTTATTTTCTGTTTTTACGTGTTATTTTTACTTATTGTGTTTTATTTTATTTGTCGTAATTTTTGTACAAAATTTTTTGAGTGCTCCTCACACTATTGTATTGATATATTTTGCTTTGGCTATATTGATACAATATTAGAAAGCACTCTTTTTCGGATATAATCGTGTGGGCTGATGAAAAGATTATATCTTTTATTTTCCGGTTTTTTAAAAAAAACTTTATCCTTTTTTTTATTTTTTTATTATTTTTTTTATTTTTTATAATTAATTCTTTTTCTTTCCCAACTTGTTTGTTATTATTATTATTCCCCCCCTTTTCTTTTCATTTTTCTGTAATTTAACTTTGTTTTATCTTCATTTTGAACATATATATATATATATATATATATGTTTCTGTTTTGGTTATAATATTAGAATCTAAATATAAAATAAAATTTCCATAAAAATGATTCTTTTAACGTTTTTTTACTATATGTTTCTTTGAAATTGGCCATTGCTATGTGTGTCTGTGAAGACACAAACAAAGCAACCTGCATGAAGATGATCACAATACAGTAGTATAAAAAGCATTTTTTATAACTTATGGCATCTGCAGGAACTTTCATTTCTAGAAGCAATTCTAGATCAACAAAGCGATATATTCCAATCCAAAACTTTTTCTAAATGAAAGAAATACATCGATTGATTCCGTATAAGAGATATCATCTGTGCTTCTTAAAGAGAAGAATGAAGTATTTCCAACAAAAACCGACATTTTCTATCCATCTCTAATTTTCGACGCTTTGTAACGGTCGCAGCAAAAGGAAAGTAAAATGAAACTAGGTTTCTGATTATTACGGCCCAGGGTACACCGTAAGCCTCAGCCCCAGCGTCTAATTTCACGGTGAACGCTCGCCCCGACCATTCCAAGAAGCCACCCAATTTACCGCCGAATCGCCCTGGCCGGACGACAAAGGCCAATTTTTATCAAAAAGCTCTTCCCTACCTTCCACCCACATTTTCTTCCTTTTCTTCGGTGCCAACGTCAGCAAGCCTACTTTCTAAATAGGTTACCAGATTTGGCGAGATAGTTTGGTAAATATGATCTAAAGCGATAGATTTAGTTCAAATATAAATTTACAGAGTGAACAAAAAATATCTTTCAGACAAGCACTATCAATGTGCTTTTTTATACATTTCCAACAGATTTTTTTGTATAAATTTAGGGTACTTCTAATCACTACCCTTAACATATAGTTAACAAAAAAATGGAACGGAATTGTAAGCATTTAAAAAAATCACTTGATTACAACCATGTCTTAGAGTAGGCAAAATTTTAGGAGAAATGTGAGTATTGTGTGTTTATTAATTGCCATTTTCATTTTATGACCATAAATATGTTTTAGCGTTGCTAAATTATTCATGACAATATGATTTGCTTGATCAATGGTCGAAAAGGGAATGGAGCGCTTGCCAACCAATGAGCTGAACCACGTTCGAATCCCAGCGATGGCTGATCGAAACGAATTCCGCACCTAGCTTACACCGACCACAGTGCTGACGATAAATATCCACAGTGGTAGACGGATCATGAGTTACAGTCCCCTTACCGTCAGGTTAACCGTGGGAGGTTTACGTATTTTTCCTCTCCATTTAACGCAAATGTAGGTTAGTTCCATCAAAGAAGTCCTCCACAAAGGCAAATTTCATAAGATACTTGATCCAGTAGTTCCCTTGTCCTCTGGATTAGATTTAAAACTACAAGCCTACGGAGTTGATCATTGGTAGTCGTAAACTCAGAATTGGGTCGGCTGTTTAAACCGTTTATAGAACAAAATATGAGTTGCTTCATAAATTTTCATGTTCATTTGATGACCATGTCTCATTGCAGTCAAGTGTTTTAGCTTCAATAACCTTACTGTGTGTTTGCTGATTGTCATGTTTATTTTATGACCATGATCATGTTTTAGTGTAGCTAAATTACTCGTGGCAATAAGGTCGCAATATGAGTATTCTGTGTGCATGTTCGTTTTCATGTCCATTTTACATTATGTTCATTTTCATGTTCAGCTCTACGTTTTAGTGTAACCAAACAATTTGGTTAAATAGAAGTAACCTGCTCTGCTTGTTAATTTCCATATTCATCAATGTAATTGATAATTTTTAAGTGTTTTTGGCCCTGCAATAAACCATGAAGCAGCCCACATAAAAATCTAAATGTGATATTGTCCAATTTTATATTAGCTTTAAAGTTATCGCACCAAAAGAAATAAATGTGTTCTAAGAAAGTGATAAGGCAGATACACTGTAAAAAGTTTTATCTCAACGCCAAAATTGGTGGCAACTACTTCATACTAAAGTAGTGTTCCACTATACTAAGAATAGTTCATGTTGCAGTGAAGCTCCAAAAATGTTCTTCTACACTACTTGGTGTAAAGTAGATAAAAAGTTAGAATCAGTAAAGTAATTTTCACGATATTTGATAAGAATTGTTAATTTAGGATGCATCTATACAATTGTTCTTAAAATAAAATTGGCTTTCTAATCAAACATACACACAGCACAGAGAGAATATTAATATTAATTCGAACTGGGCTTAACAAAACGGAAGTGAATCAAAGTTAAATATTATAAAATTATTTAATGTGATTGAGAGATTCATGTATATCTTAGGAGAACACAAACATCCTTACTATGCAAATAAAATCATACAGACTTAATACAGCAGTTTACTTGAATAGTTTTTCAAATCAATCTGAAAAAAAAAAAAATATTTGGCAAATTACGGACTATGATCCTGGAACTTGCTCTCCCTTAATTATTAGGGTTGATAGTTAAGATTAGTTAGGCTCTAATGTCCGCCATCATCAATCAAAAATTAAAAGAGATCATATCTTCAGAAATAATATTATAATTAAGTAAACTCACTCCTTATTTGCTGAGTCTTCTGCGATCAATTATATCTTTACTAACACAAACCGAATCCCAATTTACCGTTATTTTTGAAAATTCACGAAACACTAAAAAATGACAACACAACACATCCTCAACTTCACATGCCAGCCACGAATGGAGTAAGAACATCTGGTCTAGATGCAAGCTTTATCAATTATTGGTGTTAAGATTTAATAACACTCTTTAAAGTGCGTATGAACACTCGATTTGTATTAACTTAAAATAAAGTAATCATTCTCTTACTTTTTAGAGTATTTCATCATCAAATACGGATAGATGACAGTTTTCATAGTGTATAGTAAGACTAAAGCTTGCAATATTCTCAGAAATTGTAAAAAAAATAATGGTAAACCAAAATCATTGATAACTATAAAGAAATTTATAAATAAAATCGGTATCATTTTGAAATGATGCGAATGATGTGAAACAGAAGACTGGACTCCATACTTAAATTTTTTTTATACAAGTTCAGCTCAATAAACTAGCTGAATACCAGCGTTCTGTAAGGGAGTAAATAGTAATCAAGAAATCAGTATTAACGAATTCATGCATAAAACTGAATAAAACAGAAAAGCATAGGCTGACATAATTAATAAAGATGTAATAATTCCGATTATTTTTATTTAGATTTTATGTTGAACTTCTCAATGACTTCACGTCATTCAATTTTATATTTTATAACCGTCATTGAACCCAATTTTTTGAGTTTACGATTACCAATGTTCAATTCCATACCCTTGTAATTTTGATCCTAATCCAGAAGAGAAGGGAACTCCTGAACAAAGTAGAGGGAAAATTTTTCCTTTGTTTAGGACTTTTTGATGGAACTAACCACATTTGCGGTGCATAGAGGAGAGGAAAACCACGAAAACCTCTCACGGTCAACCTGAAAGCAAGGGAACTCTAACCCATAATCCGTCTACCTCAGAGGATACTTTTACGTTAGCACGGTGGCTGGTGCGAGACGGTTGCGAAATTCGTATCAACCAAACATAGCTGGGATTCGAACCCGGTTCAAATCATTGGAAGGCGAAAGCTCTATCCCCTGAGTGACCACGGCTCCACATCATTAAATTAAAAAAGTCAAGTCCATTCCTCATTCCATTATTTTAAAGATTATCTAATTTCATTATCACTTGGAGTGATGTTATTTTATTTTATAACCGTCGTTGAACAGCCGACCCAACTTAATGGGTTTACGGCTACTAATGTTCAACTCCGTAGCCTTGTAATTTTGAACCCAATCCAGAAGACAAGGGAACTCCTGGATCGAGTATTGGGAGAAATTTGCCTTCGTGGAGGACTTTTTGATGGAGCTAACCCGCATTTGCGTTACATGGAGAGGAAGACCACGAGAACCTCCCACGGTTAGCCTGACGGCAAGGGGACTCTAACCCATGATCCGTCTACCACTGAGGATATTTCACGTCAGCACTGTGGTCAGTGCAAGCCGGATGCGGAATTCGTATCGACTGGGATTCGAACCCGGTTCGCCTCATTGGAAGGCGAACGCTCTATCCCCTGAGCCATCGCGGCTCGGAGTGGAGTGATGTTATTGCTCGAGACCAATTCACATAATATCTAGTACAAAATTTTGAGCAATTAAGCAATTTTCACCAGTACTTATCACTTCAAAAGGACCGCCAACTGTCATCGTACCATGATCAGATTTCTGTATTATACACCTATATTAGTATATTTGGTACCTTTTACCATTAATACCAATAGCACCTATTACTAAATCGTTGGCATTAATAATAGCATGGCAATATTTTATGGTCCAGTACAATGAATGTTACCTATTCTTCATTCATTTTGTTTGGTTTATAATTTTTGTCTTTATTTCAATACAGTTGATTTTGAATTATTTAGTTTTATAGAAACGCAGTTTAGAGATGTGAATTTAAACAAAGCCAAACTCGTGCTTTTAGATAAAATTTAGAAATCCTAACTTGGTGACTCTGCCCTATCCATATGTATATATATATATATATATATATATATATATATATATATATATATATATATATATATATATATATATATATATATATATATATATATATATATATATATATATATATATGCATATACATATATATATATATATATATATATATATATATATATATATAAATATATATATATATATATATATGTATGTATATGCATATATATATATATATATATATAATTTTTTTTTTTTTCCTTTTTAATATTTTTATTTTTTTTTTTTTTTAAATTTTTTTTTTCAAACGCCATTTCTGAACAAACTAATTGAAATTTAACAATTTTCGGGTAAAATTGGGTACTTGCACTTCAAGAAGAAGGTCACCGATGTCCTCACATGATTGTTTGTGATTGTTTAGCTGATTGTTTATAAGAAAAATGGCGTGTTAAAGTTGAACTAAGTCTAGTTGAACTAAGTTAAGTTCATAGGATATAATGTTAGTTAAAGTGAAGTTAATTAAACACAGTGGCGTATCGCACATCAAATCTGTTGAAATAGAATTCTTTCTTGCTTACGTCTTTTACTTAACTTAGATTTATTATTTGTTTGTGTATACAGAGATGTATTTTTGTTTTACGAACCTGTCAACCTGTCATACATAATTAGTTTGATTATGTTCCACATAACTTCGTGACTGTCAAGGCATTAAGTAAGAAATATATATTGAAAGAATTGAAATCTTTGTGAAATAATATAAAATGTGTCCTTTAAGCAAATTGAAACTTAACAGACTTGACTCACTCGAAATAGTATGGAAAGAACAGTTGCTAACGTAAACAAATTTCACGCTTCAACAACCAATCAGGATCGGGATACCCAAGCTATTACGTCAATGGCAGACATATCATTAGGAAATTTTGTTGCTGGCCACTGATCAGTTGTAGCATTTTTAGCAGTGGCCACTTTTCAAAAATTCAAAAAAAAAAAAAAAAAAAAAAAAAAAACTATTTATATTATTATCTCTTAGAACGTTTCTCGAAACATGAAAAAAACAATTTAAGAGGAAAACTAAGAAATAAAGTATGTTTCAGAATATCATGAAATTTTCATTGAAATTCCATATTTATTAAAAAATTGTTAATAACAAAATAATGAATGAAAAAATGATTCATAATAAAATGATTAATAATAAAATAATTATCAATAAAATGTACTGGTGATTTGTTTTCTACAAAAAAAAAAAAAAAAAAAAAAAAAGGAGAAAAAAAAATATTAAAAGCGATCGGTCAGAGACGGGCATACAATTTTTTTAAATCGCCTTTTCTTATAATTAGTAATCCAGTGGTGACAGTTAATTTTACCCGTAAAGCTAAGGCTAAAATGTCCAGATGAACTGGCTGTCCAAGTCTTAGAACCCGAGCATAACAGTTTTGGAGTTATAAAAGAGACACACAAACAGACAGATAATCAAATTCTTCCTTTTATGATTGCAGCTAAATATTATCAAAATATTTAATTTATTTCAAAACCCTTCAAATTTCAAACCAGATGCAAAATACATATATTTATAACAAGAAGATTCGACATGTTAAATGAAATTTCATTTCATTTAAAGTAAATAAATAAATAAAATTAAAGCACAATATAACTATTTTGACACCGAAGTCACATAAAATTCATAAGCTGTGTCACATAATAATTCCTTTTATTCCGTAAAAGCGGAGAAATTTAAAACCATGAACAATTAGTTTCAAATGCTAAGGTACATTTTTATAACTTCTGAGACAGTTAACTTCAAATGCAGTAACTGCGCTTCTTAAAAGATGGCGCCATGATCGCTTATTCTCTAAAAAAGTAATCCACGAGGAGAAAATATTCAGTAGCGAGCAGATGGGGATCGCATGGTCAAAATAGATCGTTTAATTCTACTCGGGGGTTACAGTTGCGAGAAGGGACCCATATGCCATGGCAAGTTCCGCAAATAGAACATTCGACCCTTCTAACCAATTCTCTGAGTTTCTGAGAGGGCAGTAATTGAATTGGCGTCTCCCTGAACGAGTCCAAAAGATCCCAGCTTTTATCTGACACGTGTCGAAACATGTCCAATAAAAGCGAAACGAGCCAACTGTCGTGATCTGGTTTGATAAACCGTTTATTGCACTCTGAAAAAGCATTATTATTTTTTTATCACTTTGTAAAATATTTCGAGTTTAAATCATTAGAAAATAAAGAGTTACTAGACACTAAATTATGAAGAAAGAAAAAGGTTAGTTTATATATATATTTTGAAATAAAGAAAGAGGATAACTCTAATCTTATAGTTGTTTAATGCACGAGAAGGACACAGTTTGACCTAATTACACACCTGATATCACAATCCAGGAAATTTTTTTCCGTGAGTATTTGAATGTTAAATCGAAACAAACGAAACCCGAAATAATGGAACGAGTAATTTGGAAGTCAAAGAGGTTTTTTTATGAAAATAAAGTACTGTTTTTGACTTGCATCTATTTCTATTGCTATTTAGTGCCTATCTAGACAAGTGCGATATCATGGTGCTGAAATAGATCGAGAATCTTATAGTATTACAATTGCTTCTACGCATTTTGAGCATGTGTCTGATGAATAGGAATGCAAAGTTGAACATATGCTATGACTGAATAAATTTTTGTCACCAAATTTTATTTTATAACCGTCGTTGGACAACTGACCCAATTTAGGGTTTACGACTACCAATGTTCAACTCCGCAGCCTTGTAATTTTGAACAAATTACAGAATCCGTATTTGCGTTACATGTAAAGGAAACCACGGTTAGCCTGACGACAAGGGGACAACCCATGATCCGTCTACCTTTGAGGATATTTTAATGCCAGCACTGTGGTCAGTGCGAGCTGGTTGCGGAGTTCGAATTCTAGCCATCTCTGGGGTTTGATTCACCTCATTGGTAGGCAAGCGCTCTGTCCCCTGAGTCACCGTGGCTTCAAAAATTTTCCCCGGTTGAGATTGAAGTCAAGTCAACGATCGAAGCCAAGCCGGGTGAGGATCTGTCAAGTCTCCGATCTGAGTTTTTTTTTTTTCTCTCGGTAGTAGAAACTTTAATGTTACGTTGCAGATTACTTTTTCAGAGAGTGAATCTAACGCATGGGTTGTTTAAAGAGGCAGATCTTATGAAAGTAAATAACATCCAATTGCTGGATGGAACCATCTTCTTTAACCATCAGAAGCTTACATTTTAAATTGTGGCAACAGTGGCTGGCTCAAGTCAAGTAAGTTTGACAACATTAATAGAGAGTTTAGAGCCTTAAAAGTAAGCAAATTGAACACCCTGGTAAGGAAGAAAGTAGAATGAAAAAAAAATTCAAAAAAGGTGAAGGCCTACAAAAGACTGTCAAGTCAATAAGGAAGAAGAATATAAAGTCGAAAGAATATAATTTCCTCAACATTCGGCAACCAAAACCTTAACAAATATAAATTTTGTTATCTCCTATACATTATTGCATTGTTTTAAAGTGCAGGTAAAGTGTGAAATTATATACTGTAAAATAATAATATCAAATGCCAAGTATATTGCGGCTAAAATCATTTTGTTATTTTATTTCGCTTACTTTTGTTACATTTACCACGGATAATTAATTATATAATCATCTATATATATATTTCTCTTACACGGCACCAAAATAAAGCCTCATTACAACTTCCCGAATGGCAACGTTAGAAAATCGACCAATGATTGCATCTAAAAATGTCACGTGCCAAATCTAGCTGAGGTGGCTCAACATATAGCGCTTTTAAAAACGGAAACAATAAACAGAGTGAGCATTATCAGGTTGTTCAATTCAGCTGCCGCAAAAATAAAAATAAACAACTTAAAAAATAAAAATGCTGTTGCCAGCCATAGAATTTTTAACTTAGCAACACAAGTCAGTTAACTTAGCAACATAAATCAAAATTATGATACCTGAGCGCTTAACGTAACAAATCCTTCAATTCTATAAGTGTTGTATCGCCAAATGCCCAAATTAACAATCGCAATTTCAAATTAATATTGAAATGTACATGTTTAGAATTTTCTACAGTGAAAAGTTTTCGGAACTTCAGTATTCAAAAAAGTATACAAAAGCTAGACGTTAAGAACGTATCCAATGAGCGAGCAAAGCGAGCATTGGATTGCGAAGCAATCCGAAATGAACTGCGAAAGCAGTTCCGGGGGTTGGTAAGCGCCAGAGAGCAGGGGGCGAAGCCTCCTAGTAATTATATTACAATTAATTGTTATAAATAAAACCTGGTGGAAAGAAAACTTAAAATACTTTCGAACCATTAAGTGTCTTTTGGAAAAACTCCATTCCATCAGTTGTCGCCATCCAATGTATGGATAACCTATATTTAATAATTCTAATGATGTGACGGCCCCTTATCAATTCAATGCACCGCAAAAGCTACTCAGCAATAAGGTGTCTATTGAAACCTCTTTCATTTCGGGCTCGTCACTCAAATGCGAGGTTCCCCCCACCAAACAAATCTAAGAGCTTCTGGTGTAGCACGTCCCCAGTGCAGCTTGAATATAACTCCTTCATTGGCATTTGTTTAAACAGGAGTCGAAGCTTTCTCGGCGAACATAAGAAAGCTTTTAGTGCCGAGTCTTGATTACAATAGGCCAAGACGGCTACAATGTTAAGGTCCCCTTCCTTCGGCAATTCTGGCTCCAAAAGATCTTTAGAACGTTACATTTGGCGGCCGACCATTCTTCATTCCATACTTAAGCACTTTTCTAGTTTAGAAACAATTTCTTCGCTGTTCGATTGCTTTCTCGCTTTTACCTTACTTTTTTTTTTCTTCTTCATCCTCTCCTTGTTTAATATTAAGTTCAAGTCCCTGTTCCTTGAAATTGAGACTTAAAAGCTTAAGCTCACATCCAACTGCGATTGAGGCAGAAAAATAGAACGCTTCTGATACGATGAGAAAGTTTTTTGTTTTAGAATACATTCCCTGATGGTTCAAATGAAGAAATATTTATGTAGAAATCAAGCATGAAAATCTGTATATGTTTCAAAATTTCTTTTGTTAAGATTCTTGTTTCTTAAAATCAAGATTAAAATGCTTAAGTTAATTCACTACTATTAGGAAATTGCACGATATGTAAGAAATTCATTTTGAAATATATTCCCAAATACTTCTAAAGAAAAATATTTGTACCAAAATTACGTATAAACCTCTGCTCACTGCGCTTGCATTTTGGTTTGCTTCACAATTTGAGCTCGCTTTCCTTGACCATTTTATCGTGTTAATCTTGTTTCGTATGTATGCTGGTACTTATTTATAAATGAAATTAGGAAAATATGAAGCATATACATTTTGTAACATTTTAACTTATATAGGGAAAAGTGGGAAAAAAACAAGTAGAGGCATAAAACCGGGTATCTTGATTTTGGCGAAATTACTAGCGGACAAACTGTGAGTTGCACTTAATTAGTTAAGAAGAAGGACCTATAGTTTGTCTAAAGTAAGAACTCCCCTTACCATTCGTCTGAACCCGTGGCGGTGCCTATGGTAACGAGGTATAACTATTTGAAGTAAGGGTGTGGGGTCATTATTTAGGACATGTTTTGGCTTGGATCGGTGAGAGAAAGGCAATATTTTTTCTCGGATTCTTGTGTTAACCCTAGAGTAAAGAGAAGCTACCCTCCCAAAAATACGCTATTCTTGTTTCCAGACCAGCAGACGGCCTCAGACTTGGTGACTGGGGGAGTTCTTACCGTAGGCAAACTAGAATATATTGGCGTGTTGTTGTTGTTTAATTCACTGCGTCTTTGTACTTTTTTTACTGTGTCAACTCCTTAATGTTCTCTCATTTTTAAGTTATCCTTATTTCTTGATAATTACAGTTATAAAAATTATATTTAGTTCAGTTAATTATAGGTTTACTAAAGATTTATCCTCAAAAAGCACTAAAAATTTAGTCCAATAGTAGCACTGTTCTGCTTTTTCTTTATTTTTTTATAACTTGAACTTTTAGTGTAAATCAGGGTACCCCCTAGATGTGTGTTTACTCTGGACCCATGAAATCAGCTATGGGCCCACCCATGAATCAGTTGAGGATAAAGATAACTACATCCAAAATTAAAAACGAGTACCAGGACAATATTTACTCCAGGTCCCTACTTCACTGCACCAAATTTTTTCTTTTTAATTTTGCAGAATTTTTGGAAGACCTTTTATAAAAAATGTAGTTTTCAGATAGATATAAAAAAATTCTCTATAGCTATATTTAAAAATAACTAATTAATAATTACTTTACTTTTTTACGTTATTTTAATCGGGTCCGCAGCTATCTCGGGGCCTAAGACAATTGTGCCTTTCTCTTCCCTCCTTGAGTACAGCCTTAAATAGTGTAAATTACATGTGTAATTGTGTACATTACCGAAAAATAGAAATGTCAAGTTCTTCACTGAAATTATTATTGTACTATTTAAAAATTTAATTAAATTATTCTATTATTCATAAATTTAAATTTTTTTTTATATTATTTATAAATTTTTCACAGAGTTAACATTTATACCCGGTTTTACTCCACTAGTGAGGTTAAACAGGGTGATTTGACTTTTTCTAGAAAAAAAAATCACTGATAAAAGAAGTAGTTCGTTAATAACTTTTCAGGAATGATATATGTTACCGGCAAAGTATGAAATCCGGCATTGTATAGAATGCCTAAAATTAGCCGGAAAAGTATGAAATGATTTATATTTCACACATTGCCTAGGCATTCTATAGAATGCCAAATGCTATTTAGGCAAAGTATGAAATAAACGTCCTGATAAGGTTATTATGTAAATGATGTGCATGTTACTGTGAATGACCGAAATCAGTGGTTGTTGACTTTTACCGGTGAATGTTGACAATCACATAGTCGCTTTGGTGAATGACCGAAATATTTATTACAACCGATTTGATATTAATTATTCGTGGATATAATTACATTTATTCAATATTTTAATACTTACTGACGATAGATATAATTACGTTTATTCAATATTTTAATACTTACTGACGATGGATATAATTACATTTATTCAATATTTTAATACTTACTGACGATGGATTACATTTATTCGATATTTTAATACTTACTGACGATAAATTAGAAGAAACATCAGTGTTTGGAGTATCGGGCAACTATATACCGGGCAGTGGCACTTGACGTTAAAAAAACATCAGTGTAGGGTATACCGGGCAAATGTATACCAGGCAATGGCACTTAACTAGACCTAGTATGACTAGACCTTTGATAAATGTCCGAAATATATACTAGGTCTAGTTAAGTGCCCTTGCCCGGTATACCCTATACTGATGTTTTTTTTAAGGTCAAGTGCGATTGACCGGTATACATTTGCTCGGTATACCCTACACTGGTGTTTTTTTAAGGTCAAGTGCCGGTATATATTTGTCCGATACTCCAAACACTGATGTTTCTTCTAATCTATCGTCAGTAAGTATTAAAATATCGAATAAATGTAATTATATCCACGAATAAATTAATATAAAATCGGATGTAATATATATTTTGGACATTCACCAAATTGACTATGTGATTGTCATTATTCACCGGTAACCACCAGTTTCGGTTATTCACAGTAACATGCACATCATTTACATAATAACCTCACCAGGACGTTTATTTCATACTTTGCCTAAATAGCATTTGGCTTTCTATAGAATGCCTAGGCATTGTATACAATGCCTAAGCAAAGTATGTAATACTTCTCACATTTCATATTTTGCCTAAAAATGTCATGCAGTCTATACAATGCATACTTTCATACTTTGCCGGTAACATATACAATTAAACAATGGATATCTTGATTAAATCGGACTGCATCTAGTCTGAACAGTTTAGGTCTAACAGGCCTTTACCCCCCTTTTCCCTAATATTCATTCAATTTATATACATTGATTTATATACAGGATTTGATTTATATACATTTTCATGATACATGAAAATATTACTTGAAAAAGATAACTCATAAAATTTTTGCCCAATTATAAATTTAAGTGTTTAAGATAATTTGAATTCCCTTATTCTAACATAAATACATATATTGCATAAAAAACAAAGGAAAACTTAATAAAATAAAAAAGAGAGCAAAGCAGATCTGTTGATAAAACGCCTTTTTCAGCTGTGAATAATTATGAAGCATCATGCTATGAGAAAACCCTTAGAAATTTGTCATTTATTCGCTCAGAATTTCAGTTTTCACTACTTTGTTGCCCACGTGAAAAAGAAATATCGTTTTCCCAAAAATGTACGCATCAATCTCAATTGTTATAATTAGATAAACAATATCTTTGCAGTCTAATTCAAGAAATTTTTAATGCATTGTTGCACAATACAGCTACAGCGTTGAGACGATGGGTTGGTAGGGAAATTTCTCTGAAGCATCGTTAGCGGTGACGATGACTTCAGTAACACTTTTCGTTAAACATAGAAATACATAGGGAGAAAAAATCCTTTTGCAGATTTCTAGTTGAAAATAGGAAATTCAGCAAAATCATAAATATATACTCTTAAACTATTGAAAATAGACGCTTTTTAAAATAAGTCTAAATTCGCTTTAAAAATCTAATTTCATGTCTTTTTATTTCATCTCCTTTTATCATCTCTTTAATCGATTGAAACTTTCAAAGTCTGCGAATACCTTCTTTCACCCATACGTTTTTATTAAGTTTTTTTTTTTGTTCGTTCAATAAATGAAAAAAAAAATTTTTAAGCAAAACTATCTCCTTAGTATCAAGTAAACAATCACAAAAAAATTTTGAAGTGGTAAGATACTAATTGATTGTAAACTTGTTTCGCTTCAAAAATATGCAAATATATTAGTTCCTCCTCACCTCTCCATAAAACGTGGAAATACATTTTACCCTCATTCGCCTCTCGGCTACTGTGATTTTTCCTGTTTTGTGACGGGTTTTAAAATTTAGACTTAAGGGACACGATAGATATGTCACATATCAAGAATACGAGAAATCATCAATTAATGCACATTGTTTGAATTTTGTGCATAAATTCAATTTTTGACAATGCCAACATTATATTCACCCTAGTCACATCAACTCATCTTGATGCCCTGGAATCTCGTTCTATTCATTTGCATGCTGATTCTCTTGTGAACGACATTAGTTTTTCTTCTCCTTTCCACAGAGCGTGAAAATGCTTTTTACTCTGATTTTCACCTCTCGGCCACTGTGGTTATTTTTGTTTTGTTTTTCATCTTTTTTTCTCTCTCAATTACTTTGAATTTTCTAATTTTGTTTCTCATCTTTATTTTTCCATTTTTCACTGATAACTTTACAATTTTATTTGAAATCATTTTTGTTTCTTTACATTCACATCTGGCAAGTCGAGAAAATGGGTTCCTATTTTTGAAACGCTTGAAACATGTCGACTGTTATTTCATATTTGTATATTTTTGAAACGAATGAGGTTTTCAATCAGGTAATATCTCCGGAGTAGTTTGAGTTGTACTTAATGCAACCTTTAAGTTTTAACTGAACACCCATTCTTTGTGAAAAAATAAAATTGACCAATAAATCGGTATTGATCACGACCACGAAATTATTCACGAAACTAAAGCACAAATACCGACACAATTAATTAGGAATTAAAATAACCCCAATTTTATTTAGTTTTTTTTTTATTTTATTGATTGCTTTTACCAGTGGTTATACTTCATTAGATTAAGTAAAATACAGTTTATGTGCCAACAAGATAAAGGACACAATAGGAGTTGAATGTTCTCCCTTATAAAAAATTAAGACGTATTTGTGGTTTATTTCAGGTTGTTTTGAAGTGATAAGATGGATCTTAGGTTTATTTGAAATTGACTTAAAATAACCTTAAAAACTCAACCTCACAAGTTTTATAATCAATAGGAATCTATGATAAGAGGAATCTACCTTATTGCAACAAGCTTAGAGAGGTTGATTTTGAGGTGTATAGGTAATTTTTCTACATTTCAAACGAATAAGTATATTTAGTGTGTGAATTATTTCACCAAATTTCAATTTAGAGTATTGCTGAGCTATATATGAGGTAGATTTTATGAGGTGTTAAAGAGGTTTCTTGATGAAGTTATTTTTGGTGTTTTACATAACCTTTTTTTCTACCTCAAATGCATATTTCTAATACCTGTCAAACTCAAAACAACTTCAATAACGTCTTATTTTTCTGTAACGGCAGTAACTGGTGTCACATGACCAATGTATGCAGACGTCGGTTCTACCAATATTGCATAATGTTCTTCCACTACAGTTCCTTTACATTCTCTCCTTTCTCCACACTTTTCCGTAGTTAACACTAGAAAGACTGAAATTTAGTATATACCTATATTGCCCAAAAGCAGTCAAAATGACTGGATTGTAAAAGAATAAATAATGTGCAAAGAAATTTTTTTGAAATTAATTTTTAATATTTTTATATTATTTACAGTTATATAACAAGTTATTTGTAAATATTAACAATAAAATAATTATATGTTGTACAAAATTCTAAGAAATTATATACACCATTGTTTTTCTAATTGAAATTAAAAGCAGTCAAAATGACTTCCTCAGGCAATCTAGTGTTAATGTTGAATTCTTTCGGCAGTCAAAATGAAGGCATTTTAGTTGAATTATATTGCTGTGCGAATTATATTCATAATACTTTGGTGCTTGTTTTTTAACAGTTTTACGCATTTTTTGAAATTTCCTTATTGAGTTTACGATGACCAGTAACTTTAGTCATACATTCTTCTGCTATCGCACCACAATCAGTGAGAGTAGTATATGTTATCAAAGCAACAGATCGTAAAGAAACTCCAACTCTTTCAGTCGCTTTTACAACTGTGGAAAGAAGTGCAGTCATCTGAGAGCTAATTAGTCTAGTCCTGTTTTAGTTTCGATGTTTCTTCGCTGTGAATGCCATCGAAATGTGACATCGTTTTTTGTCACTTTTTCCTCGATCTTCCAGTTTCTTGTTGTGGGTATTCATTTAACAAATTTTGACTTCATCCATTTTTCCAAAAGGTTCTTAGACATTTTAAATGCGGCGCCTTTCTTTAGATAGAAATCTTATCCGTCTTCTCATATTCTTCTGAGTTCGATGCAAGTCAACGTTATCACTAACTATTTTTCGTTTTGTGCGCTGATCTGATGAAAACTTGCACTCTAACAAGGGTACTTTGTCTCTAAATGCTTAAAAATCCCTACATTTGCATTTGAACACATGTTATGATACATTGCATTTGAAAACAATAAACGAAGTATCCTTTCCATGTTTCTTGAAATCATTAATATTTTCTTGCTAAGACTAACGTGGTTTTAAAAGTTTCTTAATGTTTCATTTTGTATAACAATTTTGAAGAAGATTTAAGATCAGCTTATCAGGAAAAAAAAAAAAAAAACAAGAATTTGTTTGCTGCTTTTCCTTTCCATATCTGTATTATCCGTTCTGTAACAAAGGATGGCATTTCATTAAATGAAAAAAAATAAAGAAAACTCCTGGATTGAAATTTTGTTGAACAAGAAGAAAATATTTGATAGCATCTCCGATACATAATTCTCAAGAGTAACCAAACATGGCCACTGCTTCCATGTTTTGATCCCTTTAGGCCAGTGTTTCCCAAACTTATAACTCTTGCGTACCCCTTCTAAATTTTTCGTAACGCTGTGTACCATTCATAAAAAAATGAATGTATTTTTTACTATAAAAATATTGCTCAAAAGTTAAAAATCACAACTGGATGTTGAAACCCCTAAATATTAACTGTTTACTCTGCAAAAAATAGCCAATAGAAAAATACGTAGTCATAAATTTTTATGGCTAGCTTTGTTTTTGAATAAATTTTTTAAAAATGTTCGTTTATTGCAAGAAATTTCGCATAAGAACACGTACCCTGTAAATAAAAACTATTAGTTTGTTTTAATAAAAGCTTTACGTCAAAAATGCTTCAATAAAAACGTTTGGAAGTTGATGTGCTTCTAGCTTCGAAACATTTGGATCGATGACAAAACGGAGCATCTTTTTGTCCTTACATTAAAATCTAATGAGTGATATTTATATTTTATGAATACAATGGATTATTTTATTACATATTGAGGGTCTTAAAATGAAACATGCAGAGGGTCGGGAGTCTTAAAATAAAGATGTGTTCAGAAGCTTAGTTTCTTTTCATTTTTTTTCAAAAACAAAAAACAGCTAAAAAAAGTTTGTTTATGTCAAAAACTTCAAAAAATCGAAATTTCAGAGAAAATGTGGGATATTTAAAAATTGCTCAAATAAAATTTGTTTCTTTTTGAGGAACCTTTTTAGAGGATAGCATTTTAAAATTGTAGAAATTGTTAAAAACGGCAAAATTGTAACACCTTAATCAATTTTTTAATTGATAGTATTCACAATTATTAACACTTACTGACAAAACTTATAACAATTCAATTGAGGATCAGTTTTTTGTTCTCGTATGTATTGTTTTTTTCTTTCTTTTTTTTTTTTCTTTTTTTTTTTTTTAAATTTTCTAACGTTTAAATATAAATGTTAAAATTTATATATAGCAACATGTTACCTCTCGTTCTTTTTTATTACTTGCAATTAATATCAAATCAAAGCGTGAGATTATAAAAAAAAATCAAGAAATGGATAATTAAATGTCTTTATAATGATCGATAATTAGTTAACATTTAATGCACAAAAAATTTACAAAAAGTTCCCAAAAAATCGCTTGTTTCAAAATCACTTAGTAAACACTTCATCTCGAAAAATCGTTACAATAAGTTTCAAACATGTTGAAATTTTGATTAAGAAAAGAAAAAGAAAAAAATTCGCATTAGTTCACAAATGAAAATAGCTTTTTCAGCATGTCAAATTTCAACTCCGTTGTCGAATTTCAACAGGCTACCGATCGACCAAACGTGGTATTTTTGTTTTACAAATCGTTTAACAGTTAATACTTTTCGAACTAATTATCGAATGTTAAAGTTTTTGATCCCGACGTATTCCCTGCACATTTTCCTGCAGCCCATCGTAGTTTTAATTTTCTAAATCTTTTGAATCGTACAGTTTTTGAGCAGCAAAATGAAATAAAAATTGCAACAAAAAAAGTGAAAAAAAATCGCAAAGTAAGCTCTTTCAGTTGCAATAACTTTCAAATAAGTTTGAATTTCTAAAAACGCTCGAGTTATATTCTTAGCCAAATACAGCTCTTTAACAACTCTTCACAACTTCTTTAAATTACAACTCTTTAATTTTATTCCTGTGGACTGCGAATTGGTTCGCATATTATTTTTTCCTATAAATTTAACAACTAATAATTCTCAAAGTAATTATCGCGTGTTAATTTTTTTTAATCTAAAATCTTACTCATTGTACTGTAGGGTTAGGCGTTATCAATGTCAACCTTCACCTATGAAAAGATACCCCTACATGGAATCGAGTTAACAAGTCTTATATACATAATATCTTACATACATAACAAGTCTTACATAAATTTGAATTGAATATTTGTTTCAGTAGAAACGGTAGAGTACATTTTTCGAAAGACCTTTGTAATTTCAAGCTTCTAAGTTTCATAGGTTTTGCGCAGCAAAACTAAATATAACATTACGTTGATATAACATTATAACAAAATAACGTAATATAACAAAATAACGTAAATATAACATTATAGTTGATTTCAAGTATTATTTCAGAATAAACTCCGTCAAATATAGCATGAGGTTCATAGGGATTTTTTGAAAGAATCATACCTTCAGACAATATATTATAGTCTCTATAATGTTGGGAAAGATATAATTGGTTTTTCTTACATTAGCATAAAAATTTCAAAAATAATATATTTTCTCAATGTATATGACTTTTTCATTTTTTGTTCAAAAAATAGGTTTTGCTTTTAAAACTAGTATAGTTGAATATAAGAGATTTTATGCCTATCAACACAAAAAAATCTCGATCATCAATGATTTATTCTTTAACACAAAATAATAAATAATTATTAAAAATTAAATTACTATTCTTTTTAGGAGTTCAAGCAAACTTAACAATTGTGTCCAAATCATTTTTAATTATTTAACCAATTAGCTTCCAAGATGTAAAAAATATGTAAAAGTTAATTTAACATAATAAAAAAAAAGGATGATACATTGGTAAACAATATTTCAAAACATTTGAAACGTCTTTGGACATTGTATTATATTGCAAATGATCCCTATCTATTATTTGAATGTAAAAAACTAAATTCTGTCGAAGAAAGGTATCTCGGTGGTTAAAGTTTTTTGATGGTAACTTTTTTTATCTAATAATTCTCAACTGTTCTTATTAGTTAGTAATCCTTTCAACCATTAAGATAAAATAAAAGTGCTAAAAAATGATCCTATCACTAGATCAGAAATTATAAAAGATAATTTTTACTTTTTTTTCTTTTGCTATCTTCACTAACAACTATTTTTATCAGTAAAAATTACAGTAAATTACAGTTACTTATTAAAATTTTGCATTTTCGGTGATTTGTGTTACCATTTTATTTTATATATAATACGATACTATATCGAAACGAAACTGCTTAACATAATCACTCGATTAAAATCAGCATTTTCTGCTCAAAATTACATCTCATTTTAAAAATTTGATTGGAGTGAAGAATGAAGTTCACGAAAGAAAGATATTGAAAGAAACTTTAATAAGCGTGGATATTCATGACGTATCGAAAACTAAACGAAACAGGCTTCTTCGTAAAGTTTGAAAATAACGCAATGGACTAAAGACCAGGATCTGGAGGACCTATCATTTTCTCAGCAAATGATAACAGTATCATGCCTAACTCGAAAAGAATGATCATTACAGTTACGATCATTTAGCAAAAGCTCCTTCCCACTGTGAAAGCACTTTACCCTGACACCTTTCTGTTACAACAAGCTCTTACAGAAAAATAAGGTGCTTTGAGGTTGTTTTAAGGTTGAAAGTTGTAAAAAATACCCCTGAAGTAGAAAATGAGGTTCATGTTTTGCACCAAAAATTTTTGTACCACCATTGATAAACCTTGATTTTAATCTCATTTACACCCCATAAAATCAACCTCATTTATAAATCAGAAACAATTTTAGTTTAGATCGGGAGAAATTATTCACTCCCCAAATATACGTATTGCTTGAAATGTAGCAAAAATAATCCATACCCCTCAAAAACAACCTCCCCAAGCTGGTTTACACTAAACCATCCATCACCCTCCATTCCATCAACCTCATTTTCATCAACTTCAAAACAACCTCTAGTGTGAATAAAAAAATTTCATACACCTTGATTATAAACTTTGGGAGGTTGTTCTTTTAAAGTTGTTTTTGAAATCAACTTCGAATAAATCCCAAATCAACCTTCATACTTCAAAACAACCTCCTATAAACCTCAAAATTACCTTACATTTTCGAAAGAGTATACGCTATGAATACACTTTACTCTGACAGCTTTCTGTTACAACAAGACAATGCTTGTCTTCGCACTTCATACTCCAAAAAGGCTCGATGACAATGGAATAAATATTTTAAATTGGCCAGCATCATCCCCTGATCCGAGTCCCGTAGAGAGTTAGAGGGTAGTACTGAAAAATAAACTTGAAAAAGCAGGGAAGAACACATCTTAAGAATTAAGGGAAGATTTGGATATAATAGAACAAATTAAATTATTTAACGAATATAATTTATGTAACGAATATAAAATTACTGAATATAAATAATGAGACGAAACAACTTTCGACACTCTCAAATCTCATAGAATTTGTGCCAAGATAGATATAAATGGTATTAATGCTAAGGATGAAAGAATTTACTTTTCATTGATTTATATAATGCTGTAAAAAGATTAAACATCATGAAATGCATTTGAATTTCTGATTTCTATTTTTATTTACTTACATAAAGCATTTTTGTAATTGGTCACTTGGACTTCAAGAAGAAGAAGACTTCCCATACTCACACATGTGACCTATAACGTTAGAGCCAGCTACTTTTTATCAGCAAAATGGCGTATTAAAGTTGAGCTAAGTTTCTCTATATAAGTTAGAATGTTAATTAATGATAAGCTAATTAAATATAGAGCTTTATCACACATCGAATTAGTTGAAATATATTTCTATCTCATCTACTTCTTTTAGTTAATTTATATTTATTATTTGGTTATGTATTTTATTGTGACTGCGATATATTTTTGTTTTGTGCACCTGAAAACTTTGATGCATAATTATTTTGCTTATGTGCCTGTCTTTGCGTTAAGTCTCTGTGTAAATATACAGTGAAAAATTTAAATCTTTGAGAAAGAATCCTTGTGAAAGAATATAGAATGCGTCATTTAAGAGAATTGATACTTGACGGGCTTGGCTTACTCGAAATATAATGGAAAGAACAATTGATAACGTATACAAATGTCACGTTTCAACAACCAATCAGGATCGAGATACCCGCACTACGTCACTTGCAGGTATTCCGTTTTCAAATTTTTTTGCTCTCTACTATAATATTTGTAATAGTTTTTATCTCTCTCCTCACTTATTGAACTAATATTAATAAAAAAAACTTAAACTTTCATATAATTAAATTGTTTACTCTAATTGCATAACTAATTACATTATCATATAACTAATAAAACTATAATTATCATTTTAGGTTAAAATTATAATTTAAAGTATGAAATGGTTAGCAGTTCTATTAGTAGTTGTCTAGAAAATAATAGAAATAATCTTGTTTCAAAAATATACTCTCGAAATCTGTCTTCCTTTGAAAGTTGACTGAGGAAGATTGAAATAGATGAGCCAAGTTGAGAGTTCCGCTTGCGGAATCCGGAAACATCCGGAAGTGGCATTAGCGGTCCGGAAATGAGGGCCATATAGCAACTGCCGGACTAACCACTGCAGCACTTAACTCCTGCCTGAGATTTGCCAATTTATGACCATTTCTGAAAGAGCGAGTAAAAATTTTAATCTTCATTTTTTCTCCTTCCACAAATGAGAATTTGAACTATTTTAAGATTGATTGTAAATTGATGACCAAAGTAACGGTTAAGACAGATTTTTAGAAGAAATTATCGATGATGAATTGGTTTTGAAAATTTGATAAAATATCGCATTTGGTTAATGTATAGATTGATTTTTATTTTATTTTTTGAAATAAAAACTTTTTCCTACGATAAGTTTCTCCAGTTTTAAGGAAACCGAAAAATTTAAAACACTCTTTTATGAATATTAAAATTCTTTAGTTCCAGTAAATAAAGAAATACCAAATCAAGAACCTTTTATATTAAATTTATGTCTATAATTAATTAATATTATGTTAGCAAATAAATTATTACTATAATATTAATTTAATATTTTATTAATTATAAATGTATATAATTAATTAATATTATCTTATAAAATTTTAATGATCCATGTATTATTAAATTAATATTATATTCATAATAAATGTATATAATTAAGCTCATTAAGGTGAAAAAATGTTTGTATTATTTATTTTTGACAAAAATAAATAAAACGTCTCCATCTCAGAAACTTTTTTTTTCATCGGATATAAACTAATCTATAAATAACATAAAAGCAGAGATTAAAACTTTTACATAGAATCATCCAATTATTGCTAGGGAGCTTACCAGAAGAGGCTGCCTTTACCCGAATGTAAGGTGTTTTTGAAGTTAATTTGAGGTTCTTCTCAGAAATTCAGTTTAATTTGAAGTTGATTTGAAATTGACTTCCAGAACCAACCTCCAATGGTTAGTCTGAACTTCGTATTAATCAAGGTGTAAAGAGCTGTTTTGCTCACACTTGAGGTTGTTTTGAGGTTGATGGAAGTTTACCTTAGAGCAACCAGCTTAGAGAGGTTATTTTTGAGGTGTACAGGTGTACTTACACTACTAACAAATAAGCATACATCAGGAGTGAATAATTTCACCTGATTTAAACTAAAAGTATTGCTGATAAAAGGTGTTTGATATCATAAGGTATAAATGAGGTTGAAATTGAGGTTTATTGATGATGTTATTTTTGCTGCAAAACATAACCTTAATTTATACATCTGATGTATTTTTTTATACTTGATAACCTCAGAATAAACTTTATTTTTTGTAAAGGAAAGGAGTATTGTATTTCTGCCAAACCGGGTTTTATGCAGAATATATATTTGTGCTCTTCTTTATTCGTGCTAACTGTTCTTTGCTTTTGAAAAGATTTACCAGCCATTATTTGTATTGTGCACATAATTCCACATAAGTTTGTGAATAAATAAATAAATAATGTCAAAGGCCAGATATCAGAGGCATCTGTCCTAGTAGGAGCAGTACGTAATTATGGCTGAACAGGCGATATGGAAAGCACTTCAGATGGTAGTCTTCTTCTTTCCAAATTTCCCCGCAACACTTACCACGGGATTCGAAACGAAACATTTAAAATGATCATTTCTGCGTATTCACGCAGGTATCTAAAATGATTAATACACAGTGTAGGGAACTTATCACTAATTACTGTTTAACTCCAACGTAAATTAGATCAGTTCAGGTTAAGATTTTCCTTTTTATGTTTTTTTTTCTGAAAACTTGCAATGCGTAAATTAATGCGTTAGTTTTCCTTCAAAGATAAAAATTTCGCAAGAATTTCTGTAACTGAAACAGAGCTCCAAAGCTTAGAGCATTGACAAACCTTCAAACTTCAATCGCATTTTTTTCAAAAGCATCATTTTACACCAATAAAACTATCCATGAGAATTTCATTTTAATTTAAAGAACTGATAAATAATCGTACTTGGATTTTTCTCTATATCTTTAATTACAAAATTCATTTTCTACTTAAAAATTCCATTTATATGAATAAAATCTTTAAGTGTTTTTAAAAAAACACAAAAATAATTTTAAGGATTCATTGTAAATGTTTGATACGGACAAAGTAATTGAAAAATGATTTAAAAAAACAATTCAGGTTAAAGTTATACGTTTATAGGAGCTTTGATAGAACAAAATCCGAAAGAGCCGATAACTTGAACCACATATTTTAACGACTTCATTAAAAAATGATCTTTGATAATTTTTCCAAATTTTGCGAAAAGAAAAGGATTTCAAAATCATTTTTGTTGTTGTTTCTCATCCCCATGACCAGCAGGGCTAGATCAGGTCCAAGAGCTCGTTCTGAGAAAGTCCAGCACCAACAGACAAGCTTAAACCAGGTTCTTCCTGGTAAGTCCCAGACAAGATAAAATGTTATCAGCGGAGGCCTGGGCAGCAGAACACTCAGTGCGGATTTCGAAATGTTTATTACCATCGATAAAATCTTTTTTACAGTAATTTATTAAAAGAGATTAATTATTTATTCCACAATAGAAATAGAAAATAACTCGTATAAAGATTAAATTTAAATCGGAAAAATCTAAAAAAGTACACAATTAAAAGTTTTGCATAAAAATCTAGCTATTTTTTGTATATATATTAAAAAACATTTATGTGACATTCAGAAAAATATATCTTCCTTAAGTTTATCAAACTTCAGAATCCTAAAAATTTTATTAGGTCAGGAAAAACTAAAAAACTGTTTTTTAAGTTTTTGATTTTTTAAAAATATATTCTAACTTTTTAAAAGTTCAAAAGCATCAAAATATTGAATTGCTATCGAAAGCATACACCGGCTTAAAATTCTGAAACTCTAGGACGTTGCGAAAAAAGTGAAAAGTTAATTACCAGAAAGTTACCACTACATTTATTAAAAAGAAAATCAAGTTAAATATAAGAGTGTAGAAAAATAATTAGACTTTTTTTTTAATCGACTGATTTTTATTCCTTACGTACTTTATCCTTTCCGAAACAATAAATCATATCTTTTGCTTCATCAGACCAGTCTGAGTAAACACTTCCAAAGCAATTTCATTAGCAACTCCTCAGTCATCTATCTAAAATAGCATGTTACAACCCAACACTAGTATTGACAATACCATAAACATCCTCTCACAGTGCACTAAAGAATCTCCAAAAGTGCTCCATTCCATCAAGTCCAGCAGTGATGCATCGGCCATTGCTGTCGTCATATTCTTGAAGCCAAATCAACCTATTTCCACCTGTAGCTGATGGTTCGCCAACCACAATGCCTCCTTGCAAAGAGGGACCAAATCCAAGAGATGGACTTCTCTTAGCCATAAACATGGTGAGTGGATTAGAGAGCAGATGCTCTCATATTAGAGAGAAGGTTTTGGGCTCTCTATAATTCACGATTAAGGCAGCCGCCTGTTCTCTGATAAAAGCTACCGCTAAAGTAGACTCTGGTACCGTAATCAAGTCTATTACCAAGAAGGTAGAACAGGCATGCAATCAAGTAAAGTAGCTTTTCCGGAAGAAGAGAAAGGAATAAGTGCCCCTTGAATCTTGCTTAAGACAACGGGCACTATTCTTTATTTTTTATGCCTTCCGCCCCTCTTTTTGTTCTTTTCTTCGCCAGTTTTATACGTTCACTAAGTGTTGTTATTTTTGGCCTGCTGGGATGAAAATAAAATAAGTTTATTGTAGAATTTTATCGTAAGAAATGTTGTTAAGTTTGATTATATAATTAACTAAATTATTGATAGATGCGATGATGAAAACGAAAGGTTTATATAGACTTATAGCACTAAATTTTGTTAAAAGTTTAGTTGGTTCAAGTAATTCCCAGCAATTCGGCGCTAAATATGAGCGTAATATAATATATCTGCGATGCTTAAAATATCTGAGTATTTAAATTTATAATTCTTAATTTTGATGAATACTTTTAGTTGGTTAGAATAAATCACTGGAATACAGTTACAGAGAATAATTATGAGCGTCATTGAATTGATTAAAATATCAGACAATTTAATTTATATATTTCATTTTTAATGATTTTAGTTCGTTAAAACGCATTGATTAAAACATCAGATTATTTAAGCTTATAATTCTTAATGTTTATGAGTTTTTTTTTAAATTTTTTTATTTTTTAGTTCTATAAGTTAAATTTCTACAAATTGGTTACAGAGAATAACTATGAATGCCTCCAACTGAAATATAAGAATGTAGAAACTATGATTTAAAATTTATAATTTTTAATTTTGATCAATTTTTTAGATGCTGAGAATAAATGACTACAATTTGGTTACAGGGAATAACTATGAATGCATCCAACTGAAATATAAGAATATAGAAGCTATGATTTAAACATATGACTACATATTATATCAGTACATAATTCTGTTGAACTTTTCGGTTTGTTTGAATAATTCACTATTATTTGATTGCAAAGAATAATTATGGGCTTTAATTCAATCATAATTTATCAGCAATGATTAAAACATCAAATAACTTACATTTATAGTTCTTAATTTTGATGAATTTTGTATTTGGTTCGAATAATTCACTATAATTTGGTTGAAGTCAACAATCAACTGAAATAGGCGAATGTAAAAACAATGATTTAAACATAAGATTGCATAAATTTGTTGTTTTTAATTTTGAATTTTTAACTCGGTTCGAATAGGTACTACTGATTGATTGAAGGCCGTAATTATAAACACATTCGAATGAAATAAAAAATATGGAAACAATGGTAAAAATAGCATGTTAAATAAATTAACAATGCTTAATTTTGTTGACTTTTTAGTTTGTTCGAATAATTTGTTACAGTTAGATTTCAAACAATCAATATGCTCATATTCCAGTGAAATATAAGAATTCGTTGTTTTATGGTATTTAGTGTTATTAAATTAGCCATTTTTATCGAGTAATTTACAATACATTCGATTGAAGAAATAATTAAAGCATTAGATAATATAAGTTCAACATCCCTTTTAACAGATCAACTTCTGTTAAAGGGGATCAAAAGCTGTTAATGTTTTAAATTGAGACAAAGTTCCGTGGTATTTTTAGAAGGGTTGCTAAAAAATAAAGTTCTGAAATAGGCTAAGTGCTTTGTTATAGTTTGGTGATGTTGTGCTACATGAGTAAACATTTGGTAGTTTTTGGAAATGGTAATACAGCCATAAAATTGTTGCTGTTGTTGTCTTATGCCACTTGTCAATACTAACAAGCCCACTCTTAAAGAGAGGGGTGCGCCTCTTCTTATTTTCCAGTGACGCCATCAATGGGCAAGAATTCGACCTCTGCCAAACACATACGCCACATCCCGTTTTACAGGGAGCCATTACCATTCATCCACCCGCAGATCAGAATTTTGGCCTGAACTAGAGCACTATCAATCTCCAATCCAGATCGCCCAGAGGTATTTATTTGTTATGTGGACTTAGAGAACTTTGTAACCTCGACAGATTTAGCATGCACCAGTCACCATTTTGTACACGGGGAGTCTTCGGCCGACGCGAATCGAACTTACGACTTCTTGGACATTGGGCCAACGCTCTACCAACCAGGCTATTCCCGCGCTTAAAAAGGTAATCAAATGGAATTGCCTGGTGAACTCACTTCACCTCACACAAACCTTGACCAAACACAGTCGAAACCATGAAGTAACATCAGCAGATATTTGAAAGAGAAATCATGAGCATCCCACTTTATAATCCAGATTCTATTCTATGTTCCAGATCAAACCCCGTTCTCCAGATCGCACTTCATACTCCAGATGTTACTCTTTGCTCTAGATCCCCTTTTGTACTCCAGATCCCACTCTGTACTCTAGATAAGCCCTCATATGATTTTCACATATTACATTAGCTCAAAAAATCACTTTAGGGACACGGTATTCATTGGACAAATTTAAGGTATCCATACACAACTGTCCAAACAGCAGCAAATAGCTAATTACAAGTGCGGCATTGTTGTGACTAGGAATGATGGAAAATGCCTAAAAGATGGCAAATATTGCTTTAAATAAATTGAACGATGTAGAATCTATTACTCATAAAGTTTTTATTTTTTTATTTTTTCACTTTAAATTATTAAAATACCTTTGAACAAAATAAGATTTAATAATTCAAAGGGTTCTCTAGCTCTTGAAAATCCTTCTCTTTAAAATCTATCATCTTGTTTAGACTTTTTTGTAACCAAATGTTGTTTTACAGCTTTTTAAACACACCATTTTTAAATTTTGTGATAGAGTATAAAAACATCCTTCACTAAAAATGATGAATAAGCCTAATTAATATAAAACAAAAGAAAGTTAGTAAAAAAACTCCTCTTTACAAGTCCGATACTGAAACGAGAAATAAACTTGTAATCTTTTCATTCGTAACTGAGCTAGTCAAAGCACTGAAAGAAACGTAAATTGGAACTCCCTTTTTCCTTTCTAGAACATTCTCACTCCGTTTCTTCACCCCCGGTGGCTATTTCTTCATTTATTTGATTCTCAATTAGTCTTCATTAATAATAGGAAATGCATCTGTTTTCGTAATTACTACTAACATAAAAATAAAAAGAATTAAAAAAAAGTAATGCCGTAATTTAACGGTAAAGTAAGGGGTATAAAAAATTCTCAAACCTAATCGACGCACAAAACAAAAATGAAAGAAACTGAAAAAAAGGAAGAAAATTCCAACTTTACCGTTCAATGCCAGTTCTTAAGAAACTTCCAAATTAACCTTTTCTGTTTTTAACAAGCCACTTATTTGACAGATGTACTCGTGCATAGATCGCAGAACCCTGAAGCAATGGAAGAACCTGGTAATTAATGACAAGAACGAAGAGGAAAAGGATCTTGAAAGCTATTTTCTACTTTAATTTTTTTTGCTCTCCATCCTCCTTATATCATCCCTTCTCTCCATCCTCCATCCATAGCATCCTCCTCTTCTTCTTCTAACAATTTGCTAAACCGAACGCTTGCAAATGAAATTAATATTTAACGATCTCCCGCTAATTAGGAGGACTTTTGAAAAGAAAAGGTTCTTCTCATTCCCTTGAAACAAAAGGGAAGAGGAAGATGAAAAAAAAAAGCATCCCCAAACTACATCAACAAGGAGATGCTCTGGAGTAGAAAAAAATAAATTGGAAAATGAGAAGAAGTGTATGGTGAGTGATAAGAGACCAGGTAAAGAAATCAATTAGCTCAGTAATTAGTAGTTCGAACCGTGAAAAACAAACAAGGTACCCTCCTCTATGGAAAACCGGTTTTTTTTTTGCAAGAAACCGGCTTTAAAGTACAACCTTACAATGATGGAAAAAAATGTTCTCCATTCTTGGTATAGTGAAGAGCGTCTTCAAACCAAAATTAGTTTCTTCACACTTTTTCTAAACTGGTTTGGAAAACTCTCTTCAGTGTTTGTATTACTAATCATTAATGACATCTACGGAGAAGACTATATAAATCTTTAAGCATCCACCTAGGAAACTTGAGTTATATATTCAGAGCGGAATTTTTTTTTTTTTTTTTTGCGATAATTTATTTTGAAAGTAATTATGGGCGATGGGATTATTTCTATCTTTCTTAAATGAAATGGAAGATATGATGTTTTTTTAATCACTCTAAAGATTTCTATTAATGAACGGTAAATGATTCTTTGCCCTTTTGAATTATCAGTGCGTTCTTTTAATACATAATGATAATTAGATTTAGAAGAAGCACCATGAATAATTCGAATTTTTTTTGGCGTGGAAAAATAATTTTTTCTTAAATATTTTATGTGACTTTCGATGATTTTATTATGCTATTTAGTATTATCTTCTATAAGTTAATTGCAAAAAAATCGTGCAATGAGATATTTGCTTAAGAGTTAGTTTTAATGCTGTAGTGTAAAGATTTTTTTTAAGATAATTTGTCCAGTAATTATCTAGAATTAATAAAGATAATGTTTTCGACCTTAAATATTTTATAGAATATTTTGCTTAGTTATTAAAATGATAGTTAGAAAATTATTTTATAAGATTCAATTCATTTAAGAAACTGAAAAAATAATATTTATATCTTTTTTTCTCAGATATCTTTTCATTTTTTGCTTGCATTCAGAAAATGTATCTTTCTTTTTGTAAGAATTCTAATGAATTTTATTGTATGAGTTCTAATTAATGTTAGATATCTAGGAAAAAATATTGTTTAATTTTTTCCCTTTTTGTTCTATGTTTTTGATAGTGAATCTTTATTTATGTATAAGTTTAAGCTAATATAATTAAATGAGACGTTTTTACAATTTTGTCCTACACTTAACCCATGAAATTAATTTATATATTTTTTAAAAACAATTTTTTAATATGAAATCTATGCCTGAAATATTTTAGTACCAAACGTGAATACATTAGCAAAATATTATTCATATTCATAAAAATGATTCAAATAATGTTAATTGTAAATTGGGCTAATAATAAAACTATGTTAAATACAGCTTTCGTCCTGATGTCCCCTCATGCGTTCCTATTGAAGTTATCGTAAGGGTTCCAATTAATCTAAAAATATTAAAATAATGTATTATTTTTCATTTTTTTTTCGGATATCTCTGATGCTGTTCAGTGATTCTTTTTGTATATCTTTATTCTGTTCACATTGTTTATTTTTTATGCATTATTTTGCTTCTTAAAATGAAAACTCTAGTACATTTTCAGTAGTAAAATTTTTCCTTTTGATTATTCAGTTGAATTTTGTTGATTTTCTGTATTTTGTTGATTTTTACTATTATTCTTTACTAATCAAGACTTCTATAATAAGTTTTTTCCTTAATGATAAAGAGATATTTACGTCTAAATTAAAATGTATTCACTAAAAAATTTCCAAAGTGCTTTTTTAAATTAACACAGACTTAGTCCCCGATTGAATTTGGACAAAATCATGTAGTATATTAGAAATAAAAACCGCTTAAAAACTAGTTTTCGAACAAGAGGACCTTTTATCATGACGCAACATAACAACTCGACCTCCATTGCTATGATATATCAGAAAGATGGTTTTCTAGTTTTACACACGTGTGAACGTGTCGAGAACTTTAAATCAGACTGATTCGAGAAACAAAATCAGACCGATTCGAGACTCGAAATCAAACCGATTCGAGACACATCAGTGAAGATAACACAGGCTCATCTTTTCTATGTCCAAGAGTGGTGTTGTCTGCACCAATTCAGGCGGACATTTTCGTAAGTTAAAGTGCCACTCTGACTTCACTTCTCTGTTGAGATTTTAAAATCTTATTTAAAATCTTGCTGTAATTCATGTGTCTGCTTTTTCATTATTTCTTTTACCATCGTTTTTTTTTTTTTTTTTTTTTTTGCATATTTTTTTACAAAATATCTCTTAATTTGGTTTCCTATTTCTTAAGTTATCTACAAAAATGTGTTTCTTCTTTAACTTATGGACAGAGGTGCATATAAGTCTTTTTTAATAGATTGTGATGTTAAACGTAAAAAAAAAACTAATCGATTATCTCTATTAAGGTTTTGAAATACTACCCCACAGTGTATGGTAAATCAAACGTGGCGATTTCCAATGAAATTATTTTTTTTCTTTAGAAAAAGATGATTCATTATAGTACTAAAAGCATTGAGTTTATACTTTTAATAACCCACCTTTATTTACTTTATCGTTTCATTTAATATTCTATGCTATGTCAAAAAGTTATTGTAATCGGTAAAAAAAGTAACTTGAATTCATTATCGATTTTTGGGTGTAAATTATGTAAGAAGTTTTGTTTTCAAAAAGTAAATAAATAAATAAAAATTAAATACATTATTTGCTAGTTTAAAATTTACTAAAATATTGAAGAATTTTAAATTGGCACTCAGACCTTGATAATATCCACCATGTCCAATATATTGGACATTATTGAATATTGATTTGTCACTTAAAAATGATATTTAAAATAATACAAATATTTCTATCTGAATACCTTTAGAAAGAGATTTTTTTATCTAAAACTGATTTACCCTCGTTAGTTGAATTTTATTATTAATTACTAGGAAAAGTCTTAAAAAAGATAATATATAACAATACTTTTGGACATTTTTATGACAAATAAGTATCTTATTTAAAGTTAGTTTTATGACTAAAATATAAAGAACAATTGCTTTAATAACTAACAAATATTATGTAAAACAATTTTAAGAAAAATTATTATCTTTTTAATCAGTACTTGAAGTTATAGTTATAGGTCATAGTTACCAGAGACAGAAAATTTTAACAAAACCACAGTCAGTGCTGAGATGACACCATGACACTTTCCTTAAAGTAAAAAAATAGTTGTATTTTTTGTTAATTACATTATTTATGTTTTTTACTGTATGCTCTTATTTTTTTTAAGAAATTTTACACAGCGATAAACGATAATACCGTTCAAAGTTTCAGCAATCTTAATAAATACTTTCTTAAACTTGATTGCACGATTATAGGTTCAACTTGAACAAAAAGTATGCTTCATTTTAGCACTTGCACAAATTTTGCACCGTAATATACATTCTGAAAATATTACCGGCAGAAGTCGATCGATCCATAAGATTGACCATAAAGTTTATGGCTAAGTATATTTTTTACCTTTATGGTTTTGAAACCATTGACAACTGAATCGGTTAAAAAAACCGTGAATACAAAACTATACGGTTTCGTTACCATTTACGACTTGCATAGTTTCAGAACTATAAAAATGAGATTAAATGAACAGTGGACCTCAGTGGGTGCTGCCCCATGTATGCGTGAATGATAGTTTCGATTTTTTATAATCCAGGGTCACCGATTAAAGAGTACAGGATAATGGAAAGAATGACAATACAATATTTATGGGATTTGAACTCTGGGATTTGAAACCCTATTTCCGATCATGATCAGTCATGAGACTGACCGATTAGCGCCCTTAGCTATAACATGTACCCGGCATCAAAGAACAAAATGGCTTTAGAAGGGGGCCTAGTTGGTGCAGATAGAGCTCCGGTTGTTTTACCGTATTAAGAAAAACCAAACAGTGAAAAGTTTTTCTCCCTCTTAACAGTTCAAATATCATCTTCTTCAAGGTTATTTAACAGCTTTTGTTGAATATAATAAAAGAACGATTAAATAAATTGCAACTTAACCATATTTGCAGAGTAATTTCTAAAAGATATCTGTCACTATACTTCTTCGTTGAACATATTTTTCTGAGAGTATACTACAACAAATTGATACCCTTTGTTTTTTAGGTAAGCTAATTGTGTTCGAAATGTTCAATTAAATGTATTAACAAGCTCAAAATATCCAGTTAAAAGTGCAAATAATTACAAAATTTTGAATTTTCGAAAGCGAAAAACTCTTTTTCATAATTCTGTTCACTTATCTTAACAAAATCCGATCTTGCTTAGCGTAGTTTCCAACTTTTTATTTTGAAAACATTTTGTTTTTTTTTATTGGCAAACTCTATTCTTTTTTCAAAACATTCCCCTTAGTTCAATCCATCACTTTAATATATTGTTCATCTTTTCCTTATATCTCTCAGAACCTTTGTTTGTGTTTTAATAAACAAAACATTCTATGCAGACTCTGTTGATCTACAAATGGTCTGCTTTCGTTAATTCCCAGAACTTTCGTTGAGTGATCAACAGATGCGTGCCCCCAAAGCACACCGCACCACTTTTATAATGTCCTCATATAACATATATGCCCATCACTAGATGAGTTTTCTTCCAATTCGAACAAAAAACAGTACCCAAAGCAGCGTCACAGTTTATATTCCATTCCTAATCTAGCACACATGATCAAATGCAATGATCCAAAAAGCTTCTGGAAGCTCCCTATAGAAGACATTACTTCCCGCCACCCTTTTTGGCTTAAAGAACAAATGGCGGAATATGGTCTACGCATCATTAAATTCTTTCTTGTCTACACATCTCTATTTTGTTTGCGCATTTTCAGACCTTGCCATCTAGACGCGGCTATATTTTACTTATTTATTAAGAAATGGGTGCTTATATTGACAAAGCGACTTGGGAAAACAGATGGCTTTTCACGGTGAGGCTTTTAGACTAATAGAAGGGCTTTACAGGTGGCTTTCGTTTCCGATCACCACTTGATAACATGTTCTAGAATTTTTCTTTTAATATTCTTTCACTCTGTGTGGATTCATATTTGCTCTTTCGTAATTGGTCCCTCCGGTGTGGTCGGGGAGGGGGGGGGGGAACATGTCGTTGGTTTTTGCGAGGATTATAGATTGCATGGTGTTCTTTTATGGTAGCTAAACCTTAACGATATTCCAACTAGGATGGTAAGAGATCGAAAATAGAAAATAAAGATATTTGTGCAATGTCAATTTTTTGTTTTACCTAAGATTGAGAGTTTTATAATAAATATAGAAAAATAAAATTTTAATTGAAGTCTACCCTATTGTATATTTCTTTTTCCAGAATTTCAAACTTTAAGTACTGTATTTTTAAAATTTTTAATTTGTGAATTTTTTTAAGGAACGTGAGAGCTTTATAATAAGGGTAATAAATAATAGAGAGTTCCATCACTGGTCAAATGATAATTAGGTCAATCATTGTGTCGAGATCCTTATTCAGAGTTGTTTGGTGCATTGAAAATTTTACGAATCATCTAATTTTGACCATTGGGTTCTGGTTGCTCCCAACAAGCCTTGACTGACTATTTAGTTAAGTCTCTGGTACAAGGCGGTGTGTGTGTTTTGTTTTTTGTTTCAGGTTTCCTTCTTGCGCCGAGGTTTCTCTGTCTGTGTGATGGGTTAGTCTTCGCCGACCATAGCTTGTATGTGTATGTAATTGTGTTCTCTTAGCTAAAATGTGGGTGTTCGATTGAACTGCATTTTCTGTTCTCTGATTGAGTCTGAGTGATTCAGAATCCTACTCTAATGTAAGGCCGGAAAAATCTAAGTATGGTTTTGTGGTTAGAGAGAGTGAGGCAAAGTCCAGGTGATAAACTACTGCCTTCTTATCTGAATTGTAGTAGTCTAATGTCACTATCACCCTTGGAACATAATTAAGGATAAATCCCAGACCATGGCCCAACAGCAGGTCGATGTCACCAACTATTGGCCGCGTCTGGGATTTAGAAGTAGTTTAGATTACGGTAACAACTAATCTGGACCTAATCTTCCTATGTCCAGAAATCTACTGCCTACTAGAACAGGGATAGAAAGTTTAAAGTTCTCACTATAGTGCAAACGTCTCTTGTTTTTTCGGATCATATCCTTCAGCTATATCGTTTCATATATCAGTTGTACACTTTCATACAAACACTAAGTTCATTCGTAATATATTTTGATTGGATTTAAAAAAAAATTTAGAAAATCTTTTTTTAAAAGAATTAAAGAACTCTTTTTTTATAATTTTTCATTTAAATTTTAAATTGGTCTCTTGTCTTGCATTTTTTGATAAGAGCAAATAAAAGCTTATCTTACTTTTTATGATAAAAAAAACATCATTAAAGTCTAATTTAGTTATCTGAATAGTATAAAAAAATTAAACTCTTACTTTATCTGCACTTCTAAAAAAGAATTTATAATTCACTTGTGACAAAACATCAACTCTTCGTATTTTTTTTATCCCTCAAAAATTATTTTGTTAATTAAAACTAATTATTTTAATAATGCCCCTGTCAAAAGGTAAATTCATTGGGACTCGGCTTATGAACTTCGATTGTTAAAGTATTATTTTTTTCCCATTTTTAACATAAATATATCATATTTCGCTTTGATGCAATATATTTTTTTTTTATCATTTGATAACGCGTATAGTCGTGTCATGCCCTTTTAACATTATGTTTTAGGCTGTCTAATTTTGGAGCTTAAAGAATTAATTTTTTATGGTAGAAAAGTTTAATTAAACTTCGAGAAAAATACGCCACGTTGACACTGATTTATTTTGTAGACCCCTTCCCCTACCCCTTATTTTCCCTCGTTCTAAAATTCCTGAATGTTTTTACGCGAGAACTAAAAAATAACGGAGATAAAGAAAAAAACTTTTTCGCTCATAAAGTTTATTTGAAGTCGTATCATTTTTAAGTGTCGCCGTCACTTAAATCCATTAGCTTGTGAAATCTGCTTAATTTTTTTCGTTCATAAAAGCGCTTGGCATTTCTTTTACATTTGTTTTTGAACTCGTTAAGTGGCAACTAATTTGCTGGCATATCAAAATTTTTATTTCTCTTCTCTTTAGAACAAAATTGCTCATTCTCGCATGCACCCCTGCATCGTCCCTCTCTCTTTTTTACCATCTTTAAAAACCCCTTTATTTCTAAAAATTCTGTAATTTAAATTTTGTTTTGCTTATTTTAACCTCTTTCGTTAATTAGTATATATTACTTTATTGTCGCCATTTTACGTTTGAGAAAGACATTTTTATAAATCGTGGCATAAGTTGGTTTTTTTTTCTACTGGTGGTATAAAAAATCGCCAAATAAGCGATACCAGCAAAAAAAGTATTTTCACAAAATCCTGAATTAATTAAGCAGAATAATGCACATTAAGCTCGTAAAATGAGCGCGGATGGAAAAAAAAAATTCTCGTCATTTTTTCTTCCTTTTTTATGTTATGGCGCACGATGGTAAACCATGATGTTGAAAATAATGAATAAAATTCCGAAAAATAAGCATTAAAAAACTTTTGGCGACCCGTGTTTTTTTATTGTTTCTAAAATATTTTCAACTATATCAACATGTTACTGAGACCCATCAAAGTTTTGAAATTAGTTTTTTTTTTTTACATTTGTTATCATGAACATTTTTTTAATTCATTTTTTTCGCTAAATTTTATTTTACAATATTTTTTTTTCTTATTAATCTAGAATCTCCCCTCATTAAAAGCCTAGAAAAAGTAAAAGCAGATTTAGGAGGAAGATGTGGAAGTTAATGTATCGTGTCATTTTCCCTGCTCTCTTTTTTTTACTCGTTTTTTTCCTTCATAAGCCAGTCATTAAGTCCTCAGATCTATTAGTTAAATAAATACTTTTTGCCTAACTTAACACCACGTTAGGAAATCTTAACGAAGCAGTTAATATGCATTTAAAAGTCGTAGCAACCACGGTTTGCTTACCTTTTATAATCAACCATTTAAATTAATGACAAAATTATAATTATCTTTGAGCCTGTGTTTAAGAATATAGTTAAAGCACTAGTTCATAACTAGAGTCTCAACTCAATTATGATTGTTTTTTTCCCTTCCGTTCATGAATATTTTATACGGGCGCACACAAAAAGTATAATTGGAGTTCTGTTTGGTAACCACAAGAGGCTTGATAGTCATGTTATTTAAATGGTAGGATATTTTACTGTTAGGTTATAGAATTGTGAATATTTTGTTTTGGTTTTAAATTGTTTAACGGATAAGGAAAAATTGTTCTGACAGACAAGTCTGTTATGAATGTCGATTAAATTGATTTGAATGAGATGCTTAATAGGAATTACACGATGAGTGATAGAACATTTTTTGACCTATAAATAGAATGGGATGCTTAATGGGAATTACAGGATAATTTAAACATAATTTCTTGATCTATAAATAGAACGGGATACTTAATAGGAATTACAAGATAAATTTTCATTGAAAGTTTTTTGAACTATACATAATGTCTGAAAGAGAATAGGGCACCCTTTATATCACAAAGAATAAAGCAAAACAACGAGCGCCAATAAAGATCAAGAAATAGACTAAATGTAGTTTTGGGTCTGTAAACAAGATCTTACCACATTTTTTATATATAAAACGACATTTGAAAAGCGACAAGAGAGACAAGAGCAAAGTGGTTTCACCAAAAGGTGAAGAGGAATAAACCTAGAGGTTGAACCTCTTTGTATGCCTTTGTTACGTTGCTTCTCCATCACTGACCACAATCTTGGTTGTAGAACCGAAAATGTATCATGTCCATTTTACTACTTTTATTTATATCTTTTATAAAAGTCGTCGAACAGGCCTCCCAAGGTTGGGTTTACGACTATCAATGCTCATTTCCGTATCCTCGTTATTTTGAACCCTATTTGGAAGACAGGGGAATTTACCAAAGGAAATAGAAATTAACCTTCGAATGGAATGGAACTAATGCACATTTGGATGGAACTGTGATGGAACTAAACATTATTTTCGTTACATGCTGAGGAAAACTACGAAAACCTACCGTGGTTAGCCTGATGTCAAGGAGACTCAAACACATGATCCATCTACTACTGAGGATATTTTACGTCAGTACTGAAGTAGGTGTGAGCTGGGTGCGGAATTCATATCAATCAGCTATCATTTGGATTCAAACCCAGATAGCGATCTATCTCCCTGAGCTCCATTTCTGTACTTGTACTTTACTTGTTTCTTTTTCCATTATTCGATAAATAATGTTTTCTTAAATCTTCTCCCTTTTCCTGTCAGCCCTTCATTTTTCAAACAATCATTATCAGAATCTATTCTGTTCAATGTTTTAACCTCTTGAAATCCAAGGTTTAAATAAAGCCAGAGAATGCAATTTCTGCTTAGAAGTAGGTAGTTGATAAAGAAACTTATAAATGCGAAGATGATTTTTAAATTAAGTCAAGTGAGCTTCATTAATTACTTAGTTTTTTTAAAAATGATTATTTATAAAAAATGGAAATTTTTTATCCGAATTTATTTTGTATTGTAAGTTATTTTTATAGTTCATTTCTTCATACGTTGGTCATGAAATAAAATCCACTAGACAAAAATAGCAACATGTTTACAATTGTCTAAAAGGTTAGTCGAATCAAATTTCATACCTTTCTTTTAATTTGAATTGTTATTTAAAACTGCGACCTACGTCTATTTTTACAAAGACTATCCCTTTGAAAAGCAAGCAAACAGAAAAAAGTAATCTTTAACTCTTATAGAATGAATGAAAAATTAACTGAACTGATATTAGATATTGTGACTAAGGGGTTAACAACACTTGAAGTAATACGATGATTTTAAACTAGATATATAATATTACCGTGAAGAATTATTTGCAATTTATTACAGACAAATAACTAAAATATTTAAAAAGTTATAAAACTTTTTTTTTCAAAAAAAAACCCCAGCAATTTCGCAAAATGTGTCCAATTTGGAGACATTTTTCCACCTAGATCAAAATTATCAAAGTAACTGCCTTATTCTCAGTTTTTGTGATTTTTTATGAGCCCAGGTACATTGAGGCAGGTTATAGAATATTTTAAAAAAATAAATAAATAAATAAATAAAAAAAAAGACCACAAACGCTTTTCATTTTCACAAAACTGCGGCTTTTCTCCGTATTTACGTTTTTCGCCATATTAAAAATAAGCGTAGACAGCTTATTTTGAACAAGCTCTATATAGTCTAAACTTGACCTAACAGTCAAGAGTAACATATGCAAACTTATAGCAGTTATAAAAATAGCATATTATTCGAAAAAAGCATCATTTCATATTACGACGGATCCTTCGAAAAACAGCCTTAAAGTCCTCATCTATGCACTCAACCCACGTTTGCGAATAATGCATCGAAAAAGTAATCGGAAAAAAAAATCGTTTTATTTATAAGCAATCTTTTTTTTGAGATTTTTGGTTCTTCTATGATGCGCGCCATTTTTGCCATTACTTATATTACTATAATATTCGCATTCTTAAGTAATATTCGCAATATTATGTAATTTAATAATATTTGCATTAGTTTAGCATTCGTCATCGTTATAAATAAACTTTCAGATGATTTTGTTTCAGATTCTATTGCTCGTTATTAGATATTTAATTATTTTTTACGAGCTCAGTGATGAAGGTGAACAGCATGTGGATCGGTGCTACGTTACTGAGTAAGTATTCCTAAACTTATCTGAAACTACGTCTTCCTTTTCTTTACAGTTTTGCTTTCAAAGCGTGTTTCCATAGAATTGAATAATTTAAAAACTGCGGTAGTTAAAATAAAGGAAAATGAATTATTCACTTGAAAACTTAAATCAGTAAAAATAAGACTTTGATTCATTAAGGCTGTTTTTCGAAGGCTCCATCGTAATATGAAATGATGCTTTTTTGCGAATAATATGCTATGTTTATAACCACTGCAAGTTTGCGACGGATAGGTCAAAATTAGCCTATCTAAAAGCCAGCGTTGTATCCTTCTATTTTAAAAATGGTGCAAAACGTCACGGGGAAAAGCCACAGTTTTGTAAAAAGGAAATTCGTTTGTGCTCTAATTTTTTTAATATTTAAAAACTTACTCCAATGCTGTATTTCTTGGGCTTATAAAAATTTGCAAAAACCGAGAATAAGGCAGTGATTTTAATAATTTTTATCTAGGTGAGAAAATGTGGCCAAATTGGCGATTTTTAAAAAAGTTAAAAAACTTTTAAAAAATATAGGTTATTTGTCTTCTCTAAAGCATAGATAATTCGGTACTTACGTATTAACGCAACCAGGCCAAAATTCGCATAAATCGCCAAATTTGGCGACCCTACTTACGGCAACCCTAAGTGATTTATATTATTTTTCTTCACACATCTTGAATAAATGTATAGCGGGCAGTGGCACTTGACCTTAAAAAACATCAGTGTAGGGTATACCGGGCAAATGTATACCGAGCAGTGGCACTTGAACTTAAAAAAACATCAGTGTAGGGTATACCGGACAAATGTATACCGGGCAGTGGCACTTGAACTTAAAAAAACATCAGGGTAGGATATACCGGGCAAATGTATACCGGGCAGTGGCACTTGACCTTAAAAAACATCAGTGTAGGATAAACTGGGCAAATGTATACCGGGCAGTAGCACTTGAACTTAAAAAAACATCAGTGCAAATCGCATACATACAAAAAACATAACATACAAATCGCGCCAACCTGGTTGCGATAATACGTAAGAACCGATAATTCTTCACGGCAAGATTATATACATAGTTCAAAATCATCGCATTGTTTCAAGTGTAAGGTACTTAAACTATAGCTGTTTTATTTTCCTTGCGGAGACGAAACTTCGAAAAATAACGTTAAGGGGAGCAGTAAACAATCTGCCATATAATAGTGTAGCCAAAAATTCTAAATTAATTTTTAGCCAATAGTACTGTAGATATTAAGGAAATTCATGCGGTTTTATATAATTACGAAATATACCAATCAAAGTATTCCAGATAGCAAAATAAGGTTTGTTTTAACTGAGAAAAAACCTTTCAATGTAAACCTAACAAGGTTTGTTATGCTGTTTGCGTGTAAACCTTCTAACCTTAAAACAAGATCTGTGACAATCTGCTCTATTCTACTCACATTATCCTAATCAAAAACCTTGGAAAACAACCTTCTATATATAAACCTTAAAATCGAGGTTGACTTAGGGTTCTCAAGTGTGGAAAAGTCCTTGAATAAAGTTAGTCTTAAGGTGAACATAATATTAAATCTAGGTAAGTATAACATTTCTTCTCACAAACTCTTGTATGTTCAGCAAAAATTCACCTTGTCTTGAAATTTTAATGGACAGGCAATTTCATCCTATCGCTTCTTTGAAGTCAGCTAAAACGTCATTATGAACCTAAGTGACCATTTTACCTATGTGACAATACTTTTTAAAAAAGTTTTAAAAATAATATTTAATCCTTTTAGGATGAAAGCTTTGAAACTGCAGTATTTTTGCTTTATTGAAAAAAGGTTCTTAGTGCAAGCATTTTCGTGACAATAAAAAGAAAATTCCGAAACAAGGTTGCCGTAAGGTTACATGCTTTCTGGGATTTTGTTTTCTTACTGTCCACCGAAAGGGATAAGTACCGGAATAAATTGCTTGATAGTGGCTAGCATGAGATGGCTTCCAACTATAGCATATGCCAAATGATACTGATTACAGTTAATTTCTTTTTCAGGAGATGAACTTCTAAAAAAGTATTATGCATAATCTAATAACGTAAAGCCACCCGTAAGGGAATTTAAAAAAATAGAAAAATTTAATCTTAATTAATTGTATCGGTATCAGTTTTGTGTATGATTTTGTAATGTTGGGTAATCAGTAGTTGAAATGTCCGAATCCGGACGTACCAAAATTCGCGATTCCGACTCCATCAAAATTTCCACCAAATTCGAGGAATGTATTAATAACAACGATATCATAATTTTTGTGGTGTAGCTTTATTAATTGAACTGATAATTTAATTGCTATTCTATTAATAAATACCTCGATCTTTAATTTCTATCTTCTCTGTTGATAATGGAGTAGATAAACAGATTAGTATTAGCTTTTCTCTCTGCGATACACACACAAAGATGAGAAAATATTGGATTATGCTAAATATTCTAAATGACCCGACGAAATTAAAAGATATGAATTAATTTTGTCTTAAGATGTGTTGATCTCTATATTGAAAAATCGTGAGGACCGCCGTCCATGCAGTTTTGGGTGTTCATCTTAAGGTCAAATTTTGTTTTGTAGCGAAAAAACTATAAGACATAGAAACTTAAAACTACAAAAGTGCAGGGAGTAGAATAGAATTACAAAAATTAGCATTCAATAATTCATTCGAGAATAATTAACTGTTAAACCTGTTGGAAAAAAATACCACACGGCTCCCTCTACAGGCCGCAGGAATACAACGGCAGAGATGAAATTTGGCATGGTGAAAGAGCAACAGGTTTAAAAACTTAACAGAGGGTTTTTTTTTTGTTTTTTTTTCAAAATTCTAATTAGTTTGAAAGCAATTACAGAATTAAAATTTCGTATGCTGAAAAGGCCATATTTGTTTATGACCTTTAAAGAGTTTTTTTCTAAAGTTCAGTGGAATTTTAAAGTGCTTTTTTTTCAAATATTGTATTACTTTTTCTTTACGTTACAATTTGCTTCGTTGCGCAAATTCTATAAAACTTAGAAACTTGAATTCACGATGGTATGTAGAAAATGGTAGAGAGAGTGTGACAAAATAAAAAAAAGCACAAGATGTGACAATTAGAATTGTTCAAATCGTCGGGAGGTCAATCTGTAGCCGTTGAAAGGCAACTACGGGGTTAAAATTTGACGCGTAGTAAGAGCTGTTTTTATTGGTGAACGTAAAGCAAATTTTGTATCGAAATTCTAATTTATACGAAAATTATTGCTAATTTAAGTTCATTCCGTGCTTTTTCCCCAGCTTTTTAGCTTTAAATAGTGACTATTTACCCACTGTTGTAGAACATTTATTTTTCCCTCATGACTTCATGTTTCTTTACTTTATAAACTTATATTATATTAATAAAGAGAGAGAGGGGGAGAGTGGAAGCGAGAGAATATGATAATCGATGTAAATAATTCATAATATTCAAAGTAGGAAATTAAAAAAAAAAAAAAAAAAAACGCTAATAAAGAGCGATAAGAACCGATAAGCGATCAGATTTTTTACTTTTTTTTTATTTTTTCGTATTGAGTCATACATTCTGTGTTCCTTAGGATAAAATCAGTTTATTATTTTTGAAATCCAGGTAATTATCCATTGCATTATGATTAACATGTTAACAAAATGTCCTCTAATAAAGTGGCAATGATTGTATACCAAAATATTTTGTGTTTCTGAAGAAAATAAAAATTTTGAATTTTCAACAAAGTGCAATGATGAATAAGAAACAATTACGGGAATTGGCTACTGGAGTGACCAGGGAAAGCATCTTAGTCTTATAAAATATATAGAGAAAGGAGAGGAAAAGTCAATGGTTTTTGAATAACAATATTAAGTTCAAATAAACCACCGGGTTTTCATCTGCTTTCTTTAAAAATTTTAAAAGAAATTCTTGTAACACAATTTAAGATAAAATTTATAGAAAATTAATATAATATCAGGAAGTTTAACTGAGACTATATCAACGTGATTCTTATTAGCTGCACTTAATACTTTATTTCTTACATTTTCGTTCATAAAAAAAGTTGTTCTTTTTTAAAATTATATTTTTGTATTTCAAGTTGCATTTGAAAATATCGTCTGAACTGAATATCTATAACATTTGAAGTCTATCCTTTAATTGCGTGCATCTCTGTAAAGATCTGCACAATAGACCAAAAGTTATTTAGGTTTTACACTTTTTTGTTTTGTGTTTTACACGAAACATTCAAACCATTTTGTGAATTAGAAGTTCTACTATAAAATTCTCATGATTCTTAATCAAAACTGTTTTCTTTTTAATGTTTTTAAAAATGATAATTATTAGATAACTAGTAAAATTGTATCATTTAAAACAATAAGTAATTGATCGAGCAAGTAATCGAAGATAACATAAACTTCTTAAGATTCTTAATCGAAATTGTTTTGTTTTTAAAAATGATATTTATTAGATAGCCAGTAGAATTTTATCACTTAAAGCAAAAAGTAATCGATGAATATAGTATTCCCAGTAGAACGTCCGTTCTTTTGAACAACTACAATCTTTCAAAAATAATTTTCTTCTTTTCCTCATTTATGAACAATAATTGTTTCCGCATATCCAATGAAAGAAGCTAATTTTTATTCATTAATTTCAATTTCTGCTCCACTGTCGTGCCAGGAAGGGGATTTATTAATATTAATAAATAATATCAATAGAGACCCCTGGAATAAGAAAGAGTTTTGGGAAAAAACTCTGCTTTCGGAAAAGGAGGCATATCTCGTTAAAGATTTGACGCTTTTCTCACAGCTAATTATTTGATGGCCTGATAAGGTATTAAGTAATATAAATGCGAAGAGACTTGGAGTAATTATTCATCTTCTTTCTTTTCTCATTTCTACAATAATAATTTATTTAGATACATTCATACTCATGCACGGAATCCCCCCCTCCCCGGGACAACAATACGTGGCAAAGAACTTTGGCTTTAAACTTAATCAAAGAGAAACTCTCCGCTTTAAAACAATGAGATGAAATTAACGATAAGGTTTTAATAATCATAACTGTAACTACTCTTCCGTCTTTTAGCAGACGATAATGAAAAAAGAAAAGGAATTTTAACGCCAACTTCTCTTTCTTGGCAGTAAATTAACAAAGGATTCATCTATGCGTTCAGAAGGGAAATGAATAGTGAAATAAAAATCATAATGAAGTTGGGGAGGGGTGTAAGAAAATGGTGTTATATGCAAACAATCTTTCCCGTATGCCAAGAAAGAATTATTATCTGTTTGTATATAGATTCCAATTACTTGCGTCAACATCATAAACGCAGATGCGTTGGAGTAATATTAAGGGGTAAAGAGAGCTGTAAGCGGGGAAAGGGGACAACATTCAGTAGGATTTCCTAATTAAAAGTAAACACGGGTTTTCGTTGAAAATATCTAGTTTTATGCCCCCTGTCTAGTGATTGAATTTTTTTTCGACATTATTTATTTAAGGGTAGCTTTTCTTAATTACTTTCAGCCATTGACAATGCGAAGTGACTGTAAAAATCATCACTTGTAAGATATTTGTCAAATGAGTAAAGTAAAAACTGTTTCCGTTTTTTTTCTCGTTTTATTTGTCTTTATAAAAAGTTAATTTTTTTTCACTTTACGAACTACAAAGGAAGAGACTTATAGTTTAGTTCTTTAAGCTCGTAAGTAAATGGATGAATATATTTCTGCTTTATTATGTGTTAAAGTAAATATTTGTCAACTTAATTAGTTTTTTGTTTCCTATCGAGTATTTATAGTTTATTTATAAAAAAACTTATTACTCGGAAAAGTGTTTCGGGGAAATTCTAAAGGTTTTTTATTTTAATATTTTTTTGTAATACGTCTTTTTAATCGAAATTTAATTAGAGAAATAATTAATTTTATTCTGAGCGTAGTATTTTCATCAATATTTTTTTGAAAATTTATTTAACTATAAAATGAATGAATAAAAAATAGAAACCGAATTTATTTGCAATTAAAAATGCAATTATAGTCAAATATTATTTTAACTACACAATTTAATTAGTTTCCTTATCTATAATCTCTTAATAATTGGTATGTATTGTAAAAATTAATGCAGGTTTATTAATTTATGCATAAATTTTTTCACATACATACTTTAAATTTCGTTCATAGTCAGGTTGTTATTTGTGTGGCAATTATTCCATCTCATCTCTAGTTTTAGAAGTAAGTTTGCTCAAACCATGTTTATTGCAGTATTCTAATAATATTTTATTGCATAGCTTTTTTTTTTTTTTTTTTTTTTTTTTTTTTTGAAAAACTGAACCAGACATTAGCTTTTACTTAATATTACCCCAGAACATGAGTTCATGAATTACAAGTCAGATTGAAGTCATACATAAATTTTAAGGATTAACATTTATATTATTTTAATTATGGTGAATCAACTTTGTGAAGCAAAACATTCTCTTAACATAACGTTCGGCGGCGACAAACAGGTTGATGTACACGAACTCGCTGCTTCGTGGTTCCACAACCACATTGTCATTCACCTGTATGAATTCAAGGTGTCTTGGTTTTACGTTGGTACCTATTGATTTCGGCAGCAGCTACCAACATAAAATTTCGGCATTAGTATAGTCTGAATCCTCGATATTAGTTTTTCAGTGCAACACGCTGATCCGTCCCCTCACGAACTCAACATTTTGCAGTTTCCCATACTCTTCAACCTACACGAACTGCCCTCTTCGTGGTCAGTAACACAAAAGCTGCTGCAATCAGTTATGCTGTGCCACACACTTAATTTATTTATCTAATTCATAACCGTCGTTGAACAGCCGCCCCAATTTGTGGGTTTACGACTTTTAATGTTCAACTCTGTAGCCTTATAATTTTGAAACTAATCCAGAAAACAAGGGAACTCAAGTATTGGGAGAAATTTGATTTCAGTTGAGGGGTTTTGGATGAAACTAACACGCATTTGCATTACATGAAGAGGAAACCCTCTCCTGGTTAGCTTGACGACAAGCGGACTCTAACTCATGACCAATCTACCACTGAGAATATTTTACGTCAGTACTGTGGTCGGAGCAAGCCTGATGTGGAATTCACATCTACCAGCCATCGCTGGTATTCGAACCGGGTTACTCTATCCCCTTAGCTATTACGGTTCGCGCCAAACATAGTTGCACTTGAAGGGAGTAGGTTATTTATGCTGTGCACCCAACCAACTTTTCAAGTCAACGTTTTCGTATAATGATATTTAATACCACCACAAAGGTAAATATGAAATATTTAGGTTTCCTGCATTCTAATTTTTAATAAATTTATAAATTCTTATCTCCCTGTACAATGAGACTTCTGGCCGTGGGGTTAGCCTTCATCTTGTAACGGCCACTATATAAAAGGGCTACAACAGATTTTTTTGTTACAATATTTAACTTTACAAATTAAAACCTAGCATTATTGTCAATTGGACAAATTATCACGATAATTACTAAATATCAATTTTAAAAAAATGTTCTGGAAATTTTGATAAGTAAATGATTCAAGTTTGAGGCTTCTAATATGGATAGAAAGTGTTATTTTGCTTTACTGCAATTACCCCTAACTACTCGGATGATTACAAAATATCAAAATGAAACTCTTTTTTTTTCTCAATTTATCTGAAAAGAAACACTGGGTCGAAATTTGAGATTCCTGTCGTTGAAAAATTTTTTTTATTTTGCGTAACTTACGAATGGGTCAGTTGCCAATTAATCTCTCTGATAATTACAAAATATCGTAATGAAACTTTTTTAGTTTTTCTATTTGCATCATAAGGAACATATTTTCCAAATTTTAGCTTTCTTACTTAATGGGAAGTGGGGGAATTAATGATGTATTAAAGAGAGATTGCTTTGTTTTTTATGCATACAGAATTTACAATGCACGAAATGTAGCATACCAAATTTATAGTTTTAGAGTATTTAAATCAAGGTTTATATTGTACACTAAATGTAAAGTAACTAATATGTAAGATGGAGAATGCTGACTAAAATTGTTGCTGACCGAAGTAAACTGTATTGCAAAGTTTAAAATTTAATGCTTACATGACATCAAATATAAAGTAACAAGTTTATTGCTGAAAGCATTTAAATTATAGTTATTTGGCAAAGTATTTATATTTAAGCTTATGTTGCACTCAGTGTTAAATCAAGGTTTTAAAATAAGTAAAAAAGCTATAGTCTTTAAATCAAAATCACTCTTAAGAAATAGTATATATATTGTTTCAAGTTTAAGGACTTAAATTTATAATTTAGATTGAAGATTAAATTGTATAAAGTGTTCAATGTATAGTTAAGAGTTCTCTCAATTAATTTAAAATGGCTAGAAATGTCATAATTTATTTTATTTGGGTGTAATTTTTCAAAACGCGTTTTATCGATGTTAAATGTTTTTCATTTTTTTGTTTTATTTTAAGGAAAATACACAGTGTAAGCATCTTTAGAAAGAATCAAACTTCGGTTAGATTTTAGATTTAAGCATTTGCTATATTCTTAAAGTTATGAAGTAGTGCAAAATTTACATCTAAAAAAAGTTCCTATAAAAAACTTACTTGAAATTATTTATTTTTTAATGTTAAGGTCATATAAAGCTTTTTTCATCACGTAATAAGCTTGCCTCCATCATCTTATTCCATTAGCAAAGGCTGAACTAGATTAGTAACTCTGCAGTTCTGAAGCAGACTGTCTCATTATATTAAACAGGACTGGAACAGAAATCATGTCTCTTCTGTTGGTCGAGCAGCGCCTTCCATAAAAAAAATGACAGAAGCTTCACTTAGTTAGTATATTTCTGGTTCTATCTGGACAAAACCAATTAATGAGATAACTAATTTGAAATACAAAATATGATTTATTACGTTTAAAAAACCCTTGGGGAACAAATATTTTGCTGTTTGTTGTTGCTTGATATATTTTAATAGATTTTGGCTAATTTCAAAACTGCAAATTGGTTTCTTTCTCAAAACTACTGGTTTTTTTAAATGAAAATTTTTACTCTGTTTTGTTTTTGCTAAAATGCTAGGTTCAAAAAAGTTATATGTAACAGGGAACGCATAAATAATGCGAAAAACTTCAAGGGAGTGGGCACATTTTTAGGATTAAAAGTGCATAGGAATTTAGGTTTGAAGGTATCGTCATACGACACTGGGAGCACTTCCCTGTTATGAAATATTTTTCAGTGCAATACGATGCCCTGTAGTATATGAATTTGTAAACATTTCGGGAAAAAGAAAGAGTTAAATTTCAAAACTACAAATTTAGCAAAACTAATATCAGATTTAAAATCCCTCCCTCGAATTTGGCAGAAACAAAACTTGTAAATATGCAGCGAAACATTTGTTCCCCATTATAATCAGAGTCTTTTTTATAAAATTTAAATTTAAGAAATACCGCGGAATTTAAACTATTAATATTTTCTGAAGATAGAGAGGCTTCTAATAATTATTTTTCAATCTTTACTTCTTCATAATAATTATAAAATTGGTGAAAACACCTCTATTAGTAACGTTGAGCAAGAAAATAGGTTGAAATATAGAATCCAATTTTATTAAGATCAGCAACGTAATATTAAAACCGGAACTCAAGAAAAAAATTACTTTTAAATAAAGATGTTTTAATATTTTTTCGTAGCTTATGAAAATATGAAGATATGAGTGATATTTTAAATTTAAAATAAAATTGCAAAGAATTTTTAAAACAAAATTTATTATTTTTGTTGAAACACTAATACTTACCAGCATCTTTTACAACAAAGTGTTGGAAACAATATTCCAATAAAAATTTTCAAAAGTTTTTAAGTGAAACAACAACTTCATATAGAAGTGTGCGAAAATCATTCATTGAATAACAGTCCATAAATTATGTTTCGAAACCATTGCATTACACAAAATGAAATGAGATGCTGTAATACTGTAAAAACGTTTCAAATGTAACGTTCCGAGTGCATCAATAAGAAGTCATTCTTCAGATAAACAATAAAATTAAAAATTGCTCAACGTAGTTTTGTTTAGGAAGCCAATTTGCTTACACTGTCTTGTAATCTTCGTATCTTTCTCATTGTCTTGCATCTATTGATTTGCTTTAAGAAATGGATAACATTTTCAATCAAAACGTCACAAAAATTTGACAGTAAATTTTCAAAAAAAAGTCTTCTGATTTTTGGAAGACATATACTAAAAATACGAAATGAAATTTATATATATTTAATATATTATAATATATTAAACTAAAAAAATTATATACTAAATAAAAAAAGGTAAAAATTTGTAAAAAAAAATGAAATCTAGATTGGAAAAAAAAAACAATTTTATGAATCAATTAAAGGATTTTTAAATCAGTTTTTGAGAAAGTTGAACTTTTGAATTTACTTAGTAATATAATTTCAATAATATATCGGAAGTTTCAATGCAAATAAAGTTAAGATTTTTCTCCATATGCTGTTTTATTGAAAACGAAATTTCTCACTTTTTCGGCATATTTTTTCAAAAATTCTTTATTCTAAAGAAATACAATTTTTAAAGGGGTAGTATGCATATATTCTACAAAGTAGACATAAAATTTCATTAATGTTTGTGACAAAAACTTCAAAACTTTTGACATCAATTAGCACTATATTAAAAAAATATTTTTCACTATTTTTTTTTATCAAAAATTTATTTTATTTTTAAACCATTTAAAATTTTCTTTAAATTAAACCACAATTTTTCGTGAGTCAATTGTCAATTTCATAAAAAGTGTGTTTATGTATGACCTAGTTTTAAGTGCCTTACAGTATATATATATTGTCAAAAAATAATTTTTGTAGTGTTTTCGTACTTCAATTTATACTGTAACTATGAATATCATAAATTTGGGAGCAATTTCTATTACCTAAGAATTTTTGAATGTTTTTGCTTAAATAAGATTTTCCTTACTTTATATTATTGAGTTATCTGTTATGAGTTACTGTAAATTTAAATTAATAATTACAGCAAATAAAGGTGAAAATCTTTAAAAAAACAATCGAATCGAATGAATTGTACAAGGGAATTGTATCAAACAAATTACAAAAGTGATTCAATTTAAATGAATAATGAAGGAACTAAAATTAAGCTAATCAGTTAACTTTAGTGGATTGTGAAATTACATTTCATAAAAGTAATTACTAGTTTTATTCAATGATTATAAAATGAATTGGATCAGCGATTTCAATAGCATTTCCAATCAAATTTAAATATTGAAGAGAATGCAAAAAACAGGGAAGAAAAATCAAACTAGTTTAATAATGTCCGCTTAAGGAAGAAATAAGAATGTCTTTTAAATTTAAATCGTTAACATTTAATTATATTGAAAAGATAATAAATAATTATTTCCTAACTAATATGATAAAAGTAAATTGGAACATCTAAACTCAATCAATTGGATCAATAAAGTCAAAGGATCAATTATAATAAAATGGCAACAATACTATGCCCTCATTATCTGAAGAGAAATTAGTGAACACTATAAAGATGCTATCTATAGACTGAAGATATACATTTATTTTTAAGACATTTATTAAATATTTTTATTGGATGCATTTAATGCACATGATTTAAATAAAATAAAATGCATTTTAATTAATTTAATATGCATATTATAAACTACTTATTTTATAGTAAGCAAGTTGCCTTCCTAAGCTTAAATCCATATTTACATAACATTAATATCACATTCAGGTTTTTTAACAGATCTTTATATATACATACACGTTAAAAAAGGAAACACATCAAAATATCGTGTTTAGATATCGGTAAGTTTGTTTAAAAAATTAAACATGGCACACAAATATTATTGACTAGAAATCAATTTGACTAAAATAATATTAAAGTTTAAAACTGAATAAACTTATTTAATAGTTTCTACAAAAGATAATATTCAACAATAAAGTTTTACAGATTAATTCTTTACAATAAATACTGTTAGTGACGAAACTAAGCATAACATAACAGCTTCGTTTTGTTTTTAAAACATATTTAACAATAACATATTAAAAAAAATAATTATTTAAAAAGAGAAAATAATTATCTAAAAATACTTCATAATGATAAAAAAAAGTTTTTTTAGAGCAAAAAAGAACAAGAATGTTGTCCCGACGTATATTGAAAGGGTATATTTCTTCTATTTTAACTCAAGCAATCTCCACAGGAATGAGTGACAGAACAGGACACAAAAACTCATAGTATTAATGTTATTATTAAAGCATAAAAATCTAAAATTCTTAAATTAATTAAAATTTCAATTTTAACTTGTTTTAAAATTCAAGGGGCGAAAAAAATGTATCATCGATGTAACACTACACTGTTAGAACTTTCTTTCGAAAATTATGGTAAATTAACCGGAAGCAGTCTGTCCATTCAATTAGACATAAAGTTTATGGTAAAGAACATTTTTTTTTCTGCCTCTGCGGTTTTGAAACTGCTTACAACTAGTAGGGTTAAAAAACCATGAATATAAACTTTACGGTTTTTTAACCATCTAGTATGTTTTTTTATTGTAACTAGCATTGTTTGCAACAACTTGTTTCAAAACACTAAAAAATCAAATTTAACTGGATATTGGAGATAGTTCAATAATTTTATGATGCTACCATCTATGTATTCCAATAACCCAGAGTCATAAATAGGAAAGTGTAGAACATCGGAAACTCTGAAGTAAATGGAGGAAATATTGTGGTGTCAACCCTGGGACTGAGACTGGCAGATTAACCCTCTAGACTGCTACATGTACCCATCTGCAAGGAACTAATTTGATTTTAGGTTGGTTAAGTAGGAGAGATAAATTTCTGGTTGTTTAACCGTATTAAGTGAAAGCAATTAATAAACGGTTTATCTCATAGTTAACAGTTTGAATATCATTACATTTATGGTTATTTTACTGTTTTGTTTGAATATGGTAAAACAAAAATTAAATAAATTGTTATTTAACTATTTTTCTCAGAAATTTCTAACAGTGCAGTTAAGGGGTAAAAATATGAGACTATGACGATGCAAGATAACGTATTTTAGGCATATACAAAATTAAGAATGGGAAATAATCATTAATTTGAATTTCATAAAATTCATTCATCTTAAAATGTCACACATCAAGTATTATTCACACATGTGCAAATCAATCAGAAAAAATTATCTGAATAAGTGTTTTTAAATATTTAAAGATATTGCACAGACATATGAAAGGAATATTTTGTGCCAGAAAAACTCAAAATTGTCATTCGTTAAAGCGAATGATTGTTTTTTAAGCATTTAAATGAATCAAATATTGTTATAATTCAAGCAACTTTAGTGTTTACGTCACATCATATATTTCTTTTAAATTTTATTTACACAAAATAGTTGGATGACATAAACACTAAACTTGCAATATGTGGAATTTTTTGCCATTTATCCATACACATGGTTCAGTTCATTCTTTCTTCTATTATTTATAATTCTCATATTCAATTTAAATTTAAAATTAACTAGAATTAGTTCTTCTTTCAGAGGTTGGCTGTCCCATAATTCGAATTTTTGAAGAGGATTTACAAAGAATTTTTAAATTAAAAAAACAAACTCTCTCTCTTATTTTTGTTTTAAAAGTAAATTTCTAAACGTTATTATTTTAGTCAAGGCTCTTGAAAAAAATTTACATAAAAATAATATGTATTTATTTTTTAAAAGTGACTAAAACAACAGTCATTCTTTTTTAAATAAAAAGAGTATGTTAAGTAAGAAAATATTCTTCAAAGGAAAAGGTAAATACATGTCAGGAATACCAAACAAACTGGTGATTGAAAAAAAAAAATAATGAAAGAAAAATGAAAGATGGCAGAAAATACGCAGCTTCTGTTTAGGAGATATTTTTACTTATTAAATTTTATAATTAGTAATAGACATTAGTTCATTAACAGATGTCGCTGAAAAAGCAATTAAAAATGTTTATAAAATATCCGCCACTAGCTGAAACAATGTGATGTAGTGATGTGTTATGACAAAATAAACAGACATCCGAGGAAACATTCGAATTTAGGCGGTTTACATTATTAGACAGAGAACATTGAAATTTTTGAAAGCAACAACCTTATCTGTTTACGAACTTTTAAACTGAAATTGAAACTTTCGGAGAATAAATCCTTTAGTTTTCAAAGCAGAATGACGTGAACGACATATTCCTATCTCTTTCCGTTTATAATTATTCAAATTTGATCTCATTTTTTTTTGGACATATGGTATCCGACTAAAGACCTGTTGCAGTTTTTAAGTACACATGTAGTGTTGACTTATTCAATTAAACGAACTGTTTCTTGAAACAATGTTTCATTATATAGCTATTTTTCGTCCTAACATTGCTATAGTTCAAAATTGATAAATCAGTCATTTGGAGTTCAATGCATGGTTTAGATATCATAGAAAAAGCCAAACTACGACAAGGTTTGCAAATTTAAAGAAAATAGAGTCAGTTGTTAACAATGTAGTACGATACGGAAAGACCCATTGCCTTTAAAAGTTAATTATCAATTATAAAAAGTCAATTAATTATTAATTATTAATTATCAATTATATTTACACATAAGTAAAATTGAAGTAAACTATTTAAGTATACGTACGTGATGAAGTGCAAAAAATGCGTCAAAATTGAAAATTTATATCTTATTATGGAAAATCCAACCTCTATCAGTCTATTCTGAATTTGGTGACAATTCACGATGCCAGCTCCACCGAGCGGAGGGTTAAAGAGATTAGTGTCCACGCCATATTATTATTATTTTTTTATCTGATGACGCGAGATCACACATACCCTGCAGATATACTTAATGCAACTGTTGCGACGCAGTTTGCTGCGACGCAAAAGCTTGGCGTCACTTCGCGTCAAAGACAGAGTCCGTGCTGCCGTATCCACTGGACCTGTCATCTTGCTGCTGCTGGTGCTGTGCCTGTTGCTGAGCTTGTTGCTGCGCAGCCGCTACCTGTTGCTGCTGCTGCAGGTGAAGGTGCTGAGTCTGTCGTTTAATCAGGGAAATACTGTTGATGTTGTAAGGTAGACTGGCAAATACCATCCTCTCTTCGTAGTCGTATTCACAAAGGATTTTATTCTCATGGAGATAAAATCTGTCGCCAACGCAAAACCTACAATGATAGAAACAAAACGATAATTCAACTGGATGATACAGTTATATGTTATTCCGCTTATGTTATATGTTATTCAGTCAAATCTTTGTGAAAAGACGATCAGTGCCAGTAATTGTAACAAACTTCACTAAAATTTATACATATGATCATTAATTCAAATAGCCATGTCTCTTCTTGGAGAAAAAAAAAAGAGCCCGTTGCCCGTAATTGTAACTTACTTCCACAAAAGTTGTAAACTCTAAGGAAGAGCGTTTTTCCATGTTTAAAAAAAATTAGCTTTTCATTTCTGATAGTTAAATTAGTTTCACCCTCTCTTTGATGATTTTAAAATACACAAAAAATGTTTATTAGAATTTGTTTCGAACACTGCATTTGTATTGATGGTCTTTTTGCCTTATGTTTTGGAACCATATTTTTTGTATTGCAGATATTTCCCATATTCTAAGAGTCAAGAACCCAAATCTGTCAAAAGAATTGAGTATTTATTCAGAGAAAGTTCGTTTTATGTTTTATTTCGTAATTAAAATTATCGTTCAAACTAAGCCTATAACATATTTAAGGTTAAGTTCTCCTACCATTACGATTGAGTTTTATTTTGTGAAAATCCAATCATTAGATTAAAATTTATTAAGATGTTCACTCATTTTAGCACACTTTATAAATACTGTTTTATCTTTTATGTATCACACTATTTTGCCTATAATTAAGGCTTTTAAACCTATGAACAAGCTGTTACACAAATGGCAGAAATTTTCAAATACATTTAACTCAAAAGAACATTTATTGTATAAAGTGCAAAATACTCTCAAAGCATAGAGTAAGAAATGATTTGTTTTTGAAATGCTCATTACTTTTCTCATTAAAATGCTGCAAAAAAGAAAGCGTGCTACTCAACAAAATCTACTGGGACTTTGTTTCTCATCAAAGATTACATTTCTTTAGCAGGGAACTTGAAACAAAACAACTGAACATTAAAATAAATAAAAAAAATATTCACAATAAGATTTCAATTTGTAATTTTCATTTTTCATTTACCAAAAAATAGCAGATCAAAATGACGAAATATTAATTTCGACTTGCAATTATTGTTTTCATCCTCTCAAGAGAATCACACCACCGATGATAGTTATACAAAATATCATTTCGACAAACTTAATCCAAGCTTATATCTATCTTTGTACAAAATTATTTTTCTTCTGAAATTTATTTTCGAATTTTTTTCCAAGTATTCAGATTCACAAATTTCATTTGAGATCATTTTCTAATTGTCATCATAAGGCAATAATAAAGCTAACTGTCCCCTTTACCTTCCATAATTATTTTTTTTTTCTTTCTAAAATGAAGATTCTTCTCCAATTAGAGAAGAAAGAAAAATTCGCGTTCATCCGAATTCGAACGCTTTTTACTCTATTAACCCTTTTGAGAAAAGGCCTTCGAGACATTAAGTTCCACACAACTGACTTTTAGCAGAGGGATAATTATAATTCGACCCCTCCACCCCCCATAAGGAGCTTCACCATCCATAACAGGGAGAGGGGAGTTTCTCCACACTAATTAACCCTCATTATAGCTAACAAGACAGTCTTAGTTTCCTATATAAGCCATATATTCCATTAATGATCTTTAATTATCCCTAGTCTTCAAAAGAGGAGAAAGAGGAAAGTTGGTATATACTATGTTATCCATGGAAAAGTATGGGAGGACCATGAGAAGAAGAAGAAGAGTAAAAAAGTGAAATTAAGATCTTTGGCTGCACGGGATGAGATAATTCCTTTGGAGGTTGGTAGGCGATTAAGACTAATTACTAAGACTTAAGCATCGCCCAGATAAGCCGGAACGCTTTACCAGAAAGGGCGAGGGGTGGTTCATGTTAACTTGTGTATTGGTAAACATGGTTGTGAGAGAAAGCCTTAACGAAAAGGGATGGGTGGAGGAGATAAGGAGGGAGGAATCGATGAAGTATTTGATTGGCTCATTAGGGTCACATGTCTAAGTACTGAAGTATTCAAATCGGACGTGGGGCCATGTAGAAAATGCAGTAATTAAGTTCGTTTTTCCCTTATATATGGATAAGTGATACATTTAAGAATATTACATGGCATATTTAAAACATGATCAGTGTTATTACAATCTCTAAATTATTGCAGGACAGTTTAATATTTCATACATAGTTACACCATTCTGAAACGATTCCACGTTGAAGACACAATTAAAAATTAATATTTTTGTTCCGGTTTCTTCACGAATATGAATAAAATCATTTGTACTACTAAAATTTCGTTGTAAGTTATTTCAGGAATAGATAAATATTTAAAAAAAAAAAGGTTTTTTCAACGAATGTAATAATTAATATGTATCAAACAAAATGGTAAATCATACCTGAGAATGGTGTGTAAAATAAAATGTTCGAATAAATCGAATATAGATAGAAAAATAATAACGTTAAATGTGTCGGGTTTTTTATGTGACTTATAAATTACTAAATATATTTTGAAGCGAACAATACAATAAAATAGGAAAAATAATAATCCTCTTACTATTATTTCGTTCAAAAATTTATCAGCAGCAGTCTTTTCAAGTTTATGGAAATAATTCATTCCTGTGCGTAAATCTGACTTAAACTTGTCTTATAAGTGGGAAATACTACAGCCAAAAAATTATATTTTTAAGAGGATTTTTTTTGAGCATCTAAATGTTTCTTCACCAAAACAATAAAATAATTGTAAACAAAGTCAAGCATTCGCGTAACAGATTGTTGTGGGCCATGAGGGTCATAAAGGTTAAAGTTCTACAATTTCGAGACCAACGTCATGGTTGCAGCAATAGGGTCAGCAATAGGGAAGGTGCGTACAGGCCACATTTACTTCCCAAAAAAGCTGGTACCCATTGATCTGACGCTGAGTGGGCTTCAAGTCACTAGCGGGGATCAAACCCCTGTTCTTCACAATTACAGTTAAGTTCCTTTACCACTGAGCCATCGTAGCTCAAAAGAATTGCACTGCTTAATAATTTTAATATTGTTTATCGTAATAATTGTTTTCGAGTATGCTACTGCATACTCTCAAATCTACCCATTTACTAAATTTCCAAAGTACAACTATAGCTTTTATGACACTATTCTGAATGAAATAAAATAAGATGCAAACGTCTTTTTTTTTTTTTTTTTTTTTAAATTTAAGACATTGCCAATGGAACAAAAATCATATTATGTCAGTTTCGCGAACATCTGTATTCACGTGAAAAATTATTTTCCTCGTTTACTCTATTTATTAATATGTGAAAAAACGTTTTAACAGTAAAAATAGCAGTAACTCTAAATGCAATTTAAAAATAAGTTTAAAGCACTAAAAAGTTTTTAAAAAACGTAGAGATTTATTTGTTTTGTCTAGAAAGTTGACTAGGAAGCAAAATATATACTCAAGAAATTCACCAGAAGGTCAGATTTGTTAATATAATTTTATTAACAAATCTGATAGAATAAAAATATTTTACTTATCTATTCATTTACATGAGAAAAATTCGTTTATGAGCTTATGTATTATGTCATAATTTTAAATATCGGATCTTATTTAATAACTTTCGTTGAGCAGCAGACCCAATTTTTGGTTTTACGACTACTAACGTTCAACTCCGTAGTCTTGTAATATTCATCCCAATCCAGAAGACAAGGAAACTCCTAGATCTAATATTGTGAGGAATTTGCCTTCCTGGAGTACTTTTTGATCGAACTAACACTCATTTGCCTTACATGGAGAGGAAAACCACGGAAACTTCCCGCGGTTAGCCTGACAGCAAGGAAACTTTTACCTATGATCCGTCTACCACTGCGGATATTTTACGTCAGCACTGTGGTCGGTGCAAGTTGGATGCAGAATTCGTATCGATCAGTCATTGCTGGGGATTCGAACTCGATTCATCTCATTGGAAGGTGAACACTCTATCCCCTAAGCTTTCACGGCTCTAGACACAGAAGGTGAACGATCTTACAGTGCTGCTTCTGTTTACCATATTTCTGTCATCCTCTTAACATTTTCTTAACTAACATAAGTGCCTACGTGTATCTCTCTTATAATATGATTTTGTGTCGTCTATTTTACATTATAGTATTATCTATATCTATTATAAATTATAGGATTCAATGCATGGTGAATCATTCATCACAGCAGTGATGAATAAAATGTTCATTCCACTGATGTTTTTTTTTTTTTTTTTTTTTAAAAGGCTGGGAATTCAATAGCATTCATAATAGTCACATTCAAAACTTTTGGACAAGATAAAGTCTGTCATCATTTTCATAAAAATTGTCTATTCAAGTAATCATTACATATGTTACCGGAAAGTGTTGACAATCACATAGTTTCTTCAGTAAATGTCCGAAATATATACTAGGTAGAGTTAGGTACCGCTGCCCGGTATGCTCTACATCAATATTTTTTTTAATGTCAAGTGCCCGGTATGCATTTAACCGGTACACCGAACACTGATGTTTCTCTTTCCTCAGCAGATATTGAAATATCAAATAAATGCAACGAATCAACGAATGAATTATATCAACGAATGTATTCATATCAAAAAGGATATAACAATTATTTCAAACAATCAACAAAGGGACCATGTGATTTTTGGCATTCACCGGTAGAAGTCGGCATTCTTTCTCTTAATTCCGGTCAGTCACGGTAACATTTATACCAGTTCATAAATTAAAATGCCATTGTTAACTTATTTTAAAAAAACCAATTTATTTTCTTGATCATTTATATATTTAAAAATATGTTCTAAAAGTATGCGCTTTAACTAATGAAAAATAGTATTACACTAAATTAAAAATTGAAAAAATTTGGTTAACAAAATAAATTACCTGTGGTTGCATTGTTGGCAGGCAAAGCATTCTAAATGATAGACGTTCCCCCTCGCTCGCATCACCATTTCGAATGCTGGTATCGTCTTATTGCACGCAGAACACAAACCTGTTGTTCCAAATAATCTGGAAAAAGATAATGTTGTACATTTTATAATTTAAGAAACAACAATAAGTTAGGCAAGGGTTTAACAATGTTTATTACATAAATAAATATTTACAAAAATGTTATTACATATTTATGAAAACAATTTCAAAAACAATAATTCTTCGTTTCTTTTTATTGTTGTCCTTTCAGGTATTCAATTTGAAGAAAAAGTTAGCAAAACATAGCAGTATTTAGCTCTTAAGTTTATGTTTATTAGCATGTAATCATTCTAATTCTAAACCATACTTAGAGTAGATAATTTTATACTTCCGTCTGTTTAGATACATCATGTCTTTAAAATATCCCAAACACCATTAATTGTGCAGTATTATTCTTGTTGAATGAAAAGAAAAAAGTTTACCGTAAAATACATTTTGCACCTATCAGATAGAGGTTCATCCTAAATCAGTTCACTTTTTCCTTTCATTTCATACAAGGGGTGTTGCTTTGTGGCAACGGAGTGCACTAAGGCACGCATCTCCGATCGAAAAATAATGAAGAAAATCGAATAAGTTGTTAATCGAAATAAGTTGAAAAATATTTGAATAAAAAGTTGAGGGGAGTGTCAATCTAGTAAAATGGGAGGTTACAAAGTTCATCCATTTCATACAGCGCAAGTGTGAAGTTATCACTATACGGTTTGAGATAGCTCAGTGATTGATATATTTAAGTGGAAGAGCAAAAGTAATCGTTATTAAATAATGCTATAAACTGTGTCTGGTTGAAGATATAAAAAAGAAAGAAAGAAAATTATAATAGAAGAAGGAAATAACACATCACGCTGGGATAGCCTCACGCACCTCTGGAGTCATGCTTTGAATATCCTATAACATATATCTTACCGTTAAAGTGTGAAATCTGATATTCCACCAGGTATTTCATGAAATAACTAGACAAGTCAGTTAAAGTCTATAAAATTATTGAATTCTACGATTTAATTGGGTATTCTATAGAATAACGAATACTTAATGGATAAAGTATGAAATGCGGCCCTCGAAAATTCTTTGAACCGGTTTCAGCTGCTTTTAATCAGTTTTGAACCGCTTACAGCCGCTTGCAATGACGTTTGTGTGTGTATGCGTCATTCCGTTGCTTTTAGATGTAGTTATTAATCTGAGCAATATGAACAATAATAAATTATTTCATGTGCTTTTCCTTATTATTAATCTGATCAATATGAACAATAATAAATTATTTCATGTGCTTTTCCTTATTATTAATCCATCCGCAACATTAAATCAAATACATCATCCGCAACAGAGAAAAAGATATCATCATTTTTCATTTTAACGTATTGCTCATTAGATTCCCTTGTCATATTTAAGAGAGTGTTCGCTATAAGTAGTTATAAGATCGGTCCAAGACTTGACCGCTGTGGGACTCGGTCGGTCTGTCGTAAATTATTTAATAGAATAACTAGGTAAAGTATGAAATTTTTCATCTGTTATGTACTTTAACTGACTTGTCTAGTTATTTCACGAAATACCTAATTATTCTATGAAATAATTAAATGACATTTTAATGGTAGCATATACAGATGCTATTACACGAAAAAGGAAAATTCTGTCACTAATAACAGGAATGAGAGTATGCGGAACTAAAGAGAATAGGAGGGCTAGTTCACTCCGCTCGCAGAGTTGAAGCTACAATTTCCCTCCTCATGACGTCACTGCGTCTATAGATCTCGGTGATCGCAAGCAAAGATATTATGATAATTTTGCATCTTTCTCTTTGTAAAATTAACTTAGACTTTTTCTGGTTATTAGCTTTCAAACTTTACGTAATTAACACATTATTTCCGTTCATAAACATAATTCACAAAGTCTTTCTTGGCCATTATATTAAAAAAATACCATTTTAAACTTATAAAAATATTTTACGAGTTGACGAAAATGACACTATAAATACTTTATTTTAAAAAGTTCAGTTTTAACTTTATTTATTAAGAAAAATAAAAGCATATATCGACACTTTTTCATCTACATATTCTTTTATAGCAATAAGTTGAGTTAAATTTAAAATCGCTGATTTTAAAATATGCCGTTAACAGCAAATTGTTCAATCTTAATCATTAGGAAACATCAACCTTAAACGCTAATTACTGAAACAAAATAATAATTTAGGTTCATAATGACATTAGAAATTTTACAATTGTTTATAGATATTTAAATTTAAGATGATATAATTTATAGATATTTAAATTTAAGAGATTATAATTTTTAAAAAAAATCATAAATATTTAGAATAACTACATTAAAAAATATGTTATGAAATTAGGAGAATTTCAACTATACACTATATATTTTACTTATACTTTTTACTTACGTTTTAATTTTCTATGACTTTATCCATTTTTTAATTTTTTTCACCTGCCTTTCTTTTTGAAGTAACGAGGCGGTTTCTATTTAGATAACGAATTTTTATAAAAGTTCTTAACGATAGAAAAACGTATTGCTGTTTTATATTAACTGTGTCATTTCGGAATCCATTCTTTACATAGTTGTTCATCTACTTTAGGGAACACGCGGAAATTTATATTTTTCCTTTTGTTTTTCAATCAGAATTTTTGAAAGTTGCAATCGCGCAAACTGGCATTTCGTTAAAAGTTTTAAATTTTTGTAAATTCACTGTAAAAACTGAGGAAAGTCATAATAGAAAATAACAAATGTCTTAGAATATATCACAAAAACAAATGCTCCAATATTAGTTAGAGCTAGTAAGGCCGAACGCTCTGTTCTTGAAGTAAAAGTGCGAGTTTTGCGCCAAAGTGACGTCACTAGAGAAAATCGGAGGATTGGCGCGGCGAGAGTTTCTTCAAAGGAGTGAACCAGCCCTTCTATTCTCTTTAGCCCTGTGAGAGGATGCGAAACTAAAGCCGTTTATGCTCTACAATAATGTCTACAACCATTCTAGAAAGCATCAAAAATAAATTTAAGTAATTTCTTCATACAGAAGGATTTTTTTTTTTTTATAAAAATACAAAAGTATTCTAAATAAATGCTTTATTTATAACTAATTTTTTAACATTAGTTAAATTATTACGACAACTTAAAAAAGTAAATAATAATTATCTAATACTTAGGGAACAGCTTGCGTTGCGACATAAGAAAAAGTAATACATTTTAAGAAATTTAAAGAAAAAATTTTTTAAAAAATGTATTAGTTCGGAATACTGAAATTGTGCCAAACCAGTATAAGTCAATATCTGGCTCACTCACAACTCACATCTGTAAGCACTTTTTGACAAAAAAATTGTATAATAAGTATTCATGAACTTAGAAAGTAGTACAAATAATACATTAATTTTGAATGTTTTCTTTTAATTAACTTAGCAATTTAAATGAATGAATTTGGAGTTAGAATTTACTTACAATAACTCATTAATGTTATCAAAAGTAATTTCGAATCTTTTTTTTATTAATCTCGATTTTATTTTAAATAATTTTCTGATTTTTATTCCAAAAATTCGTTTAAAAATAAACTCAAAAATGATCAGATCAGATTAGTTAAGTTTGGGATAAGTAATAACCTTTTGTCATAATATTCGTGTAATATTTTTGTTTACATAATTAAAAATATTTCTTTTTGAACAAATTGTTCTTTTTCTAATCTTTTAATCTACAAAATTGAATTTCTAGCTAACCATCGTCAGAGTCGAATAAATATTTCGAATAATTTTCTTAACTCCATAGTAATTTTCTTAATTTTTTTAAAAACATATATTTTATTTGATTCATCTAGAAACGTTTCTTTTTTAGCAAAACCAATAATAATAAACCGATTTTTTCGAAAGCATACAGTAATATGTCATCTGCCAAAAGTAACATATTTACCCTATTCCAAACATACCGAATTCTTGCTACTTATAAAATGAAAACGAAAAAGCAAACTAAAAGACCAAGCATCACGCAATCTATAATCGTTGACCTAAGCATCTTCGAAAATCGCCCTAGCAAAGATCATCAAAACTGCATCAACCTCCGAAAATTCATTCACTCTATACATATCCAAACCATCCCCCAATATATCCCAGGTGATTTCCGATTAATCTGGAACGTGCTAGAAACCTAAAAGCGTCGTTAGGCATCAGATTCCTTCTTTGAATATTCCATTCAACTTAAATTCGAAAAGAGATAATTACCCATCCCCTCCAAGTTTTGGCGAGAAATCGCCCCATAATGGGATCAGTTGAAGTTTTCCCGCGGGATTTTCATCCCCAGAAATCTCTAATACGATTTCATTTATTATTGACGTCCGTACCGGGCAGCGCTAATCGCTAAAACCTTCTTGTGGCGTCATTCATTAAATTATTTGCAAAAGATGGGGGCCAAGGCGTGGCCGAGAAATATGCTTTCAAAAGGAGTTGTTAAATATTTACACTAATGGCCCCCTGAAGTTTTCTTGGGACGAACGTTTTTCAATATGATGTATATAAATTGCATGAATTATGAACCGCAGTGTGTTTCCTTACGGGGATAGATTCTTTGGATTTAATTAGAAAAAGGACAGCGGCTTAAAATAAGGAGAGGTGATGGATTTTCGAAACTTGGGAGTCATACCCAGAAACGTGATTTTTGATGTTTAGTATGGTTTCCCAATCTCGCGATTAAAATAAAATATTTTCTTTAAGGAATATTCAGAATAAATCACGATTTTCCGTGGTTTCGGCAGGAAAATTTTAGCTTGGAAGAGGTTCAATTCTTTCTTTCTCTAAACAGTTTTAATCTACTTTTTACGGAGTATTCTTTTTAAATTTTAATACCTTTTTAAAGCATAAATAGCTTAAAAATATTGACTTTGAAAAATTTAAAATAAATAATTGTTAAGGGGCACAACATATTGAATTTTTGTTAGAAATATGCATTTTGGTATTTTTAGTATAATAGTATACCAGATGTTAACACATTGTTAAAACTGTTAATACACTGTTTCTTAAAACTGTTGTGTCCCTTAACACTGCAGTTTATAAGTTTTTTTATAGATACGTTCTATGAATTTCCTTTCAAATTTAATTTCTGAGTAGCATTAAAATATAGATAAATCAAAGGTTTCGCTGGTTGTTTATTTTGCTTATTTTTACGACTTCACTTAAAAAAAAGGTATCAGAATACATACAAAAGAGATTAAAGTACGTAAATACATAAGTAAATTAGTATCATATGAGTAAGTAAAGAGGAATCAGAAAGTCTATTTTCTTAAATAAGAAAAAACTATTTTTCTGGATATTTACGAAAATATGTATTTTTACCAGAAACCAATATTCAAGTGCTAGTATGAATTTAAGCTGTTATACTTAAATTAAGCATTTCATATTTAAATAAAAATACCAAGATTTAACTTAACGCGTTAATTAGACATTAATAATTTATACGCGCAAGTTGAAAGCATTTGAATTAATACAAACAGATTTAAAGATAAAAAACTTTGAATAAATGACTTAAAATAAATGAACTTGCAAACGATTTCCATTTTGTTATGTTTTTTTCTTCTTTTTTAGTGAGTGGGTTATGGCAATTTTATTATAACTAAAGAAGTCTTTTGAATATTTTTTTATACTTGGGATCAAATTGATCTGAATAAAGCAGGTATAAAATAATTTTTTTTGTCCTTCAAAAAATTAAAAATTTTATTAGGAAAACCTATTAGACACCTTAAAATATTGTGATTCCAAAAACTTACATTTAAAATAATGTATGTGGGGAAATTCTATAAATTGTTTGTTTCAAATGTAATTTCTATGCAATGTTAGAAATTTCTCGAAAAAATGGTTAAATAACGATTAATTTTAATGTTATTTTACCATATTCAAACAAAACCATCAAATAACTATAAATTAGACGGTAACCAAACTGCTAACTGAGAGAAAAACCGTTTATTAATTAATTGCTTTAAACTAATACGGTTAAACAATCAGAATTTTATCGCACCAACCAAGCACACCTAATGAAGCCGCTTAGTTCTTTGCAAATGGAATGTAACCAAGAGTTCTAATCTGTTCGTCTCAGGATCGACAAAGCTGAGGTTTGAGTCCCAGCGTTGGCACGATAATATCTCAACACAAGAGGAATTTCTCGTGTCCTGCACTTTGCATCCTACCCTCTCCAAAACCCGTTACCTAACGAAAGGGATAGCTCTTATGCCCAGTTTTCCTTTTTTAATGGTTTATAACCATACTATTTGTAAACGGTTTCAAATCAGTAAAAGTAAAAAATGTTTTATACTGTTAACTTTACGAATATTCGGATGGACAGACTGCTGCTGGTTATTTTACATTAAATAATAGAATGATAATTATAACAGTGTGCAGAATTGAATGCAGTGAATTAAAGCATTTAATTGAATATAAATCAAAGCGTAATGCATATAAATAGAAGGAAAATGCATATAAATAAAAAGTTTCGCCCAATATATACATTGAATAATTTCCGCTACCCAGAACTTCCGTTTAAAAAGAGTATAAGTACAAATACAAAACTAGACTAAAATATAAAAGTATCCTATGCGCAAATGATTTAAACTTAAATTGCAAAGCAACCAAAAAAGAACTGAGGATGTGAGGTTGTTAGCGCGCTAACCAGTAAGTCTTTATATGACAAAAAATACAATGAATAAAAAAATTTCTTTCATATTATTCAACATTTGAACTTCCATTTATTTTTAGAAATTATTTACTGAACTGAAAATTTAAAAACAAATTCTTGGAATTAAAAACCATATTTTTATTATCTTTTTTTTACCACATTAAGTATCAAAATCTAAAATATATTTATTTATTTTTTATAGATACATGTTTTGGTGATAATTTCTTACAAATAATATTATGTTAATAACAAATAAATCAGGTAAAGTGTATAAATTATGAAAGTTTATCACATTAAGTACTTATAATTAACAGTTACCAAAATGTATTAACAAAAGTTGATTAATTTGATAACCTTCTTCTTTTTATCGCATTTACCAAAAGGTGCGGTTAATAATAATCACCAATTAAGCATCATTGGCGTCAATAATAATAATTCGAAATTTTAAAAAAATCTCCGTATTATTATTGAGGCCAATAATGCTTAATTAATTTTGGTAATGGGCACTACTGTTATTATGGTAATTTGGGCAAGAACATTTTACTTTCACCTTAACTTATGCATTCAACTTCATTATTATCGCTATACAATGAATTTGTTTGAAAAATAGATAATAATCACTGTTCGACCCTAAAACTATAGCCCCAGAACTTATTCGAAAACAATAGAATACAAAATTAGTTGAATACCCCTTTGGATATAATCTCGAGCACAACTCTATTTCTCTTCTCATAACGATCTCCTAATGATCTTATTATTTTTTTGTGAAAAATGAGCAATTCCCTTAACAACAGTAAAAAAGAGGCTACAAGAGAATGTCCAATGCTTTTGCTGACATGTAGACTTTTCTTTTAACAATTGTCGGGGAATGTAGTAGCTAATCACCAAAAAGACAGGAAACGCAGAAAAACATAAAATAATGGCTCATTTGTAATACCAAAGGAAAGACCCCAAAGCTAAACCGAATTCAAAAACAGGCAGCGCCAAGCCCATACCCTAATTGCCTTCAGAGCCCAAATACACTTTTTTTCTTCCTCCTTGTGTCTCATTTTCGTGAGAAAGTTTTCATCATTATCACCATAGTTAAGCATCCATTGATAGCAAGAGGAACATAGATGCGGAGGATAAAGGGATCAACAGAAGCAGCAACAGCTTATGGAAAAGAAATATTTCTTCGAGAATTGAAACTTTCATCGATGTTTTTCGGAGGTTTATTTTGGATGGATCTAATAAACAAACTCGAGCTTCGCATTAAAGGGAATGATGCCAAACAGATTGAAGCGGATACCAAACAGCATAGATCAAACTTTTGGTTTCAATTAAGACACTTAAAATCATTGTCGCCGATCTAAACAGTGAATTAGGTTAATAAGTATTTGTAGAGATTCATTGGAGAGTAATTTGAGCATCTTAGTTCAGTGTTGTGAGCCTGGTTGGTAGGGCGTAGGACTCTCATTCGTGAGAACTGTAGTACGAATCCAGTCATCCAAAAACTCCCCATGTAGTAAAAGGTGACTGATGCGCGTTTAATCTGTCGGATCACAAAGTGATCGATGTTCCCATAACAAATTATGCCTCTAGGGGTACTGGATATGATATTGATCGTTCTCTGGTTCAGGTCAAAATTATGATCTGTGGATTAAAAAATAGATGTATGAATAGGTCAGCCCTATAAACGGGTGTGGCGTATGGATGTGGAAGAAGTCAAATTCTTGGCCACAGAGGGCGCCACTGGAACAATCGCACCCCCAATCCCTAAATGACCTACGGCAACAACAACAATTCAGTGTTACAACAACAGTTCTGTGTTCAACAGTTGTAAAACCTTAGTGTTCTGTAGAAAAGTTCAAGAGTTAAAATTCTTTTAAACAATTTTTCGTAATATTTTTTAAACCTGTTATTATATTTAGATCCTATTAATAATCCATTATAAGCTTAATATTTCGGTTGTCTTTACAAAAATCTAAACTTTCTAGTAACAATGCATTGAATAAATTATAAAAAAGGCAAGCCTTAAAATTGTAATAGCATTTCCCATCGTACTCTTCATATCAAAATAAAATAACTAAATTAGTTAATAAAGAAATATTTTTACCTACAAACCATTTTCAAATTTTATTACAGTTATTTTTTTATTTTAATTTTAACGGAAATCATAATACGGCTTATTTCATTCATTTTCAGCTTATGTGCATTTATCATAAAGAAATTCATATCTAGATTAGTTTCAGTTCCAGGACTAGAAATCTAACTTTTTTTTTCTTTTCTTCCAGACATGGACACGTACCTAGGTTTGCAAAACCCTTAACCGTATAGTTCACGTCTGGCCGACAGTCTAATTTGCATAATACACAACACATAAGCCAACAAGTTATAAAATTCATAATTGCACCACAATTACAAAGTACAATTGCGCAATACAGGTGACAATAATGTGCATCACATTAGTTAATTTTTTAACAAAAATAGAAAGAAAGAAAAAGAAACAACAAATGAAGCAAAAAGAGCAATAAATGAAGCAAATTTTGATATGTACATAATAATTGAAAAGAGTAACAAAAAGAAAAAGAATAAAGAAAATGTATAATGAAAGACAAAATCAAAAACTGTTAAACACCTGATTTAAAGTTATTAAAGATAAAACGATGAAAAAAAATATTATTCTTAACGTTTTATGTTATCGTATAACCGCCGTTAAACAACCGTCTCAATATAAATGATTTCATATCATTAGTCTCATTTTATATGATAACCATCATTAAACAGTCGATCCGATTTCGGTCTTACGACTACTATTCTTCAACTCCGTATCCTTGCAATTTTTAACCCAATCCAGAAGACGAGGGAACTCCTGAATCAAGTATTGGAAGAAATTTCCCTTCGTGGAGGACTTTTCGGTGGAACTAACCCTCATTTGCGCTACGTGGAGAGGAATCCTCGAAATCCTCCCATGCTAGCCTAACAGCAAGAGGACTCTAACCCTGATCAGTCTACCACTGTTGATACTTTTATGACAGCTTTGTGGCCGGTGCGAGCCGAGTGAAAAATTCGTATCAACCAGCCATCACTGGGATTCGAACTCGGTTCATATCTCATTGGAAGGTGAATACTCTAACCACTACCCCCGGCTTCTTCTCAATAAATATTTTCAAAGTAAAGTAGTATATTTTTGGTTAATGCGTTCATTATTTCCTTTATATACTTTCTTTATAAAGTCTTGGTTACATCGAAAGAAGGATGGGTGTTTGCAATGGGTACTAACCCATTTAGGGTTTTCTAACCGAAAAAAATAGGGAACCGCTGGTTTAGACCTAAGAGTATCTCTGATTCAGACCCCGCAAAGTGTCATGCTACTGCCAAGTTTAGACAAAATATGAGATTTGAGGGGGAAAAATTATGCAACAAAATAGTATTACAAAATTTGTCAACAGGGATTTTCCTTTAAAAACTGAAAATACTTATCTAAAGAAAATTAAAAACACATTTACTTTTTTAAACTTAATACGAGGGCACAGTTTGTTTTTTTGTTTTAAAAAAAGTATAATGAATAGAGGTTTTGCAACAATTTGAGTTAAAGAAAATTTAATCACTTAAAGATTGTAAAATGCTGAAACAAATTAAAATAATATAAAAATAAGAATGAATTCGTTATTTGTCTTTTGTTTGGAAAGAATATCTTATTTACAGAAAACTTTTAAAATAATTTTTATAAATTCATGTCACTGTATCTTTTCTTTGAATCAAACTTAAATTTAATTGTTTTTAGATCTTTGTTTTTAGCTTATCTCAGAATTGTTCTCAGTTTATAGAGTGTTATACTTCAACCTTTTAAAAATTGATCTATAATCAATAAATACGATAGCTGAAAGCTTTGATCGCGCGCTTTAAAAATATTTTAGCATTTAAAAAAATAGAACATTTTATATTAAAATTGCAGGTATTTGTTCGCATAAACGTATAACATTATATTTTTCAATCCAATGTAACTTAACTGAAATTACCATACTTAATAAGTAGGATATTGCTGGTAAAAAAAACATATTTCTGTTTAATAAAACCAAAATATATGGAATTTAAGCAATTCTTTGGGTAATTTTTCCGTTTATATAATAATAGTTTACCGGAATTTCTGGCTTACAAAATTACAATTCTTATTAACACACATTTAGTAAGAAATACAAACCAAAAAAATAAATTTAACAAAAAAAAAAAAAGGTTTTTAGGCCATGCTCTAAAGAATCGTCATAAAATCACAAAATTTTACCACATTTACCAAATTTTGTTATTTATTATAAAATTATATTTTATTGATAATTTTATTAAAATCAGTTCCAAAGCACTTCAGAAAAAATTGCCAATCTTTTTGCTGCTTCCATAGAGCAAGAAACACGATAAATTTTACCGTATTGGGATAATCCTGACCATACTTTTTTTCTGAGTGTGGAGTAAGGAAATATAACACTTTTCTTAAAATCGGTAACAACTAAAAGACGCTAAAAATATTGAAATTTAAGAACAAATATACATCAAAATAATAAAAATGTGCCTCTTATTCAAATTTTGGCGACGGAATATATTTGGCGTTATACATAATCTTAGATGGAAATGAGGCAATTATCTCCCTTCTGAAGATTCTTCCTGATCCTATTACTCCAATTAATTACTCAGCGGCAGAAATGAATACCAGAATAATTATCGCCAACGAGGCTACGGATCCGGCCATCCTGTTGTCCGGGTCACCCTGAAAGAGACGGAAGAGAATGTCTCACCCGTTCTCTGACGATCAAGTTACATCTGCACGGCCCACAACAAAATTTTTAAAATTACTTCCATTATATGGGATCCAGTAACAAATAAAGTATTGTCTTTGACGAGCGAATAATGATTGTGTCAATTATAAAGCTAAAAGACATGTCAAACAAGAAGTATCATTACAGTTTGTTTTGTGATCATGCAAGATTTTTTTAAAAATATTTTCGCCTATTTAGAAACAAATTTTTTCAAATTGTTTAAAAGAATAAAAAAAATCTTTTATTTTCTAAAATGTCTTTGAATAAATGATCAAATGATTATATTATTTCAAACAAAATAGTTCTTATTTCTCGTTTTTTACTTAGATTTAAGCATTTATTGGTTGAATCAGAACTATTTATTTTAGATTTTTTTAAAGCGATTAAAAAAAATAGTTTAATAAAAATATATATTTACATTTATTTATGGTTGAAAATCCTTGCGTAAATCAAACTTCATAGCAATAGTTCTGACTATAATATGATTACTAATGAATATAGGTACAGATAAATCCTGATCTAAAATAAATATTGATATGTCCCGATCTAAAATAAATATAGGTGGAGATATGTCCCGATCAAATCTAAAATAAATGTAGGTGTAGATATACCTTGATCTAAAATAATTATAAGTATAAATACATTCAGCTCTAAAATGAACATAGATAGGTATAGATATATTCCGATCTAAATATCTATAGATATAGATATATCCCAATTTAATCTAAAATAAATGTAGGTGTAGATATATCCCGATCTAAAATAACTGTAGGTTTAGATATATCAAGATCTAAAATGACTAAAGGTGTTGATACATTCCCGATCTAATCTAAAATAATTGTAGGCTTAGATATATACTGATCTAAAATTATTATAGGTATTGATATATTCAGATCTAAAATGACAATAGGTATAGATATGTTCCGAATTAATATCTATTGTTATAGACATATCCCAATCTAGTCTTAAATAAATGTAGGTATAGATATAAACTGATCCAAAATTGTTGTAGGTTTAGACATATTCAGATATAAAATGACAATAGGTATAGATATATCCCGATCTAATCTAAAATAGATGTAGGTGTAAATATATCCTTATCTAAAACAAACATAGAAATATATTTAATTCCAACACCGAAAAACAACAACAGGGATATACAGATGAGGAATTAAAGTTCCATCGTCAAGACGAAGACTAAACGTGGGAACTTTTCGAAGCGTTTTCTCTGTATCGCAAATGCGAAACTTTTTCTTTAAATGCTGTTTTTTTCTGAAAGAAAAAAAATAAATACTGAGACAACCATAAGTTTTTACCGTCTGCAATTAATGCTTGTGATTTAAAATAACATAATCACATATTTTAAATATGATTTTCTTCAATATGTTTGTAGAGACAAGGAATTTGATAATATATTGTTTCAATAAATGAGCAGTTCTACAAATGAACTATGCTCTTTAATTGTAGCTATTTAAATTTCAACTCGGATGCAAAACAGTTAAAAGAAAATTTTTTTTCACAACTGTCAAAAAATGATTTAAAAACGGTTTTTTAGCTCACTGCTTTCTTTGTCTCGCTTAAAAAACCTTCGCAATTTTATTTCATTTTATTTCGTGAAATTATCAGACATTCATAAATTTAAATTTAACTCTGATTTTGCTTTTCATGAGATTCAAAAAATTCTCAACTTAGAAATAAAACTGAATGTCGTAAGTGCATAGAAAGAATCGACTGAACAAAAAACATGACCCAAAAAATTACATTTTATACAAACAACCTCTTTCTGCCCAGAAGCAATAGCCCAGGCCTTTCATGCCTTATTATATAAAAGGTTTTTAAGACCCCAGAAATGTTCATAGAATTGCCCAGCAGCCCCAATCTAATCGCTTTTTTACATCTCTCTGCGGATAGTCAAAAAAAAAAGAACAGAAAAAAATAGAACATTTTATGCTTATTCTCTTTCCCGCTTATTCGGCCAAAGAGCACTTATTCCAATAGCTGGACACCATGCCAATGCGATACAGGGACCGTGGTCAGCTTAGATTACTCGTTCCAGAAATGCTTCCTCCTTAAAAAAATACGTTTTTATATAGAAAATGCTTTTTCCCTTTTATGTCCTGCTTTTTTTTGTTTGCTTTGGTATTTTTTGTACTATGCATGGTGCATTTTACGTTTAGTCAAAAAGCTTTCGTTTTGGCTAGCTACTTTTATTCCCAAATATCACAAAACGCCAAAGCTCTGTTTTGGCGAGGTTTTTTTTTTTTTTTTTTTTTTTTTTCGCTTTTTTTTTCAAACCATAAAGTCGCCTCCATTTACAAATATATATAAATACAATAAAAGTCGAAAATGTGATGCACTTTTTCATCCTTTCAGATTTGTTTGCTCTGCGACGGTCTTTTCGTCTCGCTCTCGTTTTTTTTTTTTTTCTTTCTTTTTTGTCGTTTTAGATTATGTAGAAATTGTGTGCTTTTTACATGATTGCTTTGGAAGAAAACATTTTAACCGTTGACCACTAAAAGCTCCGGTTTCTGCTCTATACACAATAATATCTAAATGTGTATTTGCTCACTGTTTTGCGAAAGCATTACATTAAAACATTTGGCAATAAAATATATTTGTGATTTTTTGGATGTTACATAGATTGAAGACTTGTGTAACTTAGTTTGTATAACAAAAGAATACTCTTCTTTTATTAAAAGGCAGTTTTCTTAACATCTTAAGGGGACAGAATATTTCACATTTGAACTCCAAGCTCTACCACTAACCAAAAGTAAATTTAATTCTAATTTAAATTTATGAGTAAATTATACGTTCGGTTTTGTATCAGGTATTAAAATAAATTGGTTCAAAAGTTTTCGATAAAAATATTTAAAAATATCTTTTCTAACCAAAGAGATAAATTCGGAGATTTATGATCTTAACCCAGTAAATGTAACGCGGAAAGTTGTTTAAAGTGTCTAGATGTTCAGATGCAGACATCTAAACATATAGTTACACTGGGAAAAATTCTGATTAAATTACCGTGTTGTACGGTAAAATGATTTTTCTGGAAAAGAAAAACAACATAATTCTGGTTAATAAAACCGAAACATACGTTATTTAAGCCAAGCCATACATTTTGTGATTTGCCATGGATTTATATGGTTATGGCTTACCGGAAATTTTGGTATTGAAAATTATAGATCTTATTATCACACATTTAGCATAAACTACAAAACTGAAACTAAATTTAACTGAGAATCATACTAATGTTATGATAAAATAACCAAATTGTACCATAGATTATGAATTCATATTTAAATATTGATTTGACAACAATCATTACCAAAGCGATCCAGTGAAACTCAACGAGTTTTTTTAGTGTTTCCATATAGCCAAAAATACGGTGCATTTGACCATATTCTGCTAGTTTTGACCATAGCTACTTTCTCAGTGTAGTCTATATCTGAATACGGAAAATAACTTATCATTCATTCTTAAAATAATTTTCTGAGTAATGACTTTTAAGACTCTTTATCGAAGGTTTATGACTTTTAAGACTCTTTATCGTCGTCATATGAAATGATGCCTTTTTGCGATTAATATGCTATTTTATATAACTGCTGTCGTGAGTTGTCAAAGGCTGCTCATGACGGTTGGGTCAAGTTTAGTCTTTCTAAGGCCAGCGCTGTCTATGCTTATTTTGAAAATGGCGCAAAACGTCCACATGGAGAAAAGCCACAGTTTCGGCAAATTAAAAGCGTTTGTGTTCTAATTTTTTAATATTTAAAAACTTACTCCGATTCTGCATTACTTGGGTTCATGATTTGCAAAAACTGAGAATAAGGCAGTGATTTTGATAATTTTCATCTAGGTGGAAAAATGTCGCCAAATTGGCGATTTTTTTAAAGAGTAAACTTATAAAATATGTAAGTTATTTGCCAGTTCTAAATTTTAAATTTAACCCGTACAAATTAAATACGTATGTCTTTAACTACATCCATCATAAAAATTAAATAAGACGAGCAACAATAGATGAACTTCACAACATATTGTATATTTTTACTGATTTTAGGACATTCTATTTTACGAATTAATTATTTTCATATTATAAATATTTATGACGTATACAGCAGTTATGTAAAATTGTTTACGACGCATAAAATTGACTATATTAAAATAATATTAACGCAAATAGCTTAACATACCGTAAAATATTTACCGTTTACTTATTTAAATGATGCATTGCATATTTTATAACCGCCGTTGAACAGCCGACCCAATATTGACTGCTAATGCTCAACTCCGAAGCCTTGTAATTTTGAATCCAATTCAAAAGACAAGGGGACTCCTGGATCAAGTTTTGGGAGAAATATACCTTCGTGCAGGACTTTTTGATGGAACTCACCCACATTTACGTTACAGGGAGAGGAAGACCACGAAACCTTCACACGGTTAGCCAGACAGCAAGGGTACTCTAAACCTGATCAATCTATCACTGAGGATCATTACTAATATAACCCATGCTATGATCAGAAGATATTTTATGATCTGACCACAGAAGATATTTTACGTCAGCACTGTGGTCTGTGAGAGTCGGGTGTGGACTTCGTTTCTACCAGTCATCGGTGGGATTCAAACCCGGGTCACCTCATAGGGAGGAGGGCATAGTTCGAAACAGTATTTCATTTATAACGCACATCACGATGTTCTTCGCCAGATTTAAAATTTTTTCAATTTTCTAAAAATATTGTAAGTATATTAAATGTGCAATTTTTATTTTTAATATTAAAGGGTATCAACATTTCTGGAAAAAAATGTTTGTTCAATTTTTACTGACTTTTCAAGTGAATCAAAGGTGATCAACGATATTTATCGATGTCTATTATCAACTTCACTACAAATTGTAAAATATTTCTTATCTTCATTCCAAATCGAAACGACACGAACTCAAAAATAATAAAAAGTTATTTTACATTTATTTATAGTCCCGAAACGTTCCATTGTAATCTCCACCCCAATACAGTAACGAAATGCAGAACTTATCCTCTGCAAAAGTTCCTGCCTTCGAGCGTTCTCGCCTTTATAACTGCCTTTAACAACGAGGCTAGGTTATATCCGAAGCAATTTGTGGTTTGTGGATACAGAAAGACAACGTACAAAATAAACGAGCGCCCCAGCATTGAATAGAAAAGTTTTGGGGGTTGCGCTGGGGCGGCGACGAATATAGGGTAGGGGGAGAGAAAGCAGTTACCAGTCGAAATCTTTCCTCTTTTTAAAGGTACAATTAGAATAATTGGGTGTAGGCGCTTGTGGTTTTAATCACCTTAAGGGTATAAAAGAGGTAACCAAGGAGGAAATACAATGTCATTTACGCAAAGTCCGCCGAAGAAAATTTTTATTTTGTGTTCAATTGCGCCGTAGGATGGGGCTGCTTGCCCCGCCATCTTAACGATAGGGCGTTAAGTTTTCTGTCGCGAAATTGTTTCACACCCGATGCAACGCTTTTAAATTTTCTTCAACGGTATCGTCTGCGGAACAATGAATCGTTTGCTGGAATACTTTTAAATATCGTTTTTAATTTCTGGCGTATCGTTATCGTTTTCGGAGGAGGGAAAAGCGAAAACGGTTTTCGCTCGCAGGCATTTTTCGGTCGCTTCAGCCTCAACTTCTATAAAAGCGATTTCGAATTGTTTTTGTTTTATTTATGAACGGCAATTCTTTGTCTTGGCGGACCGCAAATGTTCCTTCTGTGTAAATGGGGAACGGAGATTAAAAGTTTGAGAACGAAAAAGTGGTGAAGGGGGTTGGGATGTGTAAGTGAAAAGCAATTGCTTCGGATATCTGTTCGTAGTGGCTTTAATTGTGAAAGTGCGACCCCATAAAAGCGAGATAAAAGTTTATTACTTAGCTCCAGAGGATCGTTCCGTTAACTTACGGAGAACATTAATGCTTTGAATGTTTAAATGCAGGCTTAGCACTTGTTTAGATTATGCCAGGAGTAAAACTTTTTCTTCCTTTTCATTAATTGAACTATTCAATACACTTCGGAACATTCTTTTATATGTAACAACAATAAGCAGTTAGGAATAAAATTTACTCGCATATTATGATTATTGCTTTTTATCGTTAGTTGATAAAATGTTTTTAATAAGAATCCATACACTGTAGTAATGCTAAGACAAAATTTAAATTAAAAAAGAGTGAAATTTATGAGTATATATAAAATCATTAAAAGCTGTTAAAGATAAAATAATTTTGTATTTTATCATAATAACTTTAATTGTTAGCATTACCTGACAAATAGAGAGTGTTGAAAATTGAATGAGTTTAAAAAAATTGAATGAGTTCAAAAAATTTATTGAGTTTAAAAAATTAAATGATAAAATAAAAATTATTTTAGTTTATTCTAGGCACTTTCAAATCAACATAAATACATTAAACTTTCTCTTTATTGTCGGTTTGATAAAATAATATTTTTAACAGCAGTAATTTCTGAATTATAAAATAATTTTTTTATTAAATGTATTCAAAAGATAAATATTAAAAGTTCTTCAAAAAGAAATTAAATAGTTAAATATTTTTAATTAATAAACGTCAATTTAAAAGCTTTAAAGTTTGATATAAAATCCAATAAAAATATCCAAGATTATTATTTTTTGAAACAAGAACTCATAATGTGTCCTCATACTCTTTCAACTATTTCATGATTAGCAATTAATTGTATAAAATTTTTATCAAATAGTCATTAAATTTAAATTTAAACTGCCTAATTACTACACAATGTATAGATAATCTTTCCTTTATAGTTAGCTACTGTAATGAAAACTGTTTTAAGTGAGTGAGTTTCTGTGTTCTTGTTGTAATTTTGGAACTTTTTTGAGAATTATCTTTTTCTTATTGTCAAATTGTGCAGAACAAAATAGATTATAATATATATCTTTCACAGAAATAGAAAATTTAATGGAAAACCATTTTGATTCCTTAAACAAATATCTTAATTTAAATTTCAAAAGGAAAAACTTGTTGAATTCTGAAAATCTTTATTTTAAAAAATTAAAATAAGTAAGTGATTAAAATAAAAAAGAAATATTGAAAATAAATTCAGTTTTTTCTGATTAAAAATGCAAAGTCATTTTCATATGTAATCGCACAAAACATGTTAAAATTATATTTCTCTTAAAGTTGTTTTTGTACAACGCTACCATCTAAAAGATCGTATTTTTATTCATACTTTTAACGTAAAATACGTAAAATTAGACCTAAAATATTTTACACTTTGTTGCTGTCAATGAATTTTTGCACAAAAATGGCTTGCTGCCTATTTTTTTTAATGAAAAACAAATATTTAAATTTTACATAACAAAGCAACTTTAATGACTTTTTTTATACAGTAGTGTTGATCTAAAAATATTTTTTTTAGCTGATTACAAATCAAGTGCTACTATTTTTATGTTTATAAGTCATTCTATATTGATATGCAAAGTTGTAAGCTAATTTCAACATATTTTTATAAGAGAATGTTATATGAAGTGACATTTGTTTTACATTAAAAGATATTTGTTTATTAAAGATTATTTGTTTTAATAAAGATTATTGTCACTGTTTAAAAACTAAGCCACATAAAAACATTACTTCAAAAAATCCTTTTCTTATTCATTTATCTTTTAGGCAATAAAACGGTTTTCAATAAACGATTATTGCACTCATTTTGAATTATAATGAAATTTTTCAATACATTTACAGATCAATATTGTACGAAAATGATTGTAAAAAGATTGAGAATTTTTTTTAAAAAAAAAAGCAGTAAAAAAATAGGACACGAAAATTGGTGGTATAGGAAATAAAAAAGAAACTCGCCAAACCGAAATAAAATAAAAGATAATCGGCACTTTATTTGCAAATGAGACGTTTGTATTCTGAACAGGATTGCATCGAAGGAAACGGCTCGGAAATCGAATCGCGGATGCATGCAATACTCCTCGGGGGGTCGTCCTGTACAACCGATACAGGAAGCCAAATTTACAGTACTTTTGTATGTTTTGATCTGTTATTCCCATTCCTGTTCTACATTCTTATATTCCTGGTTTATATTCTTGTGAAGTAAAATAGACAACGCCCAATCGCTTCTTTTTGTAGTTTTTTTTCTTCTTAAGTTGTGTTTATGAAATAGTTTGTGGGGAAACTTCTTAAACAAATATGCCCTTGAAAAGTTCCGCTGTCTTGTAAAAGACATATTTTAATTTTAAAGCAATATGTTTAATTTATCATTGAGTTTTAAACAAGTTTATCTATAATCATTTCCCTCTTATTTATAAGTATTTTTCGAACCTACTGCACCATATTAAATGTATAATAATAGTAATAACAAGTGTATTACGAAGCTATTGATAGTCCAAGGAAAAATAAAAAGAAATAGTTTGAATACCTTAAACTCGTTATACAGCTTTATAATGCTCACATCGAATAACACTTTTTTGCAAAATATATGCTATTTTTATAACTACTGTGAGTTTTCAACAGTTATGGATGACTGTTAAGTCAAGTTTAGCTTATCTTTACCAAGTGACCTCTGAAAATGGTGCAAAACATCGATTTGAAGAAAAAGCACAGTTTTGTCAAAGGAAAAACCTCTGTGGTCCAATCTATATGTATATATTATAGAAAACACTTGGAAAGTTGTCGTTCAATCATGACTTTTGTCACGAAATTGTGGAGCCCCGACCGACTGGACTCTGTAGGGGTCGGGAAACTGGCCTTGAATCAGGAAGACTCTGTGCTCGAATTCCGGATAAGGCATGAATGTTCTTTCATTATCTGTACTGTCTGTCTTTAGTGTGGTAGCAACGTTGGCCCACCTAATAGGGTGCCACTAAAAAAGTGGCTAAAAAATCTGCTTTGAAAATGCCTGCATAGACGAAATGTTAAAACAAGTGGGCTTTGGAAATAAATTTTAAAAAAATTGTGGAGCCTTAACCTCCATGACTCACAGCTGGTTACTGCGGGAATGCTTTACTTTACTTTTAATTATACGAATGTGGTTATAAAATGGATGAAATTTTTTTTTCACGCATTGACAGAAAGCAAAGCATTTAAATGCTGCGTTCCATTATTCCATGCTTTGAGCTAAATTTTGTTTTTGGTTAAGTTTAATAATTTAACAATTTGAAAGTTTAACATGAGATAATTTAGAGGTTAATAGTTATAGAATCATTTCAGAGAAATTTGAATTGTTAATGAGGAATTCAACGTAAAATTTTATTTCTACTAGGACACACTTTTTATGAATATACTTTTGTCCCCTTACTATTCTCTTTGGTTCTTGAACATTTTACAACTTCGTAAAGAAAATAAAGGACTTATAGGCGTTGTGCTTCGAAATCTTGAGTTTTAGAATTATGTACGTAAAAAGAAATCTGTAAACTGTTTGCAGTCTCAAATTAATATTGAAATGTGTGTATTTGGAATTTTGTACAGAGAAACCAAATTTCGTGTAGAAAAACCAAATATACTCTTTGAATTATGTGCAAAGGACAGTTTCATTTAGTCTGAAATTTAGAATTTTAAAGAATGTACAAAAGAAGATGAAAGCAATGTATACAATGATTGAAAGAAGCGAGCCCGGATTGCGAGACATTCCAAAGTAAATTGTGAAAGCAGTTCGGCAATTGGTGAGCATTAGCGAGCAGGAGGAGAAGCCACCTAACGTTTTTTATTTAATACTTAAAAAGTTACTTAATTGTTATCTTATCCAAATCCATAAAAAATTGCAACATTTTAGAAATATTTATTGATTTTAGTTATTAATATCAAGAGAAAAAAAGCTCACCAAATTTGAAATTAAAACAAATAAAAAAATTAAAAAAATTTAAAAGTATTTAAATTATTTCTCTGTTATAAAGCCCAGACCGTTTTTACCGCAAGATTGTGTATATAGTTAAAAATTATAGCTTTGAATTAAGTGTAAATCACTTTAACTGTAATTTTATTTTATTTTCCTCGGCTAAGAACTTTGTTAACATTCTATGTAAAAATCAAAAAGTAGTGAAAACTAGATCAACAATGTAGATCAACAGCATAGCATACACTAAATACTCCGTAAAAAGTTTAAATTCCTATGCAAGTAACAATTTCAACACTCTAAAGAAACAGAGACAATATAGAAACAAATACAAACAAACATGGATGTGGCAACAATGTAAAAATGAATGCAGAGCAACAGCAACATGTAAATTTACTAGAAAATAATTAAAACAATCGATTTGAACAAACCTTTTTAAATTATATTACTGTAACGTGTTAATAGACAGTAATTTTTACGACCCTTTATCAGGTCGGATTGTTTTGAAACTCAAAAATTCCCCTTTATCCAACAAAAACAAAAAATATCTCCGAAAGGGATAAAACTTGACCACTTTTTCCCATTTAACTCCGTCTCCCTACTCCAACAATTGACTCCGTTAAACCATAAGCAGCTTAACAGCTGGTAATAAAAATGAACTGCTTGTCACTGATTACACAAAAAAGCTAAAAGAAAATAAGAAAAAGAGATTTTTATTTCTTATTTATATATTTTTCCCTCCGTTTTCCCTATCTCTTTCCCTTATACCCTCGGGGTTGCCAACTTACAGGGGCACTTTTTCCCACTACACAATTTCTTTGCTTCATTTTCTGGCCTATCTCAGGTGCGGATTCGGTTGTCGTTTGGAGAAAGGGGGTGTTCGTTTATAGAAAGTGAAAAAAATGCTCCAAGAGGGGAGGGGATAGAGGAATACTCGGAGCGGAACATAAAATAAAGCAAAATGAGGAGAAAAACGCTTATCTCGAAAGTGGGAAACTATATTTTTTATATGAAATATTTTCTTTTTTTTTTATTTTGTGTTACAAAACACGCGGTTTACAGCTTCTGTCCCTCTGGGCTCAGCTACGTAAGAGATAGCGCAGTCAAGTCCAATGAGATAGAAACGGCATTTATAGGAACAAACATTGCATTTTATAAGTTGGAAATCTAGCAAGAACATTTTTTTCCCTTTTTGCTGTAGTTTGAAAAGAAGAAAAAAAGAGAAATTTTCAATTGTGACTAACTTAAAGTTTCTCGTATTTTTCAAACCGGAATGTAAAAGGAGATAACAAAGTGTGATGCAACGAACATTAGATTTGACAGTTTATGTGTCATGCATGTTTGAAAGAATTAATGTGCGAGGGTGAAATTTGCAATAAATACTGAGAAAGTTTAACATTACGACGTACTTACACATCAAACTTATAGCAATAAGTTTTTATCTCAAAATATATGCTATCCATTAAAGATAAAATTTATATTTTTCAAAATTTGGCTGCAGTGTATGAAAAATGAAGAAACTTGAATTGTAACTAACTTAAAAATTTTTGTAATTTTTGTTTAGGATATTGAAGAATATATCAAAGCACGATGCAACTAACATTAGACTAGACAGTCATAAATATGTTCTCTTTCATACAGACATGAAAGAATAAATATGCAGAAATGAAATTTGATTTAAGGGCAAATAAAGTTAAAAAATACAATATACTATTACATATATTTCTGCATGCGAAAAAAATTTTTTTTTTTTAAAAATGGATAGTTTTATTCAGAGTTTAAACTTCTAAATTATTTTTTAGATGTTTGCTTCAGCTTATGAAAAAAAAGAAACAGAAAATTTAAATGGCGATTAACTGTAATATAAAAAGAAATAAAAATGAGTGATGCAGGAGTGTCAAGCACTTTTGAAAGGATGTGCATGTGTGAAATGTGCAAACACTGAGAGGAAAATTAAAAAATGCTATTTACTAAGACATCAATCAGTTATAAAATGAGTTTTTTTTACAGAAATCTAAGTAATTTATAGTTTAGTATTTTAAAATGATTTGTATACTTTTTTGAGGTAATTTGAGAAATAATTACAGAATTTCAGTTATGGAATAACTCCAAGTTTTACACATTCTTTCAAAACAAAATTAAGAAGAAAACAATACATTTAGAGGTTTCATGGGCATTAAAAAAACCAACGTAAAAGGGTGAAATTTAAGATAATTGCATACATCAGCCATTTCATCAGTAACGGCAAAACATGGTTTTCAAATTGAGATAACATATAAATTCAAACACATTTAAACTTTCATAAGAAATTCGTGAAAACCATTATTTTTCAAAGGATTCCAAAACACGTTTGCACCCCCAGACTTAATAGTAAAAATTAGAACTAACATTCAAAACAAAATCTACCCTTTTCACATCAGATACACTATAAAAAAGTTTTTGATGAAGCGAACAACAACGATATGACAAAAATATAAAAAGGTAAATCCTGGAAAGAATTTCCAAGATAGTTGCGAATTTATATAGCTATAGATCTCAAAAAGAGGCATTTTATTTTATATCCGCCGTTGAACAGCAGACCCAATTTCGGGTTAACGCCCAATAATGCTCAACTCCATAGCTTCTTAATCTTTGAACCAATCCAGAAGACATGGAATCTCCTGGCTCAGTTCCCCCAGAGGGATTTATTTGCTGTGGGAACGTGGAGGACGGCGAGGATCAAACCCACGAACTCTTGGACTTGGGCCTAGTGCCCTACCAATCAAGCTATCCCGGCCTCCAAAAAGAGGCATTAGCAAATTCCAAACTACGGACTGTCCATGACTGCTTGACAGAGCATTTGTTCAATTTAAAAGTACCTACTCTGTAACAACGTATGCTCAAAATGCTGAGCAGAAATTCTGAATACCAGAGAGATTACAAAATTATATTACGAAAAGATTATAATAATAAACTGCCGGTGATCAAAATATGACTAAAATCGTCTTCTTTTGACTGTTTACACTTCTTCCTGATCTTTTGTAGTACGGTGAACTGTTATAAATATAGATTAGTTTCTAAATAAAGTCATGTATAAAACACAAGGTAATTGTACGAATTATTTATGTGTAAGTGTTACTGTGAATGACCGAAATTAGTGGTTACTGACTTCCATCGGTGAATGTTGAAAATCACATTGTCGCGTTGGTAAATGTCCAAAATATATACTAGGTCTAGTTAAGTGTCCAGTATGCATCTGCCTGGTATGCCCAACATCAATGTTTCTTAAGGTCAAGTGTCACTGGGCACTATGCATATAACTGGTATTCCGAACACTGATGTTTCTCCTAATCTATCCTCAGCAGATATTAAAATATAGAATAAATATAATAATATCAACGAATAAACTAATATCAAATCGGATATAACAAATATTTGGAACATTCACCCAAGCGATTATGCGATTGTTGACATTCACGGGTGAAAGTCGACACTCTCTTGATTTCAGTCATTCTCGGTAACATATGTACCATCAAGGTCTAAAATCCGATATTCTATAAAATGCCAAAATTTAACCAGCGCTCTATGAAATATTATTATTTCACCCATTGCCTGGGCATTTTATTTTATATATTCATTATATAGAGTGAATAATAATAATAAATCAACAACATAAGAAATGATTGATATTACACACATTGCTTACCATTCGACAGAATGTATAATGATAAGCCGTCAACATAAGAATTGATTAATATTTCACATATTGCTTAGGCATTTTATATATTGAAGCACAGCATACAATTAGCCTCATACTTAATAATTTACCTTAAAACGCTAATTGTAATGTAAGACATTGATGCCATAATATTTTGTCAAAGAAGTTTAACAAAAAAATGCTTTATTTTCAATAAATGTTTAAATATCAAACTATATCTTATTTTTATGATACTTTTAGTATTCAATTTAGCCAAATTTGATTTTATTTTAAACTAATTTCTCGCAGTTTTGCACTTACAGCTGTTCTTATATCTTGTATAGCAAGTAGAGTTAAAATACCATGCGGAGTCCTCCGCTTTCTTTAATCAGCTTTTTCTTGTATTTTAATTAATTAGTTTATTTATTATATTTTAAACCATTTATTATTTTCTTAATAAAGTTCATATATGCTGCAAAAATGAAATTTTTTGACTAATTTTTGATCATCATTAAGTAAACTAACCCTCTAAATCAACTCAGTAGCTTTTATCTTAACTAAACTATACTATAAAAAACATACACTACAACTAATATATACTATAACTAACAACGACAACTAAAATATAAAAAAAACTAGCCGCCTCCTGCTACCAGCTGGTTTGCTTTTTTAGAAAAGTAGGATTTCAAGTATTTCGACACTTAAAGTACAGTCAAACGTCAAGACAATATGTAAAGTCAAATTGCTTAATTGAGAGTTATTTCAATTTTGATCCTTAATTGTTCGTCTGATATCACAAACATAGTATTCAATTCGTTTAAAATGATCAGTACAAAAAAAAGAAGAAAAAAAGAAAACGCAGCACTCAGAATAACTTTTGATCTAATGAACGGATCTTAACGTTCTAGAACTCAGGCGTAATAATTAGAGAAGATAAGTTGAAATATATATATATATATATATATATAGATATATATATATATATATATATACTTTTCTTTGAACTTTTTCTTTTAAGAAACATAAGATTCAATGTTTAGACCCCTTAATCCTAATTTCACGTTTTGCGTATTTCGCCATATATTAAGAACTTTTTATGTGAACTGAAAAACCGTTTATCCCAAGATAACTTCATCCAAAAAATTACGTTTAGTTTTTAATAACTTTTAATAACAGTAAAAAAAAAAAAACAATTGAACACAATTTTTTACATCATTATAAAAAATGTTAACTTTACATAGCAAAATACAAAATTTGAGTGAAATAGGTCAAATAGTTGATGCGAAATCGAATATTAAATATACTTATGGATAACTAACTATATATACTTCGAATATACGAATTATAAATATTATTAACTGAATAATTATTACAAACTAAGAGGAATTGCAAACACATAATGTAGTTATAAATTATGAAAGGCATACTTCTATCGAAGACAAATTATTTTCTGTCATAAGATGTATACAAAAAACAAAAAGACAAAAGAAATTATACGTATTTTAAATTTTCTTTTGAAAATTCAGGAAATATTTACCAAACATTTAACATCCAGCGTTTAAAGAATAAAACGCATATACATAAGCATATTTGCATTCATTTTTCGTTGAAGTAGTATGACCTAAAGAACATTAGTTAAGCACTGCTTCTATTTTTTCTAATAAATTCTAATTTAATTAATGTAATCTTCAATGCATACCTTCTTTGCATAAAACACGCGAAATTAAAAACTTAATTTATTAGCATTTATTTTCCAAAATAACTGTTTTGAGAACGGTGATAAATAAAACTGAAGACAATCAGAAAACATGTTGCTTTTAAGAGCTACTGCCATCAAAGCAAATCCACGCCTCTTAGCAATACAAAAGCAGAGGACTCGGGAGTCCATCATAAACATTTTCCTCCCCACACCATTACACTACCCCTTACACTGTAATAAAAATAAAGAAAAAAGAACTTTTTCCAATTGAGCGCCGAATTAAGTCATGACTAATTATTTTCAGTGCCGAAACGGTATTGTTATCCTATTTAGCAAACTCAAAGACGAGAGTTGTTTTAAATGACTGATTAGTTATTAGCTTTCTGTTTTCTTGCGAGGCACTCTTTTTTTTTTTTAATTTTGTTTATTCATTCCACTTTCTATTCATCCGCGATTGTTCTCTTTAATATTTTGTTCGCAAATAGTGTCACGACTTAGGAAAAATGTTTTCGCAATAATTCTTTTGTCTTTGCGAACAACAATGGTCTTTTACTTATGCGAATTATCGGTTTGCAAATAACTAATGAAAGCCCACTCACAACCCTTTCATCCCTTATGTGTTGGAAAACGTAAAAATGAAAGTTAAAAAAACGTGTTTATTGTTTTGATGTCTATTATGTTTACTGTAGTACTCTTCTCTTATTGTTATGGTAATAAAATTCGAAAAGGAGGCTTTCTAAAATTTGACAGGCACTGATGTTGAAAAAAAAAGAAACTTTTGTTCAAAAATGTAAATAACCGTCAGTCGCGCATTTGTCGAGGCAGCTTGAAATGTTTTCAATTGCAAAAGACTGAGTTGTTTAAGTATTATATGATTACCATAAATATTTAATTAAAATCGACGATATGTATAATAAGTATTTGTCTACATCTTATCGTCATTATTTTCAGAAGCGTATAGACATATTCAACTTTTTATTGTTTCATAAAAAGTTGAAGTGAAATATTCTATTGTCGCTATTTTAAGGTACTTGATATAATTTTATATCATGAATTTCGTCAGAGAGTTTGATTTTTGTTATCGCATTATTTTGTACTAGAGGACTCGGTGGTGCTATTCAAAGCAATCTCTCCTATGCAATCTTATATGGTTTGAAAAGCAAACCATATAAGTTAAACCAATTTGAAATTATATATAGTGCAAAATTAATAAGAATTTATAGCACAAAATTATTAGAGTAAAATTAATAAGATATATATATAGTGCAAAATTACATATATAGCACAAAATTAATAAAAATTTAATTGTATAGCGTTACAGTGCAAAAATTAATAACGATTTAAATCAATTATTAAAACTAATTCAACTTTAAAAAATTATAATTTTTAGTCTATAATAAGATAAAGATATTAAAAAATTTGAATTGAAATAAATAATATGCAATACAAAAAATTGCAGAAATAAAAGAATAACTTTTTTTAAATACTATTTAAGATTCGCAACATTGTTAAAAACACAATTATTAATTTTAGAACTTTGTGCTATCACCGTAAAGCTATCAAATGACCTAACTATTAGGAAGTTAAGTTGAATAAATGGCATGCAATAGAAAAACATGCAGAAACTAAATATAAATTATGCATTCATAATAAAACAGCGTGGCTAATACTCATTTTTAAATTAATAACAATAATAATGATTAAAATCATTATCATCGAAATTGGAGAAGTTTAATTAAAACATAATGTAGGGCACTTTATTTGCTGATAAGAACTAATCGCTTTTAATATTCCAATTCTTCCCATCTTACAGCTCAGTTTGTTTCAGCTTCCCGTTATTCAATGGTGAAAAGATTTTTCATTCAGGAATTTGTGAATATATGAATTTACGTTTTTATGCTTGTGACAGCTCACACGCTCGATATTTCAATTCTTTGTTCCCAGCGTGAAAGGTAAAGTTAATTTTTAATATCTAAATAAATTATGTGAATTAATTGTTGACGTATAATATTGTTTTATTAAATATAATACGTCAAGCACAAATATTGAATAAAACAATATTTAAACGGTATTTTTTCGTTGTTTTGTGGACGGTAATTTTCCTCACACGGGAAGTTCTCTTTGGAATACTGAAGCCTATCATACCTTAACCAGCACTGTTTAGTTTAACTACATTATTACAGTATGATTTGATATCATATGTTATTAGCATGTAAAATAATACATTTAATTGCCTGTATAGATATTCCAAACAATATCTTTAATAATAAAATAATAATTTCCCAAATAAATATAAATAATTTATGATAGGAAGTGTTTCAACTTCAACAACACGATTTTAAACTTTTTCCCTATAACACTGGCACTCATTTATTTCTGGTGAAAAAAATTTTGATTGTTCTTTAATCAACTAAGATGTGTATCCTGCTATTATCGACTGAAAATTACGGAACTTTAAACAGCTATATGGAAACAATGCTAAGAAAAATTTTGAAGTAAAAATATCACCTTTCGTAAATTCTTAGCTGTTCACTATTTAGACATCAAAATTGTGACTTTATCAACTTCAATACAACTGTACAAAATTCATTTACTTAAAAAGAGAATTGTTATGAGAATCAAAAGCGGTTGTTAGGTCGAGTCACAATGTATACTGAAGTCACACTCAGTTTTTCGAAAGATGCACTTTCTTTAAGCAAGAAAAGTTTAAAAATGAAATAAATCTTTCACATGTATTTTTAAATGCTCACTTGAACTACAGTAAATTTAACATTCAATTTATCGAACCTAGGGTGCATTTAATTTTATTTTAAATGCGACACGCGATTCCATAACTGCGTGTACTTAAATGAAATCCAATAAATATGCACGGTAATTGATCAATCTAAGTTATTTATTTCAAAAATTAAAATTTCATTCAATGGAAGTCATTAAACCATTCCTTTAGGAGTACGAAATACCAATTAATTTCTGAAGATCAATCTTAATTTTTAAAAGCAAACTGGTATGAAAAGGCGCAGAACCTTCACTTTCCAACTACACTCGTCTTTGCATTAATGACGAAAAAGTATTTCTCAAAATCAGCGATTAATTTTAATTACTCGGGTATTAATCATCGTGGGTTAACGTGGTGGGAACATCGCGTCAAAGCCTAGGTCGCTGCCTGCACTGACGACGGCTCGTGCGGTACACATCGTTGGGCATAATCCCCCGAAAAGTTTCCTTTTCCCAAAGAGAAGTAATCAATTGGCATGTGTATCCCCAAGTCGAACAACTTTAGGCATTTGGGGCTGAAAAGCAAGAAAGAAGGTATACGCGTCAATTTAAATTCGCATAAAAGTGTATATGCGAATCCCCATTTACCCCCTTCGTACCCCCCTACACATGCCTTATATGGCTGTCACGCCGTAATTCATTCCCAATTTTCTGCCTCTCGGATTTTAATTACCCCGTTTTAAACAAGATCCTCGACTAATTCCCTAATTAATTAGTTAATTCCCTCATCCTCCCTCTTTTCCCGGACCTCTTTTCCAGTCGGTGTATTCTTTTCTTCCTTGCGCCCCCCTCCCCTTCTGCGCAATCCTTCATCTTAGACCTCCTTCACACACTCCTTCCCCAGACCAACACTCCACCGACAACGCACATGTGAAATTGTACTTTTCTTCTTGAAAAGTAGCAGTTGCAGTTTTGGAATTGCTTATATCTTTCTCTCACCTCTTCAATCGGTTCATGCATCTTTTTTTCGAACAGCGATGTTATAAGTTGTTTTCATCAAGAAACTTAATTTATGTTAAGGCTAAATAAACTATTTTATGATATTAATACAGAAAGTGAGTTAAAAATATTATTCTGCAAAGTTTTTTTTTTCTTCCAATGCCCACCCAATTGACACTCGTCATTGAGGTGTTAGTTGGGCAGATGTGATGTGAGGTGTTAGTTGGACACTCTTTCTGCGGCACCACATTAGGTAGGCCAAAGCTGCTTCCACAGTAAGAATATACAGACATCCATGCCTTGTCCGGGATTTGAACTCAGGACCTGTCTCATGTGAGGTCATCTCCCTGACCAGTGCACAGTTAGTTCGGCTTATAATGCAAAGAAAATTTCAAAACAATCCTCAAAGCTGTGGAATTGAAATAAACACCACCAAGTCGCGTTTTATAATTAATATCAAAGATTCATTACATATATGTCTGGAATCAAAATTCAAAAAATCCACTGTTGTGAAAAATGCTGCTAAGGCCTAAATTTGATTTCGATAACAACCCAACACTTTTACCCCTTGTGTCCCGCAGTGGACAGATCGTATAGAGGTATAGACACTAGTCCCATAAGAACAACGAAGTCAAGCATCACTGGCTGCGGTCATTAAGCGGGGGGGGGGTGACCACCTTAGCCTGTGTAGGGACCGAAGGTGTGCAGTATTAACTGTTCTACCTCATTAAACTGTTCTACCGTAAAGTGCTTGACTTCGCGCAGGTCATCAGACTACCAAAGCAGGTTAGCCATCCTCTCTGAATAAGATCAAAATTGCGATGGCTTGTCTTCGGTTCATCCTCAGGGGTGTTTCCTAGACCGTGGCCCATTGTGCAGCTCCAGAGCGACGTAAATAAAATAACTACCTACCTACCACTTATCTCCTGTCACTTCAGCACTAAAATTTACTTTCTGAAATTTTGTTTTATTCCCATGAATGCTTATTTCCTTGTTAACAACAAGAGTTCTCCACCCTCTCTCTATAGCACGTGGAAACTCATCCTGACCTGCTATGTTCCAAGTGGAAACTATTGTTTTTATAGTTTTATTTTTCACCTTTATTTTATTTTCCATTTTTGCATAGGTTTTTTTAAGTTTTCTGATTGCCCTCGCGTTTGATGAGTCTCGAAAATGGGATGCTATTTTTGAGCACTCAAAACATGTCGAATTCTTTCACCTTAATAATTTTTGAATCAAGAGATGTTTTTATATTAACAAACATAGCTTTTTATTTCTTAGATATGAAAAATATATACTGAATTTATAATGGGGAGCAAATGAGAGCAATGAAATAACTATCCAGACATAACTCTTTTGGATACACATCCATATTAAATATAAAACATTTTTGAGGTTATAAATATCTATCAGTGTTTTAATATTATTTCTTAAAAAGTATCAGTGCTCTGTGTTTTCTTCTTTTAATATGCTTGAATAAAATCATGTTGATTATAAATTCAATCGAATTCCAACTGAAATTTTATTTACGTGCTCCATAGCAATATGCTTTTATATCAGTTTTTAGAGATCCGACATAAAAATGCGAAATATTTTGTGGTTGAGAGTGATTAATTTTAAAAAGTACGAAAATAAAATAAAACTGATTTCATTCTTGGAGCAGACGAAATTTTAATTTTGTTTAGTAGATTAATTTTTAAATTTATAATGGAAAATAAATGTTTCATTATACAGGTATTCAATATTACAAGTATTTTATCTCAAAGAGGGAGTCCATATCCTATTATTTTGACAATTTATAGCACATTTCTAACTATATTCGGTTATGTAAAAATATTTCAGCTTCTTACAAAATAATTTAAAAAAAATTTTTTTAATCATTTCAAATCTGTATCTCGGGTTATATCTACCTCCTCATTATTGGTAGTATTGGTATTAAATATAATTTGCAGAGAATTTATTTCAAAGATATGTTACAAATTAACAGCTGAGATTTGATTAGACCTTTATGTTAAAGCCGACTATTAGTAAGAGCTAAATAATTTTGATATCATACAAGCAATATGGATTGACTACCTAAAGCAGTTTTCAATATAATTTTGATAGTAAAGTAATTGGTACAAAATAGCAGTAAAGAGAAACGGAAAATGAAATTGATTCTCTTCTAGATCACCATCACTAGTAATGAAAACATCGCTGAGAGACACATTCCTTAAATGCATTTCAGATAATGACAGAATAACTGTTACATTTCTAAGTATGATTCCTTAAACTGGTACAAAATAACAGATAAAGTAACTAGAAATAATAATTATTCTTTTTTAGAAGACCTATAATAAATACATCGCTAGGAGACACAATTATCTAACACAGTTCAGATAATAGCAGAAAAAAACTGTTCAAGTCTGATTCTATAAACTTGTACGGAATGACATATAAAGCTTCTGGAAATAAAACTGATTCTCTTTTTAGTCAGTAATGCAGTTTGCTTTTACACCAACACTAATAGAAACATCGATAGAGAATATATTCCTCCATTGCTGTTTATGAAATGGTAGAAAATCTGATACAGTGCTAAGTCTTAGTCTTTAAACTGGTGCAAATTAACAAATAAAGCAACTGGAAATAAAACTAAGTATCTTTTAAATCACAGTTAATAAAAACCTCGCTAGGAAAGACATTTTCTTAATGCAGTTCAGATAATTGTAGAAAAACTGTTACATATATCTGATTATTCTATAAACTGTTACAAATTAACCATCAACGTATTTGGAAATGAAACTGACTCTCTTTTATATAGAAATCAATGTTAAAGAATACAAAACTGCATTAAAGTTCACCCAGAACTAAATTTCTAGTTCTGTTATATAAGAACAATGGATCATGTTAGATATTTTATGTACTGTAAAGTATGTCAAAAGCAATTGCTGCTACCAATCTTACCTGAGGTAGTCCCGTTTGCAAAGAATGAGATTAGCTTTGGTAAAAAGCGTAGAGCCAACTTCGCCAAGACGGCAGTCACAGCAGGCGCATTTGAGGCAGTCTTCATGCCAATACTGGTCTAATGCTTTTAGTAGATACCTTTCTCTTATTGGTTTCTGGCAAGCTGCACAGTTTGCACTTTCTGAAGCAGGACGTGGGATCGCCCCATTGTCTACTGGAAGATTCGGATTGCGCGAACCTTCAGCCTTCATGTCCATGTCTTGGTGAACCTGAAAAAAATGTCATAAAATCAATTATTCCATAAGAATAAATTAATTACCATTAAAAATCATAAAATTATCTCTCTCTCTGTATATATGTATATAAATTAAGAAAAACAATAAGTTTCATTTATTGCGCATAAGCTGCAAGTAAATAGAACTCATTAAATAAGTTCGAAAAGAAGATAAAACAAAGGAAAATTACAGACAAATGAAAAAAGGGAAAAAAAGGAAATTAGTTAAAAAAAAAGGGGGATAGAATTCTTTTTAAAAAAATCCAGGAAAAAAAGATATAATCTTTTCATCAGCCCACACGATTATATCTGCAAAAAAGAGTGCTTTCTAATATTGTATTAATATAGCCAAAGCAAAATATATCAATACAATAGTGTGAGAAGCACTCAAAAAATTTTTACTTTTCGAACTTTTATATATATATACATAATCAAAAAATGAATTCAATTATTCAATTTACGAAGGCAAATTTAATACTCAAGAGGTAAATAAACACATTGAAACATTAAAACAAATTGGAAAGGCGCATAAAGCAGCTAAAATCAAATTTGTTTGATATAAAATAGAAATTAAGACAAATATAAAATCTTTACAATTAAAATATAATTGAAAATATAAATGTGTGTTTGCAAAACAGGACTTCATCAGGACTTCATAAATCGCTTATATATATATATATATATATATATATATATATATATATATATATATATATATATATGCGATTTATTATCGGAAATTTATTTGTTGTAACAAATGAAGTAGTAAGAATTAAAGAAATGCTTGTGTTTGGATATAATCAAAGTGGGTAAATGAATTATAAAGACTTCAATTGATAATTGACATCACATATTTATGAAGGTAGAAAAAAGTTGCTATTTTTGAAGAAAATATATTTGAAGAAAGAAAAACATTTTTGAAAAAGAAAACACAAAGATTCTAATGAGAAAAAATAAGATAAGTTAAAGACAAAACGTGAAAAACCATGGTAGCCGAGATGGGCAAATTAGAGCAAGTGGAGATATTCTAGAATTTTAGAAGGGAGGAATTGATGTCGTTAACATGGGAATAGGCTTTCATGTGATTGAAAAAAGATTTCAGAGAATCCGGATGGGTAAGAAATAAAGACCAAGGGAAAAAAACAGTCTATGTTTACTTTTTTACAAAAAAAGATCGGATAGCCATTCGTTCGAATGAAAAAAATTTCCCTTTGAATTTTTTTTTTTTTTTTTTTTTTTTAAATTTTTTTTTGTGAATTACTTAGTTTTGACAAATCAGCAACGTGAAAAATAAAATCTCACTGAGAGTTATTTCATGGTGAAGATGGGTCTTACTGAGGAAAAACCTTCTTTTTCACGCACAAAATAATTTTTTTATCACACTCAGCTTTTATGGACATAAAATTTTCATCCCCTGTAGTCTTCAAATGCGATTGTGCAACAGTTGTGATTATTCATATCAGGAAAGAAGTCACTCCATTTTCTGTAGGTTTCCTTCATTATATGAAAAAAGTCAGAAACTCTCTTTGTGTTACATCAATTGAGTCATACAAGTTTCTTATTTGTTTAGCAACTTTTCAGATAGAAAAAAAACTAATGAAAATCTAAAAAATCTAATTCTGATCTGTGGCTCGTTTTAAAATTTATTCGAATAACCCCAGACAACCTTACGACTAACGTTACATTTTCATTTTGTTTTACTAGCATAAAAAGTTTAAGAAATTAATCCCTTTTTAAGCTTAGTAAAAATATTAGTATGCTAAGCTCGTTTTCTTAAAGAATGAATAATGGTGCAAGAAAATATAGTTTTTTTTAGCTTTTACTGTAAACCTTGTTTTTACTTTTTTTTCATTCTAGCTTTGAGAAGGCTCGCAAATATAACATTTTGTTTACACTGAAAACTTAGTGATCAGGCAATCCTTCATTTTAAAGTTTTAAGGAAAGAGTATAAAATCTTGGGCAAATAAACATTGTTTTTTAGAGACGGTCATAAAATCTTAAAATAAGAGTTGATAAGGTGCCTATCTCGGTTAAAGAACGCTTTCTACTTTTGATTTGGACATGATAATTCATCTTAGATTTCAGAAAGTTTTTCGAGTCTTGTTAAGTAGAGACAAGTTTAATTTCGATATAAACGAGTTGTTTATGCTGGTCTAAGGTTAAACTTATTACGCTTAAACTAGCTTAGTTAACATTAATATTTTTTAAAGCTTGTATGGTTTGTTTGCTAATCATTAATGAATCATGTTGGGTTTTGTGATAAATGTTGTTTCTTACATTAAAATCAACCTTACACCTGCAATCTGATTTGATGTTTGATACGGTTGGTCTAGGTTCGAATCAAACTTGGTGATGACTGACAGATTCTTACCCTGATGTCAACTTGCACCGACCACACCATTCACGCAAACTAGCTTCAGTCGACGGAGAAAACTTTTTTTTTTTTTTTTTTTTTTTTTTTAAGATATAATACTGTATAATAATAATATTTCTGGTAAAAAAACGTTTTTTTTTTTTTTTTTTTTTTTGGTTATAAAAAAGAAATATATGGTATTTAAATCATTCATTTGGTAGTTTTACTGTTTTTATAGTAATGGCTTAGCAGAAATTCTAGTTCTCAAAATTATAGTTCTTACGAGTATTACCACACATTTAGCGAGAAATATAAAACTGAAAAAGAAAATTAACTAAGTAAATGGTCTTCCCAGTCAATACGAATTCCGCATCCGGCTTGCACTGACCACAGTGCTGACGTGAAATATCCTCAGTGGTAGACGGATCATGGGTTAGAGTCCCCTTGCCGTCAGGCTAACCGTGGGAGGTTCTCGTGGTCTTCCTCTCCATGTAACGCAAATGCGGGTTAGCTCCATCAAAAAGTCCTCCACGAAGGCAAATTTCTCCCAATACTCGATCCAGGAGTTCCCTTGTCTTCTAGATTTGGTTCAAAATTACAAGGCTACGGAGTTGAACATTAGTAGCCGTAAACCCATTAAGTTGGGTCGGCTGTTCAACGACGGTTATAAAAATAAAATAAGTAAATGGTCTTTATACCATGCTCTAAAGATTCATAATAAAACTACCAAGTTTCGTCACATTTATTTTATTTTATCCCATATTATAAAACCATATTTTATTGCCAATTTTACCAAAATTATTATCAGAGCGCTTTGCTAAAAGTCACAGAGCATTTTGGTGCTCTCACAGAGTTAGAAACACGACAAATTTTACCATATTCTTGTAGTTTTCACAATTGATTATTTTTCTTATTTTACAAGGATTACATGTTGGATAACTGTAGGTATTTTTTTTTTTCCATTGCGTAAAAGGATGGGGTATTATTTTTTAAACAAAAATTCCTCAAGGAACGCAAATATACTTGCAAGTAATAGTAATAAATATCATCCCAATTATCACTCAATATTGCATTAGATAAACTTAGCAGAACGATAGTGCTCTAGATATTACGATAATAAATAAATATGAAAATAAGTTGATTTAATAAATTATAAGATTATATGATTGATAAATATAGTAACAGAATAGTATAGCAGATAAGATGATAATACATAAATATCAAAACAGAAAAAATCTTAATATATAATACAATAATTTAATAAATAAATGAAACACTAAAATAGATAAGTTTAGCAATACGATTATAGTAGATATTACGATAATAGATAAATATAATACATTAATTTAATAACAGACTAGTATTGTAGATAAAAGATAATGGATAAATATAAAAAGCAGAAAAATCTAATATATAATACAATAATTTTAAAAATAAATGACACAATAATGTATTGGATAAATTTAGCAATACGATAGTATTCTAGATATTACAAAAATAAATTAATGATACATTGATTCAATAAATTATAAGATTATATAATTGTTTAATATAATAACAGAAAAGTATGGCACATAAAATGATAATAGCTCAACGATAGTAGATAAATATAACAATACGATACAAAACTTTAGTAGAGAGATATAACAATAAGATAATATGATAAATAATAGTTTAATAGATAAATAATGTGATAGTATAGTAAATGTTACAATAAAAGATGAATGTAACGATATGATAGTATAATGGATAATACAATACTGGATAACTGTAGCATTAGGAAAGTATAGCATATGATAATAGAAATAAGAATGAAAGAGTTTAACGGAATAATGGAAAAATCAATTTTTCATTGCTCTCAGCTATAATCTCTTACTTCTTATAATTCTCTTTATGTAATTGTATCAGAAATAGTTTAATATATAGTAAGATTAATGTTTTCAGTTTAACCAAAGCAAACAATATATATATATATTTTTTTAAAGAGTTAAACATGAAGAGTTTATCCTTTGCAGCGACAACAGCTAAAACGCAACAGGGTGTAAATCTAAGATCAACACGCATAAAAAAATCTAAAACTAAAGTAACAAAATAAGCGAATATATATATTTACAGAGAAAAACTTTTTCAACAATCCGATCCTCTCATACTCGTTATCTACCCGCACTTGTCATTTTTTTTCATCACATACTTCTTTTTTTTTTTCTTCTTTCAAATCTTTTTTTTTTTTTAAAAAAAAAAAAAATCTCATTCCACCTCCTTTGGGGGTAAAGGGAAAAGAAACCGGAGAGCCATCATCTTCAATGCTTGCTTAAGTGATGCAGTTGAAGGGAAAAGGAAAAAAATAATAGGAGCCAAAACGAGTGGGAAAAAAACCCCGAGACAAGCGCAAGAATCAACTTCGTCATAGAAAAGAAGGAAAAAGAAAAAAAAATGCGCCAAGACAAAAAAAAATCTTTTCGTAAAAAAAAAAAAAAAAAAAAAATGATGTGGTTTTAAGAGATAAAATGATGACAAGGGGGTAGGGGATGCTAAAGAGCAGGTAAAAAAATCTGCCCGGGCTGAGGGGTAAAAGAATGATTATTTTTTTACTCTTCAAGCGAGACAAGGACGACAGATTTTAGTGATTCTGTCTTTTAAAGAAGATGTTTATATGTTAATCAAATCTGTCTGCTTACAGAGTCAAATTCCATTTTTTTGTAGCTATTTTTTCTGTAATTCCCGACCCCCCTTCTTTTGGTGGTAGATGAGGCGTTTAAATTCTTAAATTACATTAATGTCGGCACGTTTAAGATTCTGATTTTTTTTTTTTGTCATTAATAACGGATGTTTTTTTTTTCATGCGTCATAAAGTTTTAAGTTTATTATTGGAGTGAGAAATATTTTGAAACTAATCTCTTGATGCATAGTTCTTAAGAATTTATTGTGTACTCTTTTTTATGAAATGTGTGATGATCTCAAAATGTTCAATAGTGTTTCAGTTAGATATAATTTTTCAAAAATATTTTGTTTCTTTAAGACTTCGAACACAAATAGTGGATCTTTATTCGTTTAATATTTGGCTACAAAATACTGGCTCAGTGAAAAAAGGGTTACCTTTGTGTCATACATGAATAAAACAAGCGAGGAAAGAGTTCAAAAATACCACTATAATAAAAGTTATATGTAGAGCCTTCACAGGCCAGGATAGCTTTGTAGGTAGGATGTTGGACTCTTGTTCATGAGAACGGGAGATCAAATTTATGGTAGCTAATCAATGTCTTCATGGCTTAAGAACATTTCTGAAGTCAAAATGGATTAAAAGACGAAAAAAAATAATGCTATATAAAACAATCATTTCATCTGTCTTAACTTTATGGATCCTAAACATGGATTTCAACAAAATCACAAATTGTTTGTTGTTTTTGAGAAAAAAGCTATGAGAAAAATTTTTGGTGCTATAAATGTGGAGACAACGTCAAACTATTGAGCTATATAAGCTATTCAAGGAAGCTGATATCAACAAATACATCAAAATAAGTCGTTTGATGCTTGCGGTCAGATCTCTTGAATAGACCCTTCTTTCATATTGACATTTAAGATCTTCAATTACAAACCAAATGGAACTAGAGTTAGAGGTAGGCCTAAGATCAGATGGCTTGACTGTGTGAAAGGGGAATTTAAAATCCCAAGAATTACTAAATCGACAACAATCGCAAAGAAAAGAGCAGAATGGAGGAAGCTAGTGAAGGCTCTGGTCCACAAAGGGCTGTCATGCCAACAGAAGAAGAAAGAAGTTCGAATCCCACCGGCTGAAGAAACCCTGCGCATTAAATGGTGACTGGTGCACTTTAAATCTAATGGGGGTCACAAAGTCCTTCAAGTTCCCATAACAAATCAGTATCTCTGGTTCACGTCAAAATTACGATCTGTGGAAGAATGAAGGAATGTATGGAATGCCCTTTAAAACGGGATATGACGTGTATGGCTGAAATCGTATTTTTGGCCATAGATGGCTCCACTAAAAAAGAAGAAACACACCCTCTGCCTTAAATTCACTTGGTTTTCCAAGTAAGTTTCTTTGGTTTGCTGGTAAGTAGGCAATAGAAACAACAGAGCCTTCATTATAGTTAAAAGGCATCATAAATTACAACAATTCAAAGTTTCAGAAGAAAATAAGTTAAAACAACGGGAGAAAAAGGAGTTGACCAATGAAGTAGAAGAGATTTAAACAAGACAATCAAAGAAAAAATGAAAAATAATAAAGGATTGTGGTGGTGGTTAGGTGAGAACCCCATCTATTGATAGATATAGAACGACACGAAAAAAATATTTTCAAACCTTTGAAAAAGTGTGAGACACTAAAAAGGTCATTAACTAAATTATTAGACTTTTTTACACATGAAATGATTCGGGTGTACCTTGGTAATCAGATTAATATTATCTAACAATTAGGGTTTTATTTTACATTTAATGATATGATAACAACTGTCTAAAAATTGCTAATTATTTCCATCGAATATTTAATAACAACTATATTGAAATTAGTTATAAAAATATTGAAAAAATGATAAAGTTTTATAAAATTATATTTTCATAATTTAGAATATTTTGCTTGTATGCACATTTAAGAAAACTGTCTAAGATAAAGCATTCGAAGCGAATATTAATAAAAACAAATGCAGCCTTTTTAAATTGACAGATGTATTGATGACAGGCTTACGAGAAAAATTTTAAAATCTTTACAAGTGCAATAAAAAACATATCTGCATTATAAACTTAACTACTAATAAAAATTTGTCTGTATCGAATACAAAATAAATTTATGTAACTGAAAGGTATAGTATAGTCAAAAGAAAGTTATTGTATAGTCAGAAAAAAGTATTCAAAATATTAACCTAACTAATTCTTATATTATATAATTGTAAGGAAAATTTCAGATTTTATTAAAAAAAGTATAAAGTTTGCAAAATAAATTTTAAAAGAACACAACATCTTCATAACGCAGTTGAAATTCATTTAATAATAAATTTTACTACTGAATAGGTCATAAATTCAAAAACATTAGAAAAAAATTCCTTTTTCAATAAATTGTCCTTAATTTTTTATAAATGCTAATCATTGATTTAAGTCAGAGAATAACAACTAGAACAATTATAGATAAACACTTGCTACTAGGTAGTTTATATCAATGTAATATAAGTAACATGTAATTTTCGATGTTTTTTTTTTAAAATTACATTTCAAAAAACTGTTACTTTATTACTCGAAAACTGTAAAGGAGTGTGAGCTAATTAAATATGATTGGGAAAATAAATGGAATAAAAAACAACAGTACTAAGAAGGAATGTCGAAACACCTAATTTTATTCGTCTAAACGGCATTCCTGCCGAAACAGTTTTGATGTAAGGAAACAGTTTTACAGGATACAGGTAGACGCTGCATCAGCTGTGAAAAACAGAATTTTTTTTTTTTTTGGTATATATCTATATTTGGTATATGTCTGAAATATTAAGCATATAAAGGGCAATAGTGTAATGAAAAAGTCATTTTTATTGTTATTTCGTATTCCCCATTCTGTTATATGTTATTATGCTGAATGTCTATCTTTGCCGATGTAGAAGAAAAATAATAACATTTAACAGAAAACAATTTAACATACAGCAACTCCCATTGATTCACGATTTGCCCATTGAAACAATTCTGTCTCTATAATAAAATAATTGAAGAAATACAACTTAACCATCTAAAGATTATGATCTAATCTAAATGTTTTTTTCATGCAACGATAATTATGCTTTTTTTTAATCACTAACTGGAACCACTTCCTCCTTGCTTCGCTCACTAACTTTGGCGAACAGACTTCATTCACCAATATTTTCCTTTAAAAGTCTAAATCACCAATTATTGATGAACTTAAAAAAAAAAAAAATGAGGATAATTTTGTTAATAATATGTATTATTTTTATAATTTAATGTGAGAACATTTTGTTAATATGTTAATCGTAACGAAATAAACAATTACCTAGATTTGAAAAAAAGACTAACAGAACTTTAAAAAAAAAAACTTAAAAATACAGAAAGTTCGACTTAATGCGAAGTAATTTCACTCATTCAAGAAAACCTTATATCATTGTAATAGTTCAAATTGGTAATATTTTTTTTTATTTCTCTTCAATTAAGCTTTTTAATATTTTTAAATAATTCAGTATATGTTAATGTTCAATATAGTACATGTTAATGTATATGTTAATGTTCAGTAAAGTTAATGTTAAGATTGACATCTTGAAACATCAAATCTCTCTGTCTGTCTCTTTGTATCACTTTTTACATCAGTGCAGCTTTTGTAAGATAAATAACATTTTTTGCAACTGTGAATAATTATTCATTAGTTATTCCTTGAATATATATTTATTCCTACATGAATAAATATTTATTATTTATTTATACATATTTAAGTAAAAGCAGTTAATAAACGGTTTTTCTCACAGTTAACAGTTTGAAAACAATCTTATTTAGGGCCATTTGTATGTTTTGCTTGAATATGGTAAAATGGCAATTAAATAAATAGTTACTTGACCATTTTTTCCCAGAAATTTTTAAGATTTATACGTTAGGTTTAGATTTATACTGTTTAGATTTATACGTCACTCTTTCACTGCACAATATCATTGATTTAATCCTTTACTAGGCCGAGGTACGTATCCTTACCAAATTTATTAATTTTTAAATGTCGAAAATAGCTATTTTCATAATCTGTGATTTCATGATCTGCTGGTAACTTAACGAATACAAAAAAAAAAGATGTTAATGAAGGGCTTTTTTGCACATTAAAGGTGTTAAAGCTAACAGTAAAGGTTAGTGTAATGTCAAGAAAAGAGGCCAAACCTTGGGAGCAATTTTTTTTTTTTTTTTTTTTTTTTTTTGTGTGTGCTATTCGTTAAAAATTTTTTGATGGATTCTCTTGGAGTTTATTTGTTGTTGCAAAAATCGATTCCATAAATTCTGTATATTATCAGCGCAGAAATTCGGTATATTATTCGGTAGAAATTCATAATCGATTCCATAAATTCGGTATATTATCAGCGCAGAAATTCAGATGTATGGCCATTTCTACACAGTGGGTAAAATGTTTAAATTCCCCCATCTTTCCAACTAAAATAATAATCCTAAAAATCAAACTAATTTTCAGTAATAAGTTAAATGATTTTTTTTATTTTTATTTTTTCTAAATCAATCTCAATTTTAAAAACATTTTAACACGACATTACTAGAAAAAAAAGGCCCTATAATGGATGAATAGGTAAGAGTTTCTTAATGATAAACCCTCAACTTTTTTACAGACAAATCTATTAAAATGATCTATTCACCTTTCTCGGTATTCTTCCTAAAAGTGTTTGTTTCTGCGCAATAACTTTTCACAGAAATATTTGGTTCGCAAATTTACATCTTGACAGTTTTTCGAAACAGAAGAAAAGATTTCGACCCGAAATGAATGTAAGGATTATGGACCCTCCTTAGGTAGAAGGAAAGTTCATATTTCACGCAAAAGTTTTGCCAGTTCCTTTCAATTTTTAACCTTTTATTTACTGCTTTAAATAACAATCCATAATACTAAGGCCTTTCTTGAAAGGCGGGAATTTCAATAACTTCCGGCTACCCTCATCCTTCATGACTCAGGCTTCTCTTTCTCAAAAACAAATGAAAGCTCTTTAAATTTGAACGGCCAAGCGAAGAGCAAAAAAGAATGCCAAGTGATGGAATACCCGCCATGAAACAAAAGTCCATCTCATTAGAATATGAAAATTGCTTAAACCGGATACGGTGTGATCGGCTGCTTTTTTTTTCACAAAAAGAAAAGCATGAATGTATGAATAAATATTAATATAATTCCCGTCATTGTCCTTTTTAATCTCACTTTAAGCGAGAAAAATCGCCAAAGTAAAAGAAAAAAGAGACGCCAATTGTCCGAAAAATTTTGTACCAGCACCTGAGACATGATTAATGATTATTTTATCGCCAAAACTGGGGATATCATCTCCCGAACTTTTAGTTTACCCTTCTAAAGGAATGACCGGAAACCGGAGAACCCGCAGCTTGAAGCTCCCTAATCTCGCATCGGGGAAAAGGGAAGTGAGATGCGTGGGTAGGGGGGATGCATTTATCTGTATTTTTGGAAAAGAAGAGTGACGATGATTTTCGTTATTCATGCCGAAGTGGGTGGGTGTCATCAAAAATTGTCTCCTCGGATCGTAGAGGCTTTAGGGTTACCCATAATTGGTTATAACTGCCGCCAAATTTATCACTACCAATATATCGTAACTAGAACTAACATTCCAGCGTATATTGTACTCAAGAGTTTGTAGTTTTAGTTGCTTTCTATTAGCGATTTTTTTTTTCTTTCATAAAGTATAATGCATTGGAAATTGATATTGAGAATATTAAGAGGATATAATTATAGACTATGACAACCTTCATCCATCAAAAGGTACCTGAAAATAGTATCAAATTAACATGCCTTATATGGTATTTATTTATTTGTTATTTATTTCGTTATTATTTATTTATTTTCGCTCGTTAATTTTATTTATTTATTTATCTATTTATTGGCCGTCAGAATTCTATTTACTTCGCCAGATTTTTGAGGACTATTTTGTGAGCAAATCGTTCGGAGAGGCCACCAATAAGGGGATATAATTATCGACTCTGTCAACCTTCATCTATCAAAAAGTACCTCAAGATAGAATCAATCTAAGAAGTCTTATATACTAGTGAATTGGTATTTAATATTTATAGTGGTAATTACGCCACAATATTTCGCAATAAAGATGTTTAAAAAGAGTTTTTTGTTAAGGGATTTCGAAAAAATTATAATTGAAAAAAATTGTCAAAACTGAAAAAAAATATTCAGAAAATGATAATCGAAAGAGAAATAGCAAAATGTAAAATAAAGAAATCTATTAACGTGTAGGCTCCCTCTTTCTATCTCTATTTGTTAAAGTTAGAGAGAATTCATATTTTTTCGATGTAATACGTAGTGTTTGAAAACTGAATAAGAACCGAAATGTTTTACAGGCTCGTTTATTTCAATGAATAATAGTATCAAATCGTAATAAAAATAAAATTGGGTAATCTGTATAGTGATGTTTTATTCTTAACATCAGAAAAAAACTCTTATCTGAAATAATGATTTAAATTAGGACTCTAGCTTGTTTATCTTTTTACCCTTGCTTTTGTTCTTTATTTAAAAACTTAGTTTTCGTTTCGTAGTGTCCATGTGTATTTTTGTGAAAAGAAGGAACCTAAAATTGAATTTAATTTGCCTTTCATTAATTTTTACTTTATTTCTCCTCTTTTTAGACAAAAAATTCAATCTGTCTTCAACTTATTTTAACCCTAAAATTTACCTCTAAACTTTTTACTTCATGAATATTGCAGTGATAAATTCTTTCTAAAATACTTGATATAAAGAATGTTTGTCACGCTTTATTCATATAAATTTATATTTCCCGTGTGTTTATTGTTCACTTTTTCATTCTAACATTTCAAAGACATCATTTTGTGTCAGATGAAACAATAAAAACTTTTCATACGATTAATTTAGTTTTATTTTCTTTAAAAAATTTCTAAATCAGCATTTTACATCTAAAAACAGAACTTTCATTCAATTATTAATCATTCTTCATTTTCAAGATATTCATTTCATGAGTGAAGAAAAACTCTTCATTCGACAATTAATGGTTCTTCATTTCAAGCTGGCTCAAGATTATCATTTCGCCTCTAAAAACAGCCATTTTTATGATAATCAATTGTCCCTCATTTCGAAGCATTTCAAGATTATCACTTAATGTCTGAAGACTAGCTTTTCACTTGATAATTAATGCTCATTCGTTAAAGCATTTCAAGATTATGATTTTATGACTGAAAATAGACTTTTTATTAATCGTTCTTCATTTCAAAGCAATTTAAGACAAACATTTAGTGTCTGAAAACAAACTTTTCACTTGATTACTAATCGTTATTCATTTCATAGCGTTTCAAGATTATCATTTTATGTCTGAATACAGACTTCTCATAAGATTAGTAACCGTTCCTCATTTCAAAGCGTTTCAAGATATCATTTTACGTCTGGTACTATTCTATTCCGTTATTCTCTAATTCTCAAAAAGCGCCAAGGTATCGCCAAAAAATGCAGCCCAGCCTAAGAAGAGGAGTGGGATCTCTTCTATTGTCATAGGCATGACAGAATGTTTGGCAGTCAGAGGGACGGGGGTATTATTTCAGAGTCCGGATCAGAAATTTGATGAGGCAGCCGCTTTTGCTTAATGTCCAGAATGATAAAGGGATTTCCAGAGAAAGACGATAGCCCCTTCAGACGCCTATTACCATAAGGTGTCCGTTTAGAAAGCGTCGGGATTACGCTTTAATGCCCCTTTTATCTTATACCCTTCTCGCACTCGAACACCCCCATGTCTATGTTCTCTGGCCCTTGCTTTCTAGAAGCACTAGGCGGGATTTAGTGCCGTCTGTATTATGTTTGTGCTCGCTCCTCGGTCATTCGACCCTCGATAATTTATATCCCTCCCCCCTACAGTTAGGTGGAAGAGCGAAGATTAAAGTTAGATCTTTGACTGAGAAAGGAGAAGATTTTCTGCAGTCTTCGATAGACTAATCCTGAGAGTCTTGATATTAATATATTAAATAGCTCCAGCTGGAGAGCCAATTGATTTGAACCGCAAAAGCCAGCATTCAAAATTTAATTGAAGGCACACAAAATAAGTTAAATTTCACCAAATGTAGTACGAAATTCGGAAATAAATAGAAATTTTGATGAAGAAATTATTAAAAAAAATATTTTATTTAAAAAAAATGTTTATGGTTAAATACATATGTTACTGTGAATGACCGAAAATTGTGATTGTTGACTTCCACCGGTGAATGTTGACAGTCACATAGTCGCTTTGGTAAATGTTCGAACTATATACTAAGTCTAGTTAAGTGCCACTGCCCGGTATACATTTTCTCGGTATACCCTACATCAATGTTTTTTAAGGTCAAGTGTCCCTGCCCAATAAGTATTTAACTGGTACTCCGAATACTGATGTTTCGCCTAATCTATCCTCAGAAGATGTAAAAATATCGATTAAATATAATAATATCAGCGAATAAATTAATATCAAATCGTATATAGCAAATATTTACTATCTGCTGAGAATAGATTAGGAGAAACATTAGTTTTCGAAGTACTGGTTAAATGCATTCTGCGAAGTGCCACTTCATACCAGGCAAATGTTTACCGGACAGTGTCACTGAATCTTAAAAAAATATTGATGTAGGGCATACCGGGCAATTGTGTACCGGTTAGTGGCACTTAACCAGACCTTGTATATCTTTCGGACATTCACTAAAGTCACTATGTGATTGTTGACATTCACCGAACCGGTGGAAGTCGGCATTCTCTTGATATCGGTCATTCGTGGTAACATATATATATATATATATATATATATATATAGCATAATAATAATTTTTCCATGTGCAAACCCATTTCGGGCAAATCTGTGGCTAAAATTATTTATTAATAAAATTCCTTGTTAATTTATGTAATTTTTCCATGTGCAAATCCATTTCGGGCACATCCGTGGCTATAATTATTTAATAAAAAGATTTCTTTGTTAATTTATACAAATTTTCCATGGGTAAATCCATTTCGGGCAAATCCGTGGTTAAAATTATGTGCAAAACTGGCAATTTATGCTTCTTTCTCTTTTCCATTTTTTTTTTTTTTTTATAACCGTCGTTGAACAGCCGACCCAACTTAATGGGTTTACGGCTACTAATGTTCAACTGCGTAGCCTTGTAATTTTGAACCCAATCCAGAAGACAAGGGAACTCTTGGATCGAGTATTTGGAGAAATTTGCCTTCGTGGAGGACTTTTTGATGGAGCTAACCCGCATTTGCGTTACATGGAGAGGAAGACCACGAGAACCTCCCACGGTTAGCCTGACGGCAAGGGGACTCTTACCCATGATCCGTCTACCACTGAGGATATTTCACGTCAGCACTGTGGTCAGTGCAAGCCGGATGCGGAAATCGTATCGACTGGGATTCGAACCCGGTTCGCTTCATTGGAAGGCGAACGCTCTATCCCCTGAGCCATCGCGGCTCTCTCTTTTCCATTTATATTTTTTTCTTAAATAAATATTTATTTTCTAAAATTATTTATAGTCAACTTCTTTAAATTATCCAGTATAATATTACCTTGCGCACATCCATTTTGGGCCCATCCTTGGTAACTAACAAATCAAACGCACTTCAATAATGCAGCAAGAACGGACTTGAAAATAAAACTCCTCTAGTTACGCTATCTCAATTTGCGCTTTTGTTTTCATATTTTGCAATCCGGCAATCTTGTTACGAAAATGTTTTAAATCATTCTTAAAAAATTTCCCGTTCATATAAGTTCATTTAACTTCGCTACTCGCTTTATAGATTACGTTTTATGTTCTATTCTGTTTTTCTTTATATTTTACTTTCTGTTTTTACGTGTTATTTTTACCTATTGTGTTCTATTTTATTTGTTGTAATTTTTGTAAAAATTTCTTGAGTGCTTCTCACACTATTGTATTGATATATTTTGCTTTGGCTATATTAATACAATATTAGAAAGCACTCTTTTTGGCAGTATAATCGTGTGTGCTGATGAAAAGATTATATCTTTTTTTTCTGGATTTTTTTAAGAAGAATTCTATCCTTTTATTATTTATTTATTTTTTTAATAATAATTTTCTTTTTTCCCCTTTTTTCATTTGTCTGTAATTTTCCTTTGTTTCATCTTCTTTTTGAACTTGAATAATTTTTGCTTGAGATTCTGCAGTTTTATTAAATTCCACAAACATGAAATACACAACATAAAATGCACATTATATAGCTAGAATTCTTCAACAATAAGTCTTATTGAACTTTTAATAGTTTTTATTATTAAATATAACAATTTATTAGTAACATGTAATCAAGAGTTTTAGAAGAATTGAACGTTTAACAGTACTTCAAACTTGCCTACGTAATAATATTAAAAAAAAATTTGAATTTATAGATTTATTTTTTAAAATTATGTTTACAATTTTCGTAGCTATAGAATTTCATTTGTACTACCACCTAAATTAATTCTTTATTTTTAGGCTGTCTTTCGAAGGCTCCATCGTAATATCGAGTGATGCTTTTTTGCGAATAATATGCTATTTTTATAACTGTTACTCGAGTTTGCAACTGTTACTCGTGACTGTTAGGTCAAGTTAAGTCTATCTAAAACCAGCACTGTCTACGCTTATTTTGAAAATAGTGTAAAACGTCAATATAGAAAAAAGTCACAGTTTCATGAAAATGAAAAGCGTTTGTGGTCTAATTTTTTAATATTTAAAAACTTACTCTAATGCTGCATTGCCTGGGCTCATAAAAATCTGCAAAAACTGAGAATAAGGCAGCGATTTTGATCTTCATCTAGGTGGAAAAATGTCATTAAATTGGTGATTTTTTAATAAAAAGTTTAATAACTTTTTAAGTATTTAAGTCATTTTTCAGTTCTAAATCCCCGATAATTCATTTTAGTATACATAGTTTAAATTCATTGCATTGCTTCAAGTGTAAGGCACTTAATCTACGACATTTTTACTTTCCTTGGCAACAGAGCTTTGAAAAGCAGCGTTAAAGATCATATAGCGTCTGACTCTAAAATATTTTAACTCTTCGCATTTCGACATTTTCTCTTCTAGGACATTAAAAAAGCATCATTCTGAAGTTCAAAACTTTTGTATCGTAATATTTAACACTCACGTTATTTTATGTTTGTTAGTTGTTGCATAAAGTATTATTGTATGTATTTTATATGATTTCGTGCTTACATCTGTTTAAATTGCATCAGTACTTGAATACAAAGGGTTAATTTGCTAAAGGCTCAAACTGTTTCATGACTTCCCCCTCCATTTTTTAGAAACAAAATCAACAATCTATTTTTCTTATTTATCAATAATTAAAAGCCTTATTTGAATTTTTTGACTTCCTCTTTTGAATTGTTTAAGGTTTTAACTTTCATTTTTCAGTAAAAAATATTTTTTTGGTACGATATTTTAGATATGATATTTAGGTATGATATATTAGAATTTTTCATTTTTAATTAAAATCGAGAAGTCACTATAGTTGGCGGAAATAACATCAAGAAACGGATGATAATTATTGATAATATTTATAAACACTGCAGAATTTGTTATATTTTTCATCTTAAACTCAGACTAATATAATATTTACTTTATAATATGCTGTAATATTTATAACATAACTTTATTTTTTTTATACAAGTTGATTGAATTAATATTATGAATATTAGTTCCGATACAATTATATTGACAGCTTCTATATTATAACGATGAAGTATATTGTAAATAATATATTTCTTTTATTTTCAACTTAAAGTCTTATAATATTTATAACATCCTAAATGTTATAATATTTATAACATCCTAAAGTTACAATACTTATAACATTAGCTAAAGTATTTGTACGAGTTCACATTATTAAAATGTGTATAATGAAAATAGTTTCTGATATAAAATGCTTTTTTAGTATTTATAAGAATTGATGATACTTTATGTATATGAGTTCTAGTGCTAAATTATTTATAGCATTTATAAATACTGTATAATTTTGCTTTTTCATCTTTATCTCAGAGTGAACTAATAATATCCATAACATCATTTTACAATACTCGTACGAGTTGATGGTAGTAATATTTTGAATATTAGTTCTTGTACTGTAACATTCAAAAATATTACACAACTTTTTTTTTTTTCATCTTCAACTCAAAATGTAATAGTAATATTTTTAACACCATTTTATAATATTCGCATGAATTGATGGTAGTAATATTTTAAGTATTAGCTCTGGTACTGTAACATTGATAACATTCAAAATATTGTACAACTTCTCTTTTTCATCTTTAGCTCAGAATATTATAATATAACATCTCTTCATAATATTTTTACGAGTTGTCAGAACTAATATTATGAAATCGAATCTATTTACGGTCCATCAAATCACAATGGTGTCTCTGCCTCGATTGATTTCATATAATGGTCCCTTCTGTTTCTATATAAACAAGTATTACAGCTTTCCTGTCTCAGATATCAAGAGGTATTGAGAAAATAAAAAAAAAGCGAGTTATTGTCACATACCTCAGGCCTGTAGCCTATCTGGCTGTAGCTTCAATGCAAACACAAGATAGTATACATTGCTGATAAAAGATAAAATAAGGGGTGAGTTATGCCCACAAAGGGGAAAAAAGACAAAATCTTCGTGAGAACCGTTCGGTCTTAATGCTTTTCCACGTTGACGTGTTTTGTGTTGGCGCATTTTGGCGTGCTGCTGTATTGATAGGACACATTTAGGGGGATATTTATTCCCTAACGGATCTTCTTTCTGACATGCAGAGGGAAAAATAAACGGTTGAATAAGTTATATTGATAACATATGGAGTGAAGGTTATGGAGCGTAACCGTATTTTTAAATATACGTGTTTTAAATGTACTCGGAGTTAAAATATGCGTTTTGAGAATTTTATGACTCTATTTAAAACATTTCTAAAAAATGTTTAGATTCCTTTTTGTTTCTTATGCGATTGTTGAAAGCAATAAGTATACATATTCAATAAGATTTTGTGAAAAAGTGAAAAAAAAAAAAAAAAAAAACAGAAATTTTTAAAACTCGAAGTTTTTAATTGATTAACTAAAAATATCATAAAAAGGCTTTGATTTAATTTGAGTAAAATCTTTATTCAATAAAGAATTTTTTTCATGATTTTTGCCACTGAAATTTCTAAAAAAATTTTTTTATTATTTATCTTTCAAATCATTTATTTATTTTTTCTTATAATTTTTAAAAAATATGTAATTTTTTCCCTTATTTTCTTAAAATTATATAGCAAAGTATCTGAATGTATATATTCACAACTTTAAGCATTTTAAGCATTTCTCTTTTAGGTATTTAGAGATATATAATTTTAAATTTGAAAAAAAAAACTATAAAAATATCGTGGAGAAAAACAGATAAATGGCGATAATATCACAGAAAGTTCAATTAGAAGAAAAGCATAAGGATGTCTCATATTATGTTCAAATTATTACGTATATTATTATGTAATCGATTATATTACGTATAGCATTCCTTAATGAGTAATTGAGTTTTAGATTGTCACTTAATCTATTTATTACGTTAAATTATGACACATAAAAAACCAAGTTAGCCGTAATAAAGTAGAGTTGGATAGTAAAATACATAAAATAAAGGCACAACAAAAAGAAGTCAATTATTTTATTTTACTTTCATGAAGAAAATGACTCTTAGAACCATGCAACAAAATCTTGGTAAACTCGTAGCTTTACTATATAATGCGCTTCATAGGAATAAAAAGGAAGAAAAAAGGAAAGAAAAAAAAGAAATAAGAAACTGTTTCGGTGCCGAGAAAGTAAAAGAGTGCCTTTACGCGGCACTCCTGCAAGAACAGGTTTCATGTAAAGAAACAGTTTCACAGGGTACATAAGGATCGAAAGTCTGCCAAGGTGAAAAACAGAAAATAGTGTTTGTCAGCCCTCTTAAATAAATATCTGAATTGATTTATAACATTTTTTTTTTGTCTGAAATGGTTATTAAATTTAATTATATCTTTCTTATACGTGTTATTCCTTAGCTTTTAGCTTGCCTTGATTTTAAATGCTTAGAAAATATTTTTTTTAATAATTATTTCCACTTATCTTCAAGCTATTAGTGCATGCTAGATATCGGCATTTGTCGGTGTAAGATTGAAGTAATGATATTTAAAAAATTTTAATGCTTAAATATTATATTTAAAAAAATAATTACTAAAAGTACATACTGAATGTTGGCATCTATCAGCATAAACATGGAATAATAATAGTTCTGCATTGACGCAAGTTGATTGTCGACCTTGTTTAATTTCCTCTTCTACTTAAGAAATTACGGATGACGGAAAAAAAAAAAAAAAAAAAAAAAACATGCAGTCCTTTTTTTTTAAAAATTTTCTTTCAAATCAATAATTGAAAAAAAACAAATCATTAATTTTAGTTTTACATAGGGCACAAAAGGCTGAATCGTCTTTATTTTTGTATTCCGTTTAAGTAAAAAAAAAAAAAAAAAAAAAAAAAAAAAAGAAAAAAAACAAATATAGCATAATGCTGAGATTAAAATATATTAAATTTCCATCTTATAGAGTGATTTTTTTGATATAGTGGATTACTCATGTAATGGAAATAATTCAATATAAACTCTTTGTTTTCGTAATTATAGGCCAAACTCAGAAGGTATATGAAATTTTATGTCAAAAATTGTGACAAACTCGCATTTGTGGGATAGCTTTTAAGTTAAAATAACAAAAATTTAATTACATGCCAAGTAAAATCATGAAAACATAACGTTGTTAGTCAGTAAAACTCTAATCCTGAAAAAATGTCTCTGCCATTATAAGGAAGGTACTAATATTTGGCTACTTCGTTCGATTAATGGTGAACCTCATAGTAATTTTCATTAAAAAAAAACTATTTTTGCTTACACTATTTCAAACAATAGAACTATTCAATCTTTCTTGAACTAAATAAACTCAAATTCTAATATTGAAAAAAATCACTCAAATTGATTAGGATCTCATGTCATTATTCTCATTTTATTATTCTCATTTCATTATTCTCATGTCCTTATTCTCATGCGATTATGAGGAATTCATGCTAATATCATTATGAAGTAAGCAATAAAATTTTGACGATTTCATATGATTTGGTATTGTTATAATTCAACTTCATATGACTGAACTTTGCAATGCCCTCTTTTGAGGAGGCTATTTTTATTAAAATACTTTCATAAAAAAAATAAAATGTTTCTTTTAAAATTTTTTAATCTATTCAGCTATCAGTACAAAGAAATCCAAACCTTTTGATATCTGGTCGTTATTATTATAAGAAAATCACTGAAAACATTTGAAATTTTACCTGGTCAATACTGAAGCTTGCAAAGTTTTCCTTTAAAGTATAATTTTTTATTTATTTGGAGAATCGTAATTTCTTATTATTTTTTATTTTAAGATATTTCTTTTGATTGATAAACCATTAAGAAAAAATTAAAATCTAATATTAAAAGTTATCTCACCTTTAAAATAAATATTTAAACACAAAAGTTTGAATTTTGTGTTCCAAGTCTTTGAAAATAATTTTTCTTTCAAAACTATCAGACCAAATTTGAATCAGTTGAATAAGCCCAACTTTTTCTCAAAATTAATTTCTTTTTTTGCGATTTTCCTTTGCATCATTAAACAATGCCTTTTTTATGAATGATTCTTATCCAAAACACTTTGCATTCTTTGAAACGTTCTACGCAAAAAGTATGAAAAACAGGAAAACGAAGAACGGGAATTATAACGCATGATCCTTAATTCGGCAGGCTTTGTTGTCGCTCTAGAAATTTATGACGTTGGTCTTTTACATTCTATTCATCTTATCTTGGGCCTAAAAGAGAAGCCTTCTTATCGATAATAATCTTTTCCATCCCCTACTCTCTCCTTCACCCAAAACCATCCAATGACGCAAAAGCAATGATTTTATAATTTAAAAGTTGCCAACCAGTCAAGCGTTGGAAGGTGTCTCTCGTCATCATGAAAACGAAGAGAAAAGATGAGGGGGGGGGGTCTTTAACCATCCTTTTCCCCTCAACCCCCTTGTCAACCACGGCGTTATTAAAACGCTTTCCTTTTATGCTCCATATGTCATACTAAATAGATGTGCAACGGAGCGATCAGTAATTAATAGATCATGCAACGGAATTAATTAAGTTGTGAAGTTGAGCGTATGTGGTAACGCCACCCCCTATTTCCTCAACCCCTACACTTTTCCTTCAGGCACCCCTTCTCCTTGCAAAAAGTGAATGTCGTGATCTAGCCCAAAAATGTCCTCTTTCTTTGGCATGACATGTCAGAGTTTGTCCACCACGGTGGACAAGCGGACAACAAAGAAGATGCTGAAAGGGTCGTCCAAGCGAGCGTTAATTAGCTCACAAATTCTTAATCCACCCTCTTGTTCTAGAATAAAAGGATTAAATTGATATCGTAGAACATTGTTCAAGACAGCTATGACGGCTACATTACGTTGTTTTCTTTGGTTGAGATGTAATTCGATTTTCTTTTTAGTTGTATCTCCTTGTTGTCTTCTGGTTTCTTTGTTGGCTAATTTGGCGAGCATGAGGTATCTTCCATCTCGCAAAGGCTCTCTCTGGTAATTAATTTAACGTAATTATGGAACATATTTCTTGGGCCAGTTGGCATAAAGTTGCGTGCTCTACTGCTTATCAGAAATTAAGCATTCCTTAACACCCCTTTTCTTGCTATACGAAAAATAGAGCGACAGGCATTGGTTGGTTGCCATGATATATAAACGAGTTTAATCTGCAAAAACGAGTGCAATAGGGACTGAATTTTTTAATATACAGTTTCAAAAAAAAGTAAACTCTGAATTGTTAAAATTAGTTTTACAGTTTTGGCCAATCTGCTTGGCTGACTGGCTCTTACCAATGTTACTAATATCAAACTTATTGTTACTACCTTACTAATCTTCCTTAATATTTCATAAACTTGTTACTTTATGGTATGCCTTCGTTTTTTATGAAATCCATAATATTTTGTCCTTATTTTTATTATTATTTATTTTTTAAATCCTTTTTAGGCTTGCTAACCGATTCAGCTTTGGAAGAGTTTTTTTAGAAAATGAGCTGAAAGTGTTCCATTTTTCAAAGACAATTCTATTTTTTAGAACCGACTATTATTTTTTCTTGACTATGTATGGATATACACGATTCGTAACATATTTGATTTTGTTTAAGGTAATGAGAATCACTGGTCATGGCGCTTTTTCTCCAGATTATGTGACCATGCATACTCCATATTCAACACTGTGCCAGATAACTGAACTTAGTTCAAATCTGTTAATAATCCTATAGCAATTTCTGGGAGGAACTAATCACCCATCTTGCTAATGCATTCTTGACTACATTGAGCAAACCAGACACGATTGCATCTTTTAGCTATTAAAAATAAAATAATCTTTATCTGAAGCTACGGATAAGTATTTAAAAACTACGGATCTCACCTCACTCATAGATACCCGATAACAATTTTTACGAATTCCATACTTAAAATTTTGTTTTCGTTGCTGGCAATAAAAACGAAATTTTTTTTTTATTATTATTGTTATTGCTTTATGTATTGTATACATATTGACGCCTTGCTTGAGTCATTGAGTATTTTTAAAAAGTCCTCAGATTTAGTGGTAAAAATTATTCGAAATCGATATAAACAGGATATCTGAGCCATAGTGGCTATGAGGATAGAGTGCTTGCTGCCCAATGATATGACACGGGTTCGAATCCCATCGATGGCTGGTCGATACGAATTCCGCACACGGCTCACAGCTACCACATTTCCGACGAAAAATATTCTCATTGGTATGACCTTGGATTAAAGTCCCCTTGCAGTTAAGCTAACCGTAGGAGGTATTCGTGGTTTTCCTCTCCATGTAACACAAATTCGTGTTAATTCTACCAAAAAGTCCTCAACGAGGCAAATTTCTTTCAATACTTTATTCAGGATTTTCCTTGTCTTCCAGATTGGATTCAAAATTACAAGGCAACTTTGGTGAACATTGGTAGTTGCAAACACAAAAATTGGGTCTGCTATTCAACGACGGTTATAAAATAAATACAGGCAGTCACTTAAAGATTAGCGGTAACTTTGCTGCGAGTATTAGGCATCGTAACTCTGTTCAACAGTATTCAAATGTGGTAAATGATCTTAATTAGAAAATTTAATTAGTTTTTATTATTTTTCGCCTCAAAAACTTCACTTACTCTTTCACGTTAAAGAATACCAAACATTTCTTTTTACTTAAAAAAAACAAATAGTAGAGAACAGTAATTAAAATAAACTACTCTCGAGTTTTGCTTTCCATACATTCCAACCATATACAATAAGTAGTGCAATAAAACTCGACCACAGCTAACGATGAAGGAATTCAACTATTTTTCTTCCGAAATCCAACCAAGTTTGGGGCGTGGGGCTGAGAAAAGAACGAGGCGCACATACACACAACGGGCAAATTTGTCAAAGGCTTAAGCTCAGTCTAATGCAGGGGCGCTTGAAAAACGACGCCCCTGCAAACCCAGCTTAAGCTCACCACTTTATTTCGAGTGAAAAGGGAAAAAAAAGGGAATTGTGTCAAAGGCTTTTTTCCCTCTCTTTTTTGGAGAGGGATAAAAGCCTTCTCTGAGTATATTTTTTGTATTCTTTGCCAAATGCGTGATCTTCCTTTTTAAGGGTGGTTTTTGAAAGGTTTTTGGCGTTCCTCTTTTCAACAGAAAGTAACTTGCACAGCATGTAAATAGCGATAAGTTGCACTACATTAATTCACCTATTTTACTACTTCATCTATTTTACCATTACTGCATTAATGCACTATATTACGTGTAAAAAAAGAATCTGTCATTTTATTTAATGTATTTTTATCTCTTTTGTTTCTTCGAAATGACTAGAATCCTGAAAAGAAAACTTCTTTCAGTCGTTTCTATCGGACTGTTTTAAAATATTTTTTAATGATCTGCATTGAATATTAAGCGTATGTTAGGTTTGCGAATATCATTCTTCATCATCATGGCACAGTAATTTTAAACCCATCCAAGAAGACGAAGAATTTCCTAAAACAACACACCTTTATAGCAGACTTTTTGATAAAATTAAATTGCTTTTTCCTACAGAGCAAAAAACTATGAAATCCTGTCACAGTTAAATGAATGGCAAGAGGGTGGCAAACTTCTATTTAGTATTGTAAACTGTGTAATACAATGCACGAAAGATTATTTTTTAGATGATTGACTCAGAACAACTTGATAACTTCACTCATCGAAATGACAACTGTCTTACAACTATTACTAATTTATAATCAATGTAAAAAAACTCGTCTTGAATCTACAAGTAAGAGCGTTGAGTAACAATCAAAATAATCTTTCAATTACATAAATTAAAGTGGTAATCGGAAATTTATTTATATAATATCAGAGTTTTATGATACAATTTCCGAATTCCTCACACCATAATAAATGAATACTCATAATTTATAATATTTTCTTCAATTTTCAAAGTCAGAAAATCAAAACCCGTTTGCTGGAACGCTGCTCAGAGAAAACATTATGCCAAATTGGATCTTTAATCAAATTATCGATATCTTTATTTATCCAAGTTATAAATGTTGTAAAAATCATTAGTCTTAATGCATCATATAGATTAATACAATTATTTTGCAAAGAGCAATCAGGCATAACCGAAAATTGGACATGAGAAACCGACTTGACAACTGACCGTGATTATAAAACTGGATAAAAGCCCATTAAAAAACTGAAGATTAAACCCACAGCGCAGATTCACCAGATATTTTATATTTCGTGTTTAAAAATAAAAATTCATTCGATGCAAAAATAATTGTCAAATATAGCTAAATCCAGGTCTAAGATTGCCGAAATGTCAAAAATGAGTTTTAGTTCTGAGCGTTTAAAAAATAATACATTTGTCTGAGTGCGTTGGCCTCCCGTATTTTTGTTAAATGGAGTTTTATGTAGCTGAAAAATTTAATTTGATAGTGTACCTCAACCCGAGTTTCATGATTTTCAAATTTTTTATTTTTAATTTAGGAACAGAGTAGCCTGGTTGGTAGGGTGTTGGACTTTTGTTCCTGAGAACTGGAGTTTGAATCCAGCCAGCTAAGGAATCCCTCCTAATTAAAAGATAACTGATGCACGTTAAATCTGTCGGCGTCACAAAGTCCTCCAACTTCAAATAACAAATCAATATCTCTTGAAGTACTGATCCAGGACTTCCCTTGTCTTCTGGATTGGGTTCAAAGTTACAAGAGTACGGAGTTGAACTTTGGCAATCGTTTCTCAAATTTAGGTCTGCTGTTCAACGACTGTAATAAAATATTTAACGTAGAATTTTTATGCCAATTTGGGTTTTACTTTTACTATTTAAATAACATAAAATCACTGCTGGTGATTAAAAGAATGCGGTGTTTTTAATTTTAATTATTATATATAAAATCACGTTGATATAATAATTATTCTTCTTAGGCTGATTGGAAACGGAGATTTAAAATCCCATTTTTTGCATGTTTCTACAGAATTTTTTTAAATATATTTTAAACTGAGACTTACAAATTTCTTCATTTCTGTATAATGGTGAGGAAAAAATTAATTCCGTGTTGAAAGTACGAGATTTTTTAAATTTCGATATTATAAAGAGTAGTCTAAAAATGCTAAATTTAAAAATTTTAGGCCCTAACTAATTAAGGGCACTAAACTTTTAGTCTATCGCACGGAAAAATATTATTTATTATGCTCGCAGCAAATTAACAGCAATATTTAACAAATTGTGGCTCATATCTTGAGGGTTTAAGATACAAAGCTCTTGAATAAAGGTATGTTTAGTCAACGAAAATAAATTTTTGGATTTTTTTAATAACGTAATTTATAGTAAATATGAAATAAATAGCGTACACAAAATGTAGTCTTACATCCATTAACCTTGTATCTTACTTCACGAAAATCCAAAAATTAAATCAGAAGTTACTCCAAGTAGTATCTATCAGTTTGCTTGTTTTTAATTCATTGCACATATTAAAGAATTTTTCACGCTCTTTATTAATCTTTGTTCCAACAAACTCTGCGTTGATAATTTATTCTGATTTATAATATGGATTTAAAGCACATTTTGAATTTTCAATTAACAATTAGATTTTCATGATTTGACCGTGCGATGTTTTTTTCTCGCAGGAATCAACTGTTAAGAACAATGAGTTTACGTAGTGATGTTAATGTGTTTTAAGTGGCTAAATCAGTAAAGTTTAAGTTAGAGTTTGTTAATGAAGTAATATTTTTTATTTTGCTGAAATTAAGAGAAATATACTATGTATAGGAAATAACATTGCAATGGAACAGATCCAAGTGTAAAATTCATTTGCATGCCACGCACTTTGATTAAATAAATTTGGGAAAATTCATGTTCAAACGACAAATGTTCAGATAAAAAAATATTTTTGCTTCCTTTTAAAAATATTTTTAACTATACATCTAGAAATTACATGGTTGAAACACCATTCTTAATTGCCAAACAGTGCAGTATGTCACATTTTCAAATTTTTTCAAAACAGCAATTTTTAAATGCGTTTTCGAGAAACTACCCGAGTTTACAATATGAAGTTCGAATGGTTATAGAAACTCAGCTGTTTTCTAATTAAGATGATGGAAACCTCAAAACATTTTAAATACCTGATTTGAGATAACACTTAGGGACAGTTTTATTTGAAAATGCTGGAAACCTTGCATCTTTTAAAGTACAGATTCTGAAAATAATACAAAGGAACTGTTTCATGTAAATATCCTGTAAACCTCGCAACTTTTAAATTATGTACTTTGAACTAATTATTGATGTAAAAATGTGACTTCGGAAAAAAAAAAAATTATTTTATCACTTTATTACCCAAAACAAAAAATTACATGCAATTTTAGAAGTTTACTTAATGATAAAATTGTTCTCGGCAATTTCTTTTCCATTTCTGAAGAATCTTTTAAAAAGTAGTCGTTAGAATCGCAATATTCACATGACCCCTTGAACAGTCAGAGTGCTTAAGGATGGAAAAAAAAAGAAGACATACACGATGCGAAGGAAAAGGATTCTATCCTAAATCCGCCTTTCCCTATTCATCTATGCTCTAAGTGGCGGTCGGACCTCCGGACCCCTTAATCCCGGACCCTTTATCTCGGGCCCCACGGTTCCCCACTCAGTCAATTTAAACTCGCCTAATGCAGATGTATTACGACGCCGATGGGCTTTATAGTGGAAAGAGCCCTTCGGTCCTTGTCAATGACAGACCCTTCCGAAAATGCGGGGGGAGGGGGTTATAGGCTGGCCGTCTTGGCGATCGCCTAACTAGCCATCACTTATCGCCAAAGTCTCTGTAGATACAAGCCAGTAAGGACTGTGAACTGTAAATGATCTAAAATGTTACTCTTATATAGCAGTAAAAATATTATTTATAATTCTGTAGCTGAATTAAATCCCCTAAAGTTAAATTTAATTAAAAGAAATATCATTAATATTTAAAAGCAATAACACTTGAAATTTTTGTGAATAATATTAAGTAGCTATTGCATTTTCAAAAACGTTCATTTACATTTTTAAAACGAAATGAGGAGTTCATTTTCCAAAGAAACTTTTCGTTGTCATTTCTGAACCAGGGATCCAAGGATTGGAAAAATGTCAGAAAGTAAGAGTTTCCGGTAACCAGTGAAAATATTAACACCTACTCCTCCTTTTTTTTTTCTATTTTTTTCCTCCAATATTCGAAATTTCGATGAGTATCAAATCAAATACTTACATTTGCATTACATTACATATGCATGAAATACTTATTGCAATAAGATAAAATATTGTGAATTTTTTTAAAAATAAATTATCAAAATAATAAAAGCCTATGTGTAATTTCAAAGTTATGCTAATGCATTGTTGTTGCCGTAGGTCATTACGGCAATTTGGTGTGATTGCTCCTGTTTTCCAGTGGCGCCATCTATGACAAAGAATTTGACTTCTGCCACACTTATACATAGTACCCGTATATAGGACGGATCCATTCATCCACCCACAGATCAAAATTTTGACCTGAACCAGATATCGATCAATCTCCAATTCAGAACCCCCAGTGTTATTGGTTTGTTATGGGAAGATGGAGGACTTTGTGACCCGACAAATTTAACGTGCGCCAGTCACCATTTACTACACGGGGAGTCATCGGCCGGCTGGATTCGGACACCCTGCCAACCAGGCTATCCCGGCCTCACATTATTGCACTTAAATATGTATTTTATCTGACAAGTAAGGAGAATCAAAACAGAGAGATTTTTACTTAAATTTATAAATTGGGACTAAATTTTTTCAAAACTTCGTTCGACGAACCTAAAAAGTTTCAAATCAAAATTCCGAAATTATGAGTCTCTCGCAAAATTTATGCGATTGCTGTGAATAAAAACAGAGGTTCAATATTATTCTGCTGACATGAAATTGAATGGAACTCGCTTTCTCTTTTTTAATGCGAAATTAATACGTCAAGGAAACTAATATTGACTTACGCATTTAAATGATCCTCTTTTGAACGATCTTGATATTGCGCCAATTTCATTGTAAATTAATGTGGTTTTTCAGCGATTAGCGTTACAGATTTCTGCATGGTTTTTTTGAAATCCCGATATTTTGAATAGGATATTAATACAAATGGGACTTTCAAATCGTGCATTTGAATAAAAACTTTTTGACGCATGTATTCAATTTGTACCATTTTATCGCGAATTCAAATCGTTTTCTTTCAATTGCTTTTCCGGTGGTCATACCCATTGACTTCAAAATAATTTGTAAAATCTCTATATTTTTAATGCGACTAATATAAATCTCGAATCGCTTATATGGGCAATTACTTTTCGATTATTGAAAATTTTAGTTCGATTTTATACCAATTCCATCGTAAATATGCGGCAAATACTGTTACACATTTCTACATTATTTTTTAAATCCCGATACATTTAATAGGATATTATTACGCAGATGAATTTCGAATCGCGCAATTGAATAATAACTTTTCGACCCACGTCTGAGATTTGCCCCGATTTCGTCGTGAGTTCGCATAATTTTGATACTTTTTTTTTCTGCTATTATACTCTTGGATTTTTAAATAGTTTTAAGAAAACCTGATTTTTTTTTTTTTAACTGAAACTATTACGACTCGTGAATCTTGAATCGCGTATGTGAGTAATTATCTTTCGATTGTCGATCACTTAATGTTCAATTATGGACTGATTTCCTATGTGTTTTTCGATCGCACTCCCACAGTTATTACTAGTTATTACAGTTACTATTATGATTTCTACATAATTTTAAAATTTCTTTTTTTAATCATAATATTTTTTACAAAACATAAAATCAGAAATTTGAAAAATAAGTCAAAATGCGTAGATAAGTAAATGCAGTTTTTTTTTCACCAATAATTAATAAAAACATGGGTGAGAACGTAAAAATTATCGTTCGAACTTAATTTTCAGACCAAATGTTTTTTATATAAATAAAAAAAAAATGGTGACCGGGATAGCCCGTTTAGCAGAGCGCTAGACTCTGGTTCATGAGAATGGGAGTCGAGGCGACTTGCTTCGTCAATTTATTTCTGATCGTCTCGTCTTCAGTATAGTTTCGTCATTATAGTTACTCTCCCCCAATGCATTACGGTGAGATTTCGACTAAATGAAACATTGACTAATATTCTCTATAATAGCTGAGTTGTTTCTCTGCTGTCAGTCCTACTTGAAATATCTTCATAGTAAGAATTATACTCCATAGCTGTCATACAATACATACATTTTAATGAATAGTCTCTTTAAAAAAAATAAAAAGTTTACATACAACTAAATAAGTTTTGAACTGAATCAGTATAGGTTTATTCTGAATTGAGCCAACTTAGTTTTGTTCTAAATTTGTTTGATATATGAAGTTGTTACAACATAAATTTTAATTTAGTGCTTTATAAATTGTCTTAGAATGCATTTTCTTAATATTATAAAAATTTAATGGAAAATCAAGTTCATTATATTTAAAAACAAACAAACGGCAAAAAATCTTCTCCGAAGCACAAAAAATAGCCAAAAAATGGGATTCACGATTCAAAATTGCAGCGCTTCCCTTCGAAAGGAGAGCACGTGAGCGCCCAGATCCTTAAGCCAGAAGGATTGAGTCTCTTTTCCCGTGTTCACAATGCATCATGGGTAACATGACATCCCCCCTATTACATTAGAGAACTGAAATATAAAAAGGGGGCTATAGCGGGGGCGCTTGTTAGCTTAATAAAGCCAATAGAGACCACAGGTCGTCAGATTTCTCCTCTTCAACCGTTTTTTCCCTATAAATATTTTTATTTTCCCTCTTTTCTCCCTTTAGTTCTTTCTTTTACAAAGAAAAGAAGTCTTTTCAAGATTAAGCCAGGGTGTTTTTCTCGGAGAGGTGGAAAGCCAAAAACTTGTGTTCTTTTCAGAATGTTTCTTAAGGAAAGAGAAAACTCTCCCCGAAAAACTACCCGCTCTTTTCGAAAAAGCATTTATTCTACGGTCTTTATTCATACAATAATATACGACTTGATCTCTCCTCAAAGAATGGTTGTGTGCGTTCTTTTACACGCAACACAACGTTCGAGAACGATTCATCTAGCTTTAAAAGAAGTAAAGGATGTACAAATAAATAAAGATGTGATCTCGCGCATTCTTGATCCTGCTGCTTTTTGCCTATCGTGAGATTATAAATGCAGTGGGCTTAAGGATGCTTTGGATGCAGCATCTTCTTCTTTTTTTTTTCTTTCTCTTTTTTGTTGTTTGTGCATTCAGAATACCTCTAGAGAAAAAACAACTCAAAACACACTTTGGGAAATAAACTTTAAATAAAGAATCAAGGGATTTGGGGAAAATGAGGCAAATTTTCTTGTTTTGTGTGTTTGAGATACAAAAGGATGCAGAGAAAAAAGAGAAACGGATTCTGTGATAGTTATAGTAAATAGATTTTTTTTACTTAAGTTATTTTGCAAAAAATAAAAGTTAATACAAGATAATCAAAACGTTTTTGCATTAATATTAAGATTAATCTGAAATTTGGCAACCAAATTAATTACGAATTTATATTTTGAATTAAATTTTTAATAAATCCAAAACAAAAAAGTTTTATCATTAAATTTTTGCAGAAAGTTCCCTCAAACAATTGAAAGAGTTTAAAGAAATTTAATCAAACAATTACAAGAGTTTAAGGAAATTTAATCAAACAATTGAAATAGAATAACAATGAAGAAAGCTTCATCAAATAATTGAAAGTGTTTAAGAAAATTCTGGGGGAGAGTTTACTAAATAATTGCTTTGTAAATAATTTCAGCAAATCCATGCTATAAATTCTGTATTCCGTTTAAATATTATTTTCCATATATATATATATATATATATATATATATATATATATATATATATATATATATATATATATATATATATATATATATATATATATATATATATATATATATATATATATATATATATATATATATATATATATATATATATATATATATATATATATATATATATATATATATATATATATATATATATATATATATATATATATATAAACATTGAACAACCTTTGTTTTTCAAATTTAAAAAAAAAACAGTATTTAAGTATTTAATAATAAGTTAAGTTTACCACCATATATTTCAGATATAAAAACTTTTCACCTTAAAGCTGTTTTATCAGCATATTTTTACCTCACTATAAAACATATTTTTAATAATAGCTGAAATCCTACAATTAAATTTACCGGGGACTAAAAGATTTTATTTAAAAAAATGCATATTGAATAAGAATTATATAGAGTGTTAATAAATAATTTAATAATTTGTTTACTTACCGCTTGTTAACATTCTGTTATATATTTTAAATGCTTTTTTGAGTTTTCTTGTACAAAGAGTAAGATGTAACACTTTTTACGATAATATGATTTAAAACTGCCTTATATTTCGTTCGATCTTATTCTCCTCCCTTTTTGTTTATTGATTTCATTTTTTGTAATTGGAAAGCTAGATAAAATAACATAATAAAAAACGTTTTTTTATTTTTTTTTATTTATTTTTGTTGAGTTTATTATGATGAACTTAAAAAAATAGATTTATCTGTTCTACAGAAAACAAAATACAAAAACATTTTATTTATTTTTATGATTTATCTAAAACTATTTGTTTATGCAACTAAGTATAAAAACGATTATATTTTGATTTATATTGCATTTAAAATATACAAGTATTAGTTTTGTGAAGGTCTACAAACTTAATACAAACTCATTTTAAAAAAAATTAAAAATACCTAAAATGTTAAAAATAATATCCACGGATAAATATTTCAAATTTTAGTAGTCATGAAAAAAGTTAAAGTTTATTATACGTTTTATAAGAGCAATTTATTTGCGTTACAATTAAAAATAAAATTTCATTAACAGGTTAATCCAACAAATAATAGGATATATTCTATGCTGTGTATATACAGTAAATTACACACAATGCATTTATATACTTTCATTTGGGCTTCATTCGTGTCTTGCTTTAGTTTATAAGTTAGTGTAACAAAATTCCTTGATTTTGGCTAGCATTTTAACTAAAAATAAAACCCTAATAAAAGCTAAGAATTAACCTTTATTGTAGTTGTTGCATATTTTCAATAATATTATATTTCGGCACTTTCAAGCATGCTGGGTAAACGTTTCTCAAAAATAAATAGTGTTTGTTTTTCTTAATACAAGTTTTATGCGTGGAAAAGTATGAAGGTCAAAATGCGAGTTTTAGAACGATTGATTTTATATTTTTAGGTTATTTTGTTTTCAAGTAAATAAAAAAACGCATGAAAGAAGAACCCATAAACCTAAGAGAAAGATTTGGAGAAAATAAAGTAAAATATCTGTCACTCATTCAACCAAAATTCCTTTTTTGTCTCTTACTCAGGTGAAAAAAAAAATCAACAAAATACAAAGATTAAGAAAAAAAAAGGGCTGCGAAAAAAAACTTAAATTCCTCTAAATAAAGAAAAAAAAATTCTATCTCTCTTCCTAGACCATAACATTCACAACTTCTTCCCCATTCTGTCAGAGCACTTTGTTTCTAGTCCATCAAACATCTCTTTTCCCCTTTTCTAGAGAAAACGGAGTCGTAGAAGGGAAAAATAAAATAAAAATTCCCCAGACATTTATCTATCTAAATAACTTAATCAAGGTGGCATCGGGCAAGTTGAAATTTATAACGGAAATCCCTCGTTCTTTTACATTATCCATTCAGTCATGTTTTTTTTTTTTTTCTTTTTTTTCCAGCGCCCGCTAAAAGCGTATATCTGGGCCACTTAAACTAAATAGTAGTTTTGCCTCTGCGTCTTAGAATCCTTGCCTCATCCGCATCTTCACGGTTGGGATAAAGCTGCAGAAAGAAAATTTACGTGATCTTTCCTCTGACGAGCCGATATAGCCCCATTCTGTACTTTAGACTGGTAAATGTCTTTCTTTTTTCTTTTTGCCGTCGATACTGATTCTTTCTTTTCCCGGGGAGTCATCCACAAATTAAAATTCGGAACTGGACAATCAATGAAAAGATCTTTAAATAGTATATTAATTAAAATATTCATTAAAAGTTACCAAAATAGAGTAATTATTCTTGAAAAAATACAAACTTTTACGCACTGAGAAAGATTTCCTTATTGGCTATTTTTACTACATTTTTAATTTTAAAACCTTACAAATTCTAGCATTTTATATTTTAATGTCCTAATATAATTTTGAAATTACGCTTAAGTATATTTTTCGTTTTGTTTATGATCTATTAGTCTTTAGTATTTTAATTGTTTTACAATTAAAATTATATTATATTAAAATATATAAAATTATAATATAAAATTATATATAAATAATATTATATAATTTATAATTATTATAAATAATATTTATTATATTAGTTATATTTGAAATTAATATTAATACAATTCGGCTTTTTTTTTTTCGTTTATATTTTAAATTTTATTTTTAATCCATGATAATATTTTGAGTTTTACTATTGAAAACATATTTTTATGAAATTTAATATTAATAATTTTGTGTGAAATTCATATCACTAATGTTATATTAAATTTTTCATTATTCATTCTTTCATTTTGAATTTTTACTTTTTCATTTACACTCTGTTTTTGTTTTATACTAATTTGAATTTTTATTACTTACTATATTTTGTGCATTTAATACATTACGTCATTATTAAAGGGAGTAAAAAATGTGTCTTTGTGCGAAAGTTTGCTAATATAACTCATGAAAAATATTCTTGAGCTTTTCAAAAACCAGAAATTTTTAACATTAAATTTAAAAGGTAAGACAATTTAAGAAGATACTCAATAAAATTCGCCCTTTTCCATCATTTTTTTTGGAAGGTAGAAATGATATTTCTGTATTTTAAAAACATGAAAAAATAGTAATAAATAGAATAAAAATCCTATTTTGTTTCAAACTTTTGCATTCTTCTTAATTTATAAAATACTGTAAAAAAGGATTTTTCAAAATTGAGCAAAAGGGTGCCAAAATAATTCCAAAACATATATAGACGAATTTAAACAACAAATTACGCAAAATGAATGCATGATGTGTTATTTATGAGACTATGCATTTTGCTTAAATATTAGTATATGTTGTTTTGAGCATGGCATTAAACTTAATAATAAGTGCATGTGGTGTCCAAATGAGATTATAATTTTTTTGACAAATCCAGTTTTTTTTGACATATATAAATTATATATATATATATATAATTTTTTTCTGCATATTTTAACTCACTTTTGTACAGTGTATCCATGAAGGGAGGTTCTACACCTAATCTATATACTTATTTCTCTTATGAGGCACCAAATATGAAAGTATTTCTCTCTCTAAATTGGCAACACTAAAATCATCTATAATAATTCATTTTGTTATCTTGTTTTTAAGTAATAGTTTAAGTAGTGTTAAATAATTAGTTACACTCGAAGTAGTTATTTAGATTCAAATTAGTTATGTAGTGTTACGCGATAATTTGAGTAATATTGAATAATTAGTTATACGTTTAGTATATATTTAGAATAATATTGTATTTTTATAGAAGTAAAAATTTTATCTACGAAGTAATTACTTAGATAAATGTTTGATCCTTTTTAAAATGGCTGTAGAAATTTTAAACATAAACGGTGATTAGGAGCCTTATATTGCCATACCTATTTTATTTTATTTTATAACCGTCGTTGAACAGCCGACCCAATTTCATGGGTTTACGACTACTAATGTTCAACTCCGTAGCCTTGTAATTTTGAACCAATCCTGAAGACAAGGAAACTCCTGGATCAGTACCCCCAGAGGTATTGATTTGTTATGGGAACATGGAGGACTTTGAGACCCGACAGATTTAACGTGCATCAGTCACCATTTACTACACGGGGAGTCTTCGGCCGGCGAGGATCGAACCCACGACCTCGAGGATATGGGCCCAGCGCCCTACCGACCAGGCTTTCCCGGCCTTGCCATACCTATTATTGGTAACAAAGCTTGTCTTTATAGATAAATAGCATAGATATTATAAGATACTCAAGTTATGACGTGTGAGGAAATAGTGTAACGCGTATTGGAGCATTGAGATTAGTTTTTTTTTTTAATATTTCATCTCACGACAGGGAGGAAAATAGTTTTATACTTGTGCTATCGACTTATGCTTTAATGTCCCGAACTCAAACTTTAGGTGGTTTGTGTGATTTAATGACTGTCTGAGTGATTTTTAATTATTACTGAAATTTAATACTTACAGAATTTCTGCAATATCGCAGATATCTCTGGAAATTGGTTAAAATTGAAATCAAAATGCTTCCGTTTGAGCAACAGCTAGTTTTATAAAAAATACCCTATGAAAATCATTAACATCCTACGTTATACAAATTATATTGTATCTCTTTAACCGTATTTCTTACCTATTATTTCACAATGACTATATTAATCAAAATAAAATAAAATAGAGAATAAAATAGAGAAACTCTTTTATATTTTAAAAAATATATATATAAAATTTCTTTATAAATTCAATATAACACAGGTTCTGAAAACTGTTAAAAAATTCAAAACTGTTTCATCTGTAACGTGTCTTACCAATACAATTATTCAATTCCATTACACTAATGTTAACTCGACAGACATGTTAACTCGATTCTATGTTGGGGTACCTTTTCATAGAGGAAGGTTGACATTTTCTATTTGACTCTCCCCATATTTCTGAACCAGACGTGATGCGAACATGCCTACCTTAACAGAAACTTCCACTTTGATTTGAACACTCCTACTTCAATAGATAGATTGTGACTGCGACATTGTCCTTATCACCCTGTTGCTACTCAGTCTCGATCACACGTTGTGTGCGATCGAGAGTGAGCAGCAACACAGAGTCGGCTTGTACACACTGGACTGCTAATCAACTAGTTTTATCCGTTTCTCAAATTTTATCACAGCTAACATTCTGGTGGCGGAGTACTGTAGCGTCTCTACCAAAACAATTATTCAATTCTATTCCACTAGTATGTAAGACATGGTAACTAGATTTTATGTTGGAGTACCTTTTTAGAGATGAATGTTGACGCTGTTGATAACACTCGCCCCACACATCCATACACCTAACTCTTAAACCACGTAGCTTTATTCATTAAAATAATAAAATACGTAAATAAAATATTTGAACACGTCAACATTTACTTTTAATGTTTGCATAGATTTTAGAACTATAAACTTAAATGTATCACACTTTTGTACTCGCAGCTACTTTATTTTTACCATTTCCACTTTTCTCGGTTCATTTTATTTTTCATGTCTTTCATCATTTAATACTATCTCTTACTTAATTATTAAATCATACTTAATATATATAATACACATCAATGCATTAGATATTCATGTTTAATACAAATTTAAGACAAACAATACATTAATAATTTATACACTTTTTGTACAATTTAGTAAAACTATTTTTTGAATTTAAATTTAGATATGCTTTGTATTTCATTTCAGCATCCAGATAATGCTCAAAAATTTAAAATTATTGTCTATGATTTTAAATTTAGACTTTTCATAGCGTGATATTTATTCATTGTTTTCTTGTAATTCAAGAATTTCATTATATTTTTTTTAACTATAACTGCTGAAACATAAAAATAAAATATGTAAAAAAAAATTTACGATAACTGCTAAAAAAACAGAAATTTTTAATTAATTTGGTATTAAATCTAATCTACTTATTAAAAACAATCTGCTATTAACTATAAAGCAAGATCTTTGAAAATCAATGAAGAGAATGTATATATTTATTTTGATTTAACACATTATCTTTTAATCAATTATCAGAACTTAACATTTACACAACTGGTATTGTATCTTTTCCATGAGTAATCGGATTTTACAAATCTTTTAAGAAAATTGTTACTAAAGAATTTTCAAATTAAAAAAAGTGCTTAACATATTAAAAAGATCTTGTTTTGATTGTGAGTTTAAAATTACTAATCACTAAGTATTGTTAACACATTTAAAACAGTCGGATTAAATAGAAAATCATTGTCGGCCGAAATAATCCTTTTAAAGTTTCATTTATGCTCTCTATTATCACATTGTTTCTCGCTAGTAAAGAATGAACATTAGGTATTTAATCTTCTCATTATTTTATTTAAATACATTATTCCAGTCATTATTTTACCAAATATCATTGTTTCTAAAGTAAGTTGTTATGCCGAATTAACTTAAAATGACTACAAATAAGTTGAAATGCAAAAGAGAATCTTAGAAAATTAAGTAATTAAATCTTATAGACGAAATTTCATCTCTGCTATATGTAATTGTTATTTAAGGATTAATCATAATGAAGAGCTTAAAATTCGAAATGATCCCTTTAATGGAAAACAAGTTTACTAAAATTTAAGGTATAAACACTAAAATATAAAAGCACGAAAAGAAATTAAATTTTCTATCGTTAATGGTTTAAACAAAGCCAATAGCGTCTTATATCCTTAATGAATACCTATTTAATAGAGAGCAGTGAATATAAAGGAATTTATAAGTCGTAATTAAGGTGATTTTTATTGTTTTGAGAGGGAGATATATTAATTTAAATCTAGTCGTTATCTCGTTCACATTATATGAACATAAATTTTGCTACTTTAAATAAAATACGAAAATAACGATAAATATTTAGCTTGTTATAAAAAGGGAAGAAAAATAAGAATACAAGCTATTATTATTATTATTAAAATTTTTACAATTATTATAACTATTATTATTATAAAAGTTTACTTTTTAAAATTCATCCTATATTTTCAATAATTATTTCAACAACATACTAAAGTACAGTACACATTTTACTAATGATTGGCTTTAAGGTATACAAATTTTAACATTAATTTAATCTATGTGAATGATATAACCCATAACTAGAGAGAAATTAGTCAAAAAGTTCTTATTGCGAGATGTGACTTTTTTGAGTCGGCAAAATACGTAAAAAGTGTAATTAACACAAAGGCACTCCATCTTTTGACCTCTCTCCTGCCATAACTACATTGTAAAAAAGAAATTTGTATCTCCTAAAATGGAGTACTTAATTTATGCTAAAGAGATGCAAAGAAATACCACAGGTAATTCTTGATTCTTAGTGCTTCACTAAACTAAGAACCAAGGTGAGTTTCTGGTATTGGGAAACACCAAGAATGTTATTTTACACTACTTTTGTAAATTAGATGCCAAAAATATTGTATTGTATTCAATAACACTAAAATTTGAAGTCGGTAAAGTTATTTTTGCTGCATAATATACAGCAAGAATAATTAGTTTTGGACACATATATAATTATACTAATTACTAAAATAAAATTAGCTTTTAAATCAAACATATGCGTAGAGAACATTAATACAAATTCGAATTAGGCTTAAAAGAACAGAAATGTATAGAAATTAAATAATACAAAATTATTTAATAAAATTGAAAGATATTTAAAATTTAAAATATAATTATTCATATTTCACAACTAAAAAAATGCATACTTTTTATAAAGCTGAAATTTTGTTTCCGTAAATGCATAGAAGAGTGCAAAACATTCATTGACAAATTCACACCATTTCGTACTATATTGTAAATAATCCACAATCCAAATACGGTATCCAAAATGTAGAAAAATGGATGTTTTCGAAAGCATTTTGGTTTAAAATTTAGTTTATTTATAATTTGATAACTGACGTTACACACCCGATCCAATGTCTGAGTTTACGGCCGTTCTGTTCAATGTTCAACTATATTATGTTCAACTCCGTAGCCTTGTCATTATGAACCCATCCCAGAATACAAAAGAACTCCTAGATCAAGCATTAAGACAAACTTAGCTTCGTGGAGGCCTTTCTGACGGAACTAACCTGCGTTACAAGGTGAGAAAAACCAAATTCAAAGAGAGTCGGTAAGTCATATACCAATAGTGCTAAAATTGACATTTTTAGATGTATTTTTTCTCAGTATCTAAACAAAATGTTGTTTCAGTTTTTGATTCACAGAATTTTTACATATGCATATTTAAACTGAGATAACTGTTAATACATGTTAATACAGGCAGGGAAGTTTTTAAAAATTGTGAACTGAGAACTTTAAATGTTTTAAAAAGTTTCATTAAAATCTTTCATAAATCAAAAAGTATTCCTGTTAACGCTAAAACATTACTGATATAACCCCAAAACATTTCAAACCGATAGTAGTTCCCAACCGACTCCCCTTAACTTATTGTTTATTTAGAAAAAGTATGTTTTGTGCCTGATATCAAATTGAAATATTTTATGCGCAAATTATTTAGTATATTTAAGTTTAGCCTCTGGCGCCAATAAAAATATAGTAACGTGACAATCCAATAACTAGTTCAAAAGTTGTTAAGTTGTACTTTTTTTACCTTCCGCTCTGTACACATTCTTTATTTCATCATCGTGGTATAAGACTTTTACAGGATTTCTATGTTTTTTTTCCGTTTTGTCTAATGCATCTAAAAAATCTGAGTTGCATTTCAGATTTAGGAATTTGCATGTAAGTCCAGCAACATTATTTGATATCCCAGTATAAATCTATTAACCATTTTTAAACTATGACAAATGTCCTTGATATTTGAAATAGCTTGTCAAACGTCTGTATGTATGAAAGATTTTATTTCGTAATATATGTATTTGATTATTGAAATAAAATGCTTCACACCGAGGATTAAGCGTACATAATTTTTTTTTCAAGAAAAAATCTTTTGGTATTGGAAAGGTATTATAATTGGTATTGGCTACGTATTCATTTGATATTCTAAGGTTGTAAGTTTAAAAGAAATCGTTCTAATACACTGTATATTTCTGAAGTTAATATCCTTTCAAACTATTATTACTATTATATTCGATTTAATGAATAGGCAATGTATAGAATATTAATCACATTATACTTTGCAGTTCGAGCATTTCATAAGGCTATGCAATGACTGTAAATTCTATAGAATGATCGATTATACATTGAACGTATCATATACATAAATTTTCATTCCTTAATGTCATAATTATCATATCTAGTATGTACTTCACCAAATCATTATGGAGAATAACAGTAGGTTTTTGCCTGTAAGTTTTGAATGCCTGTAGGATCAGTGAATAGAGTGCTTGTAAGTTTTTTGCTATTCAAGGTATAGAATGCCTGTATATTTTTCATTATTTATTGTATAGAATGCCTTTATGTTTTTCATTAGTTGTTTTTTATTTAATGCATAGGCAATGTATGAATATGAATTGCATTATAATTTGCCTTTCGATTTTGCACAATGACTGTAAATTCTATAGAATACCCGATTTTACACATTAAAGGTATTATAAACATTAGTTTTCATACCTTTATATGCATTTGTTTACATTAATTTATGTTTTTTCTTATGAAATAATTAACGTCTTTGGAAAATTTTACTTTTATTTTTGATGGTACAAAAATTATTACTATCATAATTATGAGGCACGGTTTATCATTCGAGTCAATATATCGATAAATAAAGTATTGTCAGCATAAGAGACATCCTTAGAAAGGATAACTACGTACAAATTTTCGCGATAATCATCTAAGATGATAAATGGAGATTTTCGATTACTTCTTCACGGAAGTAAACTTTTAGGGAAAATTGTGATAATGAGAGAGGGAAATCTACTTCTAATTTCCCCAGAGTTGTCCAATAATGAGCTCGTATTCCCTTTCCAGCGCAATCAACAGTTTACGCTAAAATTTGTTATAAATGAAAAAGATCGAAACAAACTAATGAGCGTTTCTGCAAAAATAGATAATTTTATGAAATAAAGTGCTTCAAACAATAGAATATCTTAAACTATTTGAGTTATTATTGCATATAATATACTATGCAATTAACAAAACAAACATTATTTGTTAAATTTTTTTTCCTGATCCCTATAGATTATATTTTATAACTATTCAAAGATAATCAGTACTTGCTTTAATCCTTCTATTACTTTCTTAAGTATTTATGAGGAATTAAATTAACCTCCCTTCTTATAGAAAGAAAACTAAGTTTCTGCTTAGCCTTAATGAGAATACTTTCTAACTCATAAATTTCATTATAACTCATAAAATTCATTATAACTCATAAAGTTCGAAATATAGAGAAAATATAGAAAAAAATTACAGAATGATGAAAAGATAAAAAGAAAAATTATTTAAATAAAACAAAATAACAATTAAATTTTTTTTAAAATATAAATAAAAATCCGGGAAAAAGTATACATATAATCTCTTCATCAGCTCACCCGATTATATCCGCAATAAAGAGTGCTTTCTAATATTGTATCAATAGAGCCATCTCAAAATATATCAATACAATAGTGCGAGGAGCACTCTTAAAAATTTTTGAAACAATATTTTTTTTTTTTTGTTAAAATTTTGTTTTGTTTGGTTTTGTTAAAATTTTTGAAACAATATATGTTCTATTGAACATATTAAAGTGATAAATATCACGTACAAACATAATACAAACATACAATCACGTACAAACAGAATACATACAGAAGTACAAACAGAAAATAAAATGTTAAGAAAAAACAGAACAAGACACAAAACGAAATCTATTAAATGAGTAGCGAATTCAAATGAACTTACATGTACGGGAAACTTTCAAGAATGATTTAAAATATATCCGTAATAAGATTACCAGATTACAAAATATAATTAGATACATTAATAGATGTTAATGTATATATTTAAAATTAAATTACTCCCTAACTAATTGCAATAACTCCTGAAATTTTACTTCAGATTAATAGCGAAAACGAACGTAAGACAAGTAAAAAACTTTCACCCTGTAAAACTGTTTCTTAACAATAACACTTTTATGGCAGTAAAGCTGACTGTTCGTACACTGGATAGATAAGTACTTATTGGACAAATAAATCACATGGTGTGATCCTCCGATTTTCGCGCGCTTTAATTTAAAAGTATTTACCTGCAATATTTATTTATCATATTTGATTATTATCATTCCAAATTAAATGCATAAAACTGAAACCAGTGTTTCCTTATAATTTAGTAATGCATGTCATTACCTTAACGCAACATTTCATGATAACCAAAATCGACGTTTTAGATATTAATATTATTAAGTAGCTATTTAAATTTTGGTTACTACAAAATTCCCTGACTGCTTTTTGCAAAAAAAAAAATAATAACTAAGCAACAGTTCTCATAGTTTATTCCTAATAACGGCTAACAATTGTGTATTCATAAATTCAATTGCTTATGCTGACTCTACTGAATTTGCTTATAATAAAAGTACATGCATTTTATTTACTCTTCAATGCATTCAGAGTCTTTCTAAAATGCTGCTAAAAGTGATATAACACTTATTATGGGCTATTTTAGGGTTAGTGAGAACTCCGGTCAAGAAACTTTAGAACTGTCACCTTTTTTTTCTTTTGCACCCTTTTATCGTTTAATGACAGGACATGCGCAGTTTGTAAAGCTGTATCGGTTAAAAACTAAATTTATGGATGGAGTTGCTCTAATGAACAAGAAAATTGATTAGTTTTAAGATTTATCTCAATAGAATTGAAAATTAATATGTGGAACCAAATGTATGTCAACACAATAAAAATTTTAGGATAATTGCTTGAATAATTTTTTTTAAAATTTGGATGTAACAAGCTGTTTATTTTCAATGAACGAAAAGATTATTCTTTTACAATCATATGCGTTTTGAACGAAGTGATTAAGAAAGGCGCAACCCTTTACTGCTTATGTTAAGTTTTTTCTACTAATGACTTTTAAATTAATCAGAAAATCTCATGATGTTTGTTTGAATATAAAACCAAGTATTTAAAAAAGTTCACAAATTTTACTAATAAAACATGAAATCTGCTACAAATGGTTTACATTGCATTTGTTAAGTTAAGTAAATTAGATTATTAAGCAAACTTTCCTGTTTTTAATAATATATTTGAGAACAAATTTTACTTAAAAATTTTTTAATATTTTAATTAAAATCTTCTAATTAAAAAATTTCATTAAAATACTAACCATAAAATAACACTAATTATGATATCTTAGCGTGTTTCATTTTGTAACATTTCCCATGCTTTTTATGAAGTCTGTAAAGTAAAACAGCGAATACCATGCAATCTAATTCTTTTTTCGTCTTTGAATATTTTCAATTCATTTTACTGAATATTTAATAAATAAACCTATTTTATCTAAAAGAGATAGTTATTTTATAATACCACTGTAGACTAATTCGATATTTCTGTAAAAATATTTTCCTTAAACTGTAAACAAATATTTTAAGAATTCTGCTTTTTAAAATATCATATTAGTTTCAAAATAATAAAAACAACAAAAACTACTTATCATTATTGTTAAATCAAAATTTATGAAAGTGGGATCACTATATTATTTGATCATTAAAAAATCATTATAGCCTATTTTACCCATTTAAATTAAATGAAGAATGAAATGCAGATACCTTAACTCTCTTTACGGTATATGTTTCAATCAATAAGTATTACCTGTAAATAAATTCTATAAATATTTGCATGATCCCTTGTCAGAGAAATCCGTCTAGGAGGCGATTGTTTAACACCGGAATCCCTCCTCTTCATCACACTTTCCACTTACGGGACACTACTGGACGGAAGTTTATGGCCAGGCCTAAACTCCCATCTCCCTCCCCTTCCCTTCACAAAATACAATAAATCAGTTACTTTCCTCCCACCCCTATACCCCACATTCTAATGTTTTGAAAGGGGGGAGGGGGGCAGTTTAAACAATGTCTTTGGCCTTCTAAACTCATGGTGCATAAAGGGTTTGTTTGGATAAAGGATTTTCATAGGGCGTTTATTACGTCACTCTCGACCCCCTTTTCTATTTCAGTGATGTGTATTTATGGTCAGTTTTAAAGTTACTACAAGAATAAAATCAATATTGATATTTATGTTGATTGATAGTGTGGTTCTCGCAATAAGAATCAGAGTTTCAACGTCTAATTTTATTTTATTATTATTTATTTATTCATTTTTATTTATTTATTCATTTTTTTTTTTATTTTTTTTTTTTTTTTTTTTTAAGTAAGCTCCTTTTTTCTCGTTTCAGGATGCTATATCTTTTTGGGAAGTGACTTTCAAAGGGTTATTATAGACATTTTAAGGAAGGTGCATTTTAAAAAAAAAAACATTTTGGATATTTCTTTTTGAAGTTTTGTGACGGATACAAAGCTTTGAAGGACTTTTTCAATACTTAGAATAAGTATTTCTTTATTATCATTGTATTACTTTCTATATAACCAGTAGTTCAGTGGAACGGAAACTGGATGACTCTTTTTTTACTTTTTTCCTTCCCTAAAAAGTATTGATTTTTTTTTTTTTTTTTTTTTTAAATTTTTTTTTTTTAATGTTGCTTTATCTCAATGAGGGCTATAAACTTAAGACCACTTATAGTTCTTTTTAAGAAAAATTAAAAAAAAAAAAGAAATACACTAATAAAAGTATTTGATGCACACTTTCAATCAAATTGCTTTCAATTCATTGCTTTTAACTATTTAAGTTTTAAAAAAAAGACTTAAGACATTGAAAAAAAGAGTAAAATCAAGATTTATTAACAAACATAACATATATGTATGGGACTATATTTTACCTAAGATATCGTAGATTATGTTAAAAAAAATTTTAACTAATTTTAGTAAAAATGCGGTAATTTTACTACCGTTTTTTCTTTTCATAAAAACATGCAAAAGGAATTATTTTCCCTTGTTGAACCAAACAAAATTTTATACTTACAACATTATGCGTACTAAAATTATACAAAACGTGATTGAAATTATAAAATTTTTTTAAAAGTTAAACAACACAATACTTAACAATAAAGAGCAATGATAACGAAAAAAATTTGTAATTGTTAAAAACATTTATTCTCGCAAACAGAGAAAATTTCACTAGAATCTCAAAATTCGTACACAAATGAATTTTAAAAAAATAGTTCTCTATTTCTATTAATTTTACTATTCAAACTCAATATAAATATCAAAATTCATAATATTTTTAAAAGACATGTAGCTGTAGAAAAACGTCTCAGCAATTTATGAAAAAGCGAAATTAGTAAAATCCATTTTCATAAATTATAATCCATACACATTTCTATATGAAATAATTAAAAGAAAAAAAAATATATATTTTTTCACTTTTTGAACTAAAGAAAAGCTAAAGAAAACTGCACTTGTCACAAGAAATAAGCATAAAAAAAACTTACCTCACTTAGATAGAAACCATGGAGGTTTTTGTGTCTTTAATACTCAAAAATTTAAATTAACCAATATCAGTTTGAATAGAAAATTCTGAAAGAAAAGAAAGATAGAAATAAATTATATTCCAAAAGTTACAAAACACATAATTAACTTATTATTCAATGAATAAATAGTTTGAAAGTCCATCATTCAAAGTTTCCGTGTCAAATAGTATTTTTTTTAAATTTAAATATTAAATATTTGTTCTTAATATCAATTACAAAAACAGCCTGGAATTTAGAATTTAAAGATTAAATTTAAGAATTCATTTCAATCTGTTTTCTGATTTTTAAAAATAATAAAAAGTAACAAACACAAATTTCTCAATGTTTCTTCTGATTGTCAGAAACATAAAAAAAATAAATCAGTCAAAAATATTTATATCCGTTTTAAAATAAATCAAATATCGCTAACAAGCGTTTCATTTCAGCAAAGTATTAAATTTTTAATAAGACTAAAAGCTAAAAACAGCAATTTTTAAAAAAGTTTAATTATTATTTGCAAATAATTTTTATGGGTCCCATTAAATGGAACAACAAAACTAAAATTTTAAATTAAATGAAAAAAAAAAAAAATGCAATAAATGTAACATTAAAATTTTCACTGACAGAAATATTCATTAACCTAAACAAATCCTGAAAGAGGACCAAAATAGGAAGTTAATTGGGGAAAAAACTGTAATAAATACAACGTTAGACTTTCAATGATAGAAATGTTCAGTAAACGAAACGAATCCTGAAAGAGGACCAAAATATGAAGTTAATGGGGAAAAAAACTGTAATAAATACAAGGTAAAAACTTTCACTGACAGAAATGTTCAGTAAACTAAATGAATCCTGAAAGAGGACCAAAATTTGAAGTTAACGGGAAAAAACTGTAATAAATGCAGCATTAAAACTTCCACTCACCGAAATGTTCATTAAACGAAACGAATCATCAAAAAGAACTAAAATATGAAGTTAACTGGAAAAAAAAATGTAATAAATGCAACGTTAAAACTTTCACTGACAGAAATGTTCAGTAAACTAAACGATTCCTGAAAGAGAATGAAAAGATTCTCTTTTGTTACACCCCCTCTCCTAAACTCTCTCCGAAATGGCTCAATTGAAAAATTGCGAGAGACTCCGGCTACTATAGTAGATTGCCGGAATGCTATTTCTTGACAAAGCCCTCCCCGGGAAGTTACGCTGCCGGAACTGTCCGGCTGCTTCGCGTGCCGCATAAGTCACAGAGTAGTCCGGCAATGAAGTTGGTGTGAAGGAATTTTTTTTTCCCTCTAATCCCGGAAAATAAGTAAAGTGGTTCGTTTCTTTTTTCCCTTTTTTTCCCACCCTCTTTCTGTTTTCGTCTTCGATGTCAAAGATTTTTTAGAACACCAAATGTGTTGCTTTGACTGAAATATTATCTGGGGGATTGTTTTTACCCCTAGAAATGCTTATTTAGTAAATTTCTGGTACAGACTACGCGGAGGCGCTGCAGTTTAGGTCGATATAGTTGGTGTTTTTATGGTCTAATACTGAATGTTCGATAGTTATTTATTTTCATTAAAACTACTTTACGATGACGTAGTCATAGACTATATATTAAGTAAAATACAGGCTTCATTTAATACTCATTTACTAAGACGCAGTTACTGACTATTTATTGAGTAAAAGACATTAACAAATTAATACTCGCTTCCAAGGACATAGTAACAGGCTACTAATTACGAAAACTACATTGGCAATTTAATATTTATTTACTAGAAGATGAGATGGCAGACTACTTATTAAGTAAAATACAAAAACAATTTTATGCGCATTTCTTGAGATATAGTAACAAAATACTTATTGAGTAAAAATATAGGATCAACTTAATTCTTATTTATTAAGACCAATGGGCAGACTGCTTACTGAGTTAAATGCAATAAGAATTTAATACTCGTTTAATGAAATATCGTAACAAACTATTGATCATATTACCAGAACACGTAACTTGATATTAGAATATTATTAGTATATTAAGTTTAACAATTGTACACGGAGGAAAAAATTATGCTAATTTGACCGTATGTATGGTAATCTGGTAAAGAAAAAATCATCATTGTCGTTAATAAAAACAACCTATACGGTATTTAAACTGCTCATTTTGAAGTTTTTTCTTTCATATGGTAATGGTTTACCGGAATTTCAGGCTCTCAAAACTATAGTTCTCATTACCACCTATTTAGTAAAACCTACAAAACTGAAAGGTAAATTTGACCAAATATATGATTTTTATACCATGCCATAAGGCATCATAATAAAATTATAACATTTTACCACATTTAACAATTTTATTATACATTATAAAATCATATTTTATTGTTAATTTTGCCAAAATTATTATTAAAGTGCTTCGGTAACCGAGTTTTTTTTTTATGTTTCCATAGAGCCCAGAAATCTTTAATTCTACCCTATTCTGATAGGTTTTTACCATACTTTTTCTTCTCAGTGTAGTACGTATAATGTTTAATACTTTTCATCAACAAGGTAATCAGTGCCCTCAGATATTCATTTATGCTATTCTAGCATAATAAAGCCCACTTTTGTAAAGATGTGCTTTATTGAAAAAAGAAACTTATTTGACTTTCGGTTACATGGATTGGATAAACACTAAAACCATTATTGTTACAACAGGAAGACCCTGACTCATAATTGATATAATTATGATTGAAGCCAGTAGTTCAATCCTTGCGAGTTGTAAGCAGTACACTAAATTGACTTGCCATGACCAAGAACCGAACCTGATTGAGTATAGCAAATACTCAATCCCCTTGACTTATTAAAAAAAAAAATGTTTTTCCAAAAAATATTATTTGCTCATTCTAGCAATTATTATATTAAATATTCAAACAAACAGGATATAATTAATAATTTCATTTATTTTTACTAAAAACTTATACAACTATCCTACTTTAACATTAAACATATTTAGTAATCTGACTAACAAAATTTTACATTTTTACTTAAAGAAAATTTTGCATTTGAGATACTTAAGGCATGAAATCGTCAGACTAATGAATATAAATTAAAGTCAATTTAAAATTTACCATAGAAAAGAGACTGACTAATACAATTTCATTTTTTTGTTAAAAACAAATGCATTTACAATACTTTTAACATTTACAATATTAAGTAATCAGACTAATGAGATTTTATTTATTAGCCTGCTTATTTTTACTGAAAACATAGATTTAGGTCTCTTTTATATTTAACTTGTGTAGTAGTCAGATTAAAAGAAATTAATTTTTTTTACAAAAAACATATTTACTTATACTATTTTAACGTTTAATGTATTAAATTGTCCTACTGAGGTAATTTTAATTTTTACTACAAATAAGTATTTACAATATTGTGTAATAAGACTAACAAGATTTAATTAGTTTATATATCTATTTTCACTAAACACATATGCATTTAAGATACTTTAATGTTAAACGTATTAAATAAACAAAATGATTTATGAACACCAAGTAAAATATTTTTATTTAATTCACAACAATCAAAATATTTATCGACAAAAATTATAGACTTAAAAGCAAGTTACATGCTTTATTTATATATATTTTTTCTCTTTTTACAGTAATGCAAAATTATGGTCATTGCAAACTAATATCCTATTATAATAAAAGGAATCTGAATCCTCTATAAAGGAATTAAATAACTATAGCATATTCACTAATATTGATGCACGCAATCTAAGAGAATATGTGATTAAACATTATTCTCTTGCTATTTAGAATGAATTAAGGCCATTAGTAAATAATAATTTTCATAATAGCTTAAACAAAGGACAAATTGGAAACAAATTCATGAATAATTGTCAAACAAAAGAAGCCTTTTCTATTCTTAATGCAAGGAATAAACTAAATTTCTAATCAACAAATGCTGAATGCAAATTAAATTATTTATGCGATATTGTTTTGCAGAATATCTTGATTTATAGATGAACCTAAAATTTTAAAAGCATTCCTATTATAGCGAGCAGTAACAGTTAAACGTCGTAGATGTATCTGCTGTTGAGAGTTAAAGATGTTTAATATTGATGACTTTATATTTTTTTTTAATGTTAATAGCTTTAAGGTTACAACCAAATCACCGTTTAATGCCGCACAATCTTTTAAATAGCAACTTTAAATGACCAGTTCAATATTAAATAGTCAGTTAGCTCAACTTTGTTTATAAACTTGTCATTATGTATGATAAGAATAATTTTAGTTTTAGAACTCCAGTTTGGAAGTCATTTCATTAAACATACATAAATTGTTCAATTTTAATAGTTAAAAGAGTTGAAATATTCAATTGCTTACTAATTAAGATTTGTTTATTAATGTACCAGATGTGCAGTTCTCAAAAGCTCAGAGCATAATGAAAATATAATTTATTTGCTCTGACAACAATGAAGTTACAATTTGATGCAAATTAAAAGATTTTTGAGTAAATTAATAATTATGTCTAGTGATAGGAATTAACATAAATTTATTAAAAAAGTTTCAAATAAATACATTCAATTTTTTTTTTAAAACGAGAGGAAGAATTCGGTATAATCATGATGCTTACTGAGTCAATGTTCAATCTCTGGAAAACAAATAGAAAAAGAAAGTTAAAATAGAGAGAAAAGTTAAAAAGATACTTGATAATTTCTTTAACTTATGTTAGAAATACATAAGTTATATTTCACTGAAAGAAAAATTCTTTGAAAAAGCAATTTAGTGTTTTAATGCATGCCCATCAAAAGTAATGTAAGCACTATAAAAAGGGATACTCAAATTGCACGAAACTTTCTTCACTTTTGACGAAATCGTTTCCTGGTATATGCTCCGAGCAAACATTTCGTCAGAGTGACGTAATAACTATCATTGATTTTTCGAGGAAAATAAATTTCGTCATTATAGTAAAGAAATATTTCATCATTCTTTTTTTTTTTCAAAGAAAAAAAAAAACTCGTAGTGCCTAATATATTGAACTTTTCTAATAATCATTTTATCGTGGAAACCATATAGGTGGTTCAACGTCAACGTAATAATACAAGAAGGACGTATAGAACGAATAGTTTAATTACACATTTATGCCCGAAGGAAGCGGAATTCGAACCTGGAATCTTTCTACTACGAGGCCAACTCCTTGGCCACAAAACTGGCCAACCGGATTATTTCATCATTTTATTTTTAATCTTCTAGTTTTCATCCATTTTATTTTCTTTCTTCATTCTAGTTACCGATTAGTGATTTCGAAACGAAATGATTCTCTAAATTAACGAAATATCGCTCATGGATTGCTGAGTTTTCTTTCTGAGAGATAAATAGATAAAAGTAAATGCTTTAAACTTATTTAGTTGGTCTTAAAATATATTTTAAAGTATTTCAGTATTGTCTCATATTATCAGGAAATATTTGTAGACCAAAATTTCATTTTTTGCTACCGAAATCTTGGATTGCCCAAATCATGTAATGTACGCAAAGCCGATAGATTATTTCCATAAGTTCATTATTTACATGGGAAAATATATTACTTAAGTAGTGAATATTTAATGCGCATACCAAAAGGTATCAATGGTATTCGGAATCAGAAGCTGTTAAAGTTACTCTTTCCACCTTTTGAGATGTATTCAGATTCAATTATCGGATATTCTTTTTCTTGTAAATATTAAACAATTAGAAACTTTTTCGAATCGAGCTGAATGAATTCAATATTTTAACTAATGATGATTGTTTTTCTCATACACTATTAAAATTGAGATTCTGAAATTACTGTAAAATAACCGATAAGCCGTCTTCCCATTTAATTCGCCATTAAATTTACGGTAAAGAATATTTTTTACTTTTTCAGTTTTAGAAACGTTTACAACTAGTATGGTTTAAGAAAAAACATTAACAGAAACATTTATAATTTTTTCAACCATTTACAACCAGCACAGTTTCAAAACAGTAAAAAGGAAATTTAACTGGACATAGCTAGGTTTTTCGTTAACTAATGGGAATTGAATTTATAATTTATAAGTAGTGGTTGAGTTGTGTTTTATCAAATGGACCATGGAATGTGGTATAATTAGTTTATATGATTATTTCACCTATCGTAAGATCGTATCGTACTAGACTTTTTGTGTTAAGCAGCTTTACGATGCTATCATGTATCCGTGAATGAGAGTATCGTATTCTAATAGTTCAGAGTTACAAATTCGGGAGTGCAGGACGCTGGAAACTCTTCGTGTCATGTGTAAAAGGAGAATATTGTGGTGTCAACGCTGGGATTCGAACCCCTGTTGTGTCGGTCATGAGATTGACAGATTAGTTTAGGCTATAATAGTTACCAAGCCGCAAGGAACCTAGTAGTTTCATTAGGTGAACTGAATTGGTGAGATAAAACTCTGGGTGCTTAACTGTATCAGGTGAAAGCAGATAATAAATTTTTCTCACAGTTAATAGTTATAATACCATCTTATTTGTAGTTATTTGACTTTTTAGTTTGAATATTGTAAAATAACAATTCAATAAATTGTTATTTAACCATTTTTTTCGCGAAATTTATAACAGTGTGTTCTTTCCACAGTAAAAATTCTACTTAATTCAAAAATAGTTTTTAAAATTCAAAACATTGTTTACATGAATAAAAAACAGTAATATTACTGTCTATGCAGGGCTAAATTCTGAAATTCTCTGTGCATTAATATTTTGTTAGAGGAAACAACATCCAAAATCATGCATGCATGTTATGTTCTAATAGGACACAAAACAATTTTAATAACCAATAAATTTTATTCGTAATACACATTAGGCAAGCAGTTTGGTATTTTTTTTAATAGTTTTATATATTTCCGTTTAAAAAGGTTATTAGTTAAACAAATATTAACTTTTAATAATACAAACTTAATTTATATATAAAAACATATCCGTTCAACCTTAAAACCTTTCATCGTAATCGACTTGTAAATTTCATTGCCGGGGCAAAACAAATATGCCCTACTCTCTACTATATTCAGAGCTAATAATTTAATTAAAATGCCCCAGGGTTCGTAAAGTCTAGATTTGGAAACACATACAAAACAATTTTCATTGTAAGAAAGAAAAGAAGAAAGAATAGATCGTACATTATCAACCGGTTGAGTTGATTCGAAAGACTCTCTGTTTCTAAGATAAGAAAGACTCTTTCTCTTGGGGGGTGGGGTGAGGGTTAGGGAAGTGTAGAAGAAAAATTGGTCTCGATCCGAACTGATTGTGAGAATGCGGCTTCTTGACAAAGCTTTTTTTCGTGCTACAGTGAAGACACATTGGAGGGGGGGAAGACTGTCCTAGTAGTTCACATGCCCCATAACTCACTGAATAGAAGAAAAAAAAATAAAACTTTTTTTTTTTTTGTTTAGAACGTTTTTATTTTTGCTAATAAAGTGCTTTTGTATCCAGGAGGTTTATTGCTGCTTTGGGTGTGTGAGATTGTATCACGCTTATTTCATCAATTTGTTTCTATATTTACTATGTCTTTGACTATAGAACGCACTGGAGACGTTACCCATACAAGTATATGGGTGACTGAATTTTCAGTCTCATAGTTGAACCTTTGGCGATAGCTATATAATGAAGTAACAATTTTAGTGCAACAGTACAAATATTGAAATACAGTCAACCCCGCGGAAAGGAATACCTTCGATTCCAGCCAAATTTACGCAATTAAGCGGGTAATTCGATTAAAAGGGGAGTGCAATCTCAAAGTCTAAATATTTGCGAAATTTTACTTTTTAGTGGTATTTAATGAATAGTATAGCGTTTTGATTCAATAAACTCAGTTTTATAATCAATAAACAATTATAATTAAAACTTTCTGAGTTAGTATCATAAAATTAAATGACATTTATATTTTGATATATAATAAAATAAATAAATGATAATAAAATGATATTATAGAACCTATATTATATTTTCATCAACAAAGATTTAATTTTATGTAACTTTAAATGACATTTATAAATTACATAAAATTAAATCTTTGTTGATGAAAATATAATATAGGTTCCATAATATCATTTTATTCGTTCCAAAAAAACTGTTTTTATACCCGTTCAATTCGTCAATTTATCAAAATTCGATTTTCTCATTCTGTTTCTATTAAGACTTTCGTGACTTGCGTATTCCTTTAGAATATTTTTAAATTTTTTTTATATCCTCGAAACGTGAGAAATTTAAAATTAATTTAATATTTCAGTTTGGGATTTTTTGAAGTTAATTGTTTCCAAGATTGATATTTTTTTCTCCTATTTATTCGATCATTCCGCTTCACCATCATTGTTCAATTAACTCAGTTATTCACTGGAGTAAGAAATGATTATATAAAAAGGCACTCCGCATTAGTTTCTTAGATTTTTGAAACTTTTGATTATCAAAGCTAATAGCTCCGCAGGAGTAGACCACAAGCATTGACTAACAAAACAAATCATACTGTACCTTTTTTACATTCTAAATGATGTGTGAGTGAAGTAAGTCAAAGAGGTGTAAAACCCCCTTCGTTCGTTTTCTTCAATGTATAATTGGCAGGAAGATTTGATTAATTTACCTCTAACACCTGTCCAGCTATTTTATTCACATCTTAACTAAAAAACGGAAAATTCCTTTTAGCTGATGAAACATTTCTCAAACTTAAACACATTTTTTTCATTTCAGTACCTCCTCCTTATGCAATTAGGCGGGGACAAAAAGCAACAAACATCCCTCTAAAAAGGGAACTTTAACTTTAGTTTCATATAAAATGATTTGGTTCCATTAAATTTTATTCGTATAAGCGGGTTAATTCAATTATTCAATTTGCAATTAAATGGGGACGACTGTATTTCAAAAATAACACGGAATTAAACAATATTTTAGCTACTATAATTTAGGTATTTGCCAATCAGACTCATATATTAATGTTGTGTCAGTAAAGTCTTTGTAACTAATGAAGTAAAGAACAAAATTAGACACGCCTAATTCCTCATTACCAAAATTGTTTATATCAATGAATAAAATGAAGTTATTCTTATCCGTGACTGTTATATTACAGCAGATTTGACCATAATAAATCATTGCAACATGATTTTTGATTTATTGGAAAAACAAATTTTATATATTTTTTATGCTTAAATTATGCATTTTGTTAACTACTTTTTTTTTAAAAATTCTTACAGCAGAAGCAAAATTTTTTTAAAAATCGCTTGTAAATATTAAAGAGATGACAAACATTAAATATTATTTTGTTTCAAAAATAATTGTTTTAACTTTATGACCTAACAGTATCATTCCTGATTCAGCGACAAATTATTTTTTTTAAAAAAAAGTTGATAGAAAATAGCATATGATATACGAGGGCAGAGTTCTTCCTTCAGGAACAATTTTAAACTATCGTAAGTTGTCGGTGTTGTTGTCGTATGCCATTAAGGCAAAAGAGGTACGCTTCTTCTTGTTTTCCATTGGCACCATCTATGGCAAGGAATTGAACTTCTGCCACACACATACGTTACAACCCGTTAATGGATGTATGAATGGCGCACCCATTCATTCATCCACAGATCGTAGTTTTCCCCTGAAGCAGAGAACAATCAATAGCCAATTCAGTAACTCCCAGAGATATGATTTGTTATGGGAACATGAAGGACTTCGTAAACAGACAGATTTAACGAGCACCAGTCAATAGTAAGTCCTTGGAACACACACACTATTATTATTATTTTTTAATGGACACGTTTTTCTTTGAGAAAACTGTTCGTTTGTTTCAAGTTTTATACATATATTTGTATATAAAGATACATATATATATATATATAAAAAAATATGCATATACAAAAAAAACTTAAAATAAACGAACAATTTTCTAAAAACAAAAAGTGCGCCCTTTTAACGCTACGCCTATGCTGACTAACAGTGGTCATTAAGTAGCGTATCATACACATGTGTGAAGGTCTTGTTTTTTGAAAAACTAGCAAAAAATAACACTTTTCGAATTAACAAAATATTTAATTTAATATTTCCAATTTAAAAAGTTTAAATTGTGCTCAGAAGAATGCATTTCTGTTTTAAATAAACCTTATTTAGAACGAATGCCGACTGGGGTTATTTTTGCTCAAGTGTCATCATACTGATTTAATAACTTTTATAAATATGCAGAGCAAGGAAAAACATTTTTCAGTTTATATTCTAATAATTCCCTTTTGTAATTCTGAGTAAAGTGCTAAGAATAATCATGAAAATTTAAAATACTTTTTGAGCCTTGGGGGGCTAACTGGATAGAATTTTCACCTTGCAATGAGGTGAACCGGGTTCGAATCCCAACGATGACTGGTCTATATGAATTCCGCACCCAGCTCGCACTGACTACAGTGCTGACGCAAAATATCCTCATTGGTGTCCCGCAGTGTACTAATCGTAAAGATAAGATTCACAGTAGAACACCGAAGTTAAGCATCATTGGCTGCGGTCAGTAAGTGGGTGGGTGACCACTTTGATCAGCTTGCGTAGAGACCAAGAGTGCTCGGTATCGCTCCTCGTTAAACTGTTCTAGCGTAAAGTGCTGGACTTTGTGAGCAGGTAGTCGGGCTAGCAAAGAAGGGGATGACTACCCTGCGATGGCATGTCTTCGGATCATCCTGAGGGATGTTTCCCAGACCATCACCAATAGCCCAATGTGCAGCTCTAGTGTGACGAAAATAAAGTACCTATCATATCCTCAGTGGTAGACGCTTCATGGGTTAGAGTCCTCTTGTCGTCAGGCTAACCGTGGGAAGATTTCGTGGTTTTCCACCTCATTTAACGCAAATGCGAGTCAGTTCCAAAAAAATTTCCGCCACGAAGGCAAATTTCTCCCAATACTTGATCAAGGGATTCCCTTGTCTTCTGGATTGGGTTCAAAATTACAAGGCTATGAAGATGAACTCTAGTAGTCATAATCTGTAAATTGGGTCGGTTGTTCAACGACGGTTATAAAATAAAATATTTATTTCCTTGTAGTTTTAAGAAATCTTTAAAAACCAAGCTATCTATATCTTAGAACATTAAGATTTTCAGACTGCTAAAGACAATCAATACGGGTAATTTTTCGTAACTATTCCATTTATAGGAGTATGCAATTAACAAAAGCGTATTATGTTTTTGGTCATGATTAGTTTGTGAAATTGAAGATAATTTTTTTATACGGGTATTCAAATACCAAAAAATAATAAATATTAAATTGCTTTTTTATTTTTTTAAATGCAATATTCATTTTACAGTTTAATTTTTTAATAAAATGTAAAATATTTCATTCGAATCAATGCACTACTAAATGGTATCATAATCAAGCTCGAAAACGGGATAGAGTTAAGTCCTTAGATTCGGGAGCAAAACATCAACGCATCAAATATGGCAGGCTCCGGGTTTTATCAGTTGAAAAAAAAAAAATGATTTAAAAGAACGCATCCAGTGAATATGTAGATTAGTGTCACTTCATTTCACTTCTTTATGGCTTCCTCCCTTTTTTTCTCAGTATGATAGAAAAAAATATTTTTGGGGGTTCTATGGAGGTGGGTGTCACCGAACTGTTGATAGTACCACCAACCAGATAAGAGAAATATGCAGAAAAAGTCAGATTTCCGCTTCAGTAAAAAACTCGTCCCGCAATTGTAGCCCCGCCTGTCATTTATTTTTTGTTCCGTTATTTTATTCTAGCGGAATGGCAACACCACCACAGAGCTGACTGACGCGCGCACGGCCGACTGAGAAATGGGCAATTTGACGTAATCGTTCACATTTCCTCTTTACGGTTTTGATTTGGAATTAGTTTCTGGGGGTCGTCACAAAATTGTGCTATAGCTTGAAACTTTTTTTTGTTAGCTTTATTAATTATCCGTTTAAAAAAAAATCTGTTTCTTTTTTATTATTTAATTTGGGTTTAATATTATCCTTAAAATTTGGCTATATCACTCTTATCTTTTGAAAAACCGTCGGGAAAAAGTGTATAGTCATGAAGTAGAATATAACATAGTTTCTCCGAGTTTAAATTCATGTCGTACAATTAAGTTAGCTATAAAATTTCAAAACCCAGTCATTCAAAAAAAAATGTCTACCTTGTTTTTAACTATCAAGTACACTGTAAAAAAATCCGGAACAAATTGCGATGAAAAGTACTGGTATTCTAAGAGCATAATCCGTGCATAATTATTAATTACTGTGCATAATTACTGTGATGCATTGATTTTACGATAAATATTTTTGTAAAAACTACGGCAAATCAGATTGTTTTGGCTCCGTAAAATTTTACGGTAAAGAGTGTCTCCTGGATGCTGTTACTTCTTACTGTAATTTGATCCGAAATTTTTTACAGTATCTAGCCTTCATAGTCTTCATAAGTGTAAGAAATTGCACGGCATCAAGCATCAAATTACTGGGGGTAGTAACTTATAACTTTTAAACGATTTATTCCAACGTTTTCAAGTTTTCAACTTTTCGATCTCTTTTGGTTTAACTCAAAGAAATATATTTTTCTAGTTCTGCTAGCTACTAGGTACAAATGTCAGATGCTTAAATAGGTGCAGATACAAAATTCAAGTTTTTGTCCATAAAACCTTATAACTTCCAAGTCACTAAGAACAAAGTACTTAGGGCTGTCTTTCGAAGGCTCTGTAGTCGAAATGAAATGATATTTTTTGCGAATAATATGCTAATTTCATAACTAGTATATGTTTATAGCAGTTACTCATGATTGTTAGGTCAAGTTCAGCTTATCTTTAGCAAACGCCCTCTATGTTTTTTTTAATAAAATGGAGCAAAACGTCGATATGAAGAAAAGTTACAGTTTTGAGAAAATAAAAAGCGTTTGTGGTCTAATTTTTTAACATTTAGAAACTTACTCCAATGCTATATTATCTGGGCCCTTAAAAATTAGCAAAAAAAATGAGAATAAGGTATTGATTTTAATAATTTTCCTCTAGTTAAAAAATTTGCCGAATTGGCAGTTTTTTTTTTAAATTAATAAAATTTAAAATATTTTAGTTATTTGTCTGCTCTAAGACCCAGATAATTCTTTACAGCAAGCTGGCAAATAAAGTTTAAAATTATAGCTTTGCTTCAACAACTCTGCTTTATTCATTCTGTTCTTCGAAAAGAAGATCGAGCTCCTGAAATCATAGATTAACCACCTTTTTTGTTAGTTCTAACAGTGATAGACCTTCCAAAGAAGAAAATGTCTTTTCTAGTTTGTTTTTTCTCCTACTGAAAAATCTTTAAAAATCTGGAGGGGAAAAAAACTTAGACTTTTGACAACAGTACTGACAACTTTCCCAATGCCACGAAACTTAACGATGCTCAACAGTATTTGGTGTACAAAACAAATATAAGCAGTCGATAGGGATATATAGCCATCTAAGTTAGTGATCTTAGATTAGCTCTCCTCTTTGCCAACAGAATTTTCATTATTTTATTTACAAATCGTGTACAAAATTGTTAAAAAAAACCTGCCAAAACATCTTTGACAAAGAAGGATCATTGGTGTTCCGCTTATATATTTTTTTCTGACGCTTCTATTTACAAGCTAAAATATATTTTGGTGCTTTTTAATCACAAGTAACAGTTTAATAGTAACTAAAAAAGTTTTTCAGATTGTTGGAATTATATTTGGACTAAAACGTAAAATCCAAAATTGATTTTTTACCAATAATTGATTTACTAATAATTGATTTTGTATATTAACGAAATTTCAGAGATGAATAATTTTTTCTCTCATAATTTCTCTTTCTCTCTTTTTATCCTGCAAATAAGTGCAAATTTGACAGAATATTTTTGGATGTCTGCCGTGTTTGGAAAATTTCACCATCAACGCAGAAAAAGACACCGTTGTTTCATGCTGTATTTCTTAACCATAAATTACTAAAATGCTAAATATAATGTTTCGCACTTATTTTGACCTAAATTAATACAAAATAATGAAAAAAGTATGAAAAATATGTTTAATGAAAATTCTGTGTCAAAGGGGTAAAATTGGTTGTTTGAATATTTCAATAATTTATAACGAAAAGTATTTATACCTTACTCTTATATTTCACTATACTGCTCACCTCTTTGACAATTTTTCTCTTTAAAATTAAAATCTATACTTTAAAAATTATTTTAAAACTGACTTATTTTAATAATTTTATTCTAATTTATTATTATTATTTTGGTCATTCCCTTCTTGAATCATTCCTTTCCTCATCCTTTATTTTATTTTATTTTTATGATTTCTCCTATTATGAATACTCTATTTTTTTAGAAAAAAAAATATGCTGTGGATGGATTGGATGGATTGCTGTGGATTCACAAAAAATGCTGTGGATGGATTGAAAATATAGGACGTAAGTGATATCTTTTGCAAACCTTTTAATAAAAAACAAGTGCGGATAATTTTTCGTATTAGTTTGTACGTGCTAGCTTCTGATATATCTAAAACATGATGACTGTTGATAATATATTTGTTCATAATAAAACTGCATCAAGTTAAATATAATGTTTCTAATTTTTAGAAATTAAGAATATGTTTAAGTTTTATTACCCAGCTATATTATTTGCTTTCCCAGGATTCCCTGTAAATCCGTTTCGTTACAATCATACTACGTGAACAGGGAAACTGACTAAAAACTACCATTTCCCCGAAACGGTACGTTGATTTCGGTTTGAAGAGTGTAGTTTGAACTTATACTAAATTCCTTACAGTAACACTCAATATTTTCATTCGATATCATCTTTTAAAACACAAAGCAAACAATCTAAGCTTTCAAATGGAAGAAATTATACACGCGAATTATTATCATTATTGTTTTTAACCTCGATAAAAAAATTAAAAAAATAAATAAATAAATAAAAAAAAATTAAAAAACAACATTCTGGTGACATTACCATTCGGTATAAAAATGACATTTCTAATGGAAAAAAAAGACATAATATGGTTAAAACCAATATATCCGGTATTTAATGTTGTTTTCTGAAGCTCTGTTGCCAAAGGGAAAAAAAGCCATAGTGTATGTACCTTGCACTTGAAGCAATGCGATGATTTTAAACTATATAAATAATCTTGCCATGAAGAATTATCTGGGCTTTAGAACAGACAAATGACTAAAATATTTTAAAAGTTATTAAACTTTTTTAACAATTGCCAATTAGGCAAAATTTTTCCACCTAGATGAAAATTATCAAAATCAATGCCTTATTCTTAGTTTTTGCAAATTTTTATGAACCCAAATAATGTAGCATTGAAGTAAGTTTCTTAATATTAAAAAAAAAAAAAACTACAAACGCTTTACATTTTTACAAAACTGTGGCTTTTCTCCATATTGACGTTTTGCGCCATTTTCATAATAAGCGTAGACAACGCTGGCTTTAGATGGGCTATACTTGACCCAATTGTCCTGAGTAACAGTTGTTAACTTACAACAGTTATATAATAATAATTATATATAATTATAATAATAATAATATATAAGAATAATATCTAATTATAATAATAATAATATATAATAATAATATATAATTATAATATGTAATAATATAGTAGCTAATTAATTGACCAGGATAGCCTGGCTGATAGGGCACATTTCGAGAACGGGAGTTCGAATCCAGCCGGCCGAAGACTCTCCGTGCAGTGAATGGTGACTGGTGCACGTCGGGTTACAAAGGCCTCCAAGTTCACATAAAAAATCAATACCTCTGGGAGTACTGAATTAGAAATTGATCGTTCTCCGATTCAGGTCAAAATTACGATCTCTGGCCGTATGAATGGTTCTATAAACGGATGTGACGTATGGGTGTGGCAGAAGTCGAATTCTTGGCCATAGATAGCGCCAATGGAAAACAAGAACACCAGTTCCCCCTCTGCTTTAATGGCCGACGACAATAGAAACAACAGCTAATTAATTAAGGCCAGCAATAAACTTTGCTGTCGTATCCTAAATTGGTAATAAAGCAAAATGCCTCATAGTTATAAATTTTTGATGTGGGAATAAAAGACAGTTAGCAAATCAAACTTAAAGCAGTCAGACTCTTTTATATATGAAGCAGGGAACTAGAGATCATGCTTCCAAAATTCTTTTTTTTTTCTGAAGTCAAAAGAATTGTTTCCAGTTTGATTATCTTCCCAATAATGTCTGTTATCTGAATGAGTGAAAAGTTTCAAAAGAATATTTAAAAATCTGCATATTCCTTATCAAATCGCAGAATATTCGCAATAACTTTTCTTTGCTAGAAAAAACTCACATCTCAACACTTTCTGTAACTTTTTCTTAATAAAAACTCTTTCCTCTTAAATAAAGATAAACGAAATTAAAAAAAAATGTAAAAAATAAAGTTAAAATCTACACTCAGATAAAAGAATTGTTTGGTTTTTTCGACATCTGCAATCTAAAAGGAAAAGTTATGATTTGTTTCGTATTCCAGATAGAAGACTTCAAAAGCTGTGAAAATCAGAAAACACGTTCGGAAATCCCCAAAGCGGAAAAGAGGGCGTTCTGCATATTTCCGATATCGACACAGTAACCGCCCTCCACCTCACCAGACCTAGACCCACCCATCTTTGTTACGTCACAAGGGTGTCCCACTGTCCCACCCTGGAACGGGCCAGTGAACAGTGAACGGTGAAATGACGCGTAAATAATCGTGGGACAAAAGCATCTCCTAATCTATCATTTCGCTTCAGTAGTTCTCATCTTAAGGCGCCCCACATTTTAATTAAAACTCAATCCTATCATTCTCTCTTTTCTCCCGCTTTTAGCTCACTTTTCTCTTGCTCTATCACACCCCCGACCCCCACATACTACCCCACCACTTGCTGAAGCTCAGCTGAGTTCTGATCCAGCTTTAAATGTTCTCACTGAGTGTATGTATCTCTTCCATAGTTTAAATGGGAACGCGGGTGACTACGTCTTGGTGTTTTTTTGCCCCCCCCCCCTCCTGTCTATTCCAACATGTTACACTTTCTGGTGCTTTAATTTAGGTTTGCTGCTTCCTACTGTTGCGCCAAATGCCTTCGTTTTTCTACGCCAATCAATGATGATTTTAACCCTTTCGATTATACTCATACATGTCTATTTGACATTTTGTTCAATTTTTTTTAATATATTTTTTTTTTATTTTCAGTGTGGAGTTTTAAATTACAACATATTTATATGCATTTTTTTAGTATAACAGACGTTCTGAAAAGTTTCTATTAAAGCAAGTTATCAAAAAAATTTTCTTTCATTGTTAAGGTACGGGCCTTCCGAAAAGATACTCCAAAACCACGCGACTTTTAAAATATTTCTTTATTTTTCTGTATAGCTTTTAATTTGAAATGTAAAGTTTTGAACTTTTTTTGCAAATTGTATCTTACAAATTTTAACTGGTTATATTTTTTATCGAGACAAGTTATCAGATTTTTTATTATTATTTTTTTTAAATATTTAGTGTAATCTTTTTTGAAAACATACCCTAAAACCACTTGACTGTGTGCCATTTATTTACATTTTTATTTTCCTGATATTTTTTTCAATTTCCACGTGTCTTGAACACGTATTATTACTTTAAAGTATGAAACTATTTTACATTATGTATTTGCTCAACTTTTTTAATAAGATAGATACTTAGAAAAGAAAATCGAGAAAAATTATCACTCGTTTCTTAACTATTTAGGTGCTAACAATTAGGCTTTTAACTATTTGATTACGATTATTTTAACACATAATTTAAAGTTGTTTAAATTTGTGCCATTTTGGTATTTTTTTTAATTTTCTATAAATTTCTTTTTTACATTTTAATGCAAATTTTTAAATATTTCATCACTTGTATCTTAAATGTGAGAGAAGAAATTTCATTCTTTGTAGTTATCAGAACTTATGAAATAAACAAGACATAAAGTTTACTACTTGTAATACGTAGAATTAATGATACTAGGTATTAGAATATAAACTTAATTTACATATAATAAATTTGAAAATATTATCCCCATATGATACTTAACAAATTTCTTTGCAAACATCAAAAGTAAAGCAGTCAACGTGAATCAGTAATTGCAGAAATGGGATCTTTACAGTCCAAAATTGCTTTTTTTTTTTGTTGCTAGAAATTTTCGATCTGTATTATTTTTATTCTAGTTATCATTCTATGCTATGTAAATCTGAAGAAAAAATAAATGTGTGTTCAACATTACAAGGCTGTAGAGTTGAACATTGGTAGTCGTAAACCCAAACAATTGGGTCAATTGTTCAACGATGGGTATAAAATAAAATTTTAAAAAAACTGTAGATTCCGATCTTGAATGCTTCTATGGATAACAAATGGCTGTTGCTTGAGTGCTTTAATTTAATTAATTTATAAAGGAAAAAAAATGATTCATATATTTTTCCGTAGAGGGATTATAATCCCTTTCTCTTTAGCTGAATCGAATTTTTAAGCTCGAAATTTAAATGAAGCCTGGAACATATTTTTGCATATTTCACTGCATTCACTGTTAAATAAATGGGACATAAAAAAGTGATTTAGAATTTTCTTACTTACAAATTGAAGTCTCCATAAATACATTTGCCTTTAAGACAAAGTTCCTCACAAATATTTTTTCAAATGCAAAAAAGAGAGGATTTTTAACATTATAATAGTCTTCACAATTAGTACAAAATTTGCTTACATAAAACTTTAAGACTGTGCATTTCATATTACTTTCTACACAAAGTCAACAAAAAATACTTTTTTTTTTTTTTTAATAAACAACAGGGGTTATTTTTAAATCCTGTCAGTTATGAAGAAACTTTATTATGGTTTTCAGCGATGAACCAAAAACTAATTTAAAACTCTTTACACCTTAAATAACGACTCATAAAATAGAAAAATGAAATATTGAACTACTGCAAAGACTGAAATCTTATCTCCCAAAACTAAATGTAACACCCTTATTTTAAACAATAACTTATTACGAAATTTAAGTAAGGGAGAAAAAAGCTTCATTGTTTCCTTGATCCCTACAAAAATATTTTTTTTCCTTCAATCAATATACTGTTATCTAAAAACCAATTTCAGGTTCATTCTTTTTACTTAATAATAGCGATACATCGAGTATATAATCCATGGGCATTATGATTGCCTTTTATATCGAACCTCGTTAAAAAGAAGTCCCCTTCCTACTTAATAACTCGAATGTAATTAAAGGCTTTTATTGCCTATAACCGATTCAGAGCTCGGAACAGCTGAATAGTCTATTTAAGAAAGACGACCGGCCACCATTCATTGACTATTATCGCGCCGAAATCTGGGGCTGTACAATAAAGCGCCCCTGCGCTCTTGTACGCATTCGAGCAATCTTCAAGATGCGCCCCATTCACTGAGTCCACTACAAGACCAGCGACTGGGAAAACCATTCATCTGTAAGTTTCTCTTCGCGTCACTGCATCTGACGACAATGGACTTCCCCCTTTGCCCCCACAGCACCCCTGTCACACAGCCCCTCTTTTACAGCTTTATTTATCTCCTGCTATATATGAAGTTGTTTTGTTAAAAGTGTGCGTGTGTATCAATATCTGTTGCTTGTGCTGTAATAGCCACTATCAAGTAATTGATAACATATTGCGTTTAAAAAAAAAAGTACAGGCTTATCATTTATGATATTTTTTTTTTATTGTGTATAGATTGTAGGCTAATTAAAAGAGCCTTTTTAAATATGTTCTTTTACTATACGTCAGGCTAATTCTAAAAGTACGTCAGTATTTTCGATTCAGTCTGATAGTTTTCAAGCTTATTATAATCAGTCCGCATGTCTTTAATCTAATTAAAATATGCACGAAGATTTAGTCGACTAACCAGACTTTGTTTAGACTTACCGTAAATCAGTTTTGTACACGTGCTTAGTGCAAAAACTTATATAGTGAGCCAGACTAATGGAACAAACAAATGATATGTATTTTAATAAGCCTAAAAGTATCACTGGACTTACTGTATTAAGCCTAAAAGATGTTAAGCTAATAAGAAAATTCTGTAGGCAATGACGGAGACTGATATACGAGGGTTGTATTTTAAGTAAGGGCCGTTTTGTTGTGCACACTAATGGGTGACACAAAACATTGCAACGAGTACTTGTGTCGTGTCTTTGGGAACAACTGTCCTCAAGTTGCAACTGTGTAGGTAAACTGTACAGTCAGTTCTGTGTCTTTAAAATGTTCAAATTTAACGAAAAGCCAGCCACGCACGAGATAAAGTCAGTGATGCGTTTTTAATCGGCGAAAAACCTTTCTGCTGAATATATTCACTGGCAGACCAGCCGTGCTGACAAGGAATTTTTTGTTACTCTAAGACAATGACTTGCTCCGGAGCTCAGATACCAGCTTTATAGAACTTTTTTATTTGGGAACCTCCATACCATCCCTCAAAGAGCCCGGATCTTGCTCTGAGTGATTTTTCATCTTTTCCTACATTTCAAACATCATTTTGGCGGCATTCACTACAACGATAACGAGTAAGTGAAAACGGCCGTAACCTCTCAGTTAATGGAGCAGGTGGCAAGTTTGTATGAAGAGGGTATTCTAATTCAAGTTTTCAAGATATAACTGTTTTTCTTGAAAATTTTCTTTCGTTTGGTTTTCATTTTTAAACGGCCCTTACTTAAAAATCTATCCTCGTATTTACGGATATATATTAACCACAGTGGTTCTCGTATTTCGTGAAGATAGAAAACGGCAGGTTATGCCGCATAAATATAAACACAACTTTCTAGAAACTTTATGGCGATGAAAACTTTGAAAAATAAAAATCAAAAATTAAAAAGAAAGTCAAAATTTCAAAAGTTAAAATCCTCTAACTCAATGGCCTCAGGTCATTGCCTTAGTCATCAGATCTCAATGGCCTTAGTTATCAGAACCCAGAAACAATGTTAGGTTTTCTACCGATGAGGATTCTAAACTTCAAATCACCATCGACCATTTCAATAATGATATGTAAATACATAATTGACGACAATGAAAATGCATTTCAGGTAGGTTCAAAAGTCATAAAGTTGAAGAAATTAGACAGATTTTTGTTATAGATTAATAGACATATTATTATAGATTAATAGAATTTTGTTATAGATTAATAGACAGATTTTTGTTATAAAGAGTTTCAATAATGACTGGGAATATAATGCTTTTCTGGTCAGGACTAGAATTTAGTTAATCGAGACCAGCGAAACACTACTCGTCGTTAACAAATTCGTTGAAAAATTCGTCAAAACGCAATTTTTTGATTCAATAATAAGAAGAAAAAAGCGGGGGTTCTTTAGTGTTAAAACTGTCAGTCGGTCACAAAATATGAAAAACAGCTGAAAATATCACATAAGAAAAGCAGAAAATAAATAAATAAATAAAATAATGAATAGATAAATAAAAACTTTGTGAATAGTCAAAGCCAAAGAACTTGTTGAAATTCCTAATTTCGGTCAATATTGCTAACTTAATTGGGATGTAAGAGACACAAATATTTCTTTGATAAAACATGATTTTTTTATGAATATTCACTGTTAGAAATGATTTGGAAAAATCATTAAATAACAATTCATTAACATAACTATAAACCATCAAAATGGCGATATTCAAATGGTTAACTGTGAAAGGAATAGTTCAACAACTGTAACGGTTAAACAATCAGAATTATATGTACATGTCAACTTGGTCACTAAGTGCTTATAAAGCCACCTATTTTTTGCAGATAGATACATACTATAGCTGAGAGGGCTAATCTAAACAAGGGCTCAAATCTCAGCGTTAATACTAAAATATTTCTTTAACCTCTTCAACTCATGAAGAAATTCCTAGTGTCCTGCACTTCCCAATTGGAGACTCTGGTCTACTGGATCTCATTCATGCATAGACAGACATCACCAAAGAGCTGCCTACGATAACTGATCATCACTAACGATAGCTGGCACAACCAGTTAAAATCGTTAAGCCACAATTCCCGGTTCATTTGACAAATCACAACCTAACTTCAATATCCATTAACTGACTAAAAGCCTAACATAAACTAACTCCACTGTCAAGCTAAATGTTATTTTTACGATTTTGAAACCATGCGAATAATAAATTGCAAAAAAAAAAAATTTTAATTTTGTATTCTCGGTTTTCTAAACATGCTAGTTGTAGACGGTTTCAAAACTGCAAAGCTGAAGAATTGTTCCGAAACATAAGCGTCACTGTTAATCGGATGAACAACCATGAAATGAAAAAATTTCCTAGTGTCCTTTACGTTTGAATTGGTGACCATGGACTACCAGAATACGAAACTCTCAGTCGCGCATAGATGGCAACACCACAGAACTATTTAACACTAAAATTCAAATTTTTTCCATCACTCACGATAGATGGTACCACCGGATGAAATTATTAAGCCCCAATTCACGGTTCATTTGACAAAACACAACTCAACCACACATTACTCCAATGTATTTTACCTAACTAAATGCCTAACATAAACTCCAATGTCCAGCTAAATTTCCTTTTTGCGGTTTTGAAACCATGCGAGTTGCGAAGTATTTAAAAACTGTTTACTTTTGGTATTTACAGCTTTCTGAACATACCAGTTGCAAACGGTTTCAAAACTATAAAGATTTGTTCTTAGCCATATTTTTACTGTAGGACAGACAGCTTTAACTGCTGTTTTACAGTAATTTTAGATCGAAAACTTGTTCTTTGTAGGAACAGCAGTTGCACTCTGAGATACACTGTCCTGATTTTTTGGTGTGGAGAGCTGTAAGAAATTTGTGCTTCATTTTTATTTTTTGTTTTTTTCACTCTATTTCTAAAAATAAATGTTTGAGTTTAAACTAAAAGACTGCTTCAAACAATTATGAATTTCATTACAAAAACAAAAACAAAAAAAAAAAAAGAAGCAAACTTTTTGTACAGTTATTCATTCATTTATATATTTTTGTTTGTGTGTGTGTCAAAACTTCAAGTTTGAAATTTTTTTTCGAAAACGCTTTTTTTTTATAACGCTTTTTAAAATAATTATATGTCTTTTTATTTTTCTTAAATTTGCTCAAGTTTTATAAGATAATTTTCTACTTTGCATTTCATCGATATTATTATTTAAAAATAATCGCAAGTTTAAGAAAATGCCAAGTTTTAATTTCTGATAAAAACTCTTTTAATCATAATAATTAAAGAATACATTAAAATTATGTTATTAATGTACTCAAAAATTAAAAAAATATTAATAATGAAATTTTAAAAATATTTTTAATTTAACGGCAAGCAAAATATTAAAAAAGTATTGTCAAACATTCAGAACAAAAATATATACAAATTTATAAATTAACAAATTCAGACTTAATTTCAATAAAAAATACTCAATAAATTATTCACTCTAATAAAATATTTTATTTTACAAATTATTTAAAAAACCGTACGCATGAAATATATTAAATAACAATTGAAGAGTTGCGAACTGTAATAGTAATGTAAAAAATATCATAATAATTAGAAATATGATTTTTAAACTAAAATAAAGTTAATGCAAACATCATGGCAAAAATGTCAGAATACAAAAACAGGCTAACATAACATTTATTCCTTTAATTTCAATAATTCAAAAAATCATTTTAATAAAAATGATGAAATAAAGATAAAATAAGTAAATAACAGTCGAATTTAATCGTAATAAAACAAATAATAAAACGTTAAGACGAAAAATTGGAATTTAAAATAAAATAGGCAAGTAAATAAACACGATTTTAAAAATGGACTAATATAACATCTAAAATTAAGCAAGTTTTATTATTTTTTGTAAGCATTTTAAATTATCAATTATGAATTTAAATATTTAAAGTAGTAAAACTCGAGAAAAATAAATGAGTAGAAATTATTAAAAAAACATATAACAAGTTGAAAAATTTTAAATAAATAAATTTTAGAAGAAATTGAATTGAAATGTAATAACAAAATAAAAATAAAATTGATTTCATACATGCTAAAGAGGGTCCAAAAATCCTGACAAAAAGTACTTTTCTACTATAAACTTTTGAAATAATATTACAAATTTAAGTTTAATGTTTGTATTTTTAATTATTTTAGAACATTTATATATCGACAAGCTTTTTTTCACGATATGTTTTACAGGAGTGGAAAAGCAAAAAAAAAAAAAGTTAATCAGAAAAATAACGAATTTGTTTACATCATCTTAATGTTTAATGATAACACAAACAATTTAAAAAATAATACCTATTTAAAGAATTATTAGAAGCGTGAAATAATTTTGCAATTTGAACGTTATAAGTTAAGTTGTTTTGCATATTAATTACGTTTTAAGGCGTGGCGAAAAAAATATTTATTACTCATAATAAATACTTATTGTGCTAAAATATGCTAAAAGAATTCAAAAAATTTAAATAATTTAAAATTTCAAATAATTTAATATGATGCTATTAACACTTTCTTATAATTATGGATACTAAACAATATAACCCAGTAATAGTAATAAATTTTTTAAAAAGAATAAATACAAAAAAAAAAAAAAAAAAAAAATACAGCGAAAATTAACAATTACCTCTTTTATTACTTAAATTACACAAACTACTTTCTTTGCAACGCGACGTCAGAAAGAAATTTATTGCCTAAAACAGTTGTACTAATTTTGTTGTAATATGCTAACTAACTTGCTAATATTTCCACTCTCTCAATATCATGCTAATTAAATATTTGAATCACTTTGCATAATAAAAAATATATCCTTGTAATAGAAAGGAAAATTTAAAAGAACTAAATAAAAAAAAATACAAATACTGGAAAATAAGCTTTTACTTATAATTTACTATTTTCAACTAGACTAACTTCTTAGTGAAACACGTGGTCATAAAAGAATTGAGTTTATTGATTAGAATAGTTATTTTTCTATTACATTTCAATAACATATTATTATAAAGTTTTGATTACTATGCCACTAACCAATAATTTACGTTCGATGCACAAATTACATTAATTGAATAAAGCAATTCAGCGTCAATTACATTAATTATATGGGATCAATGTTTGGGAAAACAAAATAGGCACAATATGTTCCCTAAATAAGAGAACAGGTCATTTGTCTAGACCGACAATCTGTCAGTAAAAAAAAAAAAAAAAAACATATCTTATAGGATGTATGATCACCTCTAACAGCTACACATTTCTCAGATGGGCTAAATGACCATAGGCAATTCATACTGTTAGCCAGGGTACTTATTCATCCCTGTGACAACCGCATCCACTCTTGCACCACAGAAACCTTGACTCCATCGATGGTCATTGGAACTAGTTCTCAAGTCGCAATTCAGCGTCAAAAGGCGTTCCATACGTGTTTCATGAGATTAGCGTCAGGAGACATCCCCGGCCACTCCAATTATTGAATATCATCCAATTGGAGGAATTCCTCAACCAACTGAGCGCTGGGTGGACAGGCGTTATTGTCCATAAAGACCCATATACTCCGTGGTAAAGTCTCACATAGGGTACAAGGATCTCGTCCTTATACCGCTGACCTGCCAAACTACCTCTAGCGTACACATGAAGGTCAGTATGCGTGACTGCCGAATTGCCAGGCCAGAAAGCTTCGACCACATTGGTCCTCAGAATAATAAAATAAAAAAAATAAAAAACACAGTATAAAAAATAAATAATAATAATGAAAATATAAAACTTGAGTAAGTTAAAAAACAAACAAACAAATTGTGACCGCCGAAAGGCCATCACAGGTTACCCATTGACAAAATATCGTTCAAGTGATGAAATTCTCTTTTATTCACAACTCAAGAAGTATAAAAGGGATCCCCCTTATCTCAAAATATGGATCTTCAATATCTCCTTTATCTCAAAAATAAACTCACCAACTTAATGCATAACAAAATTAATAGTGAAAAAAAAGAATTCTAAAAAAATATCAAACAGCAGCGGTCGCCATAGCAAAGCGTGCAATGACGACGCATGTGCACTGCTTACTATTACTCTAGAACCCAGTTGAAAAGTGTGATGACGTCCAAATAAAGTGTGCACGCCATCAAACCCAAAACAACACCCATTTTGCTAATGGGTAATAAACATATAATAAATATAATAAATAAAAGACACAAATGTAAATAAATAGAAATCACAATAAAATATAAAATAAAAAAATAGAACTGAGGTCTGATTACTAAGCATAGTAAGCCATATATCCTAATATTAGTGAGGCAATAAAACTTTAAACCGAATAAATAAAAACCGAAATTTGATAACTATGCACAGTAATCAATATATCCTAATAGTAGCAATGGAAGCTTAAAGCGAAATAAATACAAATCATAGAAGTAACCGGTAAAATAAACCACATTACCTCTTTTAAAAGTTTTAAACTACCCAGACTGACTTCATGAAAGAGCAACGCGTGGCCAAAAGGGCACTTATTGCTCAGAATAGCATCGAAGGAAGGAATGAAATAATAGAAAGGCTAAAGATAATTGGTGGTCGATGTCGACACACAGAGTCGACTACTATCTGTGTCAGACGCCCATCCATCCTCTGCCGGAAGGAAACCACCGACGGAAGACAAATGTGAAGTTGGCAGATTTGGTAAACATCTCTCAGCTGCTGACGCCAGTAAAGGTCTTAGACTTGACTTTCCTTCTACACAAATCCCAAGGAATTCGCATATATTGGATGGAACATAATAGACCCAAAGATTAGAATTGTCGTCGTCTTCTCTGTAGCCACACCCCCTTTCACTGATGTTTATTTGGCCTGCCTTTGGCGATCTTTAAAATATTTGATTTCTTAAATACATTATAAATAATTAGGTAATAAAAAAACTAAAACTAAATTGATTTAAAATTATTTGTATAAAGTGTTAGCAATAGACGAGGAAAATTGCTGTAAATAGTTAGAATATAATTTAATGATATAAAAAAATATTTAAAAAAAATCCAAAGTGGTATTTAAAATATTTGTTTTTTCTAAATGTTAAGCATTATCGATATACAAATAGAACGTATTTATTGCTATTTGTATCAATTTAAGTAGAGACTTATGCTGTTTTAAATTTTTTATTAAAACTTTATGCCATAGATAATAGAAATCGGAAAAACAGTTGAAATTAACGAACTGTTTGAATTAAATATAAGTTATATATTAATATAAGTTATATGCAAAATAGGTTTAAAAATTCTAAGTGACCTTGAAAATATTTTATTTCAAACATGTTAAACATTATTATAAGTAAATATACTTATTTCTATTTAGGTTAGAAAAAAGTAAAACTTGAAAACAAAAGTAGTTCAAAAATGTTTGACTAGAGTTTGTATCACAGACAAGGAGAAAAATTACTGAAATTAATTTTTAAAAAAACTAACACTGTTGTTTCATTTTGACATAAATATAAATAGTATACAAATTCCACTTAAAAATTTTTAAACTGTCCTAATATTATTTATTTTTTCTTAAATGTAAAACATTATAGATAAATAAATATGTATTTACTTCTACTTCTTTCGATTCAAATAAAAAAGGGTCAAGGCATTAAAGCAGTTTAAAAAAAATTTGGATAAAGTGTATATTGTAAAAAAGTAAAATTTCTCCAAATAGTTAAAAAAAACTATCTTTGTTTAATTTTTACAAAAATATAAGCTACATAAAATAAGTTGTATAGATATAAGTAGAAATATTTACTTCTATTTGTATCATTTTAGATTTAAAAGAAAGAAAAAAAAAGAAGAAATAAAACTTCGAAATTTGAGTAGTTTAAAAATTTGAAATACAGTTTATGCCATAAACAAGAAAAATGGCTGAAAATAGGGGGGGGGAATAACATCTTTGATTTACTAGGAAATAAATATAGGTTAATAACGTAAAAAGTATACGCAGCTTAAGAAATCTTCAGCGATATTTAAAATACAAGTTTTCATGAATATTAAGCATCACCGATCAAAAATTAAATGAATTTTCTTTCTTTTTATTTAGGTAAAAATACTAACATATGCATTTAATCCATAGTTCCCAAATTCATTGTAAAAAGATGTTTAAATATTTTCAAGCAGAAAAAGATGGTTACTTAAGAGTTCCATTATTAGGATTTATTTTTCAGAAACAAGTTAGTTATGTCTATTACAACAAATTAATGATCATTTACTTACATTTGAATCAAAGCACAACAGTATTATAAAAATACTAGGACCTAGGATCGCATTGTTTCACAATCCCTGTGGTTGATCCTCATTCATTATTGAAGATCAAAGGGAAAGAATGTTTTATGTCATTGTTTGCAAAATGTACGATTGAACTGCTATTTGTTACATTTTCAGGATGACTAAATTTTGGCAAATTAATAACATGGAAAATCGGTACCCTCTTTTCCTCGAGAGTTATTACTTAGTGAAGATAGACCATATTGTGGAAAAACAATTCCAATCCTATACATGAATTTTTTATTTTTTATTTATTTATTTATTTATTTTTTTTTTTTTTTTGTAATCAGCTTTAAAAAAAAAGTCGATAAAAAGGATCATTTTATTTAGAAAAAGATCATTTTATTAGAATCAGGTAACATCACATTTCACATTTACTTCGACGCATTATTGGGTCATCAAGAAAGCAAATTTGTTTTTTGTTTTTTTTAATGTAAAAGAAAACTGAATTTTTTTTTTAGCAAAAAATAAACAATATTCAGTCTATAACAAAATAAATATCTTCATTCTGTTTGATGATCATATGTCAACTTACTGAAAACTTCATGATCATAGAACTTATGATCCTTATAACAAAAAATTAATCAAAGTGTAATTTAAGTTCATTGTTATTACTGAATTTTTTACTATGTAAAAGGCTTTGTAAATGTCAAAATAAATAATAGTCCGATGTTGCAAGGCCTAGGCTATATGGGGACTCGCAAAAAGCAATGGAAGAGTGATCCATCATGACAATGTGAAATCTCACACATAGGCCTGAAAATTTGAATTTTCAGCTAGTAGTCAATTTCTTTTTAATTCTAAGGATTTAATAGCCACTTGTTCCTTAGGTGACTGATATTGATAGGTCCTTTTCATTTAATAGCCACCTTTTGCAAGCTTTTTATTAATTTATTTATTTTTTTTTTTTTTGGCTTGAACTAAAGTTTATTTCAACTATTGTTATTCTACTACTATTATTATAAATTCATATTTGAAAAAATCTAAAGCTATAATGGTTAATTCAGCAATAAAAATAATATAAATATGATACAAAATTTAGTAAAACATGTTGACTTTGAAGAACTTTAAATAAAAATATTTTGGAGACAAAATACATTTGATCTATATGTTACCATGAATGACCTAAATAAAGAGAATGTCGACTTTCACCGGTGAATGTCAACAATCACAACATTACTGGTTAAATGCATACAGGGCAGTGGCACTTGACCTTAAAAAAACATCGTCGTAGAGCATACTGGGCAGTGGCACTTAACTGGACCTAATATATAATTCGGACATTTACCAAAGTGACTATGTGATTGTCATCATTCACCAGTAGAAGTCAACAGTCGCCAATTTTGGTATTTCACAGTACATACATTACAACGTCGAAACGTGTGAATTATTAAAGGATTATCCTTCCACACAAATTTTTAAACCACAAATTGATGGATTTTGAAAGATCAAAATGTTGAATGGTGACATTGGACATTTTAATGAAAATTCTGTTTTCCAGAGTCTTCTTCTACATTGATGTACTTTTATCTTTAAGCGATTTTTTTTTAAAAAGTGATGGGAAAAATGACCAGTTGTTTATTTAATTTAAAATGCCACTTTTTTCCGTTGGCGCGTCACGTGGCGAGTAGTTATTTTCAGGTCTAATTACACACCTCCAGCAACAAGTAATAAATTATTGAAGCTTCTTTGAGAAGTGATGTTACAACTTTCCTAGACTTTGAATTAATGGAATATCATTTGTTTTGAAATTTACAAAACTTTTTAAATTGTTAAAGTTTCAGCAATAACGATAAACTCTTATCACACTATTTTGTTTTGTCTGCTGATAAGGACCAAAGGTTCTATGAGTTCATGATCATAAAGTTACCAGATAGAAAGCAAAATTTCATGAACTATAAGAAACTCCACATTGAATTACGCTAAAAAGTACTGGTACCAAGAGTGCAACATTCGTAAAATAAATTTTTAGAGTAAAATTTGATATCTTAATTTTTACAGTATTATTTATTTAATTACAGTGTTTCAATAATTTTCCAGTAATTATTACAGAGTAAATGTTACAGGGAAAATTACGGTATACCAGATTTTTTGCTCCGTAAACTTTTACGATGAAAATGGATTTTACGGTTAATAGTATACCTGAGTGCAAATACTGTTTACCGTAATTTTTGCAGTGAGGAAGATATTTACTCATTAAAGTTAGTTTTCTATGTAAAAAAAAATTTAGTTTTATTTTACCCTAACGAGCAGAATTACTTTTTTGTCAAACCTACGTAATAAGGTATGATCTCCGAATTTTAAATTTTAATACATCAGTTTAGAAAATTTTTGTGCATCACTCTCGAAGTTATGATGCAACGTTGTATAGAATGCTACATTTAATTCCAAAGTTAATTTCATATTTACTAATATTTATCTCTACCATTTAAACAATCTTATATAAGGGAAGATGCCACATCATCAATTCATAAGAAACTTGCCGAATGAAATAAAAACGAATAACACTATACTTTGATTGAACTTCAGAATACTTTTCGCGAACTTTCGAAAAACTGTGCACCAAATGTTTCGAACGTGCTTATGATACACTTAAAGAACACAGATTATTACATCTTTAGCAAAGGGTGTTCAACTCAAGAAATTGAAGTTACGTTCAAGTTCCTATACACGAACCTCGACAAGAGCCACCCCACTATTTATATTAATTAAGAGACTCGGTGGCCTGGAGCTGGGAAATGTGTTGGAAAGTTTTCAAACAAGGAAAATGACCCTCATGGAAGGACATAAGTGTTGGACTCTCCCAAACTAAAAGCTAATTTGAGTTTTCAAATGTTCCTTGAAACTTTAAGGATTTCGGGTTACGATTCGAAGATTAGGGATGTAAACTTTGTTCTGTGGGTCACGTACAATTTAGATGTTTGGATATTTCTGATAACGGAATTGATTTAAAATTCTGGAAGATCAATTATATAATGAAATTTTTATTTAATTATGACATCAAAGACTTTTAAAATATTTAGTATACACTTGAGACTTTTCTTTGTGTCAAATTATGAAAGGCATTAAATACAAAATTTAAGTTAATAGCAATATTTTACGTTGTTCAAAGAAAGATATTTTTTTACTACTTTTTCATAATTTTAAATATTCTGTAGACTAAAAAAAAAATATTTTCATCCATAGGTTTGTTTTTATGCCTGAAAATGGAAACTGACTCTACATGAAAGTGTTCAACTTTCATTGTGAATTCATATAATTAAACGATTTAAAAGAGTAAACATCTAAGTTAACAAATAATCTTTAAAAAAAAGACATTAGGTTTTTAACCTCGAAAGCGCTTATACTTTTCGCACGTTTTTTGTTATGTTTCAGCTTTGCCTATTGCTGCTGTGGCAATAGTGTGTTGAATTCACAAGTTTATTCATAATTTTCTCCAAATAAAAAAAAAATGCAATTTTTACTGAAATTTAATAAAGCTAATAAAATCAATTTATTGTAAAATCAGCCGCAGCATTCTAAAGTACACTCTTTGAAAATTAACTTCCTACATAATTAACAACTTTTTTTGTTTTTTTTAAAAAAGAACATGAAAAAATATTTGTTTTTATAATTTTTTAAGCAAGTGTCGTTGTTGTTGCTAATGCCAAAAGGGATCAAAAGTATACAAAGAAAAAATGTTTAGTCATAACTAACAGAATTAGGTAATATTTAGTGTGATTCTGACTCATTGAGAACACCAAAAAGCTCAGTAATTTTTATCAAAGGCGCATTGGCAATGATTTTGTTAAAATTAACAATAAAATATAATTTTAGACTATATGATAAAATTTGGCAAATAAGTTGAAAATTGGTAATTTTGTCATAATTTAGAGCATGACATTAAAACCATATATTCAAATGACGTTAGTTTTCAGTTTTGCATTGGTTTTTAAATGTGTGGTAATAAGAACTATAGTTTTGAAAACCAAAATTTCCGGTAAACCGGTACCATATGAACGGAAAAATTATCGAAAGAATGGTTTAATTATCCTATATTTGATTTTATTAATAAGAATAATGGCTTATTTTCTCTGAAAAGTCCCATGCAACCATACAGTGCTGTAATTCTACAAGCATTATTTTCTCCGAGAGTTAATGTTTTTTAGCATGAAACACTTCGAATATTGAGTAAGAAATTTTCAAAATTTACAAATTAAGTTCAAAATGAAGATAAAACAAAGGAAAATTACAAACTAATGAAAAAAGGAGAAAAAAGAAAATTATTAAAAATAAAAATAACAAAAACCGGGAGAAGAAAAAAAAGGATAGAATTCTTTAAAAAAAAAAAAAAAAATTCCGGAGGGAAAAAAATAAATAAATAACAAAAGATATAATCTTTTCATCAGCCCACACGATTATATCTGCAGAAAAGAGTGCTTTCTAATATTGTATTAATGTAGCAAAAGCAAAATATATCTATACAATAGTGTGAGGAGCACTAAAAAATCTTTTACAAAAATTACAACAAGTAAAATAGAACACAATAGGTAAAAATAACACGTAAAAATAGAAAATAAAATATAAGGAAAAAAACAGAATAAAACATAAAACATAATCTATAAAGCTAGTAGCGAAATAAAATAAACTTACATGAACGGGAAATTTTTCAAGAATGATTTAAAATATTTCCGTAACAAGATTGCCAGATTGCAAAATATGAAAACAAAAGCGCAAACTGAGATAGCGTAACTAGAGGAGTTTTGTTTTAGAATGCGTTCTTTTAAAACAAAACTTACATGAAATTACGCTATCTCAGTTTGCGCTTTTGTTTCTATTTTATTTGTTGTAATTTTCGTAAAAAATGTTTGAGTGCTCCTCACACTATTTTAATGATATATTTTGCTTTTGATATATTAATACAATATTAGAAAGCACTCTTTTTTGCAAATATAATCGTGTGGGCTGATGAAAAGATTATATCTTTTATTTATTTTTTTCCCTCCGGTTATTTTTTTAAAAGAATTCTATCCTTTTTTTTTTCTTCTCCCTGTTTTTATTATTTTTATTTTTATTAATTTTCTTTTTTCCACTTTTTACATTAGTTTGTAATTTTCCTTTGTTTCATCCTCATTTTGAACTTATTTTATGAGTTCTATTTACTTGCAGCTTTTCCTCAATAAATCGAACTTATTTGTTTTTCTACAATGTGATTGTTTTAAAAATTGAATTCATTTTTATAGCAATACAAATGTAACATTTTCAACTCTTAACAGTACATGTTTTTATCATTAATTTAGATACAAGATATATAATAAACTTACACTCTTTGAACAAAATAATATGTACTAATATAAAATTGTTGAAGAAAGGTACATAATGTCTAAATTAAGAAATAGTTTATTATCAGTTATAGTTGAGAACTAAATATTTCTTATTTTATCACTTAAAGAATTCCATATTACCTTAAAAATGTATTCAAAATTTTAGAACCTAACAGATCAATGTTCTAACAGCGGGATTATTTTAAGGAATCTGAGCTTTTAAAAGCAAAGATCATATTTTTCGTATCTGATAAATCTTTTTATTTTGCAGTAACAGTATATGTCCCGTTGAAGGGCAAAGGATCGAAACTGCAATTAGCAAAAACAATCAGTTTTTAACTCTTAAAAATGTGTCTTTTGGAAATTAAATTGATACCCCAAGTATGTGAACGTTAAGACGAGAATATTTTAAACAAAGTTTTATTTTCAGAGGATGAGAATTTCTAATTAGAATCTATCACAATGCTTCTAATTTTTTACTGGGGTTACTTTGAATACCATGTTTTTAAAAAAAAAAAAATTTATATATAAATGAAAATCCCAAACGAGCTATTTCAGATTATATGAAATATATCAGATCATATAAATACGTGTGATATCAATTCACTAAAATCCAAGTATTTGAAATTCTATGGAAGTTTTTGAGAGTGAAAGACAATTTGGCTTAAAGTATCTGACTAGTGCAAAGGCTTTCAGCTTTCTTAAAGAAAACTTTACTTTTGTTTGTATTCTAATTATTTACAAAGTTATAGCAGTTTTTGCACAAAACGATAACAGTGGATAGACTAAATATTTTAAGTTTTTAATGCGTTTATCTCAAATACTACCTTACATTTTATACTACCTTAAACACGATTTCTCATGTTGTATTTAAAATAATTGTCTAATATTTTTTATGAATGTTTATGATTATAGCACACATGTTTTGAATTACAGAGTAAGAGAAAAAATTAGAAATTTATTTTTTATGCATGTGTTTTCGCAAAGACAAGTGCGGACATTTTAAAAAATTTGGTTTTTTATTTTCAAGGATCCACTTGCTTTGCGGATATGCACTTGCTTTGAGGATAATAATTCAAAATGTAGTTGATAGCCTTCTAAATAAATTTCTCAAAGGATTTTTTGCTTTAGGCGATAGAAATTATTTTACAGTGTTTAGCGTATATACAAAAAGAACATTATTTTTACCTAAGAAAGGCGATTTAAAAATAAATAATAATATAAATAGTTTTTTTTGCTTGTTTTATAAGTTTTTATACTTAATAAAACAAATAAACTAGTTTTTAAACTTTAGATTATTTAAAAAACAAGTTGTCGAAACTATTGGGATACCTTAAATGATAATTGATTTCCGATTTTCGCCCATTGTAAGTTTTCGTCTTAAAAATAAAGTCAAGGCTCAATCTTTAGCTTCAATGATCAAATTTCCAAGCTAATTTTCTAAAAACTACTCCACTAAACTTATTTTTAGAACTTTAATTCCATCAGTTTTTCAATTGTTCTTAATTTACAGATATCTTTACTTTTTGAGCTGCATATTAATAACTTTACGTGTTTTTATTTTTGTACAAAATCATAGTGCCATTGAAAATTGTGAAAAAGTTTTGAAGAAGGATTCGATATTCAAATTTGTTTTGAAATCTCAACGCAAACTTTCCGACAACATTATCAGCATTCAGCATGAAGGGGTATCTCAAAATAAAATAGTACGAGAGAGAACTGAGAGGCTCATTTTTCCTCATATTTCCCACCCACCCTAACTTGACGCACATTTACCCTGCGACCCCCTTTCTCCCACATCTAAAGCTCCTCACACCCTTTCCCAATCCCAAAAGCGGGAGAACGTATATACATATTCATACCTATTTATATTGGTGAAGGCAACTTTTCCCTAAGAAATGTCTTTAAAGTTTCGGGTAGAAAGAACATCTGGTATGATCCCAACTCACATCAGAAAGACATAAAAACTTTGGAAGATGAGAGTAAAAAGAAGAAGAAAAAAAATAACTTCTTATTTTCTATATCGATTTGCGCATTTGGACATCCATTTATTTTGCTTGTCGCTCTCTTTACCTGTGTAGCTAACTTTCTTTTATTTATTTTTTCTTCGTCTATCTAGTGGGACAAATATAGACGTTAGTGTGGCCTCTTTTGCACTTTCTGATAGTTCCTATCATTTATCTTTTAGAAATCTTTCCGAAATATCTTTATATTTACCGCGAGCGATCTTTGCTTTTTTTCGTTTGGTTTTTTTCGCTTTTTCAGTTTGGGTCTTTTATGCCGTATTTATTGATGGCATCTAAACGGTACAAAGTTTTTGTCGTTAAACTTGTGGAGAGACGAAAATGTTTAGCAATTTTTAATGTCTTTTACTAAACATTTTGCTTTTTATTGCTAGCTCATATTTTTATGCATAAAATTTTGAATTAAACTTACGGTTTCACAGATGACTTGATCAACATTTTTAATACATTTTTTTTCATAATCCTTATTAAAGTTTGAAAATTTAATAAGTTTATTTAATTGTTTAGGAAATGTAATAATTCTAGTCTCATTGTAAGTTTGAAGTGATTTAGGGGAATTTTTTCCAGATATGATGTTATTTTAAAAATAATAATTCTTTTTTTAAAAAAATTACTTTTTTGAGTAAGAAAGGACTGCAATGAGCAATAGTTTTTTTTAAACAGCAGTGCATATTTTCTTACGTTAAAAATATTGTATAAAAAATTTCACAAATATAAAATGAACTCCTTTTATCGTGTTCAGATAAAAACATTGTAATATAGAATTTTTTTTAATTTAATAGATTTTTTCCACTTTATGTATTTAATAAATCATTCTAATACACAGTTTTGAACTTAACATAAGTTTGACTGCTAGCTTTTAAAAAATCTAGTTATTTCTTTTCCTGACAGTTTAAAATATGGATTCAACATGAATCGAGCATTATTTAAGTGATTTAAATATGGTTCAAAAAAATATTTTTCTCTAAAGAAAACGTCACGTTTTGCTGATACGTTTATTTAAAGACAATTTTATTTGTTTAAACATTGTTTAAATCAGTAAAACGTATAAGGACAATCAAAACACTAAGTATTGAACTAGATTTGAAATATCAATGTTTGTTTCTGTGTTTTAAAATAAGTTTCATTAAAAAATAGGAGAAAAAAAAAGATAAAAATTTGATAAAAATATGGTAAAAAGGGGAAAATTGTACTGAGTTTTTATATAAATGATGAATTCAAACTATAAAAGACAATTTTATCCATTTTCTTAATATATTTTTTAAAAGATTATCAACCATTTTTAAAAAAATTACATCATAAATCCCACTTTTTCAATAATATTGTGGCACCAATTGTAACCTTCTTTAATTCATTATGAAAATTTTTCGAGTAAAATTAACCTATACATTCTAACACTTTTTGGAACATTTGAAATCTCTCTCAAAAATTGCAAATTTTATAAAAAAAATAAATGTCAAAATTGGCATTTCTCTGGAAATTTTACAATTGCCTCAAAAAAGACTCTTAAATGATTTTTTAAATTAATGATGAAGTTAAATTATTTAAATTTATACTTAAAATTACTTATATAACTAATATTTATAACTTCAAGCTTAACGCTCATAAAGAAATATTTTTAATCTATATCAGCAACATTTTTAAAAGTAATAAAAATTAGTTTTTTTTTTTTTTAATTTTAAGTCAAAAATACTAACTTGTTTTCAGAAATTTCTATTTTTACAAATTTAAAGATAGAGAATAAAAATATAAGAAGTATAATTTTTTTTTCAAGTTCAAAAAATTTAATTTTTTCTGGTGAAAAATTAACAAAGAACAATTTTATTCTTAAAAGTTTTTAATAACCGAAATTTTCCTGCAGAATAAACTCATCAAAGAATGCTAAAAATGTAAGTTTTGAACAAAAGAAGTTTAAATATGTTTACTTTTTTTTAATTTCTTACAAAAGGAATCTAATCTGTTTTTTTAATGCTTGCTGATTTTTTATAACTAATAAAACATTATTTGAAGCTTTATTTTGTTTTAAGTAATTTTTATTTTGAATTTAATAAGAACTTGAGTTAAAATAAGCTGTTTTTGAATTCTAACCAAGTCGAGGGAGCAAACAAATAATTATTTTTGTTTAACTTTAACTTTTGACTGATCATAATCATTACAAAAACTTTAAAAAAATGTATGGCATAAAAAATTTCTGAGAAAAATTATTTCTTTTATTATAATTTTATTTATAATCTCCATTTATTATTTTTATTGTTATCTTTTTTTTTTGTAAATAAAATATAAAAAGTAAAAATTTAAATTTAAAATATTTATTCACGAATTAGTTTTCAGTTAATATACGTCAGGCTAAACTTATTTAAAATATTTAGACGAATTTTAGCACTTTTGCAAACTTTTTACATTGCTGCAAACAATTTAGGATATAATTAACAAGATGGAAAAAAAGATGGATTGAAGAAATTATTAACAATGAAATGTCCTAGAGCATTTAAAATTTATAATTTTCATAAAGTATTTAGAAACGTTATTTAATTTTTTATCAACATGTTTAAGCATAAGACATAACTAAATTCATGACATTTTAAGTTAAATTGTATTAATTTTATAATTAAACTTTAAGAAAACATATAGTTCAATGTACATAATTTATATATCAAATTCCTTAAGCACACTTTTAACTTAAGAGCATAATTCGCAATTAAGTTTACTTAAGTAGCTTTTAACAGTTATTTTTAACATATTTTTAAATTTAAATTTTTAATAATAAATTAAGTTGCAAGAAATTTTTAAAAGAAAAGTTATTTAAAAAAAGGCAAAGAATAAATGTTAAAAATATCATGTCATGGTATTCAATAGTAATAATTATTTTAATAATAGTTAAACTTATTATAAAATATTGCAGAAATCAAACGTATCGTTTGGCTTTTAAATTTCATTTCAATTACTATTCACTTATAACGAGCCCTGATTAAACGAGGATCCGGATTTAACGAGGAAAGCGGAAATAATAATTGATACAATGTTAGGCCTATTTGATCACTTTTAACGAGAAAATCCCGGTTTTGACAAATAATATTTTGGGGATTTATTTCACCAAATACTTATTAAGCTAATCCTTCTTGGAACAATTCCGTTTTGATGTTTTTCAGATCGCGAAATTCTCTTTTGATATCGACGATGTTTTTAAGTCAAAACAATAACACAGCAATGAGACAAAACAGTTTAAAACAATTTAACTAATTACTTTTGTACTGAACAGAACTAAAAAAATAAATAAAATTAGAAAGTAAGAACTATATTTATGATTTAGTAAGTATAATTTTTTCACGGACTCGCGTTTTGCCAGTACTCGGTTATAACGAACAAATATTGCAGTCCCATTGCACTCGTTATTAGCGAGCAATACTCAATATCCAATTGTAATTCACAATTGTGTCTTATAATTAAATTTATTCTCACTTCTTTACAACGATAACGCAACTGCTTGTAAGAGTTTGAATGATAACATGAATGTTATTTGAATTCTTTAGCAAACAAACTCACTGATTTAAGAGTTTGTTTTGAATCAAATTACTCAGATAACTCCAAATGACTCTCGTCTGCGAAAGAAATATCTGTCGGTTCAAAAACTTTGCACCTTTTTTAGATAAATAAATTTCCTTTCCGTCTCTTAAGTTATTTGCAAACAATTATACGAAGATAAACAGTAGTTTGCTCTTTCGCAAATAATTACAAAGATAAATGAAAACAATTTTCTGAAACCTGACTTTTATAAAATGATTGTAAAACTTTTATAATGCAATAAGTTTAGGTTTTTTTTTTCAGTTTAATCCAAAGAAATTTATTTCTCTATGAAGAAACTCTTCATATTGTATACGCAGTTTAAGGTCTAAAAGGATTTTTCAGCCTTTTTGGTCACGAATTAGTTTAAATGATTTTATAAATTTTCTTTACTCCATTACCTTGTATTTCCTAAACTTATATTGATAATTAAAATAAATATTTACGTACAAAGTTTTAGTGGCTTTTTAAATTTTTGCATTATCATAACTTTAAAAATCTCAGCATTTTTTCTTAAAAATAAATAATTTTATCTTTGTTTCATTCAGATATTTTCAACTAATTTGTGTATTATGGATTTGAAAAGAAATTAAATTTATGAAATAAAAAATTTATTTCCAAATCAATGTAAAAAAAAAATTATAAAACTATATTCTACGGTACATAGTAGATAATCAAGTCTTTTATTCATTTATTTTTCAATAGTGTTTCAGAAAATATAGTACTTATTTAATTTATTATTAATACATCTGCTCTTTTCCATGAGTTAGTTATGACGTTTCAAGACGCATTTCAATCTTTTACTTAATTGTTTGATTGAAAATCTTTTTGTGAAGTTAATAATTCTCCCTTTTTTAATCTCAAAAATATAAACTTCTTTATTCAAAAACTGATGACCACCATAAATAAAAAAAGAACAGTAAAAGTTTTTAGAAAAAAGCATACAACGAGCTTTCAGGGAAATTACTCACTAGTATTCCTAGCAAATAAAGCTGAAAATTTTCGAAGAGTTAATTTTGGTAGTTCAAAAAAGTCAGATATTAAAATTTTTTGTCAATTTTGCATTTGTTGAGGAAATATAAACATTGAAAATGAAATTTTGAGTGATAAAAATTGGGAACAATATCATTAATTTTGCCAAATGCGTGACAACGTACAGATTGGAGGAAACACTTTTTAAATACTTTCAAAAAATTAAATTTCAAACGATTTCTAATTAGATTTCTTATTTAGCAAAAAGTCATTTAAATTAAAAACACTTAAAATGCAATTTTGTCGTTAAGTTGTAATGCAATAGATTGAAATTTAATTACTTAAGGAAGAGAATTTTCAGTTTATTTTTTTAAATCTAGTGTTTTTATTTTAGTTTAATAAAATACAAATAATAAATTTTCCGATTAATTAAATAAAGCAATATTTTACAGTCAGCAATTGAGTTTTCCTGCAGAATGAATAGAAATTAATGACTTATTTAAGGTATAAATTGTAATTTCTGATGATTTATAATGTGCCAATTACTTCAAAATAGAGATAAAACATTTAAATTCCAAATAAAAACATGTAATAGAACTTAATAACGTTTTTAAGGATTATATGAATTGAACTTAGTGGTAAGGTATAGATTGTAACTTCTGATGATTTATAATGGAATAATTACTTCAAAATAGAGAGAATAAATTTTATATTCTAAACTAAAATCATATAATAGCAAGTGACGTATTTGAGGAATATAACTTAGCGATGTATTTAAGGTAAAAAATTTTAATTTAGGATGATTTATAAAGTGATAATTACTTAAAATTAGAGAGAATAAATTTTATATCCCTAACTAAAAACATAGAAAAAAATTCAGCTCAATCTGCCCCAGTGACATTTTCCGTACCTTACTTCTTAGCTTTACAACTTTAAAACAGAGAATGTCCCTCGAAGTTAGAGGAACATTCCCTGTTTAAGAAACAAACATTTAAACTAAAAAAAAATTTATATTCATCTCTAAAAGTCAACGACAATTTAAATGAATTAAAATAATTAGATGAATTGAAAAAAAGCTGTGTTTTGAAAAGAATCTTTTGATTAATTTTTTTTCTGATTCTAAATTGTTTTTCGGATTCAATTATTCAAATACTCGAATGCTTTATTAAGAAGCTTCTACTCTCATCATCTTTGATTTTAGGTAAAATTTTTGATTTGAATTTTCTTGGTATTTTTATATTTAACGAACTTTTGATAATATAGAATCTTTCAACAGTTCATTACCTTACAGAAAAGATTAAAAAATAAAGGCATCAGTTTATTAGGAGAAATAGTACTTGATAATTTTTAAAATCACGGTGAATTTTTCCTCAAATATTCCAAGCGATTGCAAAATTCAACTATTTATTTTTCAATCTGAAAAAAGGCTTAAAGCCATCATTTTTATTTATTAAGAAACCCACTTAAGCAAGCAAATAAATAAATAAATCTCATCACTCTCATAAAACATGAATAAAAGTATCATCATAATTTGATATATACTTTAACTAAACATTTTAAGCCCTCATTTATAAGCCTTTACCCTTGTTATAATTGAGAAATTATATTACGAAATACAGCTGCATCTAACTCATATCAACCTTGTAAATAAACCGCAATTTCAAATAAACTATAAAACCTTATTTTTGAATTTTCCGTAATGTACCGGAAAAACAAAATAATAATTAAATGTGAAAAAGTATTAAATATAATTTAATGAACTTCATAAATCAGACAAAACAATTCGGAATCCATTTGGATAAACTTAATTTTCGAAAACAAGCTCTTTTCAAAATTCGCATGATGTAAGAGGGATTTTTTTAAATTTCAAAGATTATTTTGTCATTTTAACAACTTAATTTCAACAAAACCTTTTTATTAACTGTTTTCTCTTTATAAATTTATTATAGTTGCATTGCATTCACACAGCTAACAAAAAACGTTTTCAGAAGAAAAAAAATTATCCCATTCCAAAAATATATTGAAAGTTTTTAATGCCCAACTTACTCTGGAAGATATTTATTTGAAAGTGAAATCGCATATTTAAAACGACGAGTTAGTAAATCAGCTTATTTGAATCGGTAAATTAGTAAAAAAGCGTATTTGAATCTGTGAATTTTTATATTAATGTATTCAACTCTGTGAATCTATGTAATATTGAATAGGCAAATTAGTAGATTAGAGAAGCAATAAATCGAAGAATCAATGAATCGGTGTAATTATTTATAGGTGAATCAGCTTAATAGTGCAAGGCAAATAGCTGTAACTAACTTACTAGACCAATATCTAAATACTTGTTCTTCGAAGGGGGGTGAATAAAAAAATAAATAAATCAGTACTTATACAATCATGAACAAAACTGAAACACAAATACCAACAAAATAATAAAGCTAAAATAATTTAAAAGTTTTTATTTTATTTATTATTAGCCATTATCATTAAAAGTGACTTTACGTTATTAGATGAGGCAAAACATTATTTAGTAATTCATATGATAAAAATAAATTTTAACTCAATTGTGTATCATCTGGCATAAAGCTATTACTCTAAGCAACTCAAGATACTTAAAATTTGCCACAATCTTTCTCCTGTACTTATATCTTTCCTAAAACACCTATTTCCGCAGTATCCATCATAAAAATAAATAGTATTGGTGGTGATTTAATAAGCACCAAATTTACTGATCAAATACATTGTCCCGATATAAAAGTATATTCAGTACCTATTAAAACTGCACCAATTATCATAATGCCAAGGGTGCATTTTATCAAAATTAAGCATCATTGGTGTCAGTAATAAATAGTATGGCGACTTTTTACTGTTATCCATAACGAATAAGTAGATTTGCTCCATTAATTTTACTTTTTAGTACATGGGTTATTAATATTTCGGTTATTACCTAATAAGAAAATTAATTAAGCATCATTGACGGCAATAATAATTTGCCAATTTTTTATGCTCTCTTAAACGAATTAGTAACATTTCTCCATTAACTTTTCTTCTACGTTAGCTTATTTTTTACTTCAATTTTTAACTATTACAAAAATTAATTATCATTGGCATCAATAATAACATTGACGTTTTTTCACGTTTCTCCTCAACGAATTAGTGGTACCGTTTCGCCATCAATTTTGCTTTTTAGTATAAAATTTTTTATTGTTTCAACTATCGTAGATTTCAAATAATTTAGTTTGATAATAATACGTTTTAGAAGTAAGACTATAAATAAAATAAACATATGGTTTCAAATAGCTTTCAAAATACTAATTTAGTGACGTAATCCCTCTATACCACGATCACGTTCAGATAATCTGACAAATAAATATTACACGCACAAGAAACAACTTTTTTTCCGATTAGAGATATCTTATAAGAAAGCAAACATCACTGATGTTGACTTTAAAATATTTAACAAAACTGCGTCGTTCTATTGTTTAATTTAAAACAACCTCTTCCGCTAGACCAATGAGAAAATTCCATCCTTAAAATATCTCTGAATTAAAAATATAATTAAAAAATTGAAAATGGGGTCCCTAATTTATTTACAATTGAACACATTAAGCTTCACCTTGAATGCCCTAATTTAAGTGCCAATGATATACCCTTAATTCGAAATGCAAATGTACACCCATGCACGAATTCTTTAATTTATTATAGGTATAGATAACTCGAGTTGCGTTATTGGACAATCACATTAATCTATACTGAATTTCTTTGTCTCATTTAAAAATTAAGTTCAACTATCTGTATGCTATTAATTTGTAGGCATTTATTTGCAATAAAGCGATGAATCTGTGAATTGGTGTATTATTTTATAGGTGAATCAGTGAGTCTGCATATTAGTGACGAGAAGTGTAAAACGACTGGATTTAACAAATTTATTAAACCACTAGGGGGCACCCTGTTCGCAGACGCTCATGAACTCCGATAATTGCTTCGTAATAATTGTTGTTTCTTGGCATAAAGCAATTGAAATTATTCAACTAAGAATATATGTACTAAAAAGAACACTTGTGCCGCCACTTCCAAATATTTCCCTTGTGTTACTACTAAGTGAACATAAATCATTTTTCTGAGCAATCATTTTTTGAAATAATATGTAAAATTAAAAGTATAAAGTTATTACAAATTTGGTGAGTTCACAACTGTAATTTAATATTTTAATACAATTTTTGCATTCATCACTTTGTGCATGAAGTTGAAAGTTCTGAATCATTAACAAATCTCTTCAACCGTAATTCATAATAGTATATTAATGTAATTTGCACCAAAAAAATAATAATTGTAAAACGGTAAATAAGTCACTGATTTAAATATCCTAATATGTGAACTATAATTATGTTATTTCAGTAATAATCGAAACAATCCTCTTAAACTCTTAATTTAGAAAACAAACAAAATTCGAAAGGAAATATTAATAGTGCAGGCAAATACCTTTAAATTAGGGATACAAAAATATTGATAGGAAAACTATACCTCATGACTCGTATCAATTTTATGCTGATGATAACGAAACCAATTTGAAAATTAGTGTGAGAAAACTGGATCCTACCATGTGATTTTCCGGCCTATAAAAATGCACAGACAACAATAGAAAACTGCTACACCATCATTAGATTTTTATATGTAATAAAATAATTTGTGTTACGACAGATGAATATCTTCTCAATAATAGATTGAAATATTTCTTTTTTATTCAAAAATGAAAGTCATTTATTTGTATGTCGTGAACTGATTTCTAAGCATATTTAGTTCATAATGAAGAAATCTGTGAAAAAAATCTAATTCATCAAAATATCTGTACAATATTAAAGTTCAAAATCGAAGAGAAAGTACAAAATAGTTATCGACTTAAATTAAATCAACTTCATATTCTTATGAAAAACGATTAGTACAGTTACGATTAAAATAAATTTAGTTTTCCTGCATCATCCTATGAAAGTTCAGCCACAAAAAGATATCTACCTATGCATGATAAACTTCTCTAAAAAAAGGGGTATGTTACATATTTCATTCATACTGAGTGGTTATATTTTTTCTGTGCACTTGGTAAGAGAAAATCTTTATTAATGTTGAAAAAGTAGACTTGTTTCGAACTGTCAAAGAACATAAATCTTCCTGTAATCTACAACTTGGGACTTCAAAAGAAAGCGTTGTGCGCTTTCACCTCAAATCCAAATATAAATATTTTATTTTATAACCGTCGTTGAACAGCCGACCCAATTTTGAATTTACCTCTACCAATGTTCAGCTCCGTAGCCCTGTAATTTTGAATGCAGTTCAGAAGACAAGGGAACTCCTGGATTAAGTATTGAGAGAAATTTGTCTTCGTGGAAAACTTTTTGATGGAACTAACCCACATTTGCGTTACACTGGGAGGGAAACCACGAAAACTGCACACGGTTAACCTAACAGCATCAAGAGGACTCTAACTGATATTAACGGTTTAATACTGAGGATATTTTACGTCTGTACTCTGATTGGTGCGAGCCTGGGACGGAATTCGAATCGAACAGCCAGGATTCGAACTCTGGTTATCTCATTGGAAAGTGAATGTTGTATCCCTCGAACCATCAAGGCTCGAAATCCTTAAATAAAATTTTATATAATTAGTATATCATAGTAGATAAAACTCTCTTGCTTCTGTAAAAAAAAAATTTAAGAAAAAGGAAAAAAAGAAAAGAAAAACTGAACACTTGTGCCACCTCTTTTTTCTCTTTATGAACGAAACTGAAAAAGTCGTTTCAAAAGGATGCCAGACACAAATGATTTTTGAACGATAATAATTTTTAAAAAAAACTAATTCTTCCAATACTATCTTTTAAACAACAAAAATCATTTCAGTTATCGCGTGGTTGTTGTAAGTACCAATCGCTAACTCAATAAACTGAGTTCATTTTATAAACATGATTAAACTATAGGAACTTAGTTCGTAATTAATCAGGTTTGTTTTGTCATCCGGTTTATTATCAGCCCAACTCCAAATCAAACACAACCCAGTCATTGCATTGAATAAACCAGATAATAATGAACAAACATTTACCTTTTCCTGATAAAGAGTCAATTGAGGCGCCGTCTTTTCTTCCGATTTTTCCCGGATTCTCCGCGTGGTCCGGTTTTCGGGAAAGTTGGAGAAAATTTGAAAAGTGCTACAATAGAGACCTCTTCTCAAGTCAAGTGCCGCATGGCATCTGTTGGTATCGGACGAAACGGAACAACTGGAATAAAAAGGGGGCGGTTTTGGGATGGAGAGATTTTTGTGGGGCGCATGCGCCCTCCAGGGGGCGGGGAAGATCCTCTTTGTTGTTGTTAGTTTGGGAAGCGACGACTCTTATCATTCGCTTTTTGCTTTTTTATTCTTGGGTAGATTTTTTTTTCGGAGTTTCTCCGACGGAGAAATGTTGCGCAACTTTTTTCCCGGATATTTTTTTTCTCTTCTGTCCCATCGGCGGGAACAGGAAAAAAAAAAAAAACTCAGTTATCGCCGGAGATAGCAATTTACTCACAGGTGTGATAAATCAATGCTTGAAATTGTTTTCTAAATTATCTTTTAGCTTTAACATTTTTTCTCTGTCCTTTTTTTTACTAAAATTCTAGAATATCAAACGAACATAGAAATGCAAAATTAAATTATTTTTTGAATAATCAAATTAAAAATGTATAAATAATTTTTTTTAATCTTCTTACTTAAATTAAATAATGAATTATAAAAATAAAAATGCTTCTTTATAATACTGAAGCATTTGAAAACTTTCTCTTTATATATTTCTTTCGAGGCAAAACATCTGTGGGGGGCCAGTAGACGATTAAAATGATTTTTTAGGTAGAAATTTAATTTTCAAAGGGTAAGCAATGATATTAATAAATACAATATGCATGAATTTTCAAAAAAAAAAAAAAAAAAAAAAAAAAAAAAAAAAACAGTATTGAAAAACTAGTGAACTCCACCCACTGCTCGCTGACGCTGCCCGACCCTCGAAAGTTACTATAAAATCTTATGTGGTTTGCTTTGTGAACCGTGCTCACTTCGCTCACTACTAAATCAAAGTCATTTGAAATGTTCTCTATAGAAAAAACTTAAGAGTTTAGAAATCTTTAAATCTAATTCTTATTTAATGTACTAAATCTAATTCCAGTGAGCCGTGGTAACCTAGGAACGAATCCCAGCAAAGACTGGTCGATTGCAATTCTGCACCCGGCTCGCATCGACCATAGTGCTGACGTTAAATATTTTCAGTGGTTGACGGATCATGGGTTAGAGTCCAATTGCCGTTTGGCTAACCAATACTGGCTGAAGATTTTCTGTATTGTTTTATGGGGTCGGAATAGAGTGGTTGGTTGGACGTTGAACTAGTGTTCGTGAGAACGGGAGGTCGAATCCCTCCGACCGAAAAAACCTCTTGTATTAAATGATGACTGGCTTGCGTTAAATCTGTCGGGGTCACAAAGTCCTCCAAGTTCCCATAACAAATCAATACCTCTGGGGGTACTGATTCAGGAGTTTCCTTGTCTTCTGGATTGGTTCAAAATTACAAGGCTACGGAGTTGAACATCAGTAGTCGTAAACCCATGAAATTGGGTCGGCTGTTCAACGACGGTTATGAAATAAAATAAAATACCTCTAAGGGTTCAGAATTGGAGATTGATCATTCTTTGATTCGGGTCAAAATTACGATCTGTGAATGTATATATGCATGAATGGGTCTGCCCTTTAAACTGGAAGAAACAACATGGTTCTTATAAAGAAATTGCTGTTATGGACATTAAGCTATTGAAACGTTATTCAAATTTCTCTAACACTTCGAAAGTGAGAAATCTGTTTAAGTAAATCCATGTTTTAGTTATAAATATGCAAATTTTAAAGCTCTACGCGCATTTGTTACAAAACTTTTTGCTTTCTTTTTCATTATAAAGTAAAATCATTCCAGCTACAACCCTTTAGGAGCCAAAAGGGTTCATGGAAATTAAAGTTCTTCCATTTCGTTATCAGTGGCATAAAGTTTGCAGTATGGCCAGCACAGCACACTGACCGTTATTATTTCCCAGAGAAGTTTTTCCCCATCGATTTCATGCTGGGTGAGCTTAAAGCAGTCTTTCCCAACCTTTTTTGTCCCATGCCCCACCTAAGCCTTTCTAAAATTCTTATGCCCCTCTATGTGACATATAGATAATTTTTAATATTAAAAAAATTGAATGGTTCGCTTAAGAAACTTAAATGATAGGTTTTAGGAAGAAATCACTAGGAAATTGTTAACGAAGCACAGAAAGTAAATTTTCAAAACAAATAATGAAAAACTAAAATTTAAGTTCAAAATAATTTTAATAAAGATTTTTCTATAATAATTTAATGTTTTGATTTAGTGAGATCCTTGCGCTTGATGCTTGGTGCACAAAGATTTTATGTCAGGTTGCAATTTGGTTAGCTTCAGTCTCAAGTCATCCAGTTGTGTTATATATATCCAGACGATTTCTTTTTTTTTTTTACCAGTAAATCATTTGCAGCACTAAATCCGCATTCAGCTTAATATGAAGATGGAAACGGTAACAATAGTTTTCTTGCACATTTGGTTGAATTTGGGTATTTGATTTCTGTTTCCTCACAAAGGCATGCCATCATTCCTTTTATATTAAATAAAATTTTAACTGACTTATCATTTTGCATTTCTGCGAGTTCTTCTTGATACTGCATATTTGATACATCAGACAAATCCACTAACAATGGTTGCATCACCCATGTAGGAAAATAAATTTGTTTTAAATCAGCCGATAGAATTTTCAGATGTTCAAGAATAACAAGCAAAGCGGTAGCATTTACTTCACATTTTTGGAGCAAATGAAACTGTTCAAAGTTTTTGTTGTTAATATATTTCTGACATAACTCAATAAGGGTAATGAAAACCAATCACTCCGCTTTTGCATCAACAAGAGTTTAATTTGTTCCTTGAAGTTGCTTATTTAATATATTTAGTTTTTCAAAGATATCGGCTAAATAACTCAGAAATGCTTTACCATCGAGTGTTAACAGATACTTCATTTCAGGTTTGTCGCTTAATAAATCACTAAGAGTATCAAACAGTTTCACTAATCTTTTCAAGCAGTTCCTTTTAGAGAGCCATCTTACTTCAGTGTGAAGTACAAGTCTCACATAGTCTGTATTTTATTCCTTCACAAAACTGCTTAAAGAAACGCTCACATTTGGTATTAGTTTTAATAGATACACTTTATTACTGAATGCAACACTTCATTTAGAACAGGCGAGATGCTTTAAGCAACCAAGTTTTCCCTATGAATAACACAATGCACAAAAGTCATTCCTGGATTCTCATCTTTCATCAATTTTAAGCAGCCATTTTTCTTGCCCATCATATTAGGAGCACCATCTGCAGCACAAAATGTTATATTTTTCATTGGTATATTATTGACTCTAAGTAGTTTTTTAGCTTATTATATATATCTTTGGAGGTAGTGGTGCTATCTAATCTTTTACAGAACAACATTTCTTCAGTAAAATGCCCTTTATCAATATATATTACGTAAGTTATCAATACTGCCAGACTGTCTATCAAAGTTGATTCATACATTTGCACTGAGAATTTTCTAGTTTTCAGCTTTTCAACAAATTTTTCAATATCTTCATTCACTTTGTCGATTCTTCTGCTAACAGTATTGTTATTGAGTGGCATAGCTTTTACACCTTCGTCAAGAACCATTTTAAGAAATACTGATATTGACGGTTTTATTAAATTCTCTCCTATAGTATGATTTTTTCCGGGGGTTCACGTGGAGCCTGCCGTCTGCCGTTGAGAGGTTAACTTGACGACGTCAAAAACCCAGTTGATATTTTGGTTTCGTCAAACGAATTTATAATATATATTTGCCACAATTATTTAAGAAATTGCTTTTTTTCTTTCAATTTTGGCACCGAAATCTAGCATTGCATATAAATGGCCCGGAGCAAAAGTGTTAAGCTCGAGTAGATTCCATTTTCGAATTGCCCCCCTTAACAAACAAATTGTCCCCCGGTGGGGCGTGGGCTCCACGTTGGGAAACACTGGCTTAAAGCCACCACTGCGAATCGAACCATAGTCCTTCACAGTGCCATTACAATATACATAATTTGAGATATTTTATTTCATGTTTAAAAATTGTCTTTTTAGAATTATGTTTATTTTTAGTTAATGTTTTTCATTTGAAATTTATTTTTAAAATATTAAAATTTTATTAGATGAGTGTTGTGTTCGCCTATTGCACTTATAATTTACAAATTTGCTTTAGAAAGCCCTAGAAATTTATTTTTACGATCACTCACTAGTACAATTTTTGCAAATCCCTCATCATAATACTGCAATGAAGTTTTTAATAGTGTAGAATCCTTTTTTTTAATTTTATTTTCATCATAATTGGATAATTTTAATTAAAAAAAATAATTACGATATTTTTTTTATTTATTTTACTTTGCGCAAAAAATATATCAAAACCTGAGGGTAAAAATATGAAAAATGTGTTTTTATTCTTTAAACATAGAAGTATGTACTTCATGCAGTATTACTTAACTGGACCATAATTTCATCATTTTTCCAATTTTAGATAAATTGAAACAAACTATAAAAAATATACATTTTAGAAGAGGAAAAAACGATTAAAATCGAGTTCATTGTATACAAATTCCACCTGCAAATTTCTCCTAAAAAATTTTTGTAAAAGGATTTAAAATCTTAATCACTCCGGTATCTTCCGCTTGCACGTTATCTTAACGTGAAGGAGTTGACCAGCATAGAGAAGAAGAAGAAAAAAAAAATCACAGAATTTCATCACCCCATAGAGAGAGAAGCACACTAATTGGCGTCCAGCAAAGCGTGATGCATCATTAATAATGTGCCCCATTATATAATGGGAAAGCGCATGTGCATTAGTGTTAGGCGTAGTCCTACATCAGCACCTACTAATTAATTGTTAGAGGGTGGTTGTGGTGGAGTGTTCTAAAATCCGTGAGTCTCAAGGCTCGCGGAATAGTCACGCCTTAGGCGTAACTTAAAACTTGGATGAGCCTTTCCACCCCCCCCCCTTCACAATGAGGCAGACATCACAGTAATTGCATTGAAGCATATTACCATATGAAAAGCACTGAGAAGCATATACGTTAATTGCGAGATATTAGAATTGGGGACATTTCTTAATGACTCACGAATTGATGTTAATCTCAGTTCGACTCGTTTTAATAGAGTTTAGGGCGATTATTAGGATTATTTAATTCCGAGGAAATGGAATCGTTTAGATGGGTTTCGCATTTATTAATTGTTAAGATAAGAGGGAAGGTGGCTTAAAAGTTTTATCAGAGCCATTTCGTAAGAAAATTAATTAATTCGAGACATAAAAAAAGTGGATAGCTGATATAATCGAGTTAATTTAATGTCATCCAAATTAATTGGTGGATATAATATTGATTTTTATGAACTTTATAAATTATAATTTAAACTGTTTGTAGAATATTATTTTTAAGTAGTTTATAGAAAATTTCTTAGTTATATATTAATTTTAAACATAAAAAAAAAGAGTTTTTTATTTCAACCGTAATTTGATAGCTTGTGCCATAACTCGATTTTTTTTTCGACCACAATTTTTAACCGTAACGTAACATATTGATTTAAAAAACGTTTATTTATGTTGGTCATGCTTTCAAGAATGAAGTATAAACGATAATCCATTTACTTTCAATTTCTTTAATTTTAATGAATCGATATTAAAATATTATATATTTTTATTATATAGTGAGCCAGTGGTCTCATATTTTACGAGAAAATATTTATGATAAACCTTCATAATTAGGGAAATTATGCCTTTACAGTTATAAATTTGTTTTTACAGTAAGGGACTTCTACAATTTTTGCTGATCCCTAACTATAATTTGCTGTTAATTGTTTTCAGGGTAGAATCTTTTTTATATTATTATAATGCACAGTGGGCCAGCAACCAAGGTTTCGTGGTCAAAATTAATATTTCGATAAAATTTGTTTCAAAATTTGGGTTTTTTTATGTGCAAGTAAATTGAATTAATAGTTGAAATTTTGAAATACACTAAAAATACCAAGAAAAAAAACAAAATGGCTGCTGAAATATGGCGAACAAAAATAAAATATAATAATATAGTACGTTTAAATAATTAAATATAGCAATGAAAATATAATAATTTTCATAATTTTATATTAAAAATGAAAAGCAAATTATATTTCCGAAGTAATATTACAAAATAAAGCGAATTAATTACAAAATAACGCGAAAACATGGAAAAAAAACATAATTTTTGTTTTTCGGTATATTTAGTCCACCTTTGCAATATGGGCAAAATAGGGCAGGTTTTTTCGAAAGAAGAAACATCAAAGAAGACAACAAAAAAAAGTTTAGCTAATTACCTCGTGGAACGTTTTGGAGATAAGTTTCGAAAGTAAATCAAACACTGTAAAATGTCAAATGATAGGATATAAACTATAGGTTTGTCAAGAGTATTAACAAATCCAACAAATTGAAAAACTGTACTATAATTTCTGACTAAATACTCTGATAAAAATGTAACAGTTAGGTGAAATTCCTATATATATTTCTGATATATAAATTTAAAAGTTACACTAAAAAAAAATTTTTAAACATATTTTTTCACTACATTGTACTCTCGTTGGTCCAAAAAGTAAATTATAATGTTTGGAATGATTATGAATACTTAATTTGGGTGATATTGAAACTGCCTGCACATATTTTAGTTAAAAATTTAATTTTGACTTTTGGCCAAAGATCATGATCTTCTGGCCCACTGTGTAATGGGATAATTTTTATAAAAGAACTATTGATATTGATTAAATTCATTGTGAAACATCATTTTATTACAAATCATCAATTTTATAGTGTATATCATCAATCTTTTAGTTTTAATTAGTTGAGAGTTTGAAAAACAAAACGTTTCAACCGAAATTTGATTGCACTTTCATTTAGGAAAGCAATTTTTTTTTTCTTCAGTTGTTGACTGCATTTTGTTATTTCAATAGTAAAGCATAAAAGCTAAATTTCACTTACATTCCAATTGCTTTTTATCGCAAAAAGTGGACATGGTTTTAATCTCATTCAGTGAAGTGTAAAATATATATAGGAATCAAACACTTTGCTTTTCTATTTAGAAAAGTCTGACGTGTATATAGGTATTCTTACAAAACTCTACTTTTCACACATGTAAACTTAAATAAATTTTGAACTATTAAATCTACGATTTTTGTTTTGATCTCATTCAATTAAGCGCAAAAAATATGTAGGAATTAGGGATCATGGGAAAAAATGGGATCTTTAATACGTATCGTAATCTTTCGTGTTATCGTAACATAATTGCGAAGGCGCCAAATGAATTTTAAACTTACAATATAAAAAATAATAACATGTTGGGGGTCCAAGGGCTGGCTACAAGTTGGTTACTTTCTGTGGGGTTTTTTTTTTTTTTTTTTTTTTTTTTTTCGAAAAAAATGTTTTTTGATTGCTACTGATTTGAAATCGCCAAAACGTGACGATTATTTTGGAGTTGGTCACGATGCTGGAATTCCTCCCTCCTCTCCCCCAGGAGAAGTACAGACTAAAAAGTACGGAAAAAACACCCGAAAAAAAGAGTACCGGGAAAGTACCTTTCTCGTATTAATTTTTGTATACTAACTAATCTCTTAATAAATATTTAATTATGTTTTAATAAGTATTTAATTGCCTTAAATTTTTGTTTAATGGCCCGAATTGAATCTGTCACATTTATAAAATAATTAATGAAGTGCTTTTATTTACGATGCTTTTTTTTCTCGTCGGGAAATAATACCTCACCACCCTGGATAAGAGTTTCAAACACATAAATCGGTATAAAACAAATATCGAACTTTTGATACTTATTTTTTATACCTTTTTTCACTAAGACCCTTGAAACTTCTCCACTAAAAAATTGTTATGGTCAAAACTACCAGAATATGGTAAAATTTACCGATCTTATTTCTCTGTTTTTTCTTATTTCTTATTTCTGAATTTTTTTCTCTGTAGGAACTGTTAGTCCTATCGACTTAGTTTGAATGCCATTCATTTCACCGAAAATTAATACATAGATAGCGATTTTGGAGTATCTCCATTTTGACCCCCTACCTCCCTTAATAAATTTACGAAAGGTTGCAAAAGCTCACCCCAGGAGAAAATATAAACTTCAGAACTTAAATCACAACTTGGTTTAAACTAGTCAGAAAAAGACAATTACGAATCAAAGACAAAATGTGCAAAGTCAGCAATGTGAATTAAAGCATAATAATTCGAATTATAATTTAAATGTGAGAGTTAAGCAAAAAAAAACATTTTGCTACTTATTTTAACCTAAGCAACGGGAGTATTATTTCACATCATGCCTTAGTCAACGCAACCTTTTCAGAAGTGACCATCACCCTACAGATTCAAGGCATTTGATTGGTTAGTTGATCCAAAACATCGGATCCAATGTTATTCCAATTGCATTGAACCATCTACCACAGATTATTTTGGTTTGCGGTATTTACATCTCTCATGTTCTGCCCAATGTATATTTTGCAATTATGAAGCAGTGATCAACACTTAGTACTAAAATTTCTTTTCTTAAACAAGATGAAAAAGAAATTGGGTTAAATGTTGGTTACACAAATGAGAGAAAAAAGCTCAACAACCTACAGGTAAGTTAAAATCACCATAAGTAGTATAATTTGCAGGCTTTTGCGAAGGAGTATTAATGTATTCCTGTATACAGTGTGTTTTTTTTTTATCACTGTCGTTGAACAGCCAACCCAATTTTTGGGATAACGACTACTAATGTTTAACTCTAAAACCTAGTATTTTTGAAACCAACCCAGAAGACAAGGAAACTCCTGGATCTAGTATTCGGTGAAATTTGCCTTCGCGGAGGACTTTTTGATGGAACTAAACAGCATTTGTGTTTCATGGAAAGGAAGAACACGAGAACCTCCCACGGTTAGCCTAGCCTGACGGCAAGGACACTCTAACCCATGATCCGTCTACCACTGAGGATATTTCGCGTTAGCACTGTGGTCGGTGTAAGCCGGAGGCGGAATCAGCCATCGCTGGGATTCGAACCGTTCTCATTGGAAGGCGAACGCTCTATCCTCTGAGCCATCGCGGCTCTATACAGGCGGTTGCATATGTAAGGGAGATAGAGCTGCCTTGTATTGAGAAATGCATTGGAACCCATTGCCTTAAACGTGACTAAGGGCGGTTCCTTATAGTGAGTTTTCTATTCATACGCATTCAAACAGTTGTTTAGTTAAAATAATCGTAATTCCGTCTTTGATTTTGGATTTCTAATATTTGTTCTCGAATATTCCCCAGATTTAGAAGTTTTATCGTAGTTAAATGAGTTGGCGACTAACTTGCAGAGCTCGCTAATTCGATTGTCAAATCAGTAAATTACGATAAAACAGTTATCTCTGATCCTTCTTGAATGTAATTTTCGGCGATAATCATATTAAAAAGGATTAACTTAACACATTATTAAGAAAGTTAAAAAAAGAAGAAAAAGCTGGCTCAAATGCTTACGTATAGTTATTCTATGATATAGAAGAGACCGTAGAAGCATAAGACGACAATTTTAGCTCCGGTTCGCCATGCAATTCTCAATCCTTATAAATTCCAGTCTTTTCCCTTTCAAATATATAGCCGGTCTATCGAATTGCCAAGTATAACTAGATGCTAACTAAATGCCATTCAAAAAATAATATTTCTACCTTTCTTTCCTCCCCCCCCAAAAAAAAAATATATATATATGCATATATATTCTCAAATAATTTTTATTTCATAAATTCGTTTCTAATAATGAGTACCAATGAAAAACAATTTTAATTTAAATTACTTTAAGATTATTACTTATTTATACAAAAACGAAACGAATTACACCAGAAAAAATAAATGCACTCCTGCACATTTTTACACCCATTTAATAATCCAGTAACTATTTACCATCTTCTCTGTAGCTTGAGCATTAGACATTGTTTATTGGTATATTTCAATTTTATTTAAAAAAAAAAAAAATCTTTTTTCGTCATTTGCCCGACCTGGAATTGTACATGCGGGTACTTATATCGCACCCCTGAATCCCATAAACGCTTTTCCGTTTTCTCTTTATTTATGACTCATATAGACATCGAGATTTACACGTAGGTCACGTGTTCTCAAACTCGCTCTGGGGATTTCAAGAGGAACATGCTGGGGATGTGTAACACGTTAATATGCGTGTTCCGGAATTAATTGCCATGTACCGCACGTAGTAATTACTGCAGCTTAAGACCCTGCTTGAAACGAACCTTGTTTTATTCCATTTCGAATCAAATTTCCAGCCACCCACTCCTTTCTTATAGTTATGATACTAACGCCTTTAACGGCGCTGTCGGAGGGGGGGGGGCGGTTGAAAGAGTGTTCTTTTTGCTGTTTAGCCATTTATGCAAATAGAATCATTTTGCAATGTTAGCTTCGATTTCCGTCGTAGCAATTAGCTTCTCGTGGTGATCAATTCCAAATGTGTATTTTGTCACGCGATCCTACTAGTTGCGAAGCTTGTTCTAACTTGATTTGTTTTCGATTTATTTTTTTGTTGAGCTCACGTTGAAATATGTACAACACGTCTCGTGTTTGGCATCTTTATACGAGTTCGGCAGGTTAACCAATTACGCATTTTTCAGAAAAGAGGAGCCTAATGAGCAGAATTAAAGCTCGAAATTGATTTTTTGATTTATTAGTGAGATAGGATTGCATGAAGAAATTTCAAATATAAGGCTCAGATTTATTTCTAAATTTGTGACTTACCATTGAATCTGTAATTACTTTTAGAGAAATGGAAATCATATTTAATAAAAGAAGGAAAATTATAATTTTTGACAAACAACAAATGTCGCCGTCATTTCGTATTCGATAATAACATTTGTTTATCGATATACTTCATTTTAGTATCGTCGATTTGTTTCGATAACTCTATTTTTGACTATAAATTTATTTTGCGCCATAAAGTTTTTGGGCAACTTATTATCAATATTTATTCTATGCATAAATCTTTAGATTTTTTATTGTTTATATTTGTCGCACAATAAGTACTAACACATCAATAAGACTATTTACTTAAGCTATCTTTATCTCCTCTAAAAGAATATTGTTTTAATATTATTACTATTGTTTAAATATTAATGTTTTAATATTAAATTATTAGTGAACTACATTTGATAAGCATATTTTTTTTTCACGACAACCCTCACTCTTTACAAGATTGGAACTTCCACTGGAAATGACCGAAAAATAATTTCATTTTGCTGTCAGCTTTAGTTAATAAAAAAACAATGGTTATTTCATCAACTTATCTTTTTTTAAACAATCAATCTTACTATGTACAAAACTTTAACTGACATTAAAATAAGGAATTTTTACTTAGCTGTAATTCTTCAATCAATAAACAAACAAAGGCTATATAAAAATTAAACTTCTACTAGAAATAATAGTAAAATAAGTTAAACCTTATTATTCTGTAATTTTTTGCTCAGAAAACAAGCAATGATTCTTGCATTCAAACAGCCTTTTTTTTTAAATCTCCATTCTTATTATATGCAAGTGCTTGACTACAGCTATAAGCGATTAAAAAGTAATAAAATAAATCCCATTTTGCAGCTGTTTTTAATTACTTAATAAGCGATAAATATTGCATTTGTTGGTCGTGATAGCCTGGTTGGCAAGACAATTGATTCACGTTCATGAGAACGAGAGTTCGAATCCAGCCGGTTGTAGATTCCCTGTGGAGTAAATGGTAACTATTGCACGTTAAATCTGTCGGGTCACAAAGTCTTCCATGTTCCAATAACAAAGTATACTTCTAAATGGGTACTAAATTGGAGATTGCTCATTCTGGTGTTCAGGTCAAAATTACAATCTGTTGATGAATGAATGGATGTATGAATGGATCCGCCCTATAAACGGGAGAGACATATGGATGTGCCTAAAGTCATAAAGAGCATTCTTGGCCATAGAGGGCACCACATTCAAAACAGTGTTTTGTGACTTCCTTATGAGCGATTTATACTAGCTAAATCGTAAGTAGGATGACGCTATATTTTGTATAAATATGCGCATTCATTATGAGAAAAAAAAATTATTACACATCCTTCTAAAAAACCAATAGCTTATAATTAAAAAAAAAGGATTCGTTTTTAACGAAAACAAAAACTTCTCTTTCGATTACACAAAGAGAATTTAATATTTCATTTGTCCCAACTAAATTCTTAAATATATCTTTTAATATCTGGGCACGAATATTTAATTAACAAATTTCTCGGATTTCTGATATCCTTTAATTAGTATGTAATCTCAAACAAAACAATTTATTAATTATGTCTTAATCAATTAGTGAAAAGCAATAATTAATTTCTTTTTTTTTTCCCTCCGAAGAGCATCTGCCACAGAAGCTTAAAATAAATAGAAGACTCACTAATTAAAAATTAATCAATAGTTGTAATTAGCATTCCTTGTGTCATTGAAAAATGTCCTTAAATAACTCATAACCTTAAGATATTAAAATTGTCACGGGAAGAGATGGGGGTCGAGGGATGCAAGTTCATTTATGGGGAGGGGGGATATACCTACTGATATCAATAATAATTACAATTCATTAAATACAATTCATTAAATACAATTCATTAAATACATTTAAATTCATATTACTCATATGCAAAAGTTTTTTGTTTCTTATACAGATTGCAAAGAAATATAAGAGCCATCCAGTTACAAAATTCGTTGAGCGACATCTATATTTTGTTTTTGATTTAAATGAAGATACCCTCTACTGACTTAAGTCATAACCATCTTTAAGATCCCTTCCCTTCTAGATGGTTCTTAACACACTTCTAGATTATTCTTAAGTGGCACGCAGTAACCTATGTTGTATTTCATAGTGTGTATGTTTCTCAAATGAAGTAAACTTATATGACAGATTTTGCAGAAAGGCAACAACTTACGTTATAGCTTATCCAGAAATACAAACTGACTTCTGTTACAGATTATAAAGACAGGCAATAGTTAATGTAATAATCTAAGTTAAAGGAGGGTAAACTAACTTATGTTACACATTTTACAATAATTAATTACATTTTACATTAACTTTCGCCGCAGTTTGCAATTTGTTTTATAAACGAAAGCTAATTAACTTGTGTTATAGATTATACAGATAAGCAATAAGGTATGTTATAGTCAGACCTATTTTTTTAAAGGAAGGCAAACTAACTTCTGTTGCGAATAAAACAGACAGACACTAATTTATAATATAGCTTATTCTGTAGTTTTTAAAAAATGGAAAACTAACTATTCTGTTACAGATTTATAGTAAACGCTGCTTCATTACAAAGGGAAACTTCTTATTAGTTCACTCCTAACATATTAATGAAAACTCTTTAAGTTTTTACGCCAGACTTATTAATAGAAATTCCAAACATGCTTCAGTCTGACATATGAAAGAGGCGATACGAATGAAAAGTCCCAATGAACATTAAAAACTAAACTCTTTATTTGTGTTTAACATATAAATGGTAACTTCTAAGATGTTTACTCCAAACATATAAATGAAAATATTGAAATATTTACACCTAACCTATAAATGATAGGAATGTGATGAGGGAAAAATCCTAACCAATTCAATACCAAAACACATGAAGTAAACAATTAAAATACAAGACTATCTCTTAATGTATGAATGAAAATACTTACAATTTTAATGACTAAAAAATAAAATAAAAAAATTTCTGCTATGATTACATCTAATTAGTATCCAAATACATACATTATTTGTCACTGCCGTATAATTTAAATTTATAATATTTGCTCTTCTAACATATAAATGTAACCCCTAAAATATTTATCCCGAATATATATATATATATATATATATATATATATATATATATATATATATATGGAAATTCCACGTGTTTACTTCTAACATTGAAATGTAAACCCTAAAATAAACTATGAATAAATGTTCATAAATTCTTAATACTTATGGGAATACTTTAATAGTCAGTTTTATTAAAAAATGCTGTTACGTTATTTTAGTTTAAATCCTACTCCGTGTTCGTTTAATAGGAAATTTCTTCCGTTTCTGTTAAATGTTTCCCCTATTTGAAATTACAACGTTCGTAAATCACGCAAAAAATATATTAAATTAATACTCTTTTTAATATAATTTTCACGCAATTATATTTTATAGTTATTCTTTGACTAACTTTATTCCTGTCGCCAAATAATTTGACAAAATAAATTGAGGAAACATTCGCGCTATTCTAAGTCAAAAGTATAAGTCATAATGAAGCTAAAAAGATGGCCATGAAGAAATCAATTTCAATTTTTCAGCGGAAATCTGAAGCATAAGAAAAATAGCTCGCAATTTTTCTCGGTATTCCTTTCTGCGTAGTTTGTTGGAAATCGGCGTGACAGGAAATTAGTTGCCGCGACCATTGGAAAGGAATACATTGTATTCTCCAAAGCCCGCCAATTTTGGCGTGTAATTGCGTCGCAGGAAAAGATTGCAGTTAAGAAATTTCTCACCGAGGGAAATATATTCCGTTTTTGCTTATTTCCTGTTCTTTGACTGCCCTTTAATTCATTACTCAAAAAGTAAAAATGCAAAACGTTTTTGAATATCTTAAACATGGAAATTATTTCCGAAAAATAATTTGACTTTTAAGTGACTCTGGGAGTGCATTATCAAACTTGTGGCTTCTTTTTATTTTCCCCCCTCTTTTCATGTTTGATTAATTTTATACTTAGGAGAGACGTGCTATGAATTCAAAATACTGAGGAATAGCTGTTTTTGATTAAGAATTGCTTTAAACGTATTTTTACAATATTTTTGTTTTAAAAAAATCTCATTGATTTTATTATAGTCACTACTAATGCCGAAAACTTTTGATAAATTTTTCAAATGATAGAGTCGAAATAAGAAAAGGTGATTTTCTCCTTGAAATTGCACATCATAACCTAAGAAATATAAAATAGATTTACGATGCAGAATGTCTGTACACATTAACACATTAGGGTATATCATAAAGGCATTCTATTCGAAATTGAAAACTTAAAGAAGATAAACTTTTGACACAAAATTTACGACGCATATTTGCTCAATAAATTTATTCAGACTAAAAATTCTTTTGACCACTCAAAAGCAAATTTACACACACAAAAAAAAAAAAAAAAAAAAAAAAAAAGAGCAATAAGCAAGTCCTTCAATTAAATTTTTTTTGTAATTTTTTTATTTTTTAATCGACAGGCACTGAAATTATCTCTTGTCATGAAAGGTGCCGGAAGTGTTACTCATTTTACGTTAAATAGTGAGCCCCTTGTGACCAAAGTTATGGAGGTGAGCAACATTACCCACGCCACACTGTCACGGAAACCCATTCACACACTCACAACACAGGACACCACACAGAGAGAAACATCCATGCCTTGATCAGGATTCGATCCCTCAGCCATTAGCATCGTAGTAGGACACGCTAACCGCTCGGCTCTCTGGGCGGCCCTTTAATATATAAACGTACAGGCACTAAGGTTGCTTGTACTCCTTCCGGAAAATTCATTTTTACAGTACGCGAAGCAGGAAATCTGATATACCGTAATTTTTATAGTAATATAATCATTTCAATATAATCATTCATTAATTAAAATGCTTCTGTAGAAATAAAATTTAAAGTTTCACACTAAAAATGGGTTTTACGGAAAAATGAATTTGCGTTTTAGGAGTTATTGTAGTTTAACTAATTATTCAAAAGATATGAAGAAAACCAAGACGCATTAAAATAACATTAGAGTATCAAATGTTTGAGCCGTTATAGGCGATTAAACTATAATAGCCAGCTTTTCTAAACTTTATATTCCTCTTCTCCCTTATTTTGGTGTTGAAAGATACGAATTTGGTAAAAACAAAATGGTATGTTTCTGGAAAAAAAATTACGTTTTTTGAGCAAAATTTGAATATTTTGCCACTGTTTTAGTTAAATATTGTACATATTTTAAGAACTTTCTTTGAGATGTTACCAAATTACTTTATCGATGGAAAATCAGACCAACCGTTCAAAAGTTATAAAAGTAATCAATTTCCTTTTTTTTCTCCCCCTCCCCCACCTTTTGTTTGGCTCTAGTGTAGATTCGGATGCCCCTTGGTTTGGCGATAATTTCGTTTAGTTTTGTTGCAATCTCATTTCTGGTTACCACAATATACTTTGCTGTCTTTCCTTTCAATGACTTCTGGTTACCACAACTTTTGTTTACCTTTCTGTGATTAGTGCTTGGTTTATTTGCATAGGCATTTGTTTATTTGCAAATTACCAAAAATGAGTGGGGGGGGGGAAACCCGATTATAAACTATTATCATTTTTTATTCCTTATTTTTTATTTTATTTATTATTTTTTTCTTTTTAGCTGTTATGTCGATATATGACCTTAACCTTTAAAGCTATCAGTGTAGAAAATACTGGAAATGTCTATACTGAACTATGTGAGTGATCGGATATTTTTTATTGTATTTAAAAATTGACGTTTAACTTATTATTTAGCATAAACACCTGTTATTATTAATATTAATTAACGACATTTACCATTTGGACCATTGTTTCACTATCTTGATATATTTTAAAGCTAAGTACCATAACTTAGTATACAGTTGCCTGGTATCTCATTCACTGATATTTTTTCGAATCTATCCAAATCAGATTTGTTTATCAATAAATATTAAGCTGTCGAAAAAAAATCAATATTTGGCATATACCATATATTCCGGACATTTTCTCTATTGAGTATATGATTGTTGACATTAATCAAGGTGACTTTTTGGTCGGCATTCATCAAAATGAATATCTGTTGGTTGATGTCAACCAACATATCTATATGATTGTTATCATTCAAAGGTAAATTTTGATAATCACCATATAACAGACTTACAGGAAATAGACTATAATTCAAATTTCATTGGCCTATTCTTAAAGGTTGACAAATAGGGGCGCGGCGAAAACTATCTATTATAGGCGAGAAAAGAATTAAGTAAAGAAATATGAAACTTCTTAAGTGTAGTTTGGAGGAGGGGAGTTGGACCAGAAAAGATGAAAGAAACTGGATGATCTGCGTGACCATGGCACGTGGCCGCCGCCCCTGAGGGCGTCACGTGAATCATTGTATCTAAATTCCCCTCTTCATATCCTTCATCAGGCAAGGTGGTCCATGGTAACGCCTTACTTATTGCTCGATCCTTCTACGTCCTTCAGTTAAGAACCACTTAAAGATTTTTTTAATGAGTTTTTTAATGATATTAATCAAAGTAATTGATTTTTTGTTTGTTTGCAAATAATAACCAATAGCAGACTTTCTTTCAGTGGTTCAATTCGTAATCAAATTAAGAAGTTCATGTTTTAATTCGTGTCATGTAATTTCTTTAAACGTTAATTTCTTTAAATTTTTGTGAGGTAGTTTAAAAAACTGTAAAACTGAAAAAAACTTTTCTAAAAGCAATGTGTTTAAAAAAAATAGTGCTAAACAGTAGTATTATAGTTTAGAATGATAGTGTTTAGTGTTTATCAACAATGCTCTAAAAAGTTTTTGACAGTTCACAATTTTTGAAAGAAAAAGTTTTTTTAAAGTTTTTTCGGTCAATTTATGTTTCTGATGTTTCAATTAAATTATAATTTTTTGTTTGCAATCAATTAGCAGAATTTCTTCTCAATTTTACTTTCTTAATCAATTTAGGAAATTCATCTACTAATTAATGTAATTTTTTTATAGCGTTTGCTAACACAACTTTTGTTAGGCAGTTTAAAATTATAAAAATTTTTGGAAGAAAAAGTATTTTTCGGTGAATTCTGAAGTTTCAATTAAAAATTTGCGTAATTAAAAATCTTATACGTTAATATTTTTTATTTTATTTTATTCAAATTAGAAAAATCTAAAAATATTTATATTTTATTGTAGTTTAAAAATAAAAAGCTAATTTGAAATTAAACTGCATATTTCTTCTGCTTTTTTTTTAAATTAAATATAATAATTTATTTTGGTAAGTTTTTAATAATTTTAGAAAATAAGTAATCTTAGCATAATTAAGGTAAGGAAATAATTAAATTAATGAATTAAATTATTAAATCTTAATTAATGAGTTTAATTAATAAATCTAAATCCAAATTTATTAAAATCGTCCATAGAATTCAACAATGCTTGACTTCTGATATGCCTCATATGTTCCCTAAACTTTAAATAAATCATTTCAGAGATTTCCATAATTTGAATTTTGTAATTTTTTCTGCAATTCGATATAGTTATTAAAACCATGTAATATGTCTTATTTTGATGTAGCTACCCTTATCATAATAGATGTCAAGCTTATAGTTTCATCTAAATAAGACGGACCGGAAAAATTAATAAAACAGTCGCATACACCGGCAGAGATGGCTAAATTAATTTATGAATATTAATTTTTAATTAAAAACACCGCGCTCTGTAACCGACAAAACCTCGGCATTATAAAACAACCTACTGTTCGCTTACCGTGTTGTATTTAATGAAGCAAATTTATAATCTCCTACAAAATAGGATTATATTTGCTCTTCGTCCTTTTCTTCCGCTGATTATTTTAACGAACGAGAAACGTGGGGAACAAAAAAAACTTTTTAAACATTTTCCATGCCAACATCATAAAGCTTTTGATGAACTTTTCGAATAATCTCCACTGTCATTACGGAAAAATTCTCTTACCAATTCAATTTTCACTTATTTAATTTTCAGTTCTCTTTTCAATAATTCATGGTCCTTCCTGTCACGTGATTTCCCTTGAGATGGACATTATTTCCCTCTTTTTACCCTTTTTCCCGCATGGCCGAATAACTTTCCTTAATTTTCCGCTGATTATATCAGCTGTTTCCATCATTTTTATGCAACAACTAAAGATTTTTAAATTTTTGTTTGTTTTTATGAAGCCTAAAATAAATAATGCAAATCATGAAACTTGATTTATTAGAAATGTATTCCTATTAATATTCTTTGCAAATTTATAGAGCATATTACACCTTGTAAATCAACTCGACATAGTATTTATTACAAAATAATCATTTTAAATCCTATAAGTTAATACAACAGATTAACGTACTAAATTTAACATGTTATACCTTATAAATTAATAACTTCTATAAAATTCATCGTTATACTGTATAATCTTTACATCGGTATATAACTGATGTCCTGGAAATGATGGACGATGTAAACTAATTTATTCAAGACGGGAATGCTCAGTTTGCTACATTCTACTAAGGAAACTATATTATTTATTCTCACCAAATTAGAATATTATTACAAAGTTGTCAAAAGATGGCGCTCCTGATCAGAGAAATTTTAAGATAGAGTAATCTGTTTCATGTCTCACCTGTTCCTGTGGTTTAGTTAGAGGTGAGCAAGAGGGTACAATTGCCCCAGGCAAAGTCTCAGAGGGGCCCTAAATTCATGAGAAATAATTAAAAGTTAATTCAAGAATAAAATGTTTTTCTCATTTAATTGCTTTTAGTTTCGTTTGTTAATAACAGGCCCTATACCTTCTACAAATTTATAACCGATTTACCTGAAAAATGAACAATGTGTTTGCTTGTATTTTAGTTGGCTATGCACGTAGAATAATTTATTTTTTTAAATTTATTTTTATTGGATAATTAAATATATTGGATAAAAAAAGTGATTGTTGGAAAAACGCTTATCCTTCAATGAAAAAAAAAAAATAAATAAATAAAAGCGAACAATAACGTCTAAGTGTAGAGGAAAATACATTAATAAATTTCGATTTTAAAGCAAACCGAATGAACATTGACACGTTGTCAAGATGTAAATGGTTTAAACCAACTTAAAATGGTTTAAAAAGTCCCCTTTAACGTGACATCACAAGGGTGAGTTTATCTGTTGTAGACCCTAATTACGCCTCTGACCATTCCATTTGAAAGGCGATTGCATTGATTCTGTTCCCTGTTGCTACTGATGAGGTTTCTTAGAGTCATGGTGGCTCAGGGGATTTCGCCTTCCAATGAGGTGTTCGAATCCCAACGATGGATGGTCGATACCAATTCCGCTTCCAGCTCTCACCTATCACTGTGCTGACGTACAATATCCTCCGAGGTAGATGGAGCGTGTGTTTGAGTCCCTTGCCGTTAGGCTAACCGTAGGAGGTTTTCGTTTTTTTCCTCTCCATGTAACGTAAATGCTGATCAGTTACATCAAAAAGTCCTTCACGAAGAAAATTTCTCCCAATACTTGATCCAGGAGTTCCCTTGTCCTTTGACTTAGGTTCAAAATTACAAGGCTACAGAGTTGAACACCAGCAGTCGTAAACGCAAACATTGGGTCTACTGTTCAACGACGGTTATGAAATAAAATAAATGTGGTTATTTTGAAGAAAACAGTTTTTATATTTGATTTCACGCCACTATTGTTTACAAATTCTATTGTTTTTTCTGACAGCCTTATTCATTCTGGTTATATTGTTTCATTACAAATGTATTTACATTCAATCAATCATTACAAATTTGTTCAAATTACATACATGTAATTCAAAATATTTACAAGTAATTCAAAATATTCACCAATACTTTACAAGTAAATATTTACACTTAATTTTCAAGTAAACATTTATAATTTACAAGTAATTCCCATTTTGTAAAAATTCTTTCGTTTTTCTGGTAGCCCTTATTGATTCTAGTAATATTGTTTCATTACAAATATATTTCTATCCAATTAATCATTACAAATTTGTTCGAAATATCTACAAGTAATTCATGAATACAACAGACAGTCTATGAATTAGATGATTTTTCTATTCCAATGCCTTAAGTTAGTTGATATAAGAAATTAGATAGTGAAATTATAATTAAATAATATGTCTAAATATTACAAATCGAAACAGTGCAATCATTTTAACAGAAAGTAAACTAAGCAAAAAGTTTAAACTCAATTATCCATCATTTTATTTTTTTAAAGTATTTTCGTATGTATTTATGAAGTATTTTCGTAACAAAACGCAATTTTCTCACAGCGGGATAGAGAATAATCCATATCACGTAACTATCACAACGCTGCTAGTTTTTCACATAAATTAATTGTTTGAGATAGTATGATGACTTAAAATTTGATTTAAAAAAAAATAAAAAATTATAGTTATGCACGCACTTTCGTAAATTCAAGTTCCTGAGTGTTATAGAGTTTGCGTGGCAAAATTAAATATAACGTAAAGCGAAAACAATAAAAACGAAAGAGAGAGAGAGAGAGAGAAAGAGAAAAATTCGCAAAAAAATAAATAAATAAAAATTTTAAGTGGGTTTTTTTAACGATAGCTTTCGAGCAAATTAGAGTTTCGATAAATAAATTGCCCTTTCAACACGCCAAATTTCAATTGTGGTTGTATTCCTGCAGCCTGTAGATCTGCCCGTGTGGCATTTTTTTTCTACAATTAGTAGTTCTAGAACAAATTATATAATGTTATTTTTTTTTCCATCGCAATTCCTGTATATTTTTCTATACATCACCGTAATTTCAAGTATCTAAGTCTTATAATTTTTCCGTATCAAACCAAAATGTAACATGAAATAGAACAAAAAAAAAGTAGCTCCTTACGCTTTTTTAATTTAGAAACAAAGTTATTTGCTTAAATCGTGCAAAGTTAGTACACACAAAAAAAATTAAGTAGCCGAAGAATTCAAAATTTGCATCATTTTCGCCATCTTTTCACAAGTGATAATTATAAATTAAATAATAGTCTAAAACAAAATCATAAAATAGGAAAGAGAAAATGAATAGAATTGTGACATCAGAATTTGCAGTTTTCATTTGTGCGCAATCCCCCTCAAATCGCTAACGATGTCTGAAGAAAAACGGAGAGGTAGAAAATATCAGTTTTTCAATTTGTGGGGGGAAATGATGAAAAACGCACCAGTTATCAGTTACGTAAAGCGTAACATTTTTACCCAAGTAAAAAAAAAAAAAAAAAAAAAAAAAAAAAAAATAAGATAGTGAAAAAGAAGAGATTGAATAACGTACAAGCTTAGAAAAAAATGCGACAGTCTTCTTTTTTTTTTTTTCTCTCTCTTTTTTCCCCCCTTCTCCGTTTCTGACGCGGCGGCGTAATTAGCGAAGCCCGCTAAACGTTTTCGCGCTAATAACAATATGAGGCGAAAAAGCGCGTAGTACGAAAACAATGACTTGTCTTATCTCTAACTTTCTGATACACAGCGCATGCGCTGAAAGTCTGAAATAGCAAGAGTCGTGTGGCGAAAAAGAGAGAGAAAAAAAGCAAGAAATAAATGAATTATAATAAAAAGTGTAAGTATCTTTTTTTCCCCTTCTCCTGATTTTTTCCCTTTTTTATTTTCCTGTGCATGCCACCAGTTTCCGATGAAGTTATAAAGATTTAAGGGGTCGACTACTTATTTATACGAGTTTGAAATATAAAGATAAATAAGATAGATTTGTTTACATTATTCACATTCATTTGCAATAATGGTATGTACATTAATAGGGTTTAAATTTTCTGTTAGTGTATTGATTGATTCTTTTTTTCCCCTCTAATCTTCCATAAGTTACATTTTTAAATAGTTTAACCTTTTAATACTAAGTTGCAATTTTTTGATTATATTTAGTATTTTATTATTTTATGGAGAGAAATCATATATAAAATTACTTAGAACAATTTTTCCTGAAATTACTGTTCTTCAAATCATAATTTCCAAAAATGGCTTAGCAAAGTTTTATAACATGCATCATATCATAAAAATCATTTTTTCATCATTTTTTAAAAAATATTCAACTTTTACCGATTTGGCTCAATTTTTCCATACAGTTATTGACGTCATTAGTGCTGAATTAATTTTAGTAATCGGTACTACTGATATTGTGGTTTCATGTTTGTTTTTATTGGTATCAAAATATAATATAGTAAAGATATTTAATTTTTGCACAAAGATATATAAAATTGGTACTTTGGGGGTTCCGTACATTTAGGGGGATACTAATACGGTTTGGTACTTTTCAATTTGGCCGGCTCAGGCAATAAAGTCGCCAATGCAAAGTTATTAAGTTTAAGTAAATTCAACTGTTTTTATTTATTTATTTAATTATTATTTATTTATTTTATGTTACAAAATAATTAAATGGATATAACAGACGAAATTATTTGCGCCAGTGATATGGAAAGGTACTTCGGCAAGGGACAAATAACGGAAAATTTCATGATTATATTAAATATTAACAATCATAAGTTGGCCATCTGAAATAGTGGTAAAAAATATTCTAGTGGTATGAACTTCTGAAAATGTGATTTGCTTAATCTAATAAGGAAAAGCCTCTGGAAATGACAACAAATAATAATATATAAAAAATATTAAAAATATTCTACCGTAGCCTATTATAATGGTTTATGCTTTTCAATTTTGTGCATGATTTCTTAGAGTTAATAAATATTGATTTAGTAGTTATTTTCTTTTTTTTTCTCTCTTTCCTTACAGAGAATGAGTGTTTGGCTAAAATAAAATTAAATTAATATAGGGAAATACTATATTTAAAAATTAAATCAAAATATTGAAGTTTTTAAATTTGAACTGCGTCAGCCATCATGCATTGACAGTCTTGTATCCTCTGCCTAGGAATCGCCGATGCTTTGTAAACCGAAATAATTCATGGATACACTCATATTGGATTGTTGTTTTCAATTTATATGACACAGTAAATCTATTTTGAAGGATTATGAATTTAGATTTCATTCGGTCTGTAAGAGTTGTCAATTTAACCATCACTTTTTCGAAAGATTTGTTCAATCATTTAGATTTTCAATATCCGATTCTATAACTGACTTCAGCTCAGAAAATATCAATTATTCTTACATAGAAAGAATCTATCAAAGTAAAATATGATGTAAAAATAAAATGTCTTTTTTATTTCGGATTTTATTCGATACATTTGTTACTAAAAAAAGTTTTCAAGGTAGGGCTGATTAGCAACATATAAGATTAAAAATGCCGTACAAATATTCGGTAAACTTCCGAAATATTTGATATATCCGCTTTGATATTAATTTATTCGTTGATATTATTATATTTATTCGATATTTTAATGTCTGCTGAGATAGATTAGGAGAAACATCAGTTTTCGGAGAACTAGTTAAATGCATTCTAGGAAGTGGCACTTGATCTTAAAAAGACACTGATGTAGGGCATACCAGCCAAATGTATACTGGTTAGCAGCACTTAACAAGACCTAGTATGTAGATCGGACATTTACCAAAGCGACTATGTGATTGTCAACATTCACCGGTGGAAGTCAACAATCACCCATTTCGGTCATTCACAGTAACAATTCCAAAAGCCCCTGGCCTCCCAATAGCGGTCAACAAGAGAATATTTTGTTAAGTGACCTATACCCTCACCATGTTGGATTTTAAGTTAATTTTTTCATGTAATTTATATATATATATATGCATATATATATATATATATATATATATATATATATATATATATATAAAACTTTTAATGATATAGTATTATTTGAAAGCATTGGTAGAAAATAAAGGGGGTCGCTTTACAAGATTTGGAGAAATTGTGCTCGATAATTTTTAGAACTTCTAAGAAGTTTTCCTCAAAACTTTCATGCAATAAAATGAGGTGATTTGTTGTTTTGAGTAAAAAATTTATAACTACATGCTTGACAATTTTTTTATAATAAATTTTTTTACAGTTTAAACTGACGAACACCAATTAGGAAGATAATAAAAAATTCATTTAAATTTAATTGCTATAAAAACAAAGGTGTTTATCAAATATCTAAAAGCAGATAAATCTACACTATTTAACAACCTATCAAATGCTTATTGATTACAGAATTGTATTGTTTTTTCCTGTTATGATTTTTGTCAGAAAAAATGAATACGGAATCTAAAACACTCAAATAATTTAAATCTCAGACTGTGATTGGTCTTGTTTTTAATATGTATCGAAAGATATTGCCAAATTGAAGAAAATAATATTTATCCTCAGTTTATTTTTAAAAATAAAATAAAGAGGATTATAATCATACTTATAATCCCCCCAGGTCGTGACAGTCTTTTCGTCAGTTGAGTTCAATCGGATAAAGAAGGGTCTCTAATGCTAGGCAAAAGATGAAATGGTCATCAACAAGGCAAAGATTACAGAGGCTGCAGACAGGACTTGAAACTATGCGGAAATGATGCAAATGTTTCGAGAGACAGCCATAGCCCTCAGCCACCTTTTTAAGTCGTGGTAATACAGCTCAGAGATTATTCGACTGATTTCGTTCAAATTTTGTATTTTGCCAAATAACATTACATATTTTAAAACTTGTACATCTTACAATTAAAATATCGTTTCCACTATTATTAACTAAAATAATAAATAAACAATGAAAAATTATTAAAAATGATTTTTTGCATGGATTTCCCTTTGTATAAACGAATTGTATAATCACAAACGTTTCTATTCAATTTACCTATTTGTCGACGTTTCCTGGTAGCACCTGCTATTCTGGACCATCAGTTGTACCAGCGGTAAGCAAAGGGTTAAAATGTTCTCGAGATATGGTAACGAAAAAATTAAAATTAAAATGAAGGGGACCACACTTTACACAGCTCCCCTGACCAAACTATTAGAAACCTACTTTCCAAATTGGGGTCCCCCCCCATATTTTGAGTGTAAAGATTCCGAATCTGTTTCTCTAAAACAGCATGTTTTGTGTCGAATTTCGTAACTTAAAATATTGTCGGCACTAACTAATTAGCATATTTAAAGTTCAGCACAAGAAACATTAAGATTAAATTATAAAATGAAAGTCGACCTTTAAATTAAACGCTATTATGGGTGTTCAATTTTTTTTAAAATTTAATTTTTATTTTTTTGTTTATTTTTGCTCACTGAGTAGTATAGAAAATCATTTATTAGTGTATTACAACAACATCAATGATAAAACAGTTTGATTACTGAATAGTTTGGGAGCTACGATCTAACAGTAGTTTTCAAAGGTCTTTCATTAAGGAAAATAAAAATAAAAATATAGGTCACAATTTAAGTGTCTTTTGCTCGAGATAATACTATTTGTCAAACTATGTATGGGCTCCGCTCCCTGGTATCTAATACTCCTTCATTGCTATGCATTCTTTTAAGGTTAGCTTTGCAAACTATGCTCGCCTCGCTCTCTACCAAGTTAAACCATTCCCATGTAGAATGCATTCAAGCGTAAAATCTTAAAAATTTAAACTATTGAAATATTTAAAAAGAAATTCTTTTTAAAAATGAAAATTTATAGTCACCAATAAGTTATTGATATAAAGACACATTAATATTGAAATAAATGATATGCAATATTTGCAGAAGCAAAAAAATAATTATGCTTTCAAAAAATAATGTATGACGGCACGTCTCCTAAGCATTCTTTCAATGTTACGTCTTTTATAGTTGTCATCGGCACTTTTTTTTTCAAATCTACGAGCTTAAAAAGTGTAACAGCCCTAAACTAATGCTCATTTTCCCCTGAATAACAATGAAAATGAATAAAATTATTTTTATTGAACCAGTATGAGTATAACATATAATATAGTAGAACATTTGTAAGTCGATATGCACTATTCGTTTTGTAAGCTTTCAATTCTTAACATATAGCATAGTTAGTTTCAGCTTATGCACACGCTATAAAAGAATTTTCATTTAGAAGTTTGCAATTATATTTACGCTTTCATGCTTATGACAGCTCACACACTTCATATTCCATATCTTTGTTGGTTGCCAACATTTACACACACACACGCACACACACACACACACACACACATATATATATATATATATATATATATATATATATATATATATATATATATATATATATATATATATATATATATATATACACAAAATGGGCAAAGACCTTTCGGACACGCCTATTTATTTTTAACATGGAAAATATTAAATTAAAAAATGCTTAGCTCAATAAATCTCGAATAAAAAAATCTGAACAACGACAATTTTTTATACTTCATTGGTAACAAATCTCTGAATTGTAGAAAATAATGAAATCTACGAAAAGTGAAACTAATATTTTTGAACATACATACATTATGAACGAGATAGTATACATAAACTAAAATATTTAAGCCCAAGCGAAAAGTGACCTTTAAATAAAAAAGTGAAATTTATACTCCTTACACAAAAGCCAATGAGGTAAAATGTAATTAGTTATTTGAGTTGGAAAATGGACTTTGGTCACAAATCGCTGTGCTCTGTTTTTTTAATCACTTTTCCCCCCGTCGCTTTTTTTTCCCAAGGAACTACATACTGAGATTGAATTAACCAGTAGCACGGTGACAGAGTTTTCAAAAGCCGAAAATGAATGGAAGTGGAGTTGAGTTGTAGAAAAAAAAACGCAAATTAAATAAAAATAATAAAAGATAAAGAATAGAAATACCTTCGGGATACGGCAGAAAAAAGGTAATAAAAAACGTAACTATGTCGTCAAAACGTACCCCACACCACTTAATGCCCCGGGAACCAATAAAGCAACAAAACAGTAGGGCTCGATTAAACAGCGATATATTCGCCATTTTGAATGTGTTCCTAGTAATTCAATTAATGCTTTTCGTTTTGCGCCATTCTTTTTTTTTTTTTTTTTTTACTCCACCGCAGAAAGCTTTTTAATTTTATTTTATCCATATCTTTTCTCGTTTCCAGAGTGGCAACGAAATCTCATATTTGAATTAGATTTCAGAATTACAATTTCTGATTGTTCTTTTTTACCCCCCTCCACGCCTTGTTAGTTCGCGTTAATTTTCTTGTTTCTTTCTCCGTTTCTTTTTATTAGATTCATTTTTTTTTTAATTCGATTGCATTTTCACTTTGGCAGATTAGAAAATAAACGAACGATAAAAAAATGAAGAATTCAATGATTACTGAAAATCAGTATCGTATATAGTTTTGGATTAAAAAAATATAAGCCCTAAAAAAATTAAAGGATGTTTTTAAATTTTATGTGAACTGGGTTTTATTTGCATTGATTGAAGCGAACATAACATCTGCAAGGCACAAAATCGTTTTTGTGCTATACTAAATGTAATTAAGATGTGGGGATAAGGTATAGATTTTTTAAGCTTTTTTATTTATTTCATTTATATATTTACCTATATATATATATTTTTTTAAACAAAAAGCGTCATTTTCCCTGAAAGGGAAAAATCTAATGAATTTTATTATCTAATGAATTTTATTTGAACTGAGTTTATTGTAGTTCTTATTTTTTTAATATCTTAGCAAAGCAATATAACAATTTTTAACTCAGTAATAGTAAAAAAGAATTGATAGACGACTGGTTAAAAGAACATTTTTGTAAATTTTAAAAATATCATTAGTGACACTTTTGATAAGCATGGATAAAGTTATTTACAAAATACTTTTTCCAATGAAATTACCCATTTAATAGAGAAGAGTCAGTAACAAGTTTTTGTATCAGTTGCAAAAAATCCCTCTACATTTTGGTGATTTTTATTTTTCGTATTGATGTCTTTTATTATTCCAAGCATAGACTTATGATTCCAACTGCCTGCCTTGTATTATTCCTTGTACAGTGAAACCTCCTCTCGAGAGCAATCACTCTTTGTTCCACAGTAAAATTACCTTCATTGACTACAAAATGTTATCAAAAGTACACGATTTTTCGTCAACGGTTTTAATTTTAGTCAGCGTCATTTTTTGGTGTGGAAATGTCACTTATGTTGACGTCATGAAAACCAGATCGATCAATACAAACAATAAAAATGATCCCTACTGATACAATGGAAGTGATAATGATGATAATTGAAAAACGATGATTCGAGTACAAAATTTATACCAAATTGAAACAGAGTTCAAAATTTAAATAAACTTTTCCTATAAAAAAATTTTCAGCCATTTTTTGGCTAATATTACTTTCTAACTCAACCGAATTGTCCAGAAGATTTTAAATCTTAAGTGCTTGAAAAATTTAAACTTTTTCTTAATTCCATTCTCGGATTTATAAATTTAATAAAGTTTGATTTTAACCACAGCTGCTCATAAATGAATTAAAATAATAAATGAATTTATAAATTCATACTAATCGTTCGATTGAGTTATTTAAGTTCTAGAAAAATATAAAAGTACTTTTCGATTCACTACCACTTATGGAAATCATTCTTGGAAAGAGCAAAATTGGATGGGCAAGTATGAGTATTCTTTGTACTAACTTGTATTATTCTTTGTAGTATCAAACTTCCCCTAAAACTATAAAAATTGCAAAAAACTATACCCTTGTATTATTCAATGAAGTTCTGTGGTTGGTGGGTGCCTAGGGTCGTATACGAACTAACAAACTCTTGGATTCAAAACTGAGTCGCTGATGTATTCTCTGTGACTTCCCGGCGGTAATTAATTGGTAAAACAATGTCAATAAACAAGTTTTTTTAATTTAAAAAAAGGCTAAACAGAAGAGCGAATCGTCAAATGCAGCTGGATTGGAAACTTGCATCCTGGCTCCGTATAAATACACACACTCCAACATTTAACTCCATGCCTATGCCCCTAAAGGGGAATTTATCGATTATTCGTTAAGGTTGGAAGATTTTAGATAACTGGCGACTCACAATTGCTGGACATTCTGTAGATTCTAAAAAAACTTTTACCGATAGATTACAGTCAGTGACCGTTAAAAAGTATTCCAGTCACTGGCAGTTAAACTAAATTTATGCCCATAGAGATAACACGACCATAACAGGACCTCCTATTAAATTTTCTAGTAATATGTATAGCCACTGCCATAGTAAATATATATAGCCATGTTAGCAAAAGGTATTTTCAGTTAGAGCCATGACGTTCATTGAGACTCAGGCGATTTGATAATCGAATCAAGGTGCAATTGATTTTATTTTATATTATAACCGTTGTTGAACAGCCGACCCAACTTAATGGGTTTACGGCTACTAATGTTCAACTCCGTAGCCTTGTAATTTTGAACCCAATACAGAAGACAAGGGAACTCCTGGATCGAGTATTGGGAGAAATTTGCCTTCGTGGAGGACTTTTTGATGGAGCTAACCCGCATTTGCGTTACATGGAGAGGAAGACCACGAGAACCTCCCACGGTTAGCCTGACGGCAAGGGGACTCTAACCCATGATCCGTCTACCACTGAGGATATTTTACGTCAGCACTGTGGTCAGTGCAAGCCGGATGCGGAATTCGTATCGACTGGGATTCGAACCCGGTTCGCCTCATTGGAAGGCGAACGCTCTATCCCCTGAGCCATCGCGGCTCAGGTGCAATTGATTGTCGAATACAGTAGTGTTGTTTTTGTGCTGCCATCTGTCGAAGAGTTAGAAGATTGTACCTTCGATGTTCGTGTTCACAAATGCAGCATGAAGGCCAGAGAGATGTTCTTTGGAATCGAACCAGTGATTTTTAGCATCCATAGCCTGATGCTGTGACCATTGTGAGAAAGAGTTTATGTGCACCTCTGAATTGAGTTAGGAAACTTTATATAATAACCTTCTAAATTAACGGTACTTATTTTGCTGAAGTTTATTACAACTGGAATTTTTCTCAGAGACGAGAGCTGGTTGTATAAGTCAACTTTATTAATTTTAATGAAAATTGTTGTCATTTTTTCTTTGCTGATTGTATAAATTGATAGTCAACCAAATTTTTGAGAAATTTCTTAAAGTAAAAAATGCTGGAACTATGAAGGCGGCACATGTGAACCAGAATTACAATTCTTTGTCTTGTAAGCTAATTATTACAAGAAAAGAAAATTAGTAATGTCTTATAATTAAAAACCTCGCACAAAGCAATAATGCTTCAATAATAGTTATATTCTATAGTACAGTTTTCTCTAAACGAGAAATAATATTTATCTTTCAAAATGTTTAAGATAGAAATAACTTATTTCGAAATATTATTTGGGCTAACCGATACCTATTTTTTTTAATAACGATATCTGAATCAACAATCATTCATTGAAGCGCAAAGACATCACTTAACGATCACATTTATTTAAAGCTAAAAGGAATACATACATTATTTTTGAGATGTCGACATCAAAAAGCCATTAGAAGATAAGTAGGTAGTTGCTAGGAATCAAAAATACAGTTAAAGAAGGAAATGAAAATAGCGATCATATTTCAGGGTATGGAGGAGGGGACAAAGTGGCTTAAAAGAGAGGTAAAACGATTTATGTTGGAACATTACAACACCCTTTCTTTAATCGCTATAACTTTTACTGAGTTGGAAAAAAAGTGGTTTAGCCGAATTACCAGTCGAATGGAAAAGAAGAAAATGCAAACCAATCTTCTCAAGTACAACTATTAGGAGCTGATATTTGGGAAGTTTTTAAGGTTGAAATAGAATTGAAAGAACGGTAAACTACAAAGTGGTGTATGATTTGTATTTATTTATTTATTCATTTATTTTTTTTTTAGATTTGGCATACCATGTTATTTTGATCAAAAAATTAATTATTTTCTTAAATAAAATTCAGATACTAATTATTATTTATGGTCTAAAACAATATCTTGAATATACTTGTATACGACAATTATAATTTTTCATTCATTATCTTTATAACTCGGTCTTTGTTCTCTAATTATAAAGCAACACACTATAATGCCTATCTCTATTATATCGGTTTTATAATATTGGTTTATCTCCGTATCTTTCTTTTAAAATCAATTTTATCTTACCATAATTACAAAGAAAAATATTATTTTTCACGAAATTATTTTATAACCTTCATTTAACAGCCGACCCAATTTTGGGTTTACGAATATTAATGTTCAACTCCGTAGACTTGTCATTTTGGACCACTACTGAATCAAGTATTGGGACACATTTGCCTTCGTGAAGGCCTTTTTAATGGAACTAATCCTGATCCGTCAACCACTGAAGATATTCTATGCCAGCACTGTGGTCGGTGTGAGCCAGTCGCGGAATTCGTATCATCCAGCCATCGCTGTGATTCGAACCCGGTTCACCTCAATGAGAGGCGAATGCTTTATACCGTGAGCAACCACGGTTCCTCAGGAAATTATTGGAGGAATTGTCTTAAAAACTGGCAATGTTGGCTTGTGGTTTATGGTAGAACTGAAAATTGAAACGACGAAATAAATCCTATTGCGATATTGCAAGGTCAGGGCTATATGGGGGCTCGCAAATAGTAAAGGAAAAGTGATTCACCAAGACAATGCGTAGCCTCACACATAGACTTGAAAATTTAAATATTCAGTTAGTAGCCAGTGGCCTTTAGATTCTAATGGCTTAGTAGCCATTAAAATCTAACTGCTTTTTTTTTCTCAAATCTAATGAGTCGGATATTGATAGGTCTTTTCCATTTTATAGCTGCCTTTTGCAAGCTTTTTTTTTTTCTGCGCGGATTAAATTCAATCTTTAAAAAATTTCATGTTTGAAAAAAAAAAAAAAAAATCTACAGCTATAATGGTTAATTCAACAATAAAAGTTAAATAAATATGAGACAAAATTTAGTTAAACATGTTGACTTTGAAGAACTTTTAGGGGAGAGTCGGGTAGCCCCGCCCACTTAAGGAGTATTGCTTATATTTCTGTATAATATTGAATAATAATCAATATTTTTGTAAGTTTCTATTGTTTTATCATCTAATTTAATAATGCAAAGAGAATAAACCAAAAAAAGAATAGTTTAACTTAAAAATATATAAATTTAAAAAATTTGACTACTGTATTCAACATATTTTCAAAACTATTGTTTACCATGTTACCAGCTGCATAAATACTTGAAACTTTGAAAATAATCTTTTTTTAATATAACAATTAATGTCCGATGGCCCATTGACTTGAAAAAATATTCTATAGATATGAAATTGACAGTGGGCGGAGGGTACCCGACACTCCCCTAAGTAAAAACATTTAGGGAGACAAAATACATTTAATGTATACATTGCAACGTTGAAATATGCGAATTGAGAAAGAATTATTCTTTCATATGAATTTTTAAACTACAAATTCATGGATTCTGAAGGATCAAAATTTTGAATGGTGTTTTGAATGGATACTTTAATGAAAATTCTATTTTCCAGAATATCTTTCTACGTTGATGTACTTTTAACTTTGAACAATTTTTTTTTTAAAAAAGTGATGAGAGAAAATGACGAGTTATTTATTAAATTTAAGTCAGTATTTTTGTTTATTTATTTTAATTTGCTACGTGTCAAGTTTTGCTTAGTTATTTTCTTATCCAGTTTGTGGTCATTCGTGAAGATAGAAAGATTCAATGATCCTTTTAATTCGAATAAAAATGACGGGTGCATGTGCTCTCAAGAACTTGGTTCGAAAACTTCGTCAGGGCTAAAATAGGAATATTTAAATAAAATTGGCAAAGTCGTTATTGCATTTAATAATTTCTTAAAATTTTATTTCCTAATTAAAACATATTAATCATTTAAATGTCAAAAATGGAACTAAAGTTTATTTAAATATAATAGACATTTATACAAACGAACAATGCATTCCTAAACAAACAGCTTTATAGTTTAAAAGAATTTATTTTAGCTTGATACAAAACAAATAGACTAATATTTCTCCATCTCATATTAATATTGAGAGACAATTAAGTTTTAAAGCTTATTAGAACGTTAAATTGAACATTTTTATGAAGAATTTCTAACTGAAAAAGAAACTTTTAAATATTTCTTTGAAGATTTGAATATTCGACGAATATACATTAAAATAGACATGAAAGTCGACAAGAGATAAATTTCGCATTTGCTCACTTTTATGTGAAATATTTACTGTTTTTTTTCCACTTTAATTTCAAACAAAGGCTTTCAACACAATTTTACGAAATAATTAATAAAGACAACGCGAGAGAAAGCGAAATTTTACATTTCTATTTAAGAATAAAAAAAAGGCATTCGAAATTTTCGTAATTGTTTGCTAAAAGGTAGTTAATTCTTTCAATATTTCATTTCTAATTACGAACTGGAATTGAACACATTCCGATTTCAAACGCCACTTTAACATTAAATACTGATTTTACATTTTCGATATTTTTACGCAATTGCGAATGAACCGTTTTTTCCATTTGTTTTTCTTCTTTTACTACACATTTGATTTTCCTTTAGTAAGTACAAGAGACAGTTCGTGTTTGCGAACTACAAAGTGAAAACTATTTAAATGGTGCATTCATATTTGTTTTAAAATATGAACGAGCGTCATTTCTACGAATCATCACCTTAAATTAAGATAAAATTTAAAAGCTTTTTCTTTCACGAGTCCTTTCTTGTTCTTAAAAGCATTTTGCTTAATGTTACCTTAAGTCTTATTTGAAACTTTATCGGTGATTGGTTGCGAAATATATCATAGTTTTATACCAGAAAAGATACTGAAAAGATAATAATAATTTGAAGTTACAATTTTTAATAACTCTAGATATCGAAGAGTAAAATTTTTTTCGTTTTTTTAGTCCTCAAGCTTGCAGTGACTGTTTACGTAAATATCCATCTTACGCATCTGCTCTTAATGAAGTAATGTCAGTGCTTACGAAAATATTGAAATCATACATAGAAAAGAAATTATACATTTAAAGTGATTTTTGTAACGAACTACAGAGTAAAAGATATATTTTAACGTCAATTTTTCTGAAAAAAAAGAACATTTAAAAATTTCTTCTTTGGAAATCATATGTATTTGTTTGTGAGATTTCTCAATTCTGTGTATAACTTGCATAAAATTCTTACGCAAGTATACCAGATATATTATTGACCAATTCGTCTGAGACAATAAGATTCCATTTTACAGAAGCCATAATATTTCATTCAACAAGGAAAACAAGATTCCATTTTTCAGAGACCATAAGATTCCATATAACAGAGAACATAAGATCCCATTTAACAAAACAAAAAAAAAAAAAATACCATTTGTTTTTACCAGGAATAAGAGCATTCTTATCTCGCTTTATATCGTACAGGGAGTTTAGTAATGTTAATTATTTATGACGAGTACATGTTAAATTCCGGAATGACCGTTGTCACAGTCCATCCTTATCCCTTCCGGCCTCCTCCTTTATTCTGTTCTAGAATTCCTGAAATGTAAGGGATACTCGAATAAACGATTCTGAGGTAAAGATACAATAAACTATCGTGTTCTATGTAAATTATTCTGACAAGTTATAAAATTAAAACTATCTTTATAGCAATAAACGATACTGAAATACCGGCATCTTAAACAATGGTGTTTCGTTTGGGATCTTTGTGAATCATTCTGATAAATTTTTATATTATAACTATCCTTATTAGTGAGAAATGATACCGAGGTAATGAGGTAGTTAGACTCTTTGTGAATTATGATTTTTTGTTTTTAAATTATAACTATCATTATTAACAAGAAACGATAAGGAGGTAATAATATAGTAACATATCGCGTTTTCTTTAGGTTCTTTGTAAATTATGCTGTTAAGTTCTTAAATTATAACTATCATTATTAACACGAAACGATACTGAGGTAACGATATAGTAAAATATCGTGTTTCCTTTAGGTTCTTTGTAAATTATGCTGTTAAGTTTTTAAATTATAACTATCATTATTAACAAGAAACGATACTGAGGTAACGATATAGTAAAATATCGTGTTTCCTTTAGGTTCTTTGTAAATTATACTGTTAAGTTTTTAAATTATAACTATCATTATTAACAAGAAACGATACTGAGGTAACGATATAGTAAAATATCGTGTTTCCTTTAGGTTCTTTGTAAATTATACTGTTAAGTTTTTAAATTATAACTATCATTATTAACAAGAAACGATACTGAGGTAACGATATAGTAAAATATCGTGTTTCCTTTAGGTTCTTTGTAAATTATACTGTTAAGTTTTTAAATTATAACTATCGTTATTAACACGAAACGATACTGAGGTAACGATATAGTGAAATATCGTGTTTCCTTTAGGTTCTTTGTAAATTATACTGTTAAGTTTTTAAATTATAACTATCATTATTAACAAGAAACGATACTGAGGTAACGATATAGTAAAATATCGTGTTTCCTTTAGGTTCTTTGTAAATTATACTGTTAAGTTTTTAAATTATAACTATCGTTATTAACACGAAACGATACTGAGGTAACGATATAGTAAAATATCGTGTTTCCTTTAGGTTCTTTGTAAATTATGCTGTTAAGTTTTTAAATTATAACTATCATTATTAACAAGAAACGATACTGAGGTAACGATATAGTAAAATATCGTGTTTCCTTTAGGTTCTTTGTAAATTATACTGTTAAGTTTTTAAATTATAACTATCGATATTAACACGAAACGATACTGAGGTAACGACATAGTAAAATATCGTGTTTCCTTTAGGTTCTTTGTAAATTATGCTGTTAAGTTTTTAAATTATAACTATCATTATTAACAAGAAACGATACTGAGGTAACGATATAGTAAAATATCGTGTTTCCTTTAGGTTCTTTGTAAATTATGCTGTTAAGTTTTTAAATTATAACTATCATTATTAACAAGAAACGATACTGAGGTAACGATATAGTAAAATATCGTGTTTCCTTTAGGTTCTTTGTAAATTATACTGTTAAGTTTTTAAATTATAACTATCGTTATTAACACGAAACGATACTGAGGTAACGATATAGTAAAATATCGTGTTTCCTTTAGGTTCTTTGTAAATTATACTGTTAAGTTTTTAAATTATAACTATCATTATTAACAAGAAACGATACTGAGGTAACGATATAGTAAAATATCGTGTTTCCTTTAGGTTCTTTGTAAATTATACTGTTAAGTTTTTAAATTATAACTATCATTATTAACAAGAAACGATACTGAGGTAACGATATAGTAAAATATCGTGTTTCCTTTAGGTTCTTTGTAAATTATACTGTTAAGTTTTTAAATTATAACTATCGTTATTAACACGAAACGATACTGAGGTAACGATATAGTGAAATATCGTGTTTCCTTTAGGTTCTTTGTAAATTATACTGTTAAGTTTTTAAATTATAACTATCATTATTAACAAGAAACGATACTGAGGTAACGATATAGTAAAATATCGTGTTTCCTTTAGGTTCTTTGTAAATTATACTGTTAAGTTTTTAAATTATAACTATCGTTATTAACACGAAACGATACTGAGGTAACGATATAGTAAAATATCGTGTTTCCTTTAGGTTCTTTGTAAATTATGCTGTTAAGTTTTTAAATTATAACTATCATTATTAACAAGAAACGATACTGAGGTAACGATATAGTAAAATATCGTGTTTCCTTTAGGTTCTTTGTAAATTATACTGTTAAGTTTTTAAATTATAACTATCGTTATTAACACGAAACGATACTGAGGTAACGATATAGTAAAATATCGTGTTTCCTTTAGGTTCTTTGTAAATTATGCTGTTAAGTTTTTAAATTATAACTATCATTATTAACAAGAAACGATACTGAGGTAACGATATAGTAAAATATCGTGTTTCCTTTAGGTTCTTTGTAAATTATGCTGTTAAGTTTTTAAATTATAACTATCATTATTAACAAGAAACGATACTGAGGTAACGATATAGTAAAATATCGTGTTTCCTTTAGGTTCTTTGTAAATTATACTGTTAAGTTTTTAAATTATAACTATCGTTATTAACACGAAACGATACTGAGGTAACGATATAGTAAAATATCGTGTTTCCTTTAGGTTCTTTGTAAATTATACTGTTAAGTTTTTAAATTATAACTATCATTATTAACAAAACTATTAGATAATATACTCAGGTTACCATGTAGTAAACTATCGTGTTTCTTTTAGAATATTTGTAAATCATTCTGATAAGATATAAAATAGAGAATAATTGATGAAAACTCATTCTAAGAATTGATAAGAAATAAAAATTTAAGTAAATACAGTCAAATAAGAAATACACAAGTATTCTACAGGTATACTTTCAGGGCCTTTTTTTTAATGTATTGCTTATAACAACCAAGCATTTCCGGGTATAAAGACGTAACTAATAATCTTTTGACCAATACGAATACACCAACAGCAATCACAAACGATTTTAGAGTATTATCCTTTTATGTTCTTTCCTACATGACGTACACCATTTTTTCTGTGCAAGTCAAGTTTTCTTTGTTCTCGTAAACGGTAATATCCCAGCTAAGAAGAGGGCCATTCCAACCTCCGCAATCCCCTCTTAAGAAACAGATAACTGCAGCCCATTTGAAGAAAACAGACACTTAGCACTGGTCACTCGACCGTTTGATACCAAATCATTAGTGGTTCTCAGCCTCTTCGTCTAAAAATGTCCCCCCCCTCCCCCCATTCTTCGAGGATCATTGGTGAAAGGAAAAGAGTTACTGTAGACCATTTTTAATAGTTGCACGTCTGGAGCCAAAAGTGATGAGGAGTCTTAGAAGGTGATTTCCTTCTACCACGTTGATTGGAAGTTCAGGTATGTGTTACAAAAAAAAAATAATAATAATGTTCCATTACTCGCCACCTACCGCTTCAGTTTGAAATTGGGAGTCACACGTAAAACTAAGAATTGACGATACCCAGTCTTAAGTTTCTACGTGACGAACTTAGAAAATTACTCTTTTCTTTTAAAGAAAAAAGTTTTTCAAAAGTGGAAAACTAAGGAATAATTTTCAAAACTTAGAAAGCATGTAATTGTTATTTTAATGAAATATGATTAACATTTATAAAAAAGAGTGGAGCAAAATTATCTATACAACTACGATACGCAATAACAACTGCGATATAACTACAGCAAAACTGCTTCAAAAATAGCTTCTAAATCAAGCATAGGCAGTGAAACTTTACTCGTATAAAAGAAACTAAAGATTGTGAAAGAAAGAAGCACAAATACAACTCATTTTAATAGACATACTGCAGTTTTGGTTTTGCAATGAATAACATTTATAAGTGTCCTAACACAGAATGAAATAAGGAAATAAAGATATTCAAAAAGAAACAAGTGTCTTTCTAAATCTTAGGAAATATATTTTCTTTCAATATCAAGATATTTAATTTTATTTTTCATAACCTAGTTGAATGGCTGACCCAAAGTTTGTGTTTGCAACTGCCAATGTTCAACTCCGTGGCCTTGTAATTTTGAATCCAATCCAGAAGACAAGGCAATTCTTAGATCAAGTATGGGGAGAAATTTGCCTTTTGCGTGGAGGACTTTTTGATGAAAATAATCCGCATTTGCGTTACATGGAGAGGAAAACCACGAAAACTTCCTACTGTTAGCCCAACGGCAAGAGTCAACCCAGAGTCAAATGTCAACCCATGATCCGTCTAACACTGAGGATATTTTACGTCGGCTCGGTGGTCGGGGCGAGCCGGGGGCGGAATTCAAATCAATCAGCCATCAATGGGTTTCGAACCCGGTTCATCTCATTTGAAGGCAAACGCTCTGTCCCCATAGTCACCACAGCTCGATTGCAACACTTTAAATTCTCACTTTAACCCCCCCCCCCATTTCTGTTTTTATCTCCATTCTTTTTTCTTTTCTGCTTTTTCTACTTTTTTTCTAGATTTTTTCCTACGCCGATCGATTATTTTCCTTTTATTCATTATAGTAACTTATAAGTTTATTTTCCTGCAACTATTTGTTTCCATCTTTCAATCTGTACTTGAGCAACAATGAAAGTTCAACCTTATCGAACCAAAGCAAAAGTATGCATGTTTATTATTTGCCCTTCTTTCACATTTCTGATCTTTATTAAAATATAAAAAAGTTGTGTTGTTTAAGCATTGTTCAGCGGCAATTGAATTTTTGACTCAGTTTCTGTGTAATTCATACGTAAACTATCGATCATTACGTATTAATAATCCCAGAGATGTGGTAAAAGTACGCACGAAGTAAAATTAATGTTAAAGATTGTGCAGCCCCAGTTAAGCATTCTATTAATATGTGACGTAATTTTCTTTGACAACTTTTTCCTATCATTTTCTCAATCTACGCATTTTAAAAGAGGGAGTTGTTTTCCTTTGGTTTAAGTGATTCCATTTCATTTGGTTTGCTTTAGAGTTCGCTGTCTGACCTTGTTTATGTGAGTTTTTATTTTCTGTTGATTTTTATTTTCTGATAATTTGTATGAGTTTCTTTTCTGTATTAGTTTTATGTCTTGCATGTTTTTTTCTCCTGGACTTTTAAACAAAACCTTCGGGGTACTGAGGAAGGTTTTTTAGGCTTTTGCCATCTTCCTTAATAGAAAAGGTTTTGTTTTTTGGCCACTGGGGCCGGTACACCCTGAAGACGTCGGCTTCAGTGGTCATATTTTTAATTTTGTTTTATTTCCTTTGCTACTTTTATTTCTATTTTTATTCTCTCTTTTTTTGAAAATTCTGCTGCTTTTTAGCGCATTTTTTTAAAAGAAGTTTTGTCCATTTTGTTTAGATTTTAATTGTATTCTTTTAGTATAGTTAATGTTAAAGATCTAAGACTTAAGACCACTCTCGTTACAAAACTATTGGGAACATATTTTTCAGAATTTGACTTACCTTCAGTAATATTTGAAAATCAAGGACCATCGAAAAAAAGTATGTTTATCCAAATGTTTTTGGGTATCGTTTCGTAACTTATCGGATGTACAGTGAGCAAAATAAAATAACAAACCACCCTGAATAATTTTTGATATAATTATTGGATATTCACATTCTGGAACTCAATCTTAATGGGTCGAGGGGGGACTTCAAATATGTTAATTAACTGGTGATAATTGAAATAACGAACTCAGACACAAAAGCGTACTTCCTCTGAGTTAAAATACCTTTTTTCGACAGATTCGGATTTCTGACCCTCCAAAAAATAGCCGCTATATGGGAAATTTGATCCTAAGAGTTCGGTCAGGAGAGCAGTTCAAAGTTAGGACAATTAACCTCTTTACTACTTAAGTATAAGGGAATATAGCAAAGGAAAAATATTTTACAGTTCCGAACTTCCATTTTACTGCCATAAGTCATACTGAAATAAACAAAACACGAATTATACTCCCAGGGGCTAATAATGTTAGGTATACTTGTGTGGACCTCAGGTCCTAATTGAGTAAAATATACAAATGCTTCAAATTTTTAACTGCACCTAAGGTAGGAACAATCATGCATAATGTTATATTATGGTGTATTTAAATGCAATGATCAATAGATTTAATAATTATTTTGAAAAAAAGTTAAAATATTTTTTGCAGTGAGATGCAATATTAAATGCAATTTCAATGCCTACCGATGCATTGCTGAGTGAAAGCTCAGTTTTAAAACTTTTTTAATTAATCTTATTACGCAAAATTAGTAATTATTGAAAAGAATATATCATTATTCATAAAAACATTTTCATTCTTATGGGTAAAATATCAAAATGATGGATATAAAACACAAAAAGTTGAAATTATTAAATATATGTATATACCTTAATACGAAACATTTGATTAAAATACCAATAAAAATATTCTTAAAAAGCTATAAAATTGAAAGCTCATAAGCTATGAGATTTCACTTGCACATGAGATTACCGTTCCCACTACGTGCCAAGGTGCACATACGTAGAACTGTATGTTCATGACTGTACTATTTTTAAACACTAAATATAAATTTAAAAACTTCATACAGATCACAGAACCACTGAGTCAAGTAAAAAATATTATTTTTAGAATAACTTAATTATATAATGTTTAAAACTAGTTTTATCGTAGATCACGTTGATTTAGTGTCATTTTTCGAAAATCACTTCGGCTTATTTGCATGGAATTCTCTCCAAATATCTTACATGTTCTGCAACTATTGCGGAATACCCAGAAAGCGTAAATATCTAGAAATGTTTCAGGGAAGGTAAAACTATTAATTTTAAAATAACGTGCTTTTAGAAACTAAGAAGCGAAGGTCCACATGTGAAGAGCGAGGTAATAAAGAGGTTAATTCTACTTTTTGCGTATTTCACCATATCTTGAGAGCTTTTTAATATTTTATTTCTTAATAGTAGTAGAACTTGTAAACTTTGAGGTGTAGAATAGTTACATAATTTTAAAGAAAGCAAATGTAAATGACAAAATACAAAATTTGAGCGAAATCGACCGAATAGTTCCTGAGAAATTGAATATTGAAAAATTAATATTTTTAAAATTCAGGATGGTCTATTTTTTATTTGCGCACTATACAAAAGTTTTAGCATATTTAAAGCTAGGCCTTCAGTTCACAAAGATTGCTTCTTAGAGCTACAAAAATTCGAGTGTTTCCGTTTTTAATTCGCACACTACTTTTTATTTTGCACTAAAAAAAGATATTTTTGCTGAAGAATTGAGAACATGTTCAACGTATTTTTCCTAAACTGGCAATTGCAATTGAACTGTTATTTATGTAAACAAAAATTAGTTTCGATCCAAATAATATATTGTTAAAATTTTTATAACCAAACTTTATTCCTTATAACAAACTACGGAGAAAAATTCTAAAAAGGGACCTTTCAGCATTGAAATCCATTCAGGAAAAAACTTTCTTTTTGACAATCGTGATCTATCGTGCCTTTTTATCCCGAATATTTTTCCTTTTATTTACTCTTCCAGATTCGCCTGTACCAAGAATTTCCCTTTTTTTTCCCCGTTCTTGTGTTGTGATCAAACAAAATCCTTTGGCAGAGATCAGATGTAAAACTCTTCATCATCCCAGTAGAAGAGGATCCACATCCTTTGTCGGAAGGATGCCTCAATCATCCCCATCCTCCTTCATAATTTATTCCAGATTGCTCTTCTTTGGATGTCCTCCTGATCCTTTTGCTCTCCCGCATCCCAGGAGACATCAGGGAATGACCCTTAGAACGAAGGATGTATCTTTTCCCCTCCGGTAGATAGGGGATTTCGTAACAGTGGTGGACTCCCAACGAAACAGTTCTATTATAAACGTCGTTGAAGAAAAAAAAGATTTTACTGTACTGATCAGGGAAAATGCTGTGGAATTTTAGTTGTAAAACAAATCTGACAATAATGTTATAAATAAACGCGAAGTATATCCTTCGAAAATCCGATCTTTAAATAATAACAAAAAAGGAAATTCTTACCTCTTTTATAACATTGAAAAAGCTAACGAGTAAAGAAAATAAATTTTAAAAAATACAATTAATTAAAGTTAATAAACTTTTTAATTTATTTTTATTTAATGCATAGAAAATGATTAATTTTAATTTTTACGTGTTTTTCACATTGTATTATATTGCAGCGTATTTCTTCAGAATTTGATAAGGAAACAAAGTTTGTAAGACTCTTATAAAATGATATTTATAAACTATAAAACTGTCAGTAAAATCTAATTTTTTACTCTTCTCACAATTTTTTATTGTGATTAAGAACTCCGACGGTAAATCCAATTATATTTTTACGAAGACGGTAACAGTTTTAAGTAATACAATTGCACTAAACATTGTTCAGTCTCAGGAATATACTAAACAGTTCCCAACCTTCAATTTAAAATATTTCAAATGAATTATTTTCTTTTCTTTGTCAGCTTTATTACGTAGTTAGAAATAAAATGGGTGTGAAATTATATCATTTTAAATTAAGCTCCGAGGGTTAAAACGTGAATTTTCCAGTTTTTTGGCAAACTTCATTATTTTCTATACAGAAAAATAGGTCGAATTAAAATCATTCGATAAAAAACTTTTAAAACAATGTATGAATAAAACAACCTTAAAGAGCCTCTTGTGGATCTGGGTTTTTCAAAGCACTTGCTTAAAATGCCACAGATCAAGCGTTTTATTTTGGAGGAAAAGCTATTTTAAAGTTAAACAAAAAAAATATTTGTTTGAAACCTGATACATCATACATATTATATCATTTTTACATACATATTATATCATTTTTACATACATATTATATCATTTTTACATACATATTATATCATTTTATTTTACTTGCAAAATAATTTTAAAAGAAACGAAGAAACAATAGAAATATTTACTTTAAATCTGATACAGGAAAATAATGAACACATATCAAGTAACACATTATACGAAATTTCACAGCCATGCAGACAAAAACTCTTTTATTTTCAGGACTTTACGTTATTCAGATAAAAATAAATCAAGCAGTTTTAATATTTTTTGATAAAATGACTCTCATCCGAGGTGGCTCAGATAATAGATGGCTCACCTTCCAATAATGTGACTCAGAATTGAATCCCAGCCATGACTGCTTGATACGAATTCTGATCCCGACTAGCACCGACTGAAGCGCAGACATAAAAATAAAGTAAAAATAAATAAATAAATAAATAAAAACAGTGGTAGATTGATTATGGATTAGAATCCTCTTGCCATCGTGCTAACCGCGAGTGTTTGTAGCGTTTTCCATCTTTATGTGACACACTAGTTCCATCAAAGAGTTTATCCACGCAGGATTTTCTTTGTCTTCAAGTGTGGGATTGCAATGTTATAAAGCCTCGCAGTTTAACATTGATAGTCGTCATCCCAAAAATGGGTTGGCTTTGAAATTCCGGTTATAAAATAAGATAAAATTAAAATGGCCTGGATGTCAATTTAATTCTTAGTTTATTTTTACTAAATTTTATAAGCTTAAAAAAATATTTAAAAATAAAATCGAGATGTTGAAGACGTTACACAGTATGTTACATAAAAAAGAACAGTTTTTAATTTTAAAGAAGAAAAAATTACAAATAAATGAGAATAATCCAATCAAAAGTGTTATTGTCACCAAAGTTATTTTTTTAGCAAAGATTATTAGGAATATTTGATTTTTTTTAAACTGAATTATGTATATTTAAAATCAGCAAACATGACATTCGTAAAAAGCGTTAAATCCTTTTCAATTTTGACATATATGTCATTCCTAATTCAAATAATATTTAAAATATAAAAAAAGAAAATGCATGGTTAGCAACTTCTGATACAATTACACAATTCATAAAAGTTACACTAATCATAAGGTTATTTTTTTTATTTCGAATATATCCATTTAAATTTTGAAATTCCTGATTTAAAACAAAATATATTCTAAAAATTAAAAAAAATAAAATAAAAAAAATCAATACATAATTATCCCATTTGACATGAAAACCAACAGCTCTAAAGATTAAGGTAAATACATGATTATTTTTTTAACAATGTGTACCCCTTCATGATTTTAAAATGCCGCACTTCAAATTCTATTTTAGAGAAATACATTTAACAACAACAAAAAATGAAAACAAACTTGATAAATACATTTATCACACATAATACAAAAAATTGTAGTCGTAAATTTTCTGGTAAATATTTACCTATTTTTTTACAAGTCTTCCATTTGGATTTTTCTATTTTTTATTATAAAAATTTTTAAAAAATGAAGGAGAAAATAATGAAAAGAAATCTGATATATATAATAAGAACATTCAATAAAAAAAATGGTAATCATAATTATCACAGTAAATACTTAATTATTTTTCAAAAGACATTCATTCATATTTGCACGGTTTACTATTTTCATTTTCAATTTAACTAACTGGCTTAAAAAAATGAAATAATGTTGTTGTATGATAAACTGTTGTATGATACGAAATCGTATCATTCATATAATCCAATATAATAGAAAATATGGCAGTCGTATTTAAGACGGTAAATACGAGAAAGTGTTTAAGTTCTAAATATTTAAATTTACATAATCCCATAATTTCTTCTTAATTTAGAAAAAAATCTATGTGGATTTCTTTTAAGACAGGAGAAAATAGTCCTGAGAAATTTGATATATGATCAGCACATATGATGCGAAATCTAACAGTCATAAAGATAACTAAGTAAACATACGATTATTTTTTACAACTTGTCGTATCAATTTTTTACTGCTCTCTCTTTTCATTTTTACAAAAAGAAAGAGGAAGTACTGTTTGGAAATATGTATATCACAAGTTCATCACACATTATGTAAAAATATGACGGATGCAAATGTTAAATAAAAATTTCAATTATTTTTTCATGCTCTTAATTAAGATATACCAAGTTTTTTTTCCATTTAGAAATTTAAAAATTCAGAATTTTTATTCCTAATTTAATTAAAATGTTTAAAAATTAAAGAGAGAACATAAGGATAAAGAATCTGATATATTAACAGTTCATTATGCGAAATCTGACTGTGATAAGGATAACAGTGAATGAAAGACAATCTTCTGCAATGAACATATTAATATTTCAACAATTCCCCGTTTTTACATCGAATCTGAAAAACAAGAAAAGTTTGAAAATACAAAAAATAGTGAAGAAAAATTTAGGCACCCGGGGACACAATGTGCAATATATTGTACATTGTGTCCCCGGGTACAATTTTATAACTTAAAATATAAAATTTTTAATTTTTTTTTTTTGTTTTGTCTATATGCGTTTAAAAAGCTATAGTTTGTTTAAAATTTTTATTGGATTTATCTTTGTTAATCACAGTTTTTAATTACCGTGAAAAATTAGTAAGGAAAAAAATTATTCCTATTCCAATTTTTAATTTTAGTAATAAAGGCCAGATAGTGTTTCATTCAAATAATAATTTGGATAGTCCATTATCATTTAATTCAATTGGATTATTTCCTGACCAAAACGTGAAGGAAATGCACTATAAAATTATCTTCTAATGTGCGAAAATGCTAAAAATTAAAAATAGTTATTTTTATGATATAATTAATAATTTTTTAATAAATAAAAAGTTAACTTCTAATTTAATTTTACTAAAAAATATTCTATCGCATTTATGAGTTTACTGTCTCCCAAGCTACAGAAAAAATCACATTATAAAAAGGCTCGTGCGTGGGTGTGTCCTTTAGGTTAAAATCAGCTCCTAAGATGCGGAATTTGACTGTCAAAGAAGGTTGCAATAAGTGTGATTATTTCTTACAGTTCTCATTCTTAAATTTAACAAAATTGCTTCTTTTTTCCTTTAAGAAAGAAAGAAATGTCCATACGGATTATGGCAATTATATTAATTGACATTAAATTTTGAAGAAAAAAAAAATATTTTAAATCAGTAAGAACAGCAAAGCATACTCTGTTCATTTTTAAAAGCCACTATTAATTGCAGCTCACGTTTCAGCTTATATCACATCCAGCCGGACCTTTTAAAAAAAATTCAATTTCTTTCTAATGAGGAAAAAACTGTTCCTTCTGTCACTTCTTAAGTCTGACAAATTTTGCGGACGACCCTAACGACACTCGCTTGTCACACCCCTGACACGGGATCGAACGTGACTACGATCGTTTAATTGCGACTCTCCCTCCGCTCTTCTTTTCTGGACCCATTAAGACCCGGGGGTGGGCAGTGTGGAGGGAGGTGGTCTTACCCAAGCACTCCAATCCTTCCTGTAAATGTTTGATGGAGCCTTCCATTAGAGCCCGAGCCTGCTCTCCTTAACAAGATAAGCAATATTCAGACCTCGGCACTACACGAATCTCGCTTTAAACCGGACTGCCGGAGACATGCCGGACTACTTAGCTGGACATGCTTTCAGACTTACTGGAGTAAACAGCCTTTCTACGTCGGTCCTACTTTTCTACCCCTCTCCACAATCAAAGCTTATCCCTTTTTTCCCGAAAAAGGAGTTCTGGGGATTTTTCTTGGGCTTTTTTCCCCTCCACCCCCATCACGTCATTTCTCTTTCTTGTATTTTTTATCCCTGGAATGGTTAAAGGGGGGGAGGGACCATTCATAAAAGACGTTACATTGCTTTTCAATAAAAGCACTTTATAAGCTCATCTTAGCAGTGAAGTGGGAAAAAGCATTTAAGAACAGTAGAAATCTTTTTTTCAAACGCTTGAAAAAAAAATTTATTTTTTAGAATGCGACAGACATTTATCAGATTTGTGGTTGATTGTTTTCGAGCAATGTTTATCTACGACATATCAAAAAAACATTATTATAATGTAAAATATTATGACAGTTATCAAAAAATTAAAGTATTAATAAATTGTTTTAGTAAAAGTATTTTAACAAAAGTACGGTTAGAAGGTTTTATCTTTCAATTCTCATTTAATTAAAGTTCTATCGAAATACTAAAAAATTGGAAAAATTTTCGTGCAACTCATTAAGATGTTATAGTCTTCATGATAAAGGAAGCAGCCTACTTCAGTAATACATGATGCATAACTAATTTGTTTCTGATTTTTTTTAAAAAAAAAGATAATATCCGTTAAGCATGCTAAAAAAACATTCAATTATAAATTAAATTTAAATTTCTTAATTTTTCTTTAAATGGTTAAATACTGACGAAAACTCTCAGAAAAAATATTTTCTTTAATTAATGTATAATAAAATTATTTTTGAAACGTTTCAATTCTCAACTCACTAAAACTGTACAAAAAAGTTAGAATAAAAAATTTGATTTTATTTCAAAATTTATGCACTGTCATTTACAATAAAATCAACTCATTTCAATAGTTCTATATTTTTTTAATTTTATCTTATAACCGTAGTTGAAAAGCCGGCCCAGTTTCGGGATTATGACTACGAATGTTCATTTCCGTAACCTTGTAATTTTGAACCCAATCCAGAAGACAAAGGAAAGCCTGAATCAAGAATAAGGGAGAAATTTACCTTAGTGGAGGAATTTTTTATGGAACTAACCCGCATTTGCATTAAATGGAGGGGGGAAAAAACACGAAAAGTCCCAAAGTTAGTTTGAAAATATAAATATATACGAGGGCCTGTAGGAAGTTTCGCAAACTTGTTGGTCTACTGATTCATTGACTTATTGATTCCGCGACTCATTCTTCCTTTGATTTATTAGTCGTTATTACATTTATTTTATTTCTCAGTATTTCGCTATATCATGGATTTACTTATTCATTTAGATCATAATTCTTTAATTTTTTTTATATTTTTTTTATTAGCAATTGTTTTTCATCAGTTCTATGAATTCCTCATTTATTAATTCACTGATTCTATGAATTATTGGTTCACTGGATAGTCGATTAATTTATTTAACGTTTTATTGATTCGTTTTTTGCATAGTTATTGATTCTCCTGTTAATTCTTTTACATTTTGTATCATTCTTTCTTTAATTTGCTGAATAAAGCTCGAGACAGAGTTGTGGAAAGAGACATTGTCATGGAGTAGCAAAATTTCTTGTCAGCTCATTATATATTCCACTGTCTTTGCTCATTTATAGATACTGTGATTCGTTGTTTTTCTGGTTCATTGAATTTCTAATTTTTTATCAATTCATCGTTTGTTTTTTTTTTATTATTATTACTACAATTATTTTTTATACGCCAAGAAATAATTTTTTCCCAATTTCGGACTCTTACTAATTCAAGTTTAGTAAAAACGTATCCTCATTGAAAATTGCAGTAAATAATCAAAGTAAATATTTTAATTCGGTTAAGTTTTACTCTGTGCAGTAACATGCAAAATTACAGATGCTTACAAACTAATTATACAGGTTCAAACATAATTAGCAATAAAGCACAACTTTATCAATTCATTTACCGAACCATTTTTGCTACCATTTCAAAAAATTTAAATTAATTGAATTTTAAAAAAAAGTAAAATTATTAAATTAACTAAGTAAATCTATGTTTTAATTGTATATAAAAATGTTTACTGTTAATGTTTACTCAGATTTAACTTTTTAAATGCTCAAAAATGTTTGAAAAATAGTATATTATTTGTAATATCATAAGCAACAAATTGTATTAGTCCTCAAGAATTTTTTAATTAATTAACAACAATTTCATGCATTTCAAATTTTAACACAAAAATTCATTTAATTGTATGCTTATAAAAGCAAAGGAATACAAATAACTAGTTTATTATTTACAGACTTTCTAATTAAAAGTATTTACTTATAAGTCTTTGAAATTGCTAAAGTTGCTTCTTTTGTAACAATTTTGGCACTTTTTATTTCAACAAATGAATTTTACTCATAAGAAAGCAGTACTCTGTATTAAAGGACACGGGTGCAAACCAATCTTTCGATGTCGTGGAAATAATAAAATGAGTTTGATGTTTATTAATGTTTCGTATGCAAATTTCATCAAACTAATTGTATTCGAGAAGAAATAAAGACAAAAAAAAAATATATATAATATCTGAAAATAAAATAAATGTATCGTTAAAAGCTCATTCTGAAAGCTTTACAATTTTAGAGCATTCCATGTAATATTTTAGCGTATTGTTCTACAATTTAATATTAATTTTTTTATTGTTTATCCAATCAAATATAAATTAAAATATGAATAATCATTATTAGGCGCCTAAAAAGTAATCGAGGTAAACAGCAGCAGTATTTGTGAATATAATTCTCAAACGAGTCTTTTTTAATTTGATTTCAAATAACGAAGAGAAAACATTTAAATATAAAAAAAAGAATTCTTCCTTTTCTTTCAAATTAGATGTTTAATTTAAACAACTCTTCAGGATTAGTATTTCATTTCTGTACACAAATAAAATAAATTGCTTTTCACAAAGGGTTTTTCGGAAAATTAATTATAAGCAAATATATTTTATTTGATGAACACTTTAGGCGTGAAAATAAAAGAACTTAAACAAATAATGCTTTGATATTTTTATTAAAAAAATCAGAAAACTAATAGTTAGTATTGTTTGAAGCCGACTTTAATTTCAGAAATATTTTTATTCAAAAAAAGAGAATAAAAAAAAGAGAACTATAGAAAATTTTTTAGTTTTAAACCTCCGGGGAATAGAAAGGGGAATTTAAAATAAAACAATAATTATTATTTGCTTTGCAATCTAAAGGAAGTCATCAAAATTATTTGCAGAATGAACTATCTATCGACACCCAAAGCGACAAGTTTTTAATTAGGCTTAAAAAGAACTCAACTCTCCAATGACTGTAAAAACACTACAACTTTAACTTTACCCTGTGTTGTTTACACTTGCGACGAAGCTGTGTCTTTACTAATGAGATATCTCATTCTCATTATGAGCGCGTTTGAACATGTCTACAAATTCTTATTCATTTGTTTGTCGTCACTTATTAAAAGTTACCGTCCTTGGGTATTAAGTTTAATCCGCGAGGGGTGAGAAAAACGTAAAAAAAATTAAATGAAGATAAAAAATTAGACAAAAAGCTTCAAATTCCTGAGTGTGGGGAAAAAAGAAAAAGTATTCGAGAAACAATAGCGGAACACATTTTTCGTGCAAGAATTTTTCTCTATGGGGAATACATCTGAAATCAAAATTGAAGGTATGTATATTTAAATGTTTTTCCATGATATATGATTATTTTTTTTATCTTACATTTTTTTTATCCCCTGTCCTCGGATGGCACGAATTAAGTAAGATTTTTTAATCAAGAACTTTTTGCGAAATTTTAGTTTTTAATCTCCTTAAGAAAGATATACTCCAAAACATTTGAGCTTATTAGTGTTGCCACTTTCAGCAAACATAATTTTGAAGAGGAAAAACAAAACAAAAAATCCTTCTCGTAAAAATTTTTGCGAACTAATTAGTACTAATGATGTTAGACATGGTGATGAAGTAAACTCATTTAAAATCTGCGAAAATTATGACGACGAAGATTTGTTCTAGAATAAGTTTCAACTCCCTTACTTCTCTAGAATACTAATTACTGATGTTACAGTTAAGGGGGTTATTGTGCGTGATACATCAAATTATTTATGCACTGTAAAAGAACAAAAAAAAATTTCTAATTTAGTTCTCTTTCCTTGACGAAGTAAGTGACTGTTGTAGGGTGTTAGGGAATTAAGAAATGTAGAATACCTAAAAAATAAAGAAAATGTTCCTTGGAAATATTCTATTTTGTAACGGGCAGCAATGTTTCCTTCTCACGATAAAACTTCCGTTTCGAAATAAAAGAAAAATGTTAAAAAAAAAAAAAAAACAGGTGAGAAAATTAATTTTTTATATATAGTGCAATTTTTGAGATTAAACTAATGACAGTATTTTTAATTTTTCGTCGTTAAAACTTGTCAGTAACTTTTATGTTTAAATGATAAATAAATTTCTTTTGATGAATTAAACGTGGTTACGAATTAGAGATAAATAAATAAATAAAAACTACAAGAAATAACGTTCTTCAACGAAAAAAATAGTTAAATTAATTGTTTTTTACAGTAGAAATATAAGTATTGAGGATATATAAGTATAGGATTGATAAGTAGAAATATAAGTATAAGGATTGAGGAGTTAAAAAGTTTACAGAAATATTTTTGCTTGCTTTTCTTACAGAAGCTATTTTTTTACGTACCTTAGCAATGTGTGTTTTCTTGAGAAAAAAAAAGCATTACTTTTTTCATGCATGTATTCTGTAATGAAAAAATTGCTGCAAGATTTTAAATAATCGAATTTATCGTATGCATAATCAATGTATATTTTTATTTAAAAATAGTTCAAACAAAAAAATAGACATGTTCTAGACAGAAAAAAAAAAAAATTTAATAAAATAATTCAATCAATTTTAAGAAAGATTAATTATCAACTAATTGTACATATCAGTTAATTAATAAATTGAAAATAAGTATAAAAATTGAATAAAATAATTCCATTAATTTTTACTAAAACGTATTTTATCATTTATTTATCGAAAAAAAAATGGAATTGCTGATATTTTTAAGAATATATGACTAAGACGAACTGGAAATTTTTAAATCTTATTCTTCTACATGCATTGCAATATGTTATTAGTAACTCATCGCATATGAGCTAAATTTAAGTTTTTCAATTTATCAGATAATTGGTTTTATTTCTAACTTCTTGCCAGAATTTTAATAATAGACTATTCTCGACGGCTCTTTATAATCGGATTTCTCCTGAATACAAAACTGGCGCTTGCGCTGAGTGCACTACTACAACATAGGTTAAATGGCAAATGGTGCAGCTTGTCCCTAAACCATCTAACAATTCCCAGGTTCTCCCGGATCTGAATCCACCCTTTATTAGAACTGACACATGATCGGTGAAAGTGCAATTCGATTAGACACCGGCCCAGTACTGGGGATCCAAGCGATGGTAGGTGAAGGATAAACCCACCACACCGCCTGGGTGGCGATTTTTAAGGAAGAAATTATCAATTTTAATCAATTAAAGTTGTTTAAATTTTATTGTTTTTTGGGGCATATTGAAAGAAAGTAATAAGTTTATATCTTTGAAATAAATAAAATAATTTAGCATTTTTTGTTGAAATATAATGAAATATCACAAATTAAATTGAAAATACATTCAAATAGTTGAATGCCAAGTCACTGAAAACTAAGCATTCCTCCTTAAGACTTCGAAAGATTTATATAAGCCTTTAGAAATATTCTGAAAATTCTAGTTCGGTCTTGAAAAGGAAGGTCCATCTTTTTCAATTAATAATCAAAGTCCTACACAAAGGTGAATAAAGGATTTCGACAAATGGGACCAAAAGTTAGGCGACCGAAGTCTTTTTAATACCAGAATACTCGCCAAATAAGTGGATGGACCTTTATCATCTCTTAAGACTCCGCAAATGAAGCGTAGTCCGACTAATTGGTGTCACTGCTACGCCCCTCTGATGATGGCACGAAAGGGACCTCTCTTATTCTCGATTCAGTGACCACGATGCATGTGGGGTGCCCCCACATGCCCCCGTCTCTTCGCGGCTCGTTGATTCCAACCAATGTGGAAAAGAGGGCGCAAATTAACTGGCGATTGAAATGCCCCTTGAGTTGGCGATTAATTAGAGAGGCCCGAAAACGTTAATGAAAACTTGGAGTCCATTCCGTCTCGCCAATAGAACAACGTCATCTCATGTATTTAATCTTCGGCTCCGAAGTCTAATCACCCCCTCTTCCATGGAAAAGGAAGCTTTTAGAATGAGGTGGTCTCTTTTCTGAGAAAGTTCTGTTCGAATTTAGAACAATGAATAAGATGACTAGAATCTCATCAAAGCAGGGTGAATTACTTATCAGTTCAAATTTTGAAAATCTTATTCAAATTTTTGTGAAGCAAAAGCTCCAAATTTGTAAATTCACTTATCTTTAGCCTTGTTTTTTTTTTTTTTTTTTTTTTTTTTTTTTTTTTTTTTAATTAAACTTAAGTTCTCAAATAAGAAAGTAACGCTAGACTATCAGCTTCACTTGTTTGATTTGCTTTTTGTCCCTAAATTAAATAGAGTACGCTGCAGTAATACAGTGTACACATATTTTGGGATACAATCCAGTTGCGTAAATTGCCATGCTAACTGTCAACTATGTGATCAAATGTTGTAGTTTACAAGCAAGTCATTAGTGTTAATGTTAGCATTGATTGTAGGGTTCGCTTCTTGTCCCTAGATGAATAAGTTCCAGTTGTATCCGTATACAGAGACACATTCTTGTTGTTGTCAAGCTGAATGCCAACCAAAATAGCGAGTGAAGAAATTAAGTGCTAAATTAATTTAAAATTATAATTTAAGAGTAGCTAAATCGATAACAAACAAGCATTTTATGTTAGGTTATTTTTTTATAACCATCTTTAAACAGCAGACCCAATTTGGAGTTTATGACTTTTAATGTTCAACTCCGTAGCCTTGTCATTTTGAACTTAACCCAGAAGACGTAAGGGAACTCTTGGATCTAGTATTGGGAGAAACTAGCCTTCGTGGAGGACTTTTTTGACGGAGCTCTAACCCAAGATTCGTCTACCACAGAGGATATTTTTTGTTGGCACTGTGGCTGGTGCGAACAAGGTATAGAATTCGTATTCATTAGCTATCGTTGAAATTCGAACCCGCACCTTATTGGGAAGCGAGTGCTTTATTACCTGAGCCACCACGGCTTATGTTAAAGTAATGTTATTTCATAACCGTCGTTGAATAGCCGTCACAATTTTGAGTTTATGACTGCTAATGTTTAACTCCGTAGAATTGAAATTTTTAACTGAATTCTAAAGAATAAGGAACTCCTGGATCAAGTGTTGGGAGAAATTTGCCTTCATGCAGAACTTTTTTGATGGAACTATTTGCTTGACAAGAAAAGCACGAAAACCCTCCTGGTTAGCCAGACTCTTCCTTTTTTATGTATTTTAGCTATAAGTTAGATGGCAGTTGGACTCTAACTCATGATCCGTTTATCACTGAGGATATTTTACATCAGCACTGTGGTCGGTACAAGCTGGGAGCAGAATTCGTATTCGAACCCGGTTCAGATCATAGAAAGACAAACGCTCTATTCCCTGAGCCACCACGTCTCTTTTGTTAGGTCATTAACTTTAATAGTTGGATTCTATTGCCGAGTTAACCCAAGTTGTAAACGCATCCTTAGATACATCCTGAGAGTTGGTGCGGTTTATTATCAAGCCTAACGTCAAAAAAGTAGCTGGTGTTGAAGATATTAGGTGCTTAATTAACTTTATTTCATTTTAAAAATACACTAAACAATTTGAGAAAGAGTGATTTATTTTCGAATATCAGCTTCAAAAGTTGGATTTGCTTCTTGTTCCTAGATTATCTCGAGTAATCGCCAGTAGAACATGTGTCTTGTATCACGGTCCATTTCCTGCAAATTATCAAGCTAACTACATATTTTTCAAAGTAGCAAGTGCTAAAGAAATCAGTTGTTCAATTTATTTCATTTTAAAATGAAGCTACATAGTTCGCAATTTAAGTTAGGTTCACCGCTCCACCTCCCCTATTGTTGTCAACTTTCAAACTTACTATGAACAAAGTAGCAATTGTCTTAGAAGTTTGGCTTTGAATCAATTCTATTATATTTTTTAATGAGACTAAATTATTTATGAACAAGATATTTAATTTAGATCAACAGCTTTGCAAGGTGAATTCACATCTTGTTTCCAGAATGTGTTGACAAAGATTCACTGTTAAATTATCTTTATTTTATTTTTAAATGAGACTTAATAGTCCACAAACTAATTATTTATGTCAGATCTATGAGAAGGATTCACTTCTTGCCTATAGATTAAGTTGACTGAGTAACGCTGTTGAATAGCCTAATGAGGCTCAATAGCCCACAAACAGTTGGTTTAGGTTAGATTTTAAGCTTTAACAATTAAAATCACATCTTTAGCCCAGAATACGTTAAATAATCTTCCCTGTTAAATTATCTTCACTTTATTTTTAAATGAGATTCAATAGGTCAAAAACTAATTATTTATGTTAGATTATCTGCTTTAGCAGATGGATTCATTTCTGGTCTCCAAATTATGTTGACTGAGCTTCGCTGTTGAAATGCATTTATTTTATTTTTAAATGAGACTTAGTTCTCAAACGCATTATATCCTAGAATTACCTTTATTTGATTTGATTCGTGTTAGATTATTTTTTTTCTGGATGGATTCACCCTCTTGTTTTCAGATCACGCTGACTAAATCCTAGTTGGGGATCACAGTTTTGTTGCTGTCGATTTTAAGAAATACAATCTTATGTAGCAATATTTGTATATTTTTTAGTGTGTAGTTAATTATTTTTTCTATTATTAAATTATGCTGTAGCACTTAACATTTCACAAACTGCATACATTTACTTTAGCTTCACGTTAAAAAAATAAAAATAAAAATTACTAAATGGTGATCTCTGGAAATTACAAGTAGGGTGACAAATTGACTGTTAAACTTATTACAGGTCTCTATACTACTTTAATAAAACCCTGGCATAGTTGCAGTTGGTATTTTTCTTTTATAAGAATGCTTCAGTATTATAAATTTTAATACAATGTTGTTACATTGTCAAATTATTAGCAAGTTACATTATTTGATAAAATTTAATTTTTTTAGCTTCATTTATACGCTGTTTTCATTACAAATCATGACCTTTATTTCGATCGTTGAAGCTTCATTTTCATCATTTTATTAAAATAGGCTCATATTGGGTAATTTATTATGAAAACACTAACAAAATTTCTATGACTTTGCACTTTAAAGCAGAATTTTAAAACTTTCTTTTTTTTAATGACATTTAAAAGTTTAAATAATCGCTTTATCCTTTACTAAAAACACTCATATTTGAAAAAAAAAATATTCTGAAAAGCCCATCAAGAATATTTTTTTACTAGCCAACATTTCATAAAAGATTTTCGTACATTATTATAAAGTAATCATATGATAATGTCTAATTACATTAAGTTTTATGATAAACATATTAATAACTGTTTTGCAATTATTAAACAATAAATAAGTTAGATTTATTCTTAATTCAGTTCATTATAAATTATATTAAATTTTACGCAAAACTGTATCCAACCAACATATGTACTTAAAAAATGAATACAATAACTATTAAAAATTTTAAAGTAAAAATAGAAATTTATCGTTAGCACTATTTTTAATATCTCAAATAAACGTTTTACGAATTCTTAGAGTAAAAAGCAAGTTTTTGGAGGAATTTCCAAAGACATCCAATTTTATCCAGCAGAATCGAATAAATTAATTTGTCAAAAATATATCTGTTACTACTCTCTTAAAAGATACTCTCTTTTGGAATATTTCTATTGAATAATTTTGGATGTAGCTATCTGTTTGTCATCAATAAGCAAAAATAATAATGTAACAAATGAAGAAATGGGTGAGAAAAACGATCAGGGTATGGAAGCCAATTTGAATAAAATGCATAAAGTTACATACATATAACAATATTTTAGTATGTTGAAATTAAAAATTTGGCAATTTTTGAAATTATTATAAAAATGTATATATTAGGATTTTTGAGGGGAAAAAAATCTTTTTTACTAGAGTTTTCTAAGTAAATAATTAATTTTCTACAGTGGCAGAACTTTTCAGTACCAACGATGATAAAAACAATTTTTTAAAGTTTTATAGCAAGAGACATGTCAAAATTGCTTTTTTTTTTTCGTAGTGAAAAATAATTACGAGTAAAATTTATAAATGAAGGCGAATCTTCTCTGTTTATTCGCATTTCATAAATCGATAAAGTAAATACTTTAATACTTGCCATTTCACCTGAAAAAAATTAATTTTTCCAAAAGCAGAAACTTTCTCAAAAAACACTATCATTATCAGTTTCAATTAAGCCTTCTAATTCCGCCAGCTAATAATTCCCGTAAAAAATTCTTTCTAGAATCGAAGATAATTGCGATTTTCCATTTGAAATTTACATTTCCGAAAATACATAAAAAATCCTAATTTGACAAATTACCGCGCTAAAGACAACAACGAAAGGGGAGAAAAAAAGGGAATTATTCAATTAAGTTATTACTATATATCTCGCTTTCTCATATTCCCTAGCGATAACAAGAAGGGAAATTTGAAAAGGGTGTGGGGTAGGGGGTTAAAATAATTTACCATATTCACTTTCAATTTAAATCTTTGAACTAATGAAAGTCTTAAAGTTTAATCCCTTTCTCTGATCATAATTTCGTAGAAAGCATTAAGCGAAACACTTCAAATATCGGAGAATCTACGGTATCATATTAGTTTTAATAATATCACCGTGTAAAGTCAGGCTTTTTACCTTTCTTTTTTTTCCCTACTTTTCCCTGCGTTTAGAAACAGACTCTATTATTATTCTCCATTAATTTTGGCTCTGCAATTTGCTAATGGGTTATGAAGTTTCGCTGTTAGCTTAAGATTGCGCGTTCCTGTAGAAGTACATATAATCTCTTGCGCCAAAAAATGGCAAATTTTCTCGCTTTCTCTCCTCTCAGCCCCTCATCATCAAATTATGTAAGAGAGAAAGTAACGCGGAAAAAAAAGAGTCAAAAGAAGGGAGAGGGAGGAGAAGAATTAGCCATTATTGTAATTTTCTAAAACGTCAAAAATTATGTTCCAGCTCATTCGAAACAAAGGATTCAGGCATAATGGAACATTGGATTTTTAAATTAAAAAAGTAAATATTGGTTCGTAAATAAATTAACAGAATTTGAAGGGAATAATAGCTATGATGATGATGATGATAATGTCGATGGGGGAAAAAAAGCGGTACCTGACGCATCGTAAGTTTTAACACTCTCCCTCCCCCTTCTTCCTGCTCTAGAGATTTAAATCTCTTAATGCAGTAATTGGTTTTTTAATAGCCAGTTTTGTTTTTCCGACATTTACATTTTTGGATCTCGCAAAATGTGGTAAGCTGACGATATCTTCGGATGCTTAAATTACTCTGATCTTCATATCAGAACTGTTTATTATCATTATCCTTAACTTCCAAATTCTCGCTATGTCTCGTGTCTTTTCCATTTGATATTCAATGATAATGCCATTTTATAGTTTCAAAACGAAATATTTTTCTTCATCGTTCTCTGAAACTAAAAATTGTCTGCAAAATTTGAATACTAATTTCGTAAATTTGGTAATCCCTCGATGTTTTAACATTTCCTCTCATTCAAACTTATAAGCTGTGGATGAAAAAATTGGAAATATTTATATCAACAGTTATTTTAACCCCTTCGAGACTGCAACGCAATTGTATACCTTTATTCTAATAGAATTATTTCGATTTTGAAACTTTATGTATTTTTGTAGGAAAATAAACATAAATTTGTGTTAGTATTGCAATTCAAATTTGATTTTAAAATTCCATAGATGTAATAGAGATTAATAAATTCACAGTTTTTAATCCTATAACGAAGGAAATATTTGTCTCTAAAATAAAATTATGCTATTTTTAGACATTTTTCTCTTCGTTGATGGATCTCCCAATTGACAAACTTTGCTTTTAGTCTTAATGGAAACAAAACAATAGATAAATTTGTATAGTAATTGGAAAGTAAAAACTATAACTGTTTTGTTCCAAACTTCAAGTTTTAAAAAATGCAATTCAGTACAAAATTAAATATGTTTGAAGATAAATTTTCATTTATTTGCGAAAGTAACATATTTATTTTATTTTTGAATTAAAAGAATTATAAAAATTTAATAATTTAAAGTAACTAGAAACATTCAAGGGATATTTGATTAAATATAATAAAAATTAATGTCTCAAAATTTATAAATATATTTTAAGACGTTATTGAAGTTATAGAAATAAAACTAAGTAAAAATGTATCCATAAGATTCTGCATGTTCGCTGCAGTTGTTGATCTAACTGATTTGCCTATTGTCTGACACACAAACAAACCTTCTCTGAATAAACATATCTTTATTCGACGGATTTTGATTTCTAACCCCCAGAATATTGTCCCAATAGGCAATAATGTCCCAATATTTTGGTTAAGACAGCATTCCAAAGTATGGACCCCTTAATGTTAATTTTACTTTTTGCGTATTTCGCAATATCTCGAGAACTTTTTATACGAATAGAAAAATTTTTGGACACAATTATAAAATTTATTTCTGCGCAGATAATTCCATGCAAAAATTAACTTTTAATAAATATTTATTATTTTTCAGCATTTAAAAAAGGTCAAAAAAAATTTCAATTGTAAGGAATACAATTTTTTCGCATCAATTTTAAAAAATTTAATTTATATAGGAAAATGCCAAATTTAAGCAATATCGGTCGAATAGTTCCTGAAAAATCGAATTTTAAGTATCTGACATTTTTGAAATTCAATTTCTCAGGAACTATTCGACCAATTTCGCTCAAATTTTTATTGCTATGTAAATTACCTTCGTTATAATGATGCAAAACATTTTATACTATAATTTTATAAAAAATGAAAGTTAATAAATATTTACAAAAATTTATTTTTTGTATGGAATTTTCTTTGGATAAACGAATTTTACAATTGTGTGCAAAAATTTCTCAATTCGTTTCAAATTTCTCGAGATATGCAAAAAGTAAAATTTGCATTAAGGAATTCAAACTTTAGATCACTCTCCTGATTAAACTATGGGGACCATTTTCCACAGTAAGTGGCTACGTCCTATATTTAGTAGTTCAGAAATCCGAAAACTTCGAAAAATGTATATTTATTTAGAGAAAGTGCATTTTTGTATCTGGTTCCGTTGCTTAAAACTTTGTCTGCATTAATTAATTCGCATATTAGAGGTCATCCTTTCGAACCATTAGAAACGAGTCCTAGAGTGTGAAAATCCTATCATTAGATCAAAAGTTATTCAGGGTGCTTTTATTTTGCGCACTGTACAAGTTTAAAAACGTTATATGTAGCAGAGGGTCGCATAAAAGTTACAGCAAATTTCTAGTGGAGTTGAGGCACATAATCAGGATTGTATAGAAACTCTTTTCCAAACATTTAATCGGCTATAGATGCTTCCTTATATTGACCTATTCAAAAGCACGCGAAGAAAGATTTCATAATAGGAAAGCAGTTATTAAGGCAATCCCGGTGATGGGGCCTCTAGAAATTTGTCGCAATATTTATGTGATTGGGCCGGGATAGCCTGGTTGGTAGGGCACTGGGCCCATGTCCAAGAGGTAGGGGTTCGATCCCCGTCGGCCAAAGACTCCCCGTGTAGTAAAATGGTGACTGATGCATATTAAATCTGTCGAGTCAAAAAAGTCCTCCATGTTCCCATAACAAATCATACCTCTGGGAATACCGATCCAGGAGTTTTCTTGTCATCTGGATTGATTCAAAATTACAAGGCTACGGAGTTGAGCATCAGTAGTCGTAAACCCAGAATTAGTTCGGTTGTTCAACGACGGTTATAATATAAAGTAAATTATTTATGCGACCCTCTGCTATATATAACGTTTTTAAACTTAAACATTTCGACAAAAAATAAAGTAAATATGTCATTTAAGAAAAATTGCAGCTGGTAGAGAGAGACCGATGGCAGATTTGAAATCAACGATAAGAAAATATCTAAGATTTCGTGCCGCAGAAAACAAAAGCAAAAAAAAAAAGTGTTCCCCAGTGTAGTTTGTTGTTTTAAAACTGCAAATACATTTTTTTTCCTAATTTTTTACTTCTAAACTATTTAAGGTATTTCTGGATTAGTTTCACAAGGAATGATTTTTATCAACATTTTTAAGTTAAGTATATCACGCGACATTATATAATTTTCGCTTATTTTCCCTCCTCTATAGCCTGAATAAGTGACGCTAGCGTTAATTAATGCCCGATTGATAGGCCTTTTTTTTAAAAATACATATTCTAGTAGGAACATTAAAGACAGTTTTAGGAAAAAATCCATTTAAAGAGTTTTTATGAAGCAAGTATGCTTACATCAGTTATCATTTTCCTGCCTTCTCTAAATTATTAATAACATAAAATACTATGCTAGTTAATCTGAGCTCCTTTGAAAGTCCTTGTAGTTAATATCACAAAGTTAAAGTATCAGGTTTAAAATTAGAAGAACATAAAAGTAAGAAGCTATATAATTTATAAATAAGCCATTATCACGGCACATGAATGCCAAGAAATAATTGTAAGCTGCGTAATGTTTGTAAACTACACTGCTCTCTGAGAAGTATTAATTAGGATTGCTCAATGAATATATATTTTTTTAAAAAATACAAACTATTCAAAATGTATTAAATTTAATTATTTTCCAAAGTGTCAGAATTACCTATACATATAACCACTCTCCCATACTTATTTAAAAACATAATTTTGCTTGTTCCAATCAAGCATTAGTTCTTAACACACTTCTCGGCATTCTTGGGTCAAAACTATTGCGCCACTAATCCTTCAGACAGTACTGATAAATGGGAGCGTAAACAAAACAGAGAGGGACAACACACAACCATCTAAACCCATTACTGTTGTTTGCGCCTCCACATTTTTAAACAAAGAGGAGAGACCATGATGCTCCGCGCTCATTATCGTCAGCTAGTGTGACAGAAAATCACATTTTCTCTGGCCACCATTCCAGAACATCAAAAGAATCCTGAAGCTCAAGAGCAGCAAGGACTTAGAAAAGATGACTCGGAGGAGAAGTTTAAGGAAGTTAGGCATTTGATCTCATTGCAGATGGTCCGAAGAGTTGCATTTTCTGGCAAAAGACTCTTCTCCAGAGAAATTTAAAGTTTTCAGAGAGTTTCCATTAGTGAAGAGAGCATCTCTAAATGAGTGCCGCCTCTGAATCCTTCGTCCAGTTTTCTGTCTCTTCATCAGCATCTCTTTTTCATCCCGGGCATCTTTGCTGATGGATTCGGCATCCTATTACAAAATCCCTTTATCGCTCATGTCTGCAAACTACGTGTCGTCCTCTTAATGAACTTTTCGTTTGGTGTCTTTCTGCGTTCTCTTTAATGGATACTTTCTATGCAAACCAAGACTCCCGATAAATCGAATTTGATCTAATTTGAAGGGTTGCGGAAAACCGATCGCAGAACTCGGATTATTGGTGTTCGTAATAAGATAATGTACAGAGTGTAACAAAAAAAAAATGATTACCAGGTGTAGGTTGTTATATTATATTCGTGTGATTAATTTGTTTCAAATTCTGTATATTTTTAAACAAAATAAAACATAGACGATATTTCGTCAATTAGTTTAAACTGAAAGTTAATCTATGATAAAAATGAAACTTTGAATTACTGGATTATTACGTAGCTTCTTTGAAAAAATTAAGTATGAATGTTCACCAGAGAATGTTTTTTGATAATAATGAATGTGAAACGCATAAGTTTTATAATTTAAAAATATTAACAAAAGCCATTACGCACCCTTTTCATATCCCTTATTTTGAGTTCTGTTCCTTTAGAATTAAAAATTGATTGAAATTGCATATTAATACACTTAAAACATATTTAAACAATTTTTTAAGTAGTCTGCATTAACTAAAAAAATCAAATGGATAATAAAATGAACGCTAAATATTACTTTACTTTAATATTTCAAAAACTTACGCATTCATTAAGAACAAACGAACTTTGCAAATATATATATATATATATATATTTGCATTTGCGCTAATGGACGCTAAGAGCCTATTGCCCATACCTTGAGCCAATCCAAGATACAAATCAAACACTTGTCCAAATGTTAAGTATGGAGCTGTCCTACAGTAGACTATCCTCTGTGAGACAGCTCCACACAATATACACGGTTCCCAATAGAACACCGAAATCAAACATCACTGACTGTGGTCAGTAAGCGGAAGGGTGACCACTTTGATGCGTAGGGATCGTTAAATTGTCCTACGAATTCGAATGCAGGACGTTGGGCTACCAAAGCGGAGGAGCCTCTCCAGAGGATCAAAATTGTGATGGCGTGTCTACGGATGTTTCCCTAACCGTCGCCAATAGCCCATTGTGCAGCTCTAGTGTGACGTATATAAAATACCTACCTAACTTATTGTGGAGCTGAATTACGAGCTGATAGTGTATTGGGGTAATAGTGATGTTGAAATTGTATTGAAGAAATATAATCCAGTTGTATATATAGCTATAATTGAATAAATACCGCTGTAACAATATCTAATCTTGTAAACACTTAAAAGTTTTGAAAGATATTTTAAGAATCTGCTCGGCCAGAGGTTACAGTAAAGATTGTTCCATTTTTTTTTTCAGGTCTCCCAAATTCTCCTATCTATCATTTGGCGCCTTAGTGATATTAAAAGGTAAGTTCTTCCGCTGCGTTAAAAGAATGCAATTCCTTTTAAAACGCAAACATTTACGAATTAGGGAGGAGAAATAATTAAGGAAAGTATGCATTTCCTTCTTTTTACTCCCATCTACCCCCTACCCTCCCTCAAAAGATTCTTGATGCCATTATTCCGGAAAACTAATTAAGTTATAAATTTTAATAGACGGTGTCAGCTCCTTTTTTTTCTCCAGTTTTCCTCTGCATCTCCTTTTCTGGAAGTGATCAGGAACGCGGATATAATTACTGATCTTGAGGTAGAAGCCCGTGACGGTAAAAAGTGTTTTATTTGCCCCCATTTTCTGCTGCTGCTGAGGCGGTGTCTTCTCGGATGGGCACAAACATCGTTTGCCGAAATTGTTGTAATTGCCTGTTGGGGGCTGAGAAAGGGGTTCTCACGAAAGAGGGAGGTGGTGTCACTGAAAATTAATTGTTGCCTGAAACTGTATAAAAATATTATATTCATGAATGTGAAGGTAAAGAAAAATATGAGATGTTATTAAAAATTCCTAAACCTAAATTGCTTCGAGGGAAGAAGGTGAAGCTCTAGAATTCCTTTAAGTACAGAGCGGGGACAATTTTATCGTTTAGGATAATATGTTACCCTCCATAGCATAAACGGTACCAATTCAGACAGCACTAAGCTACGTGAATGATCAGATTTACAATAAAAATAAAATCGATTGTAAAATAACGAATAAAAGTTCGCTATAACTACAATTTATAATAACAAATCATAACAAATGACAATTTATAATAACAAATGAACGAATATGACAATGAAAACAAATGCGCATATTTGCTGCCAAAATAGTAATAAAAAGACTAAAAATGATAGTGACATATTTAGCTATTTTTCCTTTATTTTGATCAACTATTTCAATTTAAAATACATAGAGTGGACTGCCTTCGGATTGTAGACTGAGTAACGTAGTTCTATTGCGTAAATAAAGTTGTTAATATGTAATATAATATGTTGTAAACGACAAGCGCATTCTTTGGACGTGTATGGCAGGATTCTACAAGAATGTTTGAAGAATTTTTGAAACTTTTACAAAAAAATGAAATAAATGCAATACATTTTTACGTCATTGATCAAAGTATATGTCGATTTTAATATTAAGTAGCTAACCATGGATATAAGAGGCATCATAGATATGTTGTAAACGACAAGCGCATTCTTTGGACGTGTATGGCAGGATTCTTACAAAATAGCAGAAGAACTAATCCAAGAAGAAGAAAACTTACAAAGTAGTAGCCTACACATTGCTTTAAAAAATAATGGGTAAAAATGGAAATGATGATAGGTAAATTCATTAAAAAAATTGTTCAATCTAGAGCAAACTAATAGGGGATTTGTTTTTTTTTTTTTTTTTTACTCATTAAACTCATCGAGTGGTTTATACGCTTAGAACTCAACCTCAGAAACGTACTTACTGTACTTAACTCAAGGTAGCTTTGAATCTAGCCCTAAAAACTCATAGTACTTAGCCCCTGAAGCTTACTTACTGTCTTTAGCCTGAACTTAGAACTTAGCCCAAGAACTTAGCCTAAGTGTCAGAAGTTTACTTACTGTATTAAACTGAATTTAGAATTTAGTCCCAGAAACTAACTTTCAGTACTTAGACCAAGATTAGAACTTAACCCCAGAAATTTTCAGTACTTAGCCCGAACTTAGAACTTGGCTTTCGAAAATTACTAACAATTCTTAGTTATCACGTAGTCCTAGAAGTTTACTTATTTCATTTTACCAGAATTTAGTACTTAGTCTCAAAAGTTTACTCATAGTACTTAGCCCGAGCATAGAACTTATCCCCAGAAGCTTACCTATAGCACTAAGCACCAAAAGCTTAGATTTACAGCACTTAATCCGAGCTTGTACAGATCTTTTTCTCAAAGTTTAAAGGACAGCGTGCATTTTTTTAAAGTTATTTACTTGGTTAAAGTTTTGAAGGAAACAAACTGATTAATAGAAAATAATATGAACAGTTAATTTGGAAGTTTAGTACAAAATTACTGTATCACATATGCTATACCTTTAAAAGTGATTAATAACACTCAATCATACAGTCATTTAAGATATCGTAGGCAGTAGAGAATAAACTATAACATAATAAATTAATAATTTAGAATTTACAGTTACGTATTGATAACTAAAACGTATTTTTGGTTTGTTGATTTTTAAGAGTTTTTTTTTTTTTTCAAATGTGCTTACTAAAATTGAAACTCAAATAAAATTTTTGCATTTTTAAAATTTTTATGGCATTTCGTTTATTATCTTTAGTAAAGATTTTTAAATTCAAAATAATTCTTATAAATATTTTTCGTATTTATAAATATTTTAATACCGAATTATATTTGAAAGAGGAGAAAGTAAATAAAAAATCTTTTTAACTTATTTTCAAACAAAACATATACATTTATCTCCAGGATATATCTATGCAAGATGAAAAAGTTTCTCCCTTTTTTAAAAAAAAATGCGCTTTCTACATCAAATACATATATCATAAATTTGAAGCAACATATTTCACTATGTTCGTAAAAGCAAACTTTTAATTCTAATTACTTCATCTATTGTTCAGAGATTATCAAAAAAATTTAAACTACTTCAATGAAAACCATTTTTTACATGTTAGTTGCAAAAATAAATTTTAGATAAAGAATTTTTTACTAAAACTGCTTGCGAATTTTAAACAACATCTCAGCTAATTAAAATGTTTTGTTATCGACAAACCACAAAAAAAAGCGTTGCAATTAACTCTAGGTTACTCTGTTTTAAAACATTGTTTTTAATGTTTTTCTTAGACAGAGAAACGAAAGTTTAGCGCTCTCTTGCATATTTTACTTTAATAGCAGAAAAATAATTACAGTTGGATGTTAGATTATTTTTTTCACCCTTTTAAGTATACAAAACATGTTGCGAGTTTTAAAACCACGTCTTTAGTACACTTTCAATGTCCAAAGGCTTCTCAAACTTACCCGGAATTAAGACAAACATTATCTACAAAAGACTTTTTAGGTTAAGGTGTACTAAAACTCTTTACAAAATGCAATTTACCCTTTTCTTTTCGGCGTTGTTTAGTTTTGCACCTTAAGCTGAAAAGAACTTTTACACCAGGTGGCGCTATAAGCAACGCAAAATATACAAAACTTTTTTTTTTCAAGCTTTCTTAAGAAACGGCGAATAATTACATTATTCTTAAGCAAAAGAATGAAGAAAGAACGTGTAATTAGCATTTTTAAACCTTTTTTTTCTCCCCCTCTTCTTCTTCTTCATCTTTTGCCCCGCTGGTATACCTTTACCGCTAATCCTTCGTTATAGCTAATGTCATTAGCTCACTCTCGCCTCTTGCACAAAAAGAAGAAGGGAATAATTGGTGGAATTTTCCCTTAAATCCTTTCATTAAATATTCCTGTTGTTATTAATGTTGAGAGATCTAATACCCTACGTTATATTTATCCCTTAGAGTACTGGATAAATCAGATGAATAAGAGGAGGGAAAAAAAGAGAATTTTTTTTCTCTCGATAGAGTCTATCTTTGCATTTATTTTTGAGATAATCCAAACGGCCCCTATCTCGACTTTTAAGCCCTTAAAATTGTTTAATCTATTTAAGTGCTTTGCTACATGAGAAAAGAAGCAAAAATAAATGAGGGACATTTTTGGAAGCTTTAATTACGTTGGCTATATCTTAAGGTCAGTTTCTTGAAGTTAGTTATAATTAAGGTAAGACTTTTAAGTCTGGTTTAGATGACGAATATCGATGAAATTTGGCACATATGGTGTACGGACCAAGCGAAAAAGAAATTAGCAATTAAAAAAATAATTTAAATGTCTTTCTCTGCATAAAGTGCGTATGAAGCTTCATCGATATTCAGTCACCAAACTACGTTGGTTTTGTCGTGGAGGATCAGGGGATAGAGAGCTCGCCCCCAATAATGTAAACCTGATTCGAATCTCAGTGATGGCTGTTCGATACGAGTTCCACACCTGGGACGCACCGATCACAGCGTTGTTGTGAAATGTTCTCAATGGTAGGCGGATCATAGGTTTGAGACCCCTTGCTGTCAGGCTAACCGTGGGAAGTTTTCGGGATTTTTCTCTCTACGCTAAGCAAATACGGATTAGTATAATACGGATACGGATAATTTCGAACTTGGCCAAAGATTTCGCCGAATACTTGATCCAGGAGTTTCCTTGTCTTCTAGATTGCGTTGAAAACTACAAGGCTACGGAGTTGAACATTGGTAGTCATAAACTCAGAATTGGGTTGGATGTTTGGTGACGGTTATAAAAAACTGCTTTGGTTGTTCTATAGTGCGCAAAATAAAAAACGGACCACCCTTTATAAAAAAAAATTTCTAATGATACAATTTGTTCATCATTTTAAAGTGTGTAAACTTACATTATAAAATACAAAATTTGAGAATACAAAATCGGTAGAATAGTTCTTGCGAAATCGAATTATGAAAACACGAATTTTTCAAATTTGATTTTCCAGAAACTATTTGACCGATTCCGCACAAATTTTGTATTTTGCAATTTAAAATTGCATTCTTTAAAAAGATGTAAAAGAAAATTGTATACATTGCAATTTAAAAGTTTCTCGACCATTAATTAATAAAAAAATAATAAATGTACAGTAAAAGTTTTATTTTGCATGAAATTATTTTTAAATGAACGAATTTTATTATTGTGTCAAAAATTAAGTTTTAAAGATATGATGAAATACGTAAAAAGTAAAATTAACATTAAGAAGTCCAAACTTAGGACTGATCTCCTAACCAAACTATTAGGACCCTGTGTCCCAATATTGCGACTAACCGCTATAACTTAGGACTCAAAAATCCAAATCCGTAGAAAAAGTTGTATGTGTATTCTGAGAAAGTACTTTTTTGTGTACTTTTTGTAACACAAAGCATCGTCTGCACTAATTAATTAACATATTTAAGCTGCCCTTTGAACTTTTAAGATTGAATCCTAGGACTTGAAGATGCGATCATTAGATCAAAAGTTATTCAGAGTGGTTCATTTATTTTTTTGCACACTGTACATCATTTTAAGAAAATTATTGATCTTTCTCCAAGTATGAATTTCAACATTTTATTAGATGAATTTGATTGTAAACTTCTTTGCTGAATAAAATGAATAATAAAATAAAGTAAATAAAGAACATACTTATTTTCAAGGATTCCCGGACACAAATATCATGAAAAGTTGGATATTAAGTATTAATATGGGTCAAAAAAGAAAATATTTCGGTCTCGGAATGTTTTATTGCTTTAAAGCTGCCCACTGTAATACGAATAAAAACGTCATAAAAATTTTGAAATCGTTAAATACAATCTGTTCGCAAATCGTACTTGATTTTTACTACTATGAATAAAAAAATAATATGAAATTACGTAGTTTTAACTGTACTAAAACATTTAAAATAATTGCGTTTTAGTTTCTCATGCTTATTTGGTATTTTAAATAAACCTAAATATATTAGCGTTCGCGCAACGTTTTGTGAAAAAGAAGAATTTTACTAATGTTTCGTAATTTTCACTCGCTCACTGACTGCAATTTTCACTGATCATTCGTTCTTTTTGTTTGAACAAAACGATCACAAAACGAACTCACCGCGAAGAGAGGTGATTGCATGTTCCACGCACCTCATACCCAACCATCTAATTTTTTAGTGTGACCTTATATTTACTTCTATATGCAAAGATTTTCAATTCTTCTCCAGATAGCTAACTCTAGCAAATTCCTTAGGTTGTATATAAGCTCATTAGATCAATCCGAAGACTGCAGAGAAATAATTGCCTTCATATTAAAATCATACATGCCTGTGCTGTTTGAAAAGCCTAAGTTTCCCTGACACACATCGTAAAGGTGTGTAGTATTTGTGACAGGAGCTTCGAATAATGTGCGAATACAAGAAACTAGAGATAGATGTATCTAAACAACCCTGTAGTCTAGATTAGTTATGTCTTATATCTAAGAAAAATCGCTTTTTAAATGGGTATTAGACGTAAAAAAAAAAAAGAGCCCGAGCTAAGCATTCGCCTCCACGGCTAATGCGATAAATTCGTAAATTCAGCGAGAAAAATTTTGTTTTGGCAAAAGTATCGGCTAACGATTTTTCTTCCGAAAAGAAAATACTATATTCCCCTCAATTCCGGAAAAAAAGGTATGAACAAATCTTTTTTTTTTTTCTTGTTCGCTTAAGTAATTGTCGTTAGAATTGTCGCATAACTAATTGGAAGTAGTATATTAAGTGCAGGTAATGTAAGCATCAGCAACAAGAGAGAATACTCAAGCATAAGAAAAGCTACCGTAAAATACTGATTAATACGCTCGTTACCGGTTCGTTACGTTTTGATCTAATCAAAATTAACACCAACCTATTCCCATTTCTTTTCCATACATTTACTCTTTCTTAACTGCAAATTAACTTTTGATTTAAATTATATAAAATAAATCAATTTACAGTAAATTTGTATTTTGATTAATTTATTTACGGGAAAAAATCAATCATAAGAAATTGTTAAGTTTTGCTCTTGGCTAAGAATTTCGAAAATAGGCTAATACTTTTGGTGTTTGGCCAATTTACCGGCTAATAATTTGAAGTCCGAAAAATTATATCTGAATAATACAATGACCACAAGAATCCGACTCTATGGAAAATATATCCCTCAGATCGAAAGGTTAGCAGTGGTAAGTCACGCTTCACCGGCTGCTCTCAGTGAGTCATTGATCAGCCTAAATAGAGACCGAGGATGTTCGGTATCGGTCCTCATTAAACATTTCTACCATTAAGTGCTCGAATTCGTGCGTAAATCGTCGAGCAACCAAAGCGGGAGCTCTGCAGAGGATCAAAATTGTGATGGATCTTCGGATCATCTTCAGGGATATTTCCCAGACCGTCGCCAATAGCTCTTTGCGCAGCTCTACTGCGACATAAATAAAGCATTACATCGAATGCCGAAGATATCTGTAAAAAGTTCAATTTGTTTTAACAAAACGATGGATGTGGATGTAGTTAATTTACGTCGCACTAGAGCTGCACAATGGGCTATTGGCGACGGTCTGGGAAACATCCCTGAGGATGATCCGAAGACATGCCATCACAATTTTGATCCTCTGCAGAGGGGATGGCACCCCTGCTTCGGTAGCCCAACGACCTGCACGCGAAGTTGAGCACTTTACGGTAGAACAGTTTAACGAGGACCAATACCGCACACCCTCGGTCCCTACGCAGACTGATCCAAGTGGTCACCCACCCGCACACTGACCTCAGCCAGTGATGCTTGACTTCGGTGATCTGCTGGGAACCGTGTCTTAACGATCAGTCCACTGCGAGACTTTAACAAAACGAAAGAAGAGTGACGCTATGTAAATTACGAAAAATTGGTAAACTTCTTTTTTTTTTTTTTTTTTTTAATCCTTCTTTGTCTTCTTTGTTTTTCTTTGTCTTTCTTTCTTTTCCCCTAAAACGATGCTCGAAAATATAAAATTAGATCATTGATTATAATTTAATTTATTTAAGTCATAAGAAGCATCAAAAATAAATAAATAAAAAAAACTAAAGTAAGTCTGTTCAGAAAATTTTAGTCTAAAACGACGCGAGTTTTTAAAGTTTTCATTAATTTTAAGTTCGATGCGTAAACGCAAGATATTAATCTATTTAAATTATTTTGTTTTATATTATTATTTTATTTTATTTAAGTATTTAATTTTTTTCAATTATTTCTGCACAAGTTTTGTTTGAAACTCTTTTTTTCTTGTACATTAAAAAGCCGTAATTAGTAATAGTCTTTACCTATACTTTATTCTTCTTGAAAACTTCTCTTCGTTGGTGTTTTGCATGTTTAGAATTAGTCCAAGATATTAATTTTCAAATGCATTTAAACCATTTTTTTTTCCTTACAAAAATATTTTTTAATCTTTCTTAAAATATCAGTATTTTAAAATTACTTTGTTTGAGAAATGTAAGAAACTGTAATTAAAATCAAGAATAGTTGTACAAATTCACTAGATTTAAAAAAAACTATAAATATAATTAAAAACCACACAAAAAAATAAATGCAAAATAATAATCTGTGCTTTTACACGTCTCAAACAATTAGAAGAAAAAAAAATTTAAAAAATTCACCTTCAACGAAAAATTAATTTTGATATCACAATTATGTAAGTTTTTGAAAATCAAACAAATAAAAGTAATAATTATATGGAACAAAAACAAACTATTATTAATTAAAAATGTACTTGATGGCAATTAATCTAATTAGAGCAAAGCATATTATGTAAACATTTTAGATGCTATGCAATTTTGTGAAATAAGCTCTTTACTTAATTAAATGAAAAATTTTACAAATTGTAATTCGTATGACAAACACTAGATTCGCTATCAATTTATTTTCTGAATTTTTAGGATAAGACAAATTTATGTATTTTTTTCCCATTTGTAAAATTCTGAAAAAGTAAGATTTAATTAAAGGCGCTTAATTTATTGTTAATTATTCAATTATTCTAATGAATTTCAGCAAGTAAATAAGATAAAAATATTTTTTACTAAATTAATTACGGCTTTTCCAAATTAAATTTTTAAAAAAAATATTTGATTAAATTATCAGTTGCAGCCTTGGGATTCGTGTTTTTTTTTTTCTCAAATTTTATTTACTTGTTTTAAAAATTATTCGTTAAAATAATTATTTTCATAAAAAGTTTATCTATACAATCTACCCATTGTGATTAAATTTAGTTAGGATTAACCGCATACGTCATAATGAATAACATTTTGTCTAACGCACAAAGGATAATTCTTAATGGTAAAGACCAATCTTTAAAGTGATAATTGATTAGTGCAGACTATAGTTTAAGTTACAAAATCAGACACAAAGTTACACTTTTTTTTGGAAGAATTTGGATTCTTGACCCCCAAAATGTGGAAGATAACCTTGAAAACATGTTCCCAATTGTTTTAACAGGTGAGCAGTCAAAAGTTTGAACGCTTTAAGGGTAATTTCCCAAAATGCAAAATTTGAAGAAATTCGGACGAATAGTTTCTGAGTTTTTAAAAGTCGTATATTTCAATTTCGATTTGAGAACTATTTTGCCTATTTCGTACAAATTTTGTATTCATTAAAATCTGTAATTTGAAAATGATGTGCAAATTTGTATGCCTTGCATTTCAAAATTTTTCAATTATTTATTTTTTTTATGTAGAAGTACCTTTGAACGAATTTTATAAATGTATTCAAACATTTTTTAATTTGCTTAAAATATGATGAGGTATTGCGAAATACGTAAAAAAGGAAAAAAAAAAATTAAGGGGTGTAAACTCTCTACTGCGCGCACCCCATCCCTATTTTCAGGACTCTCTCCCTTTCTTTCTTATCCTAACCTAAGTAAAAGGTTTAATCAGTTCTATGTGGGAAAGAAAATGTCTGTCTCTATCCAGGTGTTTCTTTTGATGCTCAGAGTTATGGTGAAGTAATTGGTGATATTGTGGAATATAAGGTCAGTTCACAGCTGTGTCACAAAATAAAATATAAAAAAATCAAGCGTTTTCCATTAGGAGAAGAAGTCTAGAAATTGTGAATATTTAAAATGGGTTCCTCTGTCTAAAGTTTTATTTTTTTATTTATTTATTTATTAAGATTCATTCACCATCTGAATTTTACTGAAACGAGAGAAGAGTTCAAAGTGTAACCAAGGTTCAAATTTCAAAGTCTTAGAATTTCTATATAGAAAAGTGCGGCATTGTTTTCGATTCAATTATTTACACTGAATTGAACGCTACCAAAATAAATTCAATAGAACTTATAGTTTAGAAATTAAAGAGGTTAAATGAATAAACGATACAGTTTTTGATCTAATGCATTTTTGGTATTGATGCATGACTTTTTGGCGCTGCTATCTAGAGAATTAACTTATTTTTCCCTTTAAAATCTTTTTGTTGCAATGCATAAAATCCAAACCATATCCTTTAAGCTATCTGCACTACATTCCGATCATTACAGGAATTTTTTTCTTTCCTACAATTTATCAAGAAAAAATGTCCTTTCTTCAAAAAAAAATTTTCCCAAGAAAAAATTTCCTTCTTTCTAACAAAATCTCAGGAAAACGATTTCTACCAACAATTCAGAGGCAAATATTTCCTTCATTTCAAACATTTCTCAGAAAAAAAAACTTTTATAATATTTGTTCCAAAGAAAAATATGTTATTTAAGCATAATTGCTTCTATCCAAAAAGAAAAAAAATTCCACACAATAACAAATACATACTTGTTGAAAAGCCTATTATCTGACAAAAGAGACAAATTTTATATATTTTTTTGTTATTCAAAAAGGAACCAACCATGTAACTGCTTTTGCATATTATCTCCGGTTTAAATATTGCTCTAAAATAAATAATACAATTTATTAAAGCCCATCATAACAAACTTTTGAAATATTTAAACCGCTTCTAACATAAAAATTTACTGCAAAATTTGTTAGATATTAAAATTGTTTTCACGGAAATATAATGCAAATGTATCACAATTTATTTTGTATATTTGTGTGTATAAATCTGTTTCTGCTGCACCTTTCTGTTGCATAGATTGTTTTAATATTTAGATCTCACAAAGATTGTTTTAATATATTAAAAGCTACTCCAATGTTACAATACCTGGGCTTATAAAAATTTGATTTGAAAATTTGAGAACAAAAATTATTAATTGATTTTGATTATTCTCAGGAAAAGAACAAATATTGCCAAATGTACTTATTCTAAAAAAAGTTTAATAACTTTTATAATATTTAAGTTCATTCTGGATCACAGATAATTATTTACGGCAAGTTTGAAATTATTGCTTAGACTCAAAGTACTTAATTTGTGGGGTTTTTTTAATAATTTTCCTTGACGAAAGAGCTTTAAATAACACTGTTAAATTTTTTTTTTAAAAAAAGATAAATATTTCAGATTTCTTTTTTTCCGGCATGAAACAAATAACTATGTAATTTTTTTTTTCGGTACAAAGAATAATCAAACTCAAGTAAATTTTTACTAATTTTTTGTTGCATTTTTTCTTTACGTTTAAAAAAAGAAAATAATTCAGAACTCTTCTCGCATGAAATATATAACCATGGAATTATTTTTCCGTATACAAAAAAAAAAAAAAAAAATCGAATTATAGGGTTAGTAACGAATCTTAACTCATAATTTCTCATTTTCAAATAAAGAAAAAAATAAAGCTGCTGCTAACAGCTCCTGAAGCTTCGCAATGCATTAACAAAAACTGGACAGTTAGGCCCTTTAAAAAATGACAAAAATCTCGACCGACGTGTTTAAAAAAAAGTAAAACTATATTGAACTAATCCTGTTTGCAAAGACGGGAAAAGTATCGGGAAATTTTCCGTTCAGTACTAAAGCTAAGTGATGTCATTAAGCGAGGGAGAAGAACAGATAGACTTCTTTGACGTCATTAGCTAAGTAGAGGGTGCATTGGCGAGGGTCTTAATTCGTTACCAGTTATGAGGCATTAATCACCGTGTGGCGCTGCGAGTATGATACCTTTTTTTAGATACTTTTTTTAATACCACTCACTTTTTTTCTCACTCAGTTTCAGTTGATAATTTTATTTTGAGTTTTTTTTTTTTTTTTTTTTTTTTTTTCACTCCCCGCATTTAAAGCGGTTAAGTTCTCACTTTTATCGCCTTTTTTTTTCTTCTTCTCGCATAAGTTTTTGCATTAATTTAGCATTTGATGAACATTTTTTACCAGTTTTCTCTTCTCTCTCTCTCTCTCCCTTTTTTTTTTTTTTTTTTTTTTTTTTTAAACATTTTTGTGGTTGCATGTTTTTTTTTTTTTTTAAACATTTCAGACGAAGATAAGAGACTACTTCGAAATAAATGTATCAAACAAATCCGAAAAGCCTGATTTGTCGCTCCCCCCCCCCTTCATAGCTGTTTTTTAGAGAAGGGGGGAACTCGATTAAAAAAATTGCAATATTATGATGATAATGAAGGTTTATAAATTTTCGTTTTGAGAGTTGACACTTGCTAAATTTTTAAAAGTATGACAGACAACCACTTTATTTTTGAATTAAAATTTTTCACAATCCTTTTAATTTTAGAATTAATTTCAAAATAAATACTTTTTCTTAAATATTTTTAGAGGGTAGCACGAGGAAACGGGAATTTTGAAATAATTTTATTTCCTAAATAAACGCTAAAAAAATATTTTTTAGTCTCAGACGTGCACATAAACCAACGCTATGTATTTTTTCATAAAAAAATGTCACAAACTGTCTAATCCTTAAAGAGTGCATGAAGGAAATAAGTTTTCTGTTGGTATTTACATTTTAATAATCGGCAAAATAAGCAAATTTTCTTATTCTTAAAGATGATATCGAAAGGGTAAGTTTGTTTGTCGGTGTTCCCACTAATAGTAAAGAATATATAATGTGAATATATAAGCAATATATGTGAATATATAAGCTTCTCACTTAAACATTCTTTGCCAATAGTCTGCAAGAAAAGTTTTGGAACGTTTTAAAAAGAAATCACGAAATGTAATTTTTAAAGATTAATTTAATTTTTAAAGATGATATTAGAAATAAGTGTTTTCTATCTATATTCACATTTTAACAGCCTGCAATGTAAAGACCTAAATGCTTTGAATACAGGACAATTTGCGACAATTTTTTTAAAAATTTGATTATAAAATTTCTTTATTAGCTTAATCAAATTATATATTTAGTTGTTTAATTCTTTAAGAAATGTTTCATTTAATCATATAATCTAATCAGTAATTTAATCCCTTAAATTTTCATATTTAGTTGTTTAATCATGTAATCTCTTTCACTAGTTTAATCATATATAATATATTTAGTTTTATCTGAAAACTGGGTACAATAATTTTATCATATAAACAAATCTAATTAGTACTTTTATCATATAACTATGTTCGATAATTTGTAATACTATTTTCAATAATTCTTATAATGTTTGTTTAATTAATCTCAATTTACTAATTTAATCTATAATAATTTACTAATATAGTATATGTGCTATATACAATATTGCTATGTATAATATACTATAATTTATTGGTAATTTTATTACAGTTCAAATTTGGTTTCAATGAATACCTTAAATGATGTAAATTCTAAACGATTAATAGAAAATTATCTGTCTCAATGCTTCCAGTCTGGAACCATTTATTCTAAAAATGGTAGTAAACAAAAGAAGAAGCAACTTGCTTTTAATTGACTACTGATTTTCAACAAACACCATTTTTTAAACAACATAGTTCTGAAGTTGCTGTTGTTAAAGTGTTATGTGACCAAAATGTCATCAAAAAAATTTTGTGATGGATAGGGTTAATAATTTGAACATATTAGTTCCGTAATAATTTGATCTATAATTAGTAATTTGATCTATAATTAGTAATTTGATCTACAATTAGTAATTTAATTATATGACCAATGTTTATTAGTTTGATTATACAACTTAGGCTTAACAGTTTGATTATATAACCTATGTTTATTTAATAATTTGATTAATTTAATTTTTATTTAATAATTTGATCCTTCAATCTTTGATAATTTGGTTACATAGTCTAATAATGTTTAACAATTTTACCATACAATCTATTTAATAATTTGATCATTTAATCTCTAATTTATAATTTGGCCATTTAATCTTTAATATAATATCCAATTATCAATAATTTGTTATTGCGTCAAAAATACAGATTCATTCGTGATTTTATTACAGTTTAAATTCGGTTTCAATGAAAATCTTAAACGTTGCAAATCCTGTGAGAATAATAGAACTTGCGACAATGATCTAACAGACTGTTAATCCAATTTATTCTAAATTGTTCCATTCGGGAAACAAAACGATTCTATCTCTAACAAAAAGGAAGACACTGAAACTACCATCCGTGAATTCCGTTTTAAAATGTCTTTCCAGAAAAGCTCGAATCCTTCCCCCCTTAATGAGAACATTCTTACTCTTCTTTTTTTTTTTACGTCTTCTTTTCTACGACGTGTTTTCCCACCCATTTAATTACACGGAACTTAACGGCATAACAATACGCAACACAGTCGCTGCAATTAAAACCCATTTGGCGTCGAAAGAATGGAGTGTTACACTGAAAATGAGTTGTGGCAACCCTGTAGCGCTTCTCTCATTAGAAGCGCGGCGTGTGGGCAAATGCTGCTCAACGAAGCCTATTATAACCATCAGCAACCGCGTGAAGAAGCGATCTCTGTTGATACCCCCTTCCCCACTGATGCTCCTTAATGCCCCCCCACCCCACCCCTCGTTTCGGCATTTCATCGCCCCCTTCTACAGAAGGAGCGAAGGAACCGATTTCAGGTTTCTGCTCACATTGACTGTATAGCAGGCTTCTCCGCTGTACCTTATCTAAATTAACATCAGCGGTTAGAAGACTCCTTCCCCCCCCCCTCTTTTCACCATCACTCTTTCGAATGAGGAGGAGTAGGGGATATTGCGGGGGTGGAGGCATCAATTTGGTGGCCGTTGATTTTCAGTCAAGCAGAGGGCTTCGTCGGGGTTTATTTTTAATTTACTTTTATCGTTTTTGAAAACGCCGACCCCCTTTTATTTGTAAGGATAGAAACCGAAGGAAAGCTGATAGGAAAAAAAAAAATTATTCATTTTCATCGAAAATCTAATTTTGTGTTCTTGTGATTAACTTAGATTAAGAAAACACCTAAACCGTTAAGTTAATTAATTATTTTTCAGTTAGCTGGGCAATTTTGGAAGAAAGGTGGGGGGTGGGAGTGACTTTAAATATTTTCGGGTCGAAAGGCACGATTTAAGCGATTTTTGCATATTTATCGTTTTTAAATTGGAACCGTTTTTCAGTTTTGGAACGTTTGTAGATAAATGATTGAAAAATCAGAGAGGAATTTAATTAAGAAATACGGATGGGTTGGTCGAAAGATAAGTCTCAAGACTGAAATAATAACTGCGATAAAATTGTTTTTGGTTAATTATTTCAGTTTGCAAACTTTTGGCAATGTAAGTTTTTTTTTTTTTTTTTTTTTTTTTTTTTTCAGTTTAGTTTTGTTTGCTTTTTTTAAAAAACGAAGTATGGTGGTCAAACTTATGTTTATTTATTTATCTATTTATTTATTTTGTTATGTTGATCTAACTCCATTTCCGTATTCTTCCTTGTGATAAGATTCTCAGGCTAATACTTTTTTTCTGGTTTTCCACAAAATTTGATAGCCAGTGAGTGTGTTGTAAAATAGTCTCTTTCTAGTACTTTTTTTTTTTTTTTTCTTTTGCTTCCTGCAAAATGTGATATCCAAAGACATGTACTGGTTGATTCTCTACCATCCAGTACTTTTTTCCCGTTTCCTTCAAAATATGATAGCCAGTTAGTGAGTATGTTTGGGAAGATTCTCTTTCCAGTACTTTAGTTTTCAGTTCTCTTCAATATGTGACATCCGAAGACATGTGTTGGATGATTCTCTACCATTCAGTAATTTTTTCCAGTTTTCCGCTAAATGTAATAGCCAGTGAGTGTATTGTGAAAAAATCTTCGAGTAGTTCAGTTTTTTTTTTTTTTTTTTTCAAAATGTGACATCCGAAGACATATATAGGATGATTATCTACCATTCAATACTTTTTTCTATCACAGTTTTCAGCAAAATGTGATAGCCAGTGAGTGTGTTGTGGAAGATTCTCCTTCCAATACTTTTGTTTTTTTTTAGTTTTCTGAAATATGAGGCATACAAAGGCATGTATTGGATGATTTTCCACAATCTAGTACTTTTTCCAATTTTTTACAATAAGCAGCTACCAGTGACAAGCAGTGGATGATTATTCTTCCCGTACTTTCTCCGAAACCAATAATATGGGAACCCAATGGAGGGAGAACCAGTAACTAATAACGTGCTTCTGTGTTTATAATACATGAAGGAAGTTTGGTCTGAAGGAGGTATGATATAAGACCAAAGAGGGTCGGGATGAAATGAAAACGACACCTATAAGTATTTCTCAATTGAATAAAAGTTTTAATTCCATATTTTTTGCAAATTAAAACTACCTTTTGAGGTAGTTTTAATTTGTTGTTACTACTGAGATACTTCAGCGGTCACTGTCGATGGCGTACTCTAAAATGATGTAAACAAATTTCTATACTTAACAATTCAACATTTTTTCGACTAATAGCATACTTGGCAATACAAGAACTAATAAAAAAATACAAAACAATTATTATTATTATTTTTGAATGGAGTTATTTTTTGCGGCTACCCCCCCCCCTATTTTCAGGATCAAGAACCCAAATGAATCAAAGAAAGTATGTTTTTGTGTCAAATTTTGTAACGTAAAATATCGTCAACTCTGATTACTTAGCATCTTTAAAGTTAAGTCTCAAAACATTAAAATTGAGTCTTTGTACATGGAAATCCTATAATTTTAGTTCGAAAGTAATTCAGGTTGTTTTTCGCATTGTACAGCCATTAAAAAATAAAATTCAATAATATCTTTTAATATGTCAAATGACATTAAATTTTGAAAATGTTAATACCCGATCACCAATTAATTGTTTTTAAAGAAAAAAAAAAGATAAACGGGTTTATTCAATTGTTCTTTCCATTTTCTACAAATAGCTCGTCAGTTGTACTTTTTTTTTACTCTCTACCAAATAAAGCAGAGAAGAAAAAAAGTAACTCCTTATGGAATATGCAACTTGGGTTTTCGCTCCCCTGCAGCTCGTTAGGTACAGCCAAAGACTCAACATCATTTCGCCAATTGATGCCTGACACTTTGAAGAGACAAAGTATTTTATAGGTGTGCTAGTTTGGCGATTATTATCGCTGTTTTTATACCGATTTGGTGAATTCGGTGGAGTGATGGGATGGTTATTCTGTGATGTGTAAGACCGAAATGTTAAGAATTTTATTATTACTTATTTAAATGATTTTAAATTATTAAAAAATTCATTCACCGCTATTTATTTTATTACTCTGAAAATGAGTTTCAATATCAAATGTTTTCCCTTCAACTAATAAAAATAAAAACACAATTCGATTTGAATAAGATAAAAAAAAATTAAATTATATAATAAGATCAAATTGAATTTTTTAATACATTTTTATTAAGAGAACAAGAAGGTTTAATTAATCCAAAATCTTAATAAAATTTCATTTTCCAATCTTCACTAAAGTAATTAAAAGATACTAATTTAGACCATCTAAGCAAATAATGTAAATATGGTTAAGACAATACTTAAATAAAACAATGCACTGAAATTCGCATTCCGTATAGAGAATTGGTTTCCAGCTTACATGTTTTCTCAGCGTTATGGCTCGTTTGGTGCGTAAGGAAGTAGTACAGTATGTAAAGAAGTATTAATATGTGTTTCTATCTTATCTCACTACAAAGTGGGAAATAATTTTAATATTTCTGATGCATAACAATGCTGAAATGCCAAGAATTCACACTAACGATGATTTTTGTCATTTAATGGCAGTCTGACACATTTTACTGACACATTAAATTATTACTGAAATTCAATACATAACGAAATTTTACAATATCGCGGATATCTCTGTAAAAATATTTAAAACTCAAATCCAAGTACTTCTACACAGTTCTTCTCTTTAAAACTAAAAACTGTGCTAACATTGGAGGAAGGGTTGAATTAGAATATTTAAATGCAATTGTGCTGTACATTCGGATTGGTAAAAATTTAAGTTTATATGTTGTATGTATGAGATAATTTTAAAAATGTCTCAATATTATATTCATTCTTTTATCGCATAGAGAATTAGTTTTCTAATTTGTATATTATTTTAATATAATGTCAATCTATTTTATAAATGCGCATATCATTATTTCAATTTATATATATATATACTTCCAAACTATTTTACACAAATGACGAAAAAAGTTGACTGATAAAACTGAACGAGATAAAAGAAAAATGATCAGAATTTAAATATTTTCAACTTCATTATTTTTAATTTTTATGAGAAAAGTTGCTTTTCCTTCTTTGCTACCGAGTAATTGTAATTTCCTTCTATGTTTATAATAATAACGTTCCTTTCTTAACACGACTCTTGTTTGCGTTGTTATAGCAACCGATTATAAAACTGCAATTTCATAAGAAATAGAGGATAACAAACAGTCTAAACTGTTTTACTGCTTTCTGTTTTTTAAAAGTGCTGGATGATTTCTTTTGTTATTAAATTACTTAATAAATAATTATTTATAAAAAGTGTCTATCAATTCACAGTTAAGAATTTCTTTTTTGAAATAGTATTTTGATAGCATTCAACGGTATTTATTGACTGAAAAGTACTTACAATTTATCACAATAATACCTGAAATAAATTTTTTTTATTAGTTATAGAGCAATAATTTTTCTGATAACCAAAAAATAAAATTAAAAAAGTAGATTATTTCTAATTAGAAATTTAGTTTATAGAAAAATATTTTATAGTAACTCGTAAAAGCCTATTTAAGCCACTAAGTTTCATGAAATAATATTAACTTAAGGTTAAGTCAGAAGTTTTTACCCAAAATCAAGATAGGCTGATATGGCGACTTTTCTTGGCGTACATGTGATTTGTCGCTCCAGTAACCCTAATATCAGAAGTGGATGAGCATCGTTAGTACCACCAAACTCCCCGTTACGAAGGAAAACGTGGCTGTCTTTAGCAACTGACGGAGCATTCTCTATTTTTTCCCTTTAACACGCCTTATTCCCTTTTCTATTCCCTATCGAAGGGAATAAAAAGAACCTGGTCGAAAGTGACAGTTCTCTGCGGGTAAATACGAAAAGTGGTTATTTAAAACTAATTGCATTATCATTTACCCGGGTAATTACTCGATTGAATGAAAAATTTCCTTAAAAATTATCAAAAGTAGCAAAATTGATGCCACAAAACATAGCGTCAAAATTCGTCGGACCATGTTTAAGTGTTAAAGGCTGACACTTCTGGAATCTGAGTCGTTTTCTAATTAGAATATGGCTTGAAGGGCCCTCAAAGGCAGAGGATGGCTGATTTCTGTTCGAAAATTTAAAATTTCTGGCTGTGGGCAAGTCAAATGACAAGTTCGGAAAGGAAGACTTGCGTTGAAAAAAATTCTTTTTCGAGGAGGTACTGCCGTAATTAGCTGCCAACGTTTATAATGGCTTGAAAAGACTGGAACATGGCCTGGACTTGACGGTAATCTTCAAAAGAGGTCTCTTTCGAATATCTTGAAAGCTTGGAAGGAGAATTAACATAAATTAAGTAAATTATTCCATAGTCTGAAGAACACGATCGCACAAAATGTGAGGGAAAAAATTTGATGGAAATTTTAATGTCTCATTAATTCTATTGTCTTTATTAACAACTTCAGACAATTTTTAATTTTGCTAAAAAGTTACTTGAACAAACTTTTTTAATTATTATCTATAATCACCGTAATTTCTGAGAAGATGGAAATTATCACAATTGTATGTTTAAAGTTTTAAAAATTTCATAATATTTTGTGCAAAACAACTGAGATGAATTCGAAAGCACCAGTTTTAAACTCTTGTGGAATTAAATATATGCAGCTTAGAGAATTTTAATATTAACAATACCAAAAATGGTAACAACTACAATAAAAGTGGTGTAGTTAAACACCAGAACACCGAAAATATCAAAAAGAGAGTTCTTGGTATGATACTGGGAAAGTTCGACATACACTATTTATGGTGATATGGAACCAGTTGACACCTTTGTTGGTGTTACGTATCACAAAAATTTATTAAAAGAAAAAAAAATGACACACACAAGAGTAAGTAAAGTTATTTTAACGATACAGTTCGAAGTAAAAACAGTTAGTTTATGATGCATATTAGTAAATAAAATTAGTTTGTGAATAAAATATGCGCACAGCACAGGGAGAATATTAATACGAATCCAAATTAGGCTTAAGACAACAGAAGCGAATAAAAATTATCTAAAACAATGCGCCAAAGTTGGAAAAGAAAATAATTCACGAATGGTGTGAATGCTCGTGAGCTTCGTTTAAATATTTTCTATTATTAGTGTTTAGATTTAAATACACCCTTTAAAACATGTATGAACGACCAATTTGGTGTTGCTTGAAGTAAAGTGTTTTTTGACACAATTGTTTGGTTTGTTCAACACCAACTTGCAAATCAAATGACTCCCCATTTCTATCGGTGTCAAATAAAGTATAAAAAAAAAAAAAAGTCCATACTATTGATTACATTTTATTCTGTTAACAGATATTACGAACAAAACCAATAATGCCCCAGAACGCACTTAACTCGCTATGATACATAAATAAAATTGTTAAAGATGAAATTTTAGTCGAATGACTTTTACATTAGCTGTCAATAACCCTATTATCTTAATGGAGATTTTTGTAATTCTTTTGTCGAAAAAATAGAAACAATTTACAATGCTTTAATGCCATAAGTTCGGTGGGAAACCACAATTTTATACTATTTATTTTAAGTTGTCTAACTTAAAAAGAATTTTTTGAACTTAAAGACAAATAATTTCTTCAAATATTTAAAAATTATGAATTTTTTTTATAAAAAATCTAATATATATATATATATATATATATATATATATATATATATATATATATATATATATATATATATATATATATATATATATATATATATATATATATATATATATATATATATATATATATATATATATATATATATATATGTGTGTGTGTGTGTGTGTGTGTGTGTGTGTGTGCGTGTGTGTGTGTGTGTGTGGTGTAGGATAAATGGGATGAAGAGAGGGCTTTAAATAAAAGGAGATGCTTCTATATGTAACAAAATGTATATATTAACGGAAATAAAAGTAAGGTACATATTCTGCTGGCATCCACCTCGAGCCAGACATTCCAACCAACTGCTTGACATCTACATGGTGTACACGTAAAAGTGAAAGTGATGTAAATGTAATGTCCTTGTTATGTGATCACGTGGTTGACATGCCTGCCTCGTGGATCTGTATTCCACACACACACACATATATATATATATATATATATATATATATATATATATATATATATATATATATATATTCAGATTGCACCCCCCAGAAGCTGCTTTTGGTTTGAAATAGGTAGACACTTAAAAAGCAATTTCTCATTTATTCTAAATTATTTAGTTTTGTTTAAGAAAAAAAAAAAAAAGAAAAACATGCTGAATTCTGCATGCTTTAATCATCCCTAAGAATTCCTCTTTATTGCTCCTCGTTAAGAGAAGAACAAAAGTGAAGAAAGAAAAAAAAAAATAAGGATGGTATGAGTTGTGATGAAGGAGAAGCCACTGAATATGATGGGATGCAATTGTGGGCGAGAGAGGCAGCGTTATAAGGCTTCATCTCACTGATGGGTGTTCGCCAATTAAAATGGCCACAGACCTCGCCCGTGATTAAGTGCAGATCTTTGCAACCGAGCCAGCTGGACCTCGTCTACACAAAAGATAACTAAGGGATCGAGCACATATTGAATTCCGATCGTACGTGATTGATTATTCTTAATTATCCATAAGTTGCATTTCTACTAAAGTCATATCTCCGAAGGCTTTGTCAATATACGAACTAACACTCTTTAGCAAATTTCGTGTTATTTATATAAGTGTGTTTTCTTATTTTAATTTGTGACCGTCGTTGAAAAGCCGACTCAGTTTTTGTGTTTACGCCTGCTAATATGCAACACCAAAGCCTTCTAATGTTGATCTCGATCCAGAAGATAAGAAAACTCTTGCATCACGTATTGGAAGACATTTATACCTTCGTGGATAACTTTTTATGGAACTAACCGGTATTTGCGTTACATGGAGAGGTAAACAACGAAAGCGTCCTACGGTTAGCCCGACAGTAATGGAAATCTATAACCCATGCTTCGTCTACCACTGAGGATATTTTACGTTGGTCGGTACGAACTGGATGCAGAATTTGAATCGATTGGCCATCGCTTGGCTTCGATACCAGAGTCAAATCATTGAAAGGCGAGTGCTCTACCCCTTGAGCCACCGAACTTTCAGAAGTTAGTCATGACTGCTGCGTTAAATTTTGTTTACCTTTAGCAGGGATTCCTGTATTGTAATTATGAAAATGGCGAAATAATGCTAATCAAAGAAAAGTCATCCGAAAAGGAATCGCTATTTTCATAACTGCTGTTGTAAGTTTCCAACACTTATTCATGACAGATAAGCCAGGTGTAGCCTAACTTTAGGTTATGTTCTAAAGGCTTATTTCGAAACGGCGAAAAAATTCAGTATAAAGAAAAACTACAGTTTTGTGAAAATGAAATAGCTATTTTCATAAATTGCTATACTATAATTATTCATGATTGATTGGTCAAGTTTGAACTATCTTTGGGCAGTGTTCTTTAATTCTGAAATGGCGGAAAACTTTAGTATGGAGAAAGCAGAAATCCTGTGAAAAAGAAAAGCATTTCAAACCTATTTTTTTAATATTTTAAAAAATTACTCCAACTTTGCCTTGTCTGAGCAAATAAAAAATTGCTCACAGATTTTGATAAATTTTATCTATCACACCAAATTAACGTTCCTCCAAAGTGCAATAACTTTTATAATGCATAAGGTATTTATCCATTTTAAATCCCAGGTAATATATTAGAACAAGATGGTTTTCACAGTTTAAAATTACAGTTTATCCTCGAATTAAAGACACTTAAATTTAGTTTTTTATTTATTTACTTAGCTAGTGAGTGAGCTAGTTAGCTAGTGAGTGAGCTAGTTAGATAGTTAGTTAGCCAGTGAGAGCTTCTAGAAACACTATTAATGATTTTTATGCAGATTGAAAAACCTCGCCTCACACTATGCGATACATCGTGGTGTTTAATTAACTTCACGTTAATTAAGATTCTAACTTATATGGAGATACTAATCTTTATATATAACTTTACAGCAACATCCAGAATATTAGCACGTAACACCAGAGGACGCTGTGGTCATACGACAGGGGTTTGTACATCAGTAGTTACATCAGTTTGTACATACAGATTAGGTCAATTCTATGCTTGCTAAAACCACAATAAACATTATAAGTTGCAATGATTTATTGATAAGCTATCAATATCTTGTGAATTTCTCACACGTTCGGTGGTAAGTGTTAACTTTAAAACGATGCAAATGTTATGGAAATAAAATCAATTTAAAAAAATAAACTTGACCCTTGAGAACCTCCTTGTAAAAGAATAAATGTACAGGGGTTAGATGAAAATATAAAACTCTTCTATACTAATTTTATATAAATGATCTTTCGCTTAGCAAATATTTTAGAATATGGCAAAACTCTTTAGACAATTTAAAAGATCATGCTTGAGCCTTTTCAGAAATTGTTCCATATTTACCCGTGCAAAATTCGAATCGTCCAAAATGAGGAGAGGAAGTTAATAACTTCTTTTTTAAATTTAATACCAGCAATTTTAAAATAACTCTATAGGATTGCAATATTTATAATAGAATGCTTTTTGAATTACAGTGGTATTGAAAAAGAAAAGAATATTTCATTTCTATGGTCATTTCGGTTGATGCAAATTCTGCAGAGGTAAAAACGACAGCTTTTCTAATGGCTTCAGGAACGATTGAGCTAAATCCAAATTGTGACAACAGTTTTGCCTTATAAAATCATCCAAAACAGTTGCAGCTAAAAAGCATTTGTTTACATATAATTAGTATGGAAATGTGTCCTTATTTTTGTTTAGCCCCTGTATGTCCGATTCGGAAGCTACGATGTGACTACCATAGGTTTAGTTGACATAAAACACCTCCCATTATAAATCTTTATAATATTCTATTCTTGTCAAATCTTTTACGACAAATATGTCATGTTCATGAGGCCTAATGTTGTGAAAATATTTCATGCAATTTGAACAGATTAAGCAATCAAATTCTTCTGATTGGATAATACATGATTGAAAAATAGTACAGAGAAGCTTAACTACATGACTGGAAAGGTATTTTTTGATTCCAAAAGAAAAAACACCAAGATTTCCCAGCTGTGTCTTGGAACTAAAGCAATATCTGATCTGAAGTCATCTGAACACCACCTAACCTTCAATCATTTAAGTACTTTTCTGTCAATATTTATCTGAGGATCATCTGAACTGTGATCGTGTTAATGAAAGCAATGTCTTTAGTCCTGTTATTAAAAAGTGAGCTTGTTTTCAGTTCTCTATTGTGATTAATTCTTTGGAATATAAAGCTCTTATTGTTACCTTGTAGTAAATCCCAAGTCATTGTAAAAATAAGGATAATAAGTTAAGGGACACTTTGGTCAAGGCTGTGTATCTAACCTGATCCTCTTGTTAGCCTTCACAATGCTAATAAAATTATTAGTGCTAACATGTGAGGTTTTCTGACGGAAAGTTTCATTTCTTGTGGCCTACCAAAGCCTGTCGGAGTCGCTAACTTTAGAATAAAAACTTGACATCCTACTTCGTGAAACACCTTCTCAGATTCAGTTTCGAAGATTTCCTAACTTGCTCTATGTATAACAAACAGCATGAGTGAAGAACTTGAATTGATAGGGACATTGACAGTTAATTGATATCAAAAATCGTTGTAATCTTTTTTGCGCTAATAAATTATAATGGACTAACGCCATAGAGTAATTGTGGTCATAACTAGGTCTGATTTAAGATAATAAAAAATTTATTAGCATCCTTGCACACGCTGA